>JAEOAD010001989.1:4892500-5545000 GCA_036365145.1 Orientallactaga sibirica
GCTGCACACGACCTGGGTGAGGGGGCTGCACACAACCTGGGTGAGGGGGCTGCACACGACCTGGGTGAGGGGGCTGCGCACGACCTAGAGTAAGGGGGCTGCACACGACCTGGGTGAGGGGCTGCACACGACCTGGGTGAGGGGGCTGCACACGACCTGGGTGAGGGGCTGCCCACGACCTGGGTGAGGGGGCTGCACACGACCTGGGTGAGGGGGCTGCACACGACCTGGGTGAGGGGCTGCCCACGACCTGGGTGAGGGGGCTGCCCACGACCTGGGTGAGGGGGCTGCACACGACCTGGGTGAGGGGGCTGCCCACGACCTGGGTGAGGGGGCTGCACACGACCTGGGTGAGGGGCTGCACACGACCTGGGTGAGGGGCTGCCCACGACCTGGGTGAGGGGCTGCCCACGACCTGGGTGAGGGGCTGCACACGACCTGGGTGAGGGGCTGCACCACGACCTGGGTGAGGGGGCTGCACGACCTGGGTGAGGGCTGGGACCTGGGTGAGGGCTGGACCTGGGTGAGGGGGCTGCACACGACCTGGGTGAGGGGGCTGCACACGACCTGGGTGAGGGGGCTGCACACGACCTGGGTGAGGGGCTGCACACGACCTGGGTGAGGGGCTGCACACGACCTGGGTGAGGGGGCTGCACACGACCTGGGTGAGGGGGCTGCACACGACCTGGGTGAGGGGGGCTGCACGACCTGGGTGGGTGACCTGGGTGAGGGCTGCACACACCTGGGTGAGGGGGGTGAGGGCTGCACACAACCTGGGTGAGGGGGCTGCACATGACCTGGGTGAGGGGGCTGCACACGACCTGGGTGAGGGGGCTGCACACAAGGTGCCCATCCACAGGAGAGGTGAGAGTCTGCTCACTGTGGGATAGCTAAAACAAAAACTAAAAACAAAATTTGAGGTCGTAGTAATCAATCATTTCCCACAATTCTTGCTTGGTTTGTTTGGTTGTCATTTGAGACAGGGCTTCATGTAGCACAGGTTGACATTTAACTCACTGTGCACTCAAGATGACCTTGAACTTCATTCCTTCATTCTTATACTGTCTGGAGACTGAACTCAAGGCATCATGCATGCTAGGAAAGCACTGTACCAAATGAGCTACATCCCAGTTTTTACCAGTGTAAAGTGAAAATAAGTGTGAAGAGATTTTATATTCTATGAGGCTATTCCCAGCTCTTATTTTTAGCTTTAGAATGATCTTGTAATTTGGTGACGTGAGAGAAAGAAAAATTAAACCCAGAACCTTGTGTATTACACACTGTGTCACTGAGCTACACACTCAACCTCTTGTCATTCATTTTCTAATTTTCCCTTCAGATGGCCAGGTAGAATACCTGCAATAATGCCTGTTAAAACAAACGTGGTGTTAGCTTATGTGGGGCCTAGGAAAATGGAGTTTTCCTTAAAGTAGTGATAAGTTTCATATTTTCATCTGCAGTAACTAGTTGCCAAGTATTTTGAAAAGTAGGACACGTGTGTGGTTAGCTTAGAGTCACGTTGCTGTAGAGTAGTTTACGTGTAAACCAAGTTCTAGCATTGGACACGCTTTATTCAGGACTGTTGCAGCCATGACATCTGAAGAAAGGAAGGAGAGACCTGCAGGTGTGATCAGTGAAGCTTCGAACTGCAGCATGGCCTCAGACTATGCAGTGCACCCCATGAGCCCCGTGAGCAGAGTAAGCTAATCTTTGTATTATTTATTAGTGGTTGTATCTATTACTGTTACACATTACAGACTTAAAACTGGAATTATGTAATAATTATTACATTTTATTTTTATATAGATTTAATTATATTGGATGTAATTGACATAAGGAACTAGTTAAAATGTAAAGTAGTAGATTATAACTTAATGATTTATATTTCTTTTAAATATTGAGTTCCGATTTAGAATAATTGTGCTAATGTAATGGATGTTTGTGTGAAAGTTTGGGCACATTATTGAATCAATTGCACTTTTAGAGGGAAAATTTATATAAGAGCCTACAAATTACCTTTTTATGTACAATTCTTATGCTTGAAACAAGAAAGCCAGCAAAGGTGGAACTGTAATAATTTTGTATGGAAACTATAAAATGAAAAAATTGTAAAATGAACAAAAAGCCAATCTCCAGGCATTAATACCACTTTCTGTCACACTGCATTCTGTTTAGACTTCACGCGCTTCCAAAAAAGTTCATAATTTTGGAAAGAGGTCAAATTCAATTAAAAGGAACCCTAACGCACCTGTGGTCAGACGAGGTTGGCTTTATAAACAGGTACGTTCTGCTTGACGAGGGAGCTCAGAAGGAAGCTTTTAGACCAGATGGTACTGAGACAGTATTGTGAATTATATGAAATAGTTTTTTTTTAAATTTTATTAGGGGCTGGAGAGATGGTTTAGTGGAGAGATACAGAAATAGGAAGCCTGAGGACCACGAGAGAGAGAGGCTTGATTCCCCAGGACCCACATCAGCCAGATGCACAAGGTGGCACATGCATCTGGAGTTTGTGCATCAGTGGCTGGGGCCCTGGAGAACCCATTCCTCCCCGTTGCTCTCAAATAATTAAATAAAAATAAAAATAATAATAAAAGAAGTAAAGCCGGGGCTCCAGACCCATGAAATAGTTAAGGCACCTTAAAAATAGAAGAAGGGGCTGGAGAGATGGTCCAGTGTCCCACGTTTGCCTGATGCAGTGAGGCAAGGGCGCAATGCCGCACTTGCCCTCAGGGGGCGACACATCTGGATTTTGTTCACAGCAGCTGAGAGACATCTGGAGTGCCCATTTCTGTCTCCCTCTCCCTCTCTGTCTATCTCTCTCTGTCTCTGCTCTCAAAAATAAATAAAACTAATTAAAAAAATTTAAAAAAAAAAAAAAAAAAAAAAAAGAAGTAAAGCCGGGTGTGGTGCGCACGCCTTTAATTCCAGCACTGGGGAGGCAGAGGGAGAGGATTGCCATGAGTTCAAGGCCACCCTGAGACTACATAGAGAATTCCAGGTCAGCCTGACCTAGAACGAGACCCTACCTCGAAAAAACAACAACAAAAATCAATAGATTTTATTAAGTGACTGAAGCAGGAGGATGACAAGTTCAAGGCCAGCCTGAGCTACATAGCAGGCTGAAGATGTAGCTCAGTGGTAGAACTGTTACATAGCTTACACAAGGTCCTGGGTTCATGCCATGGCACAGGAAAAAACAAATTGTTTTAAATTTATTTTATTTATTTGATAGAGAAAGAGGCAGATAGAGAGAATGTGTGTGCCAGGGCCCTAAAGCCACTGCAAACAAACTCCAGACCCATGTGCCTCCTTGTGCATTTGACTTATATGGGTCCTGGGGAATCGAACCTGGGTCCTTTGGCTTATGGACAAGCCCCTTTAACCACTAGGCCATCTCTCCAGCCCCCCCCCAAAAAAAAATCAAATTAAATTACATCAGTCATCTAGTGATGGTACAAATTTATGGTTTTAGCTTTCAGCAGACCTAATGGCATTTATTCATCACAACTCATGAGAAACAGTCTGAAGCATTCATTAGAGATGGCTCATCTGGAAATGGGTGACCGTTGAACTATTGCATTGAAGGAAGACCAACTCAGCGTTCAGGAAGAAGTCAGTCATTCGAGTGAACTAATGCATGAACTTCTCATGGAAAGGATTGCGTAGTAACCTGGAGAGCAAAGCACGTTGTTAGCTTTTAACTACCTAAAGTGCATCTGCACACTTAGTTCTTAAGAAAAAACCTCCCTACTCATTTTTATAACTGCACATGTATTCTAGTAATTCGTTGCAGTATTGAACCTAAAAGAGGATAATGAGGCTGGAGAGGTGGCTCAGAGGTTAAAGGAACTTGTTGGCAAAGCCTGACAACCCAGGTTCGATTCCCCAGCAGCAACAGGAAGTCAGATGCACAAGTGGCACATGTGTCTGGAGTTTGTTTGCAGTAGCCACAGAATCTCTCTCTCTCGTACATTAAATAAATAATTTAAAAGAGGATAATGGAGCCAACACTCCAGAGCCAGAGGAGGAAGAGTCACTGTGAGTTAGAGGCCATCCTGCAACTACAGAGTGAGTTCTAGTCAGCCTGGGCTAGAGTGAGACACTACCTCAGAAAGAAAGAGAGAAAGAAAGAGAGAGAGAGAGGAGGGAGGGAGGGAGGGAGGGAGGGAGGGAGGGAAGAGGGGATAACGGGACTCCTTTCTTAAAGTAACTGCTGTTCTTATTCCTGACCCCATTGGTTAATACAGTGTGGCAGAAGTATTCCTGCATTGTGACCTGTATTTGCAGGGTCCTTTGTCCATTCTGAAGAAAGGTATAATTAAGAAACTGAAAATAGGGCTACAGAGATTGCTTAGCAGTTAGGGCACTTCCATTCTTCAGTACCCCTATAAGGCATCTGGAGTTCATTGGTTTGTGGTGGCTAGAGGCCCTGGCATGCTCCATATTCACTCACTCTCTCTCTTTGTCCCTCCCCCTCTTTCTCTATCAAATAAATAAAATACTTTTTTAAAAAAAGAAAAGAAGGCCGGGCGTGGTGGCTCACGCCTTTAATCCCAGCACTCGGGAGGCAGAGGTAGGAAGATCACTGAGAGTTCAAGGCCACCCTGAGACTACAGAGTGAATTCCAGATCAGCCTGGACCAGAGTGAGACCCTACCTCGCAAAACCAAAAGAAAAAAGAAAAACAAGAAAAGAAAAGAAACTGAAAATAGGACTGTAGAAATGGTTCAACAGTTAAGGTGTTTACCTGCAAAGCCCAAGAACCCGAGTTTGATTTTCCAGTACCCAAATAAGCCGGGTGCACAAGGTGGTGCATGCATCTGGAGTTCATTTGTAGTGACAAGAGCCCCGATGCACCTATATGCATCATATAAGTACATACATCCCTCTGTTCTTTGGTCTATTTCTTGGGATAGCTGTTAATTTCAAAGACAAATATTTTACATTTAGGAATTTTGTCTACCATATTAATATCTATTGTTCTAACAACCATTAGGTCAACTAGAAATAAATTTAGAATTATATAGGCCGGGCATGGTGGTGCATGCCTTTAATCCCAGCACTCAGGAGGCAGAGGTAGGAGGATCACCGTGAGTTCGAAGCCACCCTCAGACTACGTAGTGAATTCCAGGTCAGCCTGAGATAGAGTGAAACCCTACACCTCAGGGGGAGGGGGAGAAAGAGGGCTGGAGAGGTGGCTTAGCAGTTAAGGCATTTGCCTGCAAAGTCAAAGGACCCAGGTTCGATTCCCCAGGACCCACATAAGCCAGATGCACAAGGGGCACATCTGGAGTTCGTTTGCACTGGCTACAGGCTCCAGCATACCCATTCTTTCTCTTCTCTCTCTCTCTCTGCTTGCAAATAAATAAAAATTTAAAAAGAAAGGAAAGAAGGAAGAACCAACCAATCTTAGGGCTAGATGGATGGCTTAGCAGTTTAAGGGTTTGCCTGCAAAGCCAAAGGACCCTGGTTCGATTCCCCAGGACCCACATAAACCAGATGCACAAGGTGGTGCATGCATTTGGAGTTCGTTTGCAGTGGCTGGAGGCTTTGGCATGCCCATTCTCTCTGTCTCTTTAATAAATAAAACTTAAAAATAAAAATTTTAAAAATGTTTTTAAAAATTTAGAAATATTAGTCCCAGCTAATTGTGGTGGCTTACACTTAAAATCCCAGTACTTAGTGGATCATTGTGAGTTCAAGGTCAGCTTGGTCTACGTAGCAAGTTACAGGCCAGCCAGTGCTGCATAGTGAGACCCTGTCTCAGAAAGGCAAGGAAAGGAAAAAGAAATGTTGATCTAGACCCATTCAAACATGTCTTTGGTTTGCATTTTGGGAGTTTTCTCATTTTTGTCTAGCCTTTTGCTTTATTGTATGTGGGAAAGTGAATTTTATTAAAATTAAATTAAAATTTTATTAAAGTCATTTTGCTTGAGCCTAGTAGTTAATGAAGTAGAGTACTTAAAAATCACTACCAGGTTGTTACTTGTGTCTGCAGGATGAGCAAAATCCAAACATAGATATAAGAAAAAAGATTATGAACTGTGTCTGTATATTAGAGTTTGTTTCTTTATGGCTGGGCATGGTAGCACATGCATGTAATCCCAGCACCTGGGGGTGGGGGAGGGAGAGGTGAGAGGATCACTGTGAATTTGAGGCCATCCTGGAACTATAGAGTGAGCTCCAGGTCAGCCTGGGCTACAGTAAGTCCCTGCCTTGAAAAAAATTTTTTCTTTATTTGTGGTCATTTTAAATCATCTTACCTTGGGATAATCTCAGTGCACACATTTTGCTTCTTGTTGGCCATTAACACATTTTAAATCTGGTTACTGGAGTAAGTCTGTGTGCTACTGCAAAGCTACGTTATTCTAACCCTACCCGGCTTCTGTGTTCAGAAGAGTTCATTTCAGCTGCTTCAAATCACAGTGCTGAAGCATGCTCCTTTCACACGACAGTATTACTCTTCAGAGACCAGTCTACCTGAGAATAGCTTAACATGATACAAGTCCCAAGAAAGGTCTCTCTAAATTTTCTTAATTGGCATACAAACAGTGTACACATATCTGAGGTGCTGTGTGATATTTTTATACAGGTGAACTTAGTGTGATGTTGAAATCAGGAAGATACCTAGCTTCTCAACTAGTTAGTGTCCCTGTGGTAGAAACATTCTCTGCAGACCGTGCAGACAACAGACCAGCACTTATTTCTCCTGTCTATCTGAAGCTCAGTTCGCAGCAATGCTGATAGGCCTTTTAATTGGGCTGTGTTATATACGTACCAAAAATCTCTGAC
Organism: Orientallactaga sibirica; assembly: GCA_036365145.1. Classification (NCBI taxonomy): domain Eukaryota; kingdom Metazoa; phylum Chordata; class Mammalia; order Rodentia; family Dipodidae; genus Orientallactaga; species Orientallactaga sibirica. The sequence continues at coordinate 4,899,295 of JAEOAD010001989.1, forward strand.
ACTGTGTTGATTTCCGCAGGACAGCACCGGCATGAAGCTGTGGAAGAAGCGCTGGTTTGTGCTCTCCGACCTCTGCCTGTTCTATTATAGAGGTGAGTTAGCACATTGCTCTGTAATTGCAATAGATGCTAACTACGGGATACTTTTTAAATGAACAAATGACATCAAGAAAATCTCTTCTTCTCTGTCCTAAGAGTCTGAGTTACTGGGGTATGACAGGAAAGTAATAATGCCTCAAACAGATTGGTCTGAGTTTTGGTTTACTTCCTGCAATCTAGTATGTTTTGTGTGACAGTCAGAAGACTCATCGCTCTATTCTGCCGTCCTTACAGGTGATGCCCTTCTTTTTGAAAACTAATAGTGATCGTGTTTTCCCTAAAGCGTGCATAAATCATGGAACACATAGTCGGCATTAATGTTAAGGCAGGCTTTCATGATGTCGCCCATGCTACAAACTCCTGGGTTCAGGTAGCCTTCCCACCTCATCCTCCCTCGTCCTGGGACTGAAGCAACACGTGCTAAACATGCAGGGAATTCTGTGTTCAGGTGTGACACGGTTGTCTTAGGTACAGCAACCTTGGCCCTTGCCAGTGAAAGAAAGGCACACCAAGACACAACTCTGTCAAGGGGTCTACTTCAGTAGCAACACAGCAATCTCTCCTTCCCTACTTTAAAACCAGATTGAGAACTAAAGAATTAGATTCTCTTCCAGCCATGGTGGTACACACGTATAAGCCCAGATCTTTGCAGATAGAGGCAGGAAGATCAGAAGTTAAAAAGTCATCCTTGACTACATAATGATTTCAAGGCCAGCATAGTCTAATAAGATCCTCCCCGCCCCACAGCCTCACACCAGAAAAGAAATAGATTGCCGACACATGGTTGATGATGTGTGACTTTTCTTTATAAGGTATGGGCTGGGCACAATGGTGAATGTCTATAATCCCAGCACTTGAAAGGCTGTCGCATTGGAAGGCTATCACAGGATGACTTTTTTTTTTTTTTTCCCGAGGTAGAGTCTCATTCTAGCCCAGGCTGACCTGGAATTCACTCTCTGTATTCTCAGGATGGCCTTGAACTAAGGTGATCCTCCTACCTCTGCCTCCTGAGTGCTGGGATTAAATGTGTGCACCACCACACCCAGCAATTTTTGAGTTCAAGATTAGTTTGGTCATCATAGCAAAACCCTAGCTTAAAACTAGATCAAGCTGGGCATGGTGGCACACGCCTTTAATCCCAGCACTCGGGAAGCAGAGGTAGGAGGATCGCCATGAGTTCGAGGCCACCCTGAGACTACATAGTGAATTCCAGGTCAGCCTGAGCTAGAGTGAGACCGTACCTTGAAAAAACAAAACAAAAAAAATTGTTAAAAAGGGGCTAGGAAGATGACTCAGCAGTTACAGGCACTTGCTTGCAAAGCTTGCCAACCCAGGTTCAATTCCCGAGCCATCCAACCTAGTGTGGTGCAAGCATCTGTTGTTCCTCTGCAATAGCAGGAGACCCTGGTTGTGCACATGCGTGCGCACACACACACACACACACACACACACACACACACACACAAACACCACTCATGCCACTAGGGCACCCTCAAGCACATCTTGCCTAGCTGGTTGGTTATGTAGCTCAAAGGGTCCACCACTGAATAAGATTGGTAATGACTTTTCTCCCCCAGCAACTGGTAAAGAATGTTCATTTCTTTCTCTACATTTGGGAAAATTTTGTTATAATTTTATTTAATAGTTTCTCTGGCCAGGCGTGATGACACACACCTTTAATCCCAGCACTTGGGAGGCAGAGGTAGGAGGATCGCCATGTGTTCCAGGCCACCCTGAGACTACATAGTGAATTCCAGGTCAGCCTGGGCCAGAGTGAGACCCTACCTCAAAAGACCAATAAAATAAAATAATAAAATAAAATAAATAGTTTCTCTGTGCTTTTCGTTTTAATCTCAGCTCCTTGTACCCTGAGGATTCTTAGACTTTGTCTCTTGATCACAGCTTTGGACGTAGTGGCACTTCTTATTTATTTATGTATGTATGTATGTTTGTATGTATGTATGTATGTATTCCTCATTGATGTTTGAATATAGTAGTTCCTTGTCTTCCATTCCTGATATTGTTTCTTCAACTTAGTTACAGCTAGGGGTTTCTGTTTGTTTTATTGAGTTTTCCATTTTTAACACAGCTTTGGATTTTTTTTTCCTTCAAAACTCAGCTTCCTGTCGTCTGTGCTACTGGCTCCCTGTGTCTCGGCACAAGTCCAACAGCTGTTTGTTCTCTGTGACATCATTGATCATATTAAAAAAAAATTTTTTCAAGGAAGTGTCTCACTCTGGCCCAGGCTGACCTGGAACTCACTCTTTCTTTCTAGGCTGGCCCCAAACTCACAGCGATCCTCCTGCCTCTGCCTCCTGAGTGCTGGGAATAAAGGAATGGGCCACCACGCCCAGCTCATTTTTACTAGTGAACTTTGAAATCTTCCAGCATTTTACTATTTCATTGTCTTTGACTTCAGTAGTTGATGAGTTGGGATCTTTTGGGGAAGTCATGTTTCCCTGCTGAATGTTTCTTGTGTTTCCATGTTGCAGTTTGCACACGAGTCTGACCTTATTTGAGGCTCCGTTGAGACGCTTCCTTGGAGAAAACAGCGCTCTTGGACAGCGCTCTGCTCCCCTCCTCTCCCAGCGGCGGCTGGCGGTGGCGCTTGGCCGCTTCCTGTCAGTGCTTTGCCCACCTTGTTCTCAGCACTTTCCAGCTGCTCTGTCACTGCACTGCCTGTGTGCACTTCTGAGGCGCTTCTCTTTCTTTGTTAAATTATTTATTAAAAGCACTGTGGAGGGAGAGAGAGGCATGTAGGCACACCAGCGCCACATTGTGCATCTGCCTTTACATGGGTACTGGGGAATCGATCACAGGCCAACAGACTGTGTAAGCAAGCACCTTTAACTGCTGAGCCATCCCCCAGCCCTGTCTGTCTTTCTTTGGAGTGGACTTTCCTCTTCTCTATACTAACTCTTGTCCATGATAAGGTCATGTGAATCCAGCGTCTAGTCCTCTGTCCTACCCAGAAGTCTCCTCTCATTTAACAATTGCATGGAAAAATTCTTTGGTCACTTATGAAAGCAGTATAGTGCATGCTAATCATCTAAATTTAAAATTACTGGAATTCTTTCAATTAACTTACTCCCTAGTAAACTGTACTTGAGATTGCTACTGAAGCAGAATCTACCAAACCTATCAAATTACATTTTATCTAGAGAGCATACCCCTCTGGCACTGGCTATGGGGGGATCTTTACTCAGTGCCAGGCTTGCTGGGTAGTTTTTCCTGAAGGTGTTTCCACTCCTAGATAAAGTTAGAAGGTATTTCTCAAAAATTATCCCAAAATCATTATTTGTATTTTCCTCATTTTTCAGTGAATTTATAATTGTCTTTGCTCTCATTTTAAACTCTTAAGCTATGTTTAATATTCTTAAGTTTCTGTATTTCTAACATAAAAATCTTATAATGCAAGCTGGGCATGGTGGCGCACGCCTTTATTCCCAGCACTTGGGAGGCAGAGGTAGGAGGATCGCTGAGAGTTCAAGGCCACCCTGAGACTACATAGTGAATTCCAGGTCAGCCTGGACCAGAGTGAGACCCTACCTGGCAAAACCAAAAAAAAAAAAAATCTTATAATGCTACTACAAAAAGAAAACTAAATACTTAGTAATTTTGCTGTTTTTAGTCATGGAAAGTGAGGTCGTGCATGCCTCGCAAGCATGAGGACCTGAACTCAATCCCAGAACACACATGACAATGTCATGTGCCTGTGCCGAAGAGGCAGAGACAGGAGGATCCCTGGAGCTTGCTGCTCAGCCAGTCTAGCTTAGTTGGTGAGATTTCAGGTCAATGTGAGACCCAACATTGTCCTTTGGCTTGCAAACATACATGTGTACCTACAAACATACAGATTACATATACACATACACCACATGCAAAAAAAAAGGCTTTAGCCAGGCATGGTGGCACACACCTTTATTCCCAGCACTCGGGAGGCAGAGGTAGGAGGATCGCCATGAGTTCGAGGCCACCCTGAGACTACAGAGTGAATTCCAGGTCAGCCTGAGGTAGAATGAGACCCTGCCTCAAAAAACCAAGAAAAAAAATGGCTTTAATATGCGTTTATATAATCATGGCAGTGTGTACTGAACACTTTGTGTGCCAAGTTCTTTGCATGAAGTCCTGTGGTCCCTGGTTTTATGGATGATGATGTCCTGAGCATCAGGCCCTGACCTGAGATCTCACAGCTAGTCAGTGTGCAGCTGGAACACAACCCAGTGACCAAGACAGTCACCCGCCTCGGAATGCCTCTGCATGTCTGAAGCAGCTGTAGAAAGAAAGAGTCTTTTACTCCGGGACATGGAAGAAGATCTCTGATAGCAGGTGGCCTCCTGAGCTCATTCTGTTCATACCTTTATAGAAACAAGCGTGGGTCTTAAATTAAGACATCATTCCTCCTCCCGTGGTCACATTACCTGCGAGGGACGGCTGCTTTCCTACTTTTATTCAACCTTGTAGGATGAACCTGCACCTTTTTTTTTGTATTAGTGACACTGCATGAACATAGTAAAAGGACATTTTATTCCATTGTTATGGGAAGAGCTATAGCAATAACCTCCATTTAATAAATTTCCCTATTCTCTAGGAATGAGGAAGAAACTAAAATCTCTTGTTTTAAATTTTTGGTTTTTTGTTTTGGTTTTATGACAGCTGCTGGGCTGGCCTCAAATTCTAGATCCTCTTGCCTCAGCCTCCCACATTCTGGCATTCCAGTTGTGCCACCTTGATCAGCCCCTTTATGATGATGCTTTTAAAATAAGCAGCGGACCTGACGGACGAAGAGTTATTCCCCACTTACAGTTGATCGCCTCATGCTCAGCTTTATTAGCTTGTCTTATGTCTGGAACAATGTACTATATATGTATTTCAGGTTTTACAAACATCTCTTTCCCCAAGCCCAAAGTTAACAGTGAATCTGCTGAGGCGAGATTAATGTTTTGTCACCATTGTAGGTACAGTTTATGTGCTTGTTTTGAGCGGCTATAACTCATGCCTATGACTCTAGTATGAATTATAACTGGTAAGAGTAAACCCGAAGTTTCCTGTATCTTAAATCATGCCATTTGATAGCACAGTTTAAAGTGTGTTTTGCCCATATGTAGTTATTTCACAGATGCTCTTGAACATCTGCTGCCACCATTCTGAGTGTGTTCATGGAGCTTCACAGTCCAGTGAGGACAGGAACCCTGAATAGTCCATTCACGCAGTGGGGAGTGGGCATCCCCTTTGCAGGGAGCTGTTACTACTTCACTTTCCCTTATTAAGAAGGCTTTGTTTGCCATTCAAAAAGTATCTAGTGGTGGCACACACTTTTAATCCCAGCACTGGGGGCGGGGGGGCAGAGGTAGGAGGATCACTGAGTTCAAGGCCACCCAAAAACTACATAGTGAATTCCAGGTCAGCCTGGGCTGGAGTGGGACCCTGCCTCCAACAAAAAAACAAACAAACAAACAAAACTAGTACATTTGAGGGGGTGCAAGGAATGGTAAGCAGCAGCCTCATTCGTCTTGCAGATGAGAAGGAGGAGGGCATCCTGGGGAGCATCCTGCTGCCCAGCTTCCAGATCGCCTTGCTCACCTCTGAGGACCACATTAACCGCAAGTACGCCTTTAAGGTAAGCAAGCTCGTGATCGGGCTGCCTGAAGCTGCTCTTTGAGACCAGTACGTAGTGTGACTTCGGGACTGCCGTGTGTGTTCATTCGAAATACACTAGATAGTGCTGCTCGGGACTTGGATGTCTTCCTACCTGTATTTTTCGATGCTTCTGCATAAAGCAAGCATGGCGCAGTGCACTAAGGGGTGGGCAGGTGTAAGATACCCTGGTGACTGTTGTACCACTCATGTGCACTGCACATGTGCATGTTGTGGGGGGAAGCCAGGGGACAGCCAGGAGGTGTCTTCCTCGGGTGCCATCCACCTTTCCTGAGATTAACCTGGAACTCCTCACATAGGCTAGATGGGCTGGCTAGCAAGCCATGGTCTCTGCCTCCCCAGTGCTGGGAGCACAAGCATGCACACCCACCACGCCTGGTTTCTTTAAGTTCTGGGCTCACACCGAGGTCCTCGTGCTTGCATAGCAAGCACTTGACCAACTGAGGCATCCCAGCCCTCTTCAAGATGACTGCATATTTGAATTTTTCAGAAGACTTTATAGAAAGAGTATTGTGAAAGACTATTCTATTTCAGCATAATATCTGCACACTTGTGAGCCTACAGGATGATTGCAAAGATGTTCTTAAATCTAATTGTGTAGGGGCATCAGGTACCTTGTAGGGAATGTTGAAGTGAAGGCAGTAAACCTGCCAGTATTAAACCCAGCCTAGAATGCGGGCCTCCAGGCCTCCCATTTACCCGCTCGTCTTTGTGATAGTCTGCTTTAATTCTGACCTGCCAGCTCCATGCTGCTTGCCCAGGTTTTTGTTGTTGTTTTGTTTTGTTTTGTTTTGTTTTTGTTTGTTTTTTCGAGTTCAGGTCTCACTCTAGCGCAGGCTGGCCTGCACCACTGTGATCCTCCTATCTTTGCTGGGATTAAAGGATGCCCCACCATGCTCTGCCTGCATTCTCTGCTTTATGATGATGGATTAATTGAGTTTCATATTTACTCACCTGATTTTTGTTTTGTTTTGGTGGAATTTTTGGTCAAATTTTTATGTCTTTTTTGGTTTTCCAGGTAGGCTTTCGCTCTAGCTCAGGTTGACATGCAGTTCACTGTGTAGTCTCAGGGTGTCCTCAAACTCATTGTGATTCTCCTACCTCTTTTTATGTCTTTTGAAAATTTATATTTATTTTCTTCTTGACAATTTCATACATGGGTGTTGTGTATTTTGATCATCTTCACCCCAGTTACCCTCTCACTTGTCCCCTCCCTCTTCTTTCCAACTAACCCCTTCCTACAATCACGTCTCTTTCTTTCTTCTTGCCATTCACTGAGTTAGGTAGGGTTGTTTGATGGGGTCGGGTGGGGGTTATTTACTGGAGTATGGGCAGTACACCACTGGCTACACCACTGAAAACCATAATTCCCCTGCCTCAGCAACCACTAAGTGCCATTAGCTCCTCCAGGAGGGGTGCATCCTCATGAGCCCTTCCCTCACCCAGATGGATGTTGGCTCAGTCTTGTTCAGGAAACCACAAAACCACAGCTGTTTAACAGTGAAAGTGTTTGCACCCTTCTAAAGCTTTCACTTGTAAAACACCCATCCCCCCTCCATTGTTTGTTCTGGTTTTTTTCAAGGCAGGGTTTCACTTCAGCCTACTGCTAACCTGGAACTCACTCTGTAGCTCCAGGCTGGCTTTAATTTCATGAAGAACCTCCCATGTGTGCCTCCCAAATGCTGGGGTGGAAAGTATATGCCACCGTGCCCAGCACCATCCACTGTTCAAGAACCCTCCTTCGGCGGGGAAAAGGCCCAGCGAGCAAAGTGCAAGCTTGAGGAGCTGAGACCCGATCTTCCCGGGTGCCTGCCATCCCAGCTCTGGGCAGGTGGGGACAGGAAGACACTGGGGCTTGCTGGCCAGCTAGTCCAGCTGAATCATTCAGCTCGGTTCAGTGAGGGGATGGCTCAAAAAGTAAAGTAGAACCGGGCATGGTGGCACACGCCTTTAATCCCAGCACTTGGGAGTTAGAGGTAAGAGGGTCACTGGAGTTCAAAGCCAGCCTGGAACTCTACATTGTGTGTTTCAGGTTAGGCTAGGCTAGAGCAAGACCCTACCTTGAAACCCTCCCCCCCGCAAAAAAAAACATAATAAAGTAGAAAGCAATTGAGGAAGACACCTAGCATCAACCTGTGGCCCCCACTTGGACATGCCCACCCGTGCAAGAACACTCAGGACTGCAACTCGTTATGACCCGTTCTAGTTAATGTGTTTTATGATTAGCTGCGGAGATAAGAGAGGGAGGGATTAAGTGCGTAGAGTAATGGATAGCCTCATTAAGGAGGTGGTATTAGAGCTAAGACCTTGGTTGAAGGGGGACTAACTCCATGTTATCTGAATTTGCAGCTCTGGGTAAACTAGAGAAGCAATTTTGAGTTATAATAAAGTCTAATACTGTGGCTTGAAATAAGAATTTAGTAAAGTACACAGAACTTACTTGGCTCTAAGTTTTTCATCTGCTTGTAAATTTAGCAAATATTTATTGAATTTGTTTTGTTTGTAAGGCATTTTAGACTCTTACAAAAATCTACAATATTCAAGTAGCAATAAGAGTGTCCACACGTTTAGTATATATAGTTTCTCTGTAATTAGTTGATTTTATTTTATCTGCAACAAGAGGAGTAATTGCTGTTTCAACTTTTCTCTTCTGTGATGTTTCCCGAGAGTCAGAGCTGCTGTGGCTGCGTCTTTTAGCCTTGATGCTACTGCTTATCAACACGGTAAGTAAGAACTTGGCAGTCAGTCCCTAAATGCACGCATGGACAGAAAATCAGAAAATACTCCCCGTGGGCCCGGCGTGGTGGCGTACGCCTTTAATCCCAGCACTTGGGAGGCAGAAGTAGGAGGATCGCTGTGAGTTTGAGGCCACCCTGATAATACAGAGTAAGATCCTACCTCAAAAAAAAAGAAAGAAGAAAGAAAGAAAGAAAGAAAGAAAGAAAGAAAGAAAGAAAGAAAGAAGAAGAAAAAGAAAATACTCCCCATGGGCCAAGCATGGTGGTGCGTGCCTTTAATCCCAGGACTTAATAGGCAGAGGTAGGAGGATCACTGTGAGTTCAAGGCCATCTTGAGACTACATAGAGAATTCCAGGTTAGCCTGGGCTAGAGTGAAACCCTGGAAAAACCAAACAACAACAACAACAAAAATCCTCCCTGTGGAAGATGGCAGGTGTGATGGCTTTGCTTCTGTCTGAGTCATGGCCAGAACTACCACCAGTGTCCTTTCACTGATCACACATGTAAGCAGCAGTCTTTTTTTTTTTTTTTCTTTTGAGGTAGGGTCTCACTCTGGCTCAGGCTGACCTGGAATTCACTATGTATTCTCAGGGTGGCCTCAAACTCACTATGATCCTCCTACCTCTGCCTCCGGAGTGCTGGGATTAAAGGCGTGCGCCACCACGCCTGGCTGTGTTTTTTTTTTTTTAACTCATTTGAAATAATTGTTCCAGACTGCTTTTAAACACTTTAATTAGTTATTTGCTGGGAGGGGGCGGAGAGGGAGGGAGGGAAGGAGGAAGGACAATGGGCATGCCACAGATCCTATTGCCTCTGCAAATGAACTCCAAATGTATGCTTGGCTTTGTGGCTTTACATGGGTACTGGGGACTCATACTGGGGTCCACAGGTTTTGTTAGCAAGAACCTATAACTGCTGAGCCATTTCCCCAGCCCTAGAAGTAGTCTTTATTCATTTTTATAAAACTCCACTCAGAGTCCAAGGATACTTTGGTGATTTTTTCATTTAAACAGTGTAGAATATTTGAACTGCCTTTTGTTTTTATTAATTGACTAATTTATTTGAGAGAGAGTGAGAATATGAATGTGGATGTGCCAGAACCACCTGCTGCTTTAAACAGACTCCAGGCACCACTTTGTGCATCTGGCTTTATGTGGGTACTGAGGAATTGAACTTGGGACACTAAGCTTTGCTAGCAAGCACCTTTAATCAGTGATCCATCTCCCCGTCCATGAACTTTCTTTGAAGTGGTTTCCATGTGATTATGTCATAAATAGAAGTGAGGTTTGGGGGGTTTTGTTTGTTTGTTTCTTTGTGGGTTTTTTTTGTTGTTTTTTTTTTTTTTGGTTTTAGGTAGGGTCTCACTGTAGCCCAGGCTGACCTGAAACTCACTATGTAGTCTCAGGGTGATCTCGAACTCATGGCAATCCTCCTACCTCTGCATCCCTAGTGCTGGGATTAAAGGCATGCGCCACCATGCCCGGCTCTAGATTTTTATTTTGATGACTGTTTATTGAATATGTGTACCTAAAAATGAGCTGCTGTTGTTGTTGTCACATGCCTGTATTGAGGGCAGATTGTACCCACTTTACAGAAAAATCCTAGAAGTGTTCACTCCATAAGATCAGAACAGATGGCACATGTTAACGTGCTGCTTTGGTTTTGTTTTGTTTTGTTTTGTTTTGTTTTGTTTTGTTTTGTTTTTCGAGATAGGGTCTCACTCTAGCCCAGGCTGACCTGGAATACACTATGTATTCTCATGGTGGCCTTGAACTCACGGCGATCCTCCTACCTCTGCCTCCCAAGTGCTGGGATTAAAGGCATGCGCCGCCACGCCCAGCTGTTAACCTACTTCTTTATAAATTATTATAAATAAATTATAAATTATAAAAACTAACTGGTATTCCTAATGAAGAAGTAGACACAGAGAAATCCAGACCTTAGTGGTTTGCTGTCTGAAAGAACCCCTTTAGGTGATTTTTTAAAGCTTTTGGATCAGTTTGCTGAAGTGCTTGAAAGAACTCCTAAATTACTTCTGGTGCTACTTAGAACTAAAAGTGACAAATGATTTTAAGAAGCTAATTTGGCCTTGTAGGTAAAGTGGTATGTAAATCTTGAAAGTATGTGATCCCAGATTAGTCCTCCCTTTTTGTTTCTTGTTTTGTTTTTGGTTGGTTGGTTGGTTGGTTGGTTGGTTGTTTGAGGTAGGGTCTCACTGTAGCCCAGGCTAACCCATAATTCACTCTGTAGTCTCAGACTGGCCTCAAACTTACAGTGATACTCCACCTCTGCGTCCCACGTGCTGAGATTAAAGGCATGTGCTTTGTTGTTTTAATATTTACCGACCTGCTACTTTGTGCTCTTCTCTTTACCTCATTTCGAGCGAAAATTACCTTTGTCTATTTTGCTTATCTTTGAATATTTAGTAAGAAATGAACAAGAATCTCGGAATGGAGTCAAGAAGATAGTAAAGTACTTGCCTTGCAGATGTGAGGGCTGTGGTTCGATTCCCACTACCTATATAAAATGCTGGCTGCAGCTGGGCATGGAGTGGTGGCGCATGCCTTTAATCCCAGCACTTGGGAGGCAGAGGTGGAGGATCGCCGTGAGTTCAAGGCCACCCTGAGAATATATAGTGAATTCTAAGAGGTAAACCTGGGCTAGAGTGAGACCCTACCTCAAAAAAAAAAAACAAAAGCAAACAAACAAACAAAATGCTGGGTGTAGTGATGGATTCTTAGAATTCCAAACCTGGCTAGATAGAGACAAGAGGATCCCTGGTGCCCACTGACCAGTTAGTCTAACCTAATTGATGGACTTCCAGCCTTCAAACACACACACTTCAAAGGGAGGGAGAAACAGTGGGAGGAAAGAAAAGAAGGAAGGGGGCATGGAGGGACAGAAGGAATAGGAAATTAAGAGAGACAGGGAGAAGAGGAGAAAGAAAAGGAAAAAAGAGAAAGGGCAGGGGAAGGGGAGGAAAGGAAAGGAAAGAAAGGAGAAGGGAAGAAAGAAAGAAGAAAACAGAACATTCCCTCATTCCTGACCTAAGCTTTTTCCTCCCTTTAATACAGCTGCTGCTATTTTCCACCTTTGACTGTCAGACCGGATTAGGATGTGTGTTCAGTGTTCACCTTTTAGTCTTTCACAGTGGTCTTCTTTATTTTTATCTTATCTGATAAAGAAACTACCCACAAAAAAATATCTACTTATCAATTACATCTCCTTGAATACAAGCTATTTACATTTCACTCTGAAACTTGAAAAACTAATAGAAAATACCATTTCAAATCATTTGTAAATCTTTGTTTTTAGTTATTTGAGGAAGGGTCTCACTCTAGCTCAGGCTGACCTGGAATAGTCTCAGGGTGGCCTCAAACTCACGGCAATCCTCCTACCTCTGCCTCCCAAGTGCTGGGATTAAAGGCATGCCACCACACCTGGCTATTTGTAAATCTTTTGTGTCTGTAAAGGTGTCTGTAAAATATTTAAGAGGGGTGGAGAGATGGCTCAGCAGTTAAAAGCATTTGCTTGCAAGGCCTGACCACCTGGGTTCAATTCTTCAGTACCTACATAAAGCCAGTTGCATAAAGTGGTGCATGCATTTGGAATTTGTTTGTAGCATCAGGAAGCCATGGGATTCTTTCTCTCCTCACCACCCCCAAATAAATAAATAAGTAAATATAGAAATATATAAAATGCTGGGCTGGAAAGATGGCTCAGCAGTTAAGTCACTTGCCTGCAAAGCCTGAGGATAGGTTTGATTCCCAGTACCCACGTAGGCCAGATGTGAAGGTGGCACATGTGTCTGGAGTACATTTGCAGTGACTAGAGGCCCTGGCGTGCCCATTCTCCCTCTCTATCCGCCTCTTTCTCTCACATTCAAATAAATTTTGGGTTTTTTTTTTTGTTTGTTTGTTTTTGAAGTAGGGTCTCACTCTAGCCCAGGCTGACCTGGAATTCACTGTGTAGTCTCAGGGTGGTATCAAACTCACAGCGATCCTCCTACCTCTGCCTCCCGAGTGCTGGGATTAAAGGCATGCACCACCACGCCCAGCAATAAAAATATTTTATATATTTATTTATTTATTCAAGACAGAGAGAGGAAAAGAGACAGTGAGAGTGAGAATGGGCACACCAGAGCCTCCAGCCACTGTAAACAAACTCCAGACATGTGCGCCCCCTTGTGCATCTGTCTTATGTGGGACCTGGAGAATCAAACCAGGGTCCTTAGGCTTTGCAGGCATGCGCTTTAACTGCTAAGCCATCTCTCCAGCCCCTAAAAATATTTTTAATATATATCTCATATTAAGCAGTATCACCTTTTAAAGATTAATGAAATTGTAAACACACTGGGGAACTGTTATCACATGGACCTTTCTGTTGTGTTGCTGGTTGCTGTGAAGCATTGTTTTACTTGTTGTGACAGGGTCTCCCTCCGTCGCCCAGACTGGTCCTGGATCTCAGTACGCACTCCACACTAGCCCCCAAATTATGCACTCTGCCTGCCTTATGCTTGGGATTAGTATGAACCGCCACACCCAGCTTCAAATGTTGTTCTTGAATGAAAAAGTATGAATTACAATAAAAAACATTGTTAGCCAGGCATCATGGTGCACATCTTTAATCCCAAGACTTGGTTGCAAAGCTTGCCAACCTGGCTTTAGTTCCCCAGCACCCACCTATAGCCAGATGGGCATACATTTCCTTGGTCATTTCTCTATCCTCTGTAAAGACAGGTCTACTTTCTTTGAAATTTGGGAAGCAGTAATGTAGGTAAGGACACGCTTTTTGTCTTTTTCTTTTACAGAACCACACACTGTCGTGATAAAATGCTCGTGTCGTTTTCAATCAGGCAGCCCATCCAAACATGCGGACCTATTATTTCTGCACTGACACAGGAGAGGAGATGGAGCTGTGGATGGAAGCCATGCTAGATGCTGCCCTGGTACAAACAGAACCTGTGAAAAGGTAAAGGTTTGTCAGTACGACCACAGTGATGCCCACCTCATCACAGTCCATGCCCTGCAGACCAACACCATCGTCACATACCACAGTGCTCACCATGAGCCCACGCCCTGCAGACCAACACCATCGTCACAGCGCATACCACTTAGTGCTCACCACGTGAGCTCAGAGTACTCCACGCCCTGCAGATCAACACCATCGTCACAGCACATACCACTTAGTGCTCACCACAGTACTCCACCTGCAGACCAACACCAACGTCAGCGCATACCACGTGAGCTCAGAGTGCTCACCACGTGAGCTCAGAGTACTCCACGCCCTGCAGATCAACACCATCATCACAGCGCAGAGTGCTCACCACCATGAGCTCAGAGTACTCACGCCCGCAGATCAACACCACCTAGTGCTAGTACTCCACGTGAGCTCAGAGTACTCCACGCCCGCAGCTCAGAGTACTTAGTGCTCACCACGTGAGCTCACGCCCTGCAGACCAACACCATCGTCACTGGCAGCGCTCCATACCACGTTAGTGCTCACAGCTCAGAGTACTCCACGCCCTGCAGATCAACACCACCATCAGAGTACCTCACCACGTGAGCTCCTCCACGCCCTGCAGATCAACACCATCGTCACAGCCAGCTCGAGTACCACGCCCTGCAGATCAACACCATACCACGTGAGCTAGTACTCCACGCCCTGCAGACCCACGTGAGCTCAGAGTACTCCACGCCCTGCAGACCACACCACCATACCACTTAGTGCTCACCACGTGAGCTCAGAGTGAGCTCAGAGTACTCCACGCCCTGCAGACCAACACCATCGTCACACATACCACTTAGTGCTCACCACGTGAGCTCAGAGTACCACGCCCTGCAGATCAACACCAGTCACAGCGCTCAGTGCTCACCACGTGAGCTCAGAGTACACCCTGCAGACCAACACCATCAGTACTCACCACGTGAGCTCAGAGTACTCCACGCCCTGCAGATCAACACCATCGTCACAGCGCATACCACTTAGTGCTCACCACGTGAGCTCAGAGTACTCCACGCCCTGCAGACCAACACCATCGTCACAGCGCATACCAGACCAGCTCAGAGTACCAGCCCTGCAGACCAACACCATCGTCACAGCGCATACCACTTAGTGCCCTCACCACTCAGCTCAGAGTACTCCACGTGAGCTCAGAGTACTCCTGCAGACCAACACCCTGCAGACCAACACCAGCTCAGAGTACACAGCCCGCAGCAGCACCATCGCCCAGTGCTCACCACTCACCAGTGAGCTCAGAGTACTCCACGCCCTGCAGACCAACACCATCGTGAGCGCATACCACTTAGTGCTCACCACGTGAGCTCAGAGTACTCCACGCCCTGCAGACCAACACCAACACCAGTGCTCACCACGTGAGCTCACTCCACGCCCTGCAGACCAACACCATCACACCACTTAGTGCTCACCACGTGAGCTGAGTACTACCACTCACCCTGCAGACCAACACCACACCATCAGTGCTCACCACGTGAGCTCAGAGTACACGCCCTGCAGATCAACACCATCGCATACCACTTAGTGCTCACCACGTGAGCTCATACCACTTAGTGCTCACCACGTGCAGCTCAGAGTACTGCTCACCACGTGAGCCTGCAGATCAACACCATCAGTCACACCATCGTCACAGCGCATACCACTTAGTGCTCACCACGTGAGCTCAGAGTACTCCACGCCCTGCAGATCAACACCATCGTCACAGCACATACCACTTAGTGCTCACCACGTGAGCTCAGAGTACTCCACGCCCTGCAGATCAACACCACCGCGCCAGACCAACAGCTCAGAGTACTCCACGCCACTTAGACCACTTAGTCTCACCACGTGAGCTCAGAGTACTCCACGCCCTGCAGATCAACACCATCGTCACAGCGCATACCACTTAGTGCTCACCACGTGAGCTCAGAGTACTCCACACCCTGCAGACCAACACCATCGTCACAGCGCATACCACTTAGTGCTCACCACGTGAGCTCAGAGTACTCCACGCCCTGCAGATCAACACCCTTAGTGTCGCTCAGAGTACTCCACGCCCTGCAGACCAACACCATCATCACAGCGCATACCACTTAGTGCTCACCACGTGAGCTCAGAGTACTCCACGCCCTGCAGACCAACACCATCGTCACAGCGCATACCACTTAGTGCTCACCACGTGAGCTCAGAGTACTCCACAGACCAGCCCTGCAGATCAACACCATCCACGCCTGCGATCAACACCATCGTCACAGCGCATACCACTTAGTGCTCACCACGTGAGCTCAGAGTACTCCACGCCCTGCAGACCAACACCATCGTCACAGCGCATACCACTTAGTGCTCACCACGTGAGCTCAGAGTACTCCACGCCCTGCAGACCAACACCATACCACTTAGTGCTCACCACGTGAGCTCAGAGTACTCACCACGTGAGCTCAGACAACCCTGCAGATCAACACCATCGTCTGCGCGCGCATACCACTTAGTGCTCACCACACAGAGTTCCACGCCCGCAGACCAACAGTGCATCTAGTGCTCAGTACTCCACGCCCTGCAGACCAACACCATCGTCACAGCGCATACCACTTAGTGCTCACCACGTGAGCTCAGAGTACTCCACGCCCTGCAGATCAACACCATCGTCACAGCGCATACCACTTAGTGCTCACCACGTGAGCTCAGAGTACTCCACGCCCTGCAGACCAACACCACTCCACGTGAGCTCAGAGTACTCCCCCTGCAGATCAACAGAGTAGTGCTCACCACGTGACTCACGCCCTGCAGATCAACACCATCGTCACAGCACATACCACTTAGTGCTCACCACGTGAGCTCAGAGTACTCCACGCCCTGCAGACCAATATGTCATAGCACATACCACTTAGTAGTCATTATGTGAACTCATTTTTTTCTCTGTAAGGATTAATTCATGTCTATATTTAAAAATATATACTGTCGCTGGGTGTGGTGGCACACACCTTTAATCCCAGTACTTGGGAAGCAGAGGTTGGAGGATTGCCATGAGTTCAAGGCCACCCTGAGACTACATAATTAATTCCAGGTCAGCCTGGACCAGAGTGAAACCCTACTTCAAGGGGAAAAATAAATAAATAAATAAAATATATATATATATATATATATATATATATATATATATTCCATTAATGTTAAGATACCACCTGTGCTTTTATTTCACCTTTCCTCTTGATTCATTTCCACCTATCAGTGAGTGTATACTAGGGTGGATTTAGAATCCTAACATTCAAACTGAATGTTCTTTCTTCTTACAGAATTACCTTTAATTTCCGGTAAGTGCATTTTTTTATTATTATCTTAAAATTGCACAGATTTTTGTCCTTCATGACAATATTTTTAATGGCATAAATCTTAAGATTTATTTTCATGTATTTAATTCAGTTGTATTTTTTACATTGTATAGATATTTAGGAAGCAAATTACAATAAGATATTTTGATGAGTTGATTTGTTTAAGACTTTCTGGTTAATTCTGAATGTTTTGTGATGAATATCTCCAGATATTGGTTCATTAAATATTTAGAGAATTTCTAAATTGCATTCTTTCTTTTAAAACTCTAAACTTGCCAGTCGTGGTGGCGCATGCCTTTAATCCCAGCACTCGGGAAATAGAGGTAGGAGGATTGCCATGAGTTCAAGGCCACCCTGAGACTACATAGTGAATTCCAGGTCAGACTGGGCTAGAGCAAGACCCTACCTTGAAAAACCAAACAAACAAACAAAAAAAAAGTTCTAAACTCAGATTCTTTGATAATTTATCTAAGAGGCCAGGCATGTTGGCACACACCTTTTAATCCTGGCACTTGGGGGGCAGAGTAGGAAAGTCACTGTGAGTTCCAGGTCAGCCTGGGCAAAAGTGAGCCCATACCTTAAAATAATCAAAAATATTAATAATCATCATAATAATAATTGATCTAAAAGCTGGGGAGATGACTCAGTGGTTAATGCTTGCTTACAGAGCTGACTGGCCCAGATCAAGTCACCAGTACCCATGCCAGATGCACAAAGTAGCTCATGTGTCTGGAGTTTGTTTGCAGTAGCAAGAGGCCCTGGCACACCCATACTTTCTTTGTTTCTATTTCTTTCTCTCTCTCCTCACAAACAAATAGGTCAATTTTTAAAAAATATTATTTAAGAGCATTTTATCTTCTCTGCTTAAAGTCAAAATGTGCTAATATTTTCAGCTGTATTGAGAAGTAGTTTATCTAGCATGGTGGCACATACAGTACTAGCACTGTCAGGAGGTCAGGAGGGTCTCAGGTTCACTGGACTACGTAGCACAATACTTTGTCAAAAAGGGGGGTGGGGCTGGAGAGATGGCTTAGCAGTTTAGGCGCTTGCCTGCAAAGCCTAAGGATCCAGGTTTGATTCTCCAGATCCCACGTAAGCCAGATGCACAAGGTGACGCATGCATCTGGGGTTCGTTTGCAGTGGCTAGAGGCCCTGCCATGCCCATTCCCTCCCTCTCCCTCTCCCTCTCCCTCTCCCTCTCCCTCTCTCTCTCTAATAAATAAATAAATAATAAAATAAAAGGGCAGGCATGGTAGCATACACCTTTAATCCGAGCACTTGGGGGGTAGAGGTAAGAGGATTGCTGGCCAGAGACTACAGAGTGAGTTCCAGGTCAGCCTGGGCTAGAATGAGACCCTATCTCTGGAAAAAATAAATAAATAAAATTTCATGAGAGAAAACCTGTTTCTCATTTTCTCATAGTATTTTTTGTATCAGGGTGGCCTCGAATTCATGGTGATCCTCCTACCTCGGCCTCCTGAGGGCTGGGATTAAAGGCATGTGCCACCCACCATGCCCAGCTCTCATAGTATTTAATAGAAGTTAAATTTCACTGCAAGTTTCAGACCATCCTGGACTAAACACATTGACTCACATTGACAAAAAAAAATTTTAATAAAAAACAGTACATACACATAGTCATGCTTCAATCCCTTGAGTGCATCAGGGATACGGTGATTCCTGTTGCAGTCATCTCCACACCAGACTCGTGGTTGTCTTGTGATGAGTGACCCTCGTGGTCCTGTCAGCCGACTCCTGACTGCTGTGATCTCTTAAGTGTGGATTGTGTGGTTCAACTATGAATGACAAACCTCATTCGCTTTATTTCCACATGTGTAATAGTACAGACACACATTGCTTTTTTAAAAATATTTTTATTTGGGGGCCGGGCATGGTGGCACCCGCGTTTAAATCCCAGCACTCGGGAGGCAGAGGTAGGAGATCGCCGTGAGAATACAGAGTGAATTCTAGGTCAGCCTGGGCTAGTGTGAAACCCTCCCTTGAGAAACCAAAAAATATATGTTTGTTTGTTTGTTTGTTTGTTTGTTTGTTTGTTTGTTTGTTTGTTTGTTTGTAAGGGGAGAGTGAGAATGGCTACTCCAGGGCCTCCAGCCACTGCAAAGGAACTCCAGATGCATGAGTTACCTTATGCATCTGGCTTTACGTGGGTCCTGGGGAATCGAACTCAGGTCGGCAGGCTTTGCAAGCAAGTGTCTTAACTGCTGAGCCACCTCCCCAGCCCTACTTCTTACCTGCTAGTAGATTTCACCTACTGTCATTTTCTTTTCCTCTTTCTCTCTCTACCTTCTGGATGTTATACTCGGATACCATACCTTTGAGGATTTGGGCAGGCTTGTAATCTGTGATTCTTTTTTGATTTGTTTGCTTGTTTGTGTGCAAATTTTTCCTAGATTGAATCCCAAATGCAATATGTACCTGTTTGATCTAATTTATTATGATTTTCTTCTCTGATTTCAGAGTGGACAAGGTTACAGCTGAAAGCGCACCGTCTAAAGAAACCAATAATATTCCCAACCACAGAGTGCTAATTAAACCAGAGGTCCAAAACAACCAAAGAAACAAGGAAATAAGCAAAATTGAAGACAAAAAGGCCTTAGAAGCTGAAAGATACGGATTTCAGAAGGATGGTCAGGATAGACCTTTAACAAAAATTAATAGCGTAAAGTTGCATTCTCTACCGTCTGAGTATGAGAGTGGGTCAGCATGCCCACCTCAGACTGTACACTACAGACCTGCCAATGTGAATAGCTCAGAGAACAAGACCACCAGTGTCAGCCTGACAGACGGCAGAGGTGGAAGTCACCCAAATACAGGGCCCTTACCCTCAGAGGCTGAGCGCGTCCTTCAGAGAACAAACTCCATGCAACAGCTGGAGCAGTGGATTAAAATCCAGAAGGGGAGGGGGCATGAAGAGGAAGCCAGGGGGTGAGTGTCTTGTCATTAGGAGCCCAGGTTTCTTTGATGCTGTCGGGGAAGACTGGCTTCAGTCAAAATACTGGCTTACATTGTGCTTTAGTTAGCAGTTTCGTCACTGAGCATGTTCATGGCGATACGGTGTGTTGTCTGTCCTTGCTCACTCACTCTTCTGCTCAGCCCAGCACAAGGAAAGCTACAGTTAAGCGAAAGATCACTTTGGGGAGGTGACGGGCCCTGTCCTCTCCTTGCACTGTCTCCGTCCCCTGTCCCCTGCCCCAATATATCTGCCCTCCCTATCAGTGTTGCAGCCTGGTGCAGTAAAGGACCTCCTTAGCAAAAGTGACCAGGAGGTCACTATTCTCAAGGTAGTCCCCAGCCACATAGTGAGTTCCCTGCTCCCTGGGCTGTCTGAGGCTGTGTCTCCAAAAGAGAAATAGACAAGTAATGTGAAGATAGCACTCTGTGCTCAGTTCTCGTCTCACTTCCTGGCTCTTAAAATCAGAATGCGCATGGCTGAATGTCGGACAGACTCATTGAATCCCTCACTCTTACTCTTGCGTGCACTTGATCCTCATAAAATTGTTTTGTGACTGCTGCACTATCGCTCCAGGCTGAAACTTGTTCTTTAAATCTTAAACATAGCTGGGCATGGTGGCATGGCCTTAATCCCAGAATCTGGGAGGCAGAGGTAGGAGGATCACTGTGAGTTCAACACCAGTCTGAGACTACAGAGTGAGTTCCAGGTCAGTTATGACTAGAGTGAGATCCTACCTCAAAAATATAAAATCAACAATAATAATGATAAATAGATAGCACTTGATCCTCATAAAATTGTTTTGTGACTGCTGCACTCTAAGCATGGTGCCAGCCAGCTAAATCCTGAAGAGACGGAGCCCAGGTTCTCAGAAGGACGGTAGCCTGGTCGAGGAGAAAGTTGCGTAAGCAAAGCTGTGGGAGTGGCCAGTCTGGTAGAAGAGCAGAGCTCCGCCAGACACCTGTAAACCTTCTTGAGGAAGCAGAACTCAGGCTTCTATATAGAGGATGTGTGCATATCTCAGTTGAGATGCACAAAGCTGCAGACAAATCACTAGAAGCTCACATGATGCAGTTGCGACTGCTCTGATAATGACTGAGGAACGTGGAGCACATGCCTAGTGTGCATGCAGGCTCTGAACTTGAATACAGCTTTGAAGTGTTTTCAGGTTCTCAAAAGTAGTTAAAAGCAAGTGTGAAAGTAGATAAATTAATTCCATGGGGAGGCTGCAGAAGAGATCGATGTGAGTAAACGCCTAATCAGGGCATTTGCCATTCTCGGGATTGTACATTCAAGAAACCATGAGATATTTTCATTTACCAGATGGGCCACAATCTTGCACAAGTACATTAACTAATGCGTGGACGAGTAAGTAACATTGAATTACTTAAGTGCTGAATAGGATGACAAAAATAAACCCATACATTATTAGTAGAAAAATAAGTGCTGGGCGTGGTGGCACACGCCTTCTTTAATCCCAGCACTCAGGAGGCAGAGGTAGGAGGATCACCATGAGTTCGAGGCCATCCTGAGACTACATAGTGAATTCCAGGTCAGCCTGGGCCAGAGTGAGATACTACCTCAAAATACAAAAACAAAACAGAAAAAATAATAATATTTGGCTAGAGAGAACAGAAATAGAAAGTAATGATAAAAGAAAGAAAAGGAAAGAGGAAAAGAAAGAGGAAGAAAGGCATCCTGAGGAAGAAAAGGGAAGGAGTTTATAAGTACTTGATAATCAATCGTTCACTTTCAGGGAATTAGTTAAAATTCAGCCAAGCCAAGCATGGTGGCGCACGCCTTTAATCCCAGCACTGGGGAGGCAGAGGTAGGAGGATCGCTGTGAGTTCGAGGCCATCCTGAGACTACATAGTGAATTCCAGGTCAACCTGAGCTAGAGTGAGACCCTACCTCGAAAAACCAAAATATGTATATATTAGCCAGGCATGGTGGTGCACTCCTTTAATCCCCAGCACTGGGGAGGCAGAGGTGGTAGGAGGATCACCGTGAATTCGAGGCCACCCTGACACCACAAAGTGAATTCCAGGTCAACCTGGGGGAAAAGAAAGTCTGTTTCCTCCTATAAAATGATATTTTTAAGCCGGGCGTGGTGGCGCATGCCTTTAATCCCAGCACTCGGGAGGCAGAGGTAGGAGGATCACTGAGAGTTCAAGGCCATCCTGAGACTACATAGTGAATTCCAGGTCAGCCTGAGCCAGAGTGACACCCTACCTTGAAAAACCAAAAAAAAAAAAATGATATTTTTAAGTTTAAAATTGTGTGAAGAGATTCCGTGAGTGTCTGGAATTTGAGGTTTTGTCTCTAAAGTGTAGATGCTTGCAGTTTTTCTGTACTCTTTATTTATTTTCTTTTGGAATCCATACCTGCAGCCTCTGAAGGCTGGCAGGGCTTTTTTTGTTTGTCTGTTTGTCTGTCTGTTTTTTTTCGAGGTAAGGTCTCGCTCTAGCCCAGGCTGACCTGGAATTCACTCTGTAGTCTTAGGGTGGCCCCAAACTCACGGTGATCCTCCTACCTCTGCCTCCCAAATGCTGGGATTAAAGAAAGGCGTGCGCCACCACGCCCGGCTTGGGCAGGGCATTTTGAGCTCAGGTTTTCCTTGGCTTTGTAGAGACACCAGCTTCCATGAATGCTGGGAGTTCAGCATTCTTTTGAAGTGGCAAAAATCCACTTTGAGGGCTAGAGAGATGGCTTGGTAGTTAAGGCAGTTGCCTGTGATGCCTAAGGACCCATGTTTGACTCTCCAGATCCCGTGTAAGCCAGACACACAAGGTAATGCAAGCGCACAAGTTTCACGTTCATACAAGGTGGCACACACCTGTAATCCTATCACTCTGGCGTTGGAGGCAAGAGGATCAGCAGTAAAGACTGAGGAGGGGGCTCGGCAGCTAAAGGAGCTTGCTTGCAAAGCCTGCCTGTCTGGGTTCGATTCCCCAGCACCCACATAAAGCCAGACACGCAAAGTGGTGCGTGTGTCTGGATTTCATTTGCAGTGGCAAGAAACCTTGGCAAACCCATACTCATTTGTTTCTCTCTCTCTCTCTCTCTCAAATAAATAAAATAAATAAATATATTTTATTTATTTGAGAGAGAGAGAGAGAGAGAGAATGAGCATTCCACGGCCTCTAGCTACTGCAAGCGAACTCCAGATGCATGTGCCACCTTGTGCACCTGGTTTACATGGGTCCTGGGGAATTGAACTGGGTTTCAATCTCAGCTTTCAGGCAAATGCCTTAACCACTAAGCTATTTTCTCCAGCCATAAATTTTTTTTTAAGAACAAAGTCAAGCCAAGAGAACAAAGTCATACACTGCCAAGAGGGGCAACAGCCACATCCTCACGGCTCTTTTCATTTTCAGCCACAGTAAATTTTGTGGGACTAGTAAGTTTCTTGTATGACTGTCATAGATTCTGTTTGCATGCTATATTAGAGTCACCAAATTGAATTTCATAAAAATATTGAAATCTATTAATAATTGATACCTCATATAACATTTTAATCTTTCTTTTATTCCCTCCCTCTCATTCTTATGTGCTGTGGATCAAACCCAGGGCCTTGCACATGCTAAGCAGGCACTCTACCACTGAACCATGTCCTCAGCCCAGTTTTTTGTTGTTGTTGTTGTTGTTGTTGTTTTTTGGTTTTTTGGTTTTGCGAGGTAGGGTCTCACTCTAGCCCAGGCTGACCTGGAATCAACTATGTAGTCTCAGGGTGGCCTCAAACTCACAGTTATCCTCCTATCTCTGCCTCCCAAGTGCTGGGATTAAAGGCATGTGACACCACGCCCGGCTTCAGCCCAGTATTTTAATCCCTTTAGAAAAGTGTCATAGGGGCCTGAATGGATGGCTTAGTGGTTAAGCGCTTGCCTGTGAAGCCTAAGGACCCCATTTTGAGGCTTGATTCCCCAGGACCCACATAAGCCAGATGCACAAGGTGGTGCATGCATCTGGAGTTCGTTTGCAGTGGCTAGAGGCCCTGGTGTACCCATTCTCTATCTATCTGCCTCTTTCTCTCCCTGTCTGTTGCTCTCAAATAAATAAATAAATAAATAAATAAATAAATAAATAAATAAATAAATAAAGTGTCCTAGTTGGGCACCTTTAATCCCAGCACTCGGGAGGCAGAGGTAGGAGGATTGCCATGAGTTTGATGCTACCCTGAGACTACATAGTGAATTTCAGGTCAGCCTGGGCTAGAGTAAGACCCTACCTCAAAAAAAAAAGGAAGGGAGGGGAGGGAGAGAGGGAGGGGGAGGGAGGGAGGAGGGAGGGAGGGAGGGAAAAGAAAAGAAAGAAAAACCAAAAACATTAATAAATAAAATAAATCGATAAATGTCCTAAGGCTGGGCGTAGTGGCACATGCCTTTAAGTTTGAGGCCAGCTTGAGACTACATAGTGAATTTTTGGTCAGCCTGAGCTAGAAAAAATATATTTTACTAAGAAAAAAAAAAAATATATATATATATATATATGGTACCATTTAGAATTTAGAAAACAACTTTCACCCAGCATAATGGTTTATGCCTTTAACCCCAGCACTCACAAGGAGAGATAGGAGGATCACTGTGAGTTTAAGGCCAGCCTGGTACTACCGAGTGAGTTCCAGGTCAACCTGGGCTAGAATGAGTCCCTACCTTGGGGTAGGGGGAAGCTTTCTCCTTCATTTCACATTTGAATGTTTTTATTTTAGAATAATTTCCTACCAAACTTTACCAAGAAATATGCCTAGCCACCGAGCTCCGACTGTGGCCCGCTACCCTGAAGGGTACAGAACACTCCCGAGGAACAGCAAGAGCAGACCTGAGAGCATGTGCAGTGTGGCCCCTGCCAGTCACGAGGAGAAGCGGAGGTCCATGCGAGACGACACCATGTGGCAGCTCTACGAATGGCAGCAGCGCCAGTTTTATAACAAGCAGAGCACCCTTCCTCGACACAGCTCCCTGAGCAGTCCTAAAACCATGGTGAACATTTCTGACCAGACAATGCACTCCATCCCCACATCGCCTTCCCACGGGTCCATAGCGGCTTACCAAGGATTCTCCCCACAGCGGACGTACAGGTCTGAGGTGTCTTCACCAATTCAGAGAGGAGACATCACGATAGACCGCAGGCACAGGCCGCAGCACCCCAAGGTGAGATGCCAGCGCACTCTTCGTGATGCCCTTTTTCTTTCTAATAGTCTACTAGGGTTGGGACGAGACACTAGGGAGAGGGTCAGGCTCTTTTTCATTTTAAAAATGAAAAATATTCTGAGTCCAGCCAGGCGTGGTGGTGCACGCCTTTAATCCCAGCACTCGGGAGGCAGAGGTAGGAGGATTGCCGAGAGTTTGAGGCCACCCTGAGACTACATAGTGAATTCCAGGTCAACCTGGACCAGAGTGAAACCCTACCTCGCAAAACCAAAAAAAAAAAAAAAAATCTGTGTCAAAATGTCATATACAGGGCTGGAGAGATGGCTTAGTGGTTAAGGCATTTGCCTGGGAAGCCTAAGGACGCAGGTTCGATTCTCCAGGTCCCATGTAAGCCAGATGCACATGGTGGCACATGCATCTGGAGTTCATTTGCCGTAGCTAGAGGCCCTGGCACTCCCATTCTTTCTCTCTCTGTCTGTCTCTCTCTCTCAAATAATTTTTAAATGTCATGCGTTGTGTGAACCCAGGAACACAGAAGTGGTTCCTTCACTCACTCATGTGCTTGGGGTTCTGGGTCTCATGAATACTGGGTAAGTCCTTAAAGGACTTCTTGCTTTACACCATTTACGATGCTCCTTCTAGCCAGGCAGGGAGGCGCACGCCTTTAGTCTGAGCACTTGAGAAGCAGAGGTTGAGGCCAGCCTGAGACTACAGAGTGAGGTCCAGGCCAGCCTGGGCTAGAGGGAGACCCTGCCTCAAAAAGAAAAAGATACTTGAAGCCGGGCATGGTGGCGCATGCCTTTAATCCCCTGCACTTGGGAGGCAGAGGTAGGAGGATTACCATGAGTTCAAGGCCACCCTGAGACTACATAGTGAATCACAGGTCAGCCTGAGCTAGAGTGAGACCCTACCTCGAAAAACCAAAAAAAAAAAAAAAAAAAAAGATACTTGTACACCTTCTTATCCCTGGCAGGCTAAGTCATTCAGTTGTGTTATCACACAAAGCATTTATTTGCTTGATGTTTCTATAAATAAATATTGGAAATCAGTCAGAAAGTTTCTTTCGAAGGAAGCTATCAGGTGTCTCACTTTGAGCCAGGTGCACACTTACAATCCCAGTCTTAGGAGGCTACAACAGAGGCCAGACTGGACTGTAGCAAAGCCTGTGTTGTTGCAGGGGAGGGAGGGGTGAAATGGGGATGTCAGAGCATTTCTGATAGCCCTGGAAGTGTCACTGGTGGTCCCAGTGAAGCAAATGGTGGAGCTGGAGCCCCTCCTTCAGGGAGTTCCATCTGCACTTGAAGGGTCCTCACACAGGCTGCCATTTGACAGGAGCCTGCAGAGTGAAATGGAGGCCCATCACTTCAGAGAAAAACCTCAAGGTATTTGTCACCAATGACAAATTTGAATGTTCAAGCAAAAATTGGAATTTGGCCAGAGCTGGGAAGATGGCTCATTGGTTAAAGATGCCTGCCAGCCTGGGTTTCATTCCACAG
Organism: Orientallactaga sibirica; assembly: GCA_036365145.1. Taxonomy (NCBI): domain Eukaryota; kingdom Metazoa; phylum Chordata; class Mammalia; order Rodentia; family Dipodidae; genus Orientallactaga; species Orientallactaga sibirica. The sequence continues at coordinate 4,925,731 of JAEOAD010001989.1, forward strand.
AACTCCATTACCTTTGTAAAGCCAGATGCACAAAGTGGCACATGCATCTGGAGTTAGTTTGCAAGGAAAGGGGCCCTAGTATGTCCATGTCCTTGTTCATATTCTCTTTCTTTACTCACAAATAAATACATAAAAACATCTTTTTTAAAAATTGGAATTTTAGTTGGGTGTGGTGATGCATTTCTTTAATCCCAGCACTCAGGAGGCCAAAGTAGGAGGATCACCATGAGTCAAAGGCCACCCTGGGACTACAGAGTAAATTCTGGATCAGTCTGGGCTATTGTGAGACCCTACCTCAACAAAAAAGTTTAGAAGTTTGGAAATGATCTGTGGGCATTCAGAGTTTGCTTCCTCAGCCTTCAAGAGTGATGGTAAAATAGCAAATGTGATCTCTGGGTATTTTATACTGAAACATGTTAAGATTGAAACACTGCCTAATTACTCTTTTTATTGACTTATATTACCATATCATTCATAGCTGGGCAAAAGAGTAAAGTGCTAATGAACTACTGGATGTTAATGTATCAGAGTGTTAAAGTTCATTGCCAGGCGTGGTGGTGCACACCTCCAATCCCAGAAGTTGGGAGGCAGCAGTAATTCTAAAAGGTTTTTTTGTTTGTTTGTTTTGTTTTTTTTGAATAGGGTTTCACTCTGGTCCAGGCTAGCCTGGAATTCACTCTGTAGTCTCAAGCCAACCTCAGACTCACAGCCATCCTCCTACCTTTACTTCTCAAGTGCTGTGATTAAAGGCATGCGCCACTATGACAGGCTAAGGATTTCTTTTTTCGAGGTAGGGTCTCACTCTAGTCCAGGCTGACCTGGAATTCACTCTGTAGTCTCAAGCTGACCTCAAACTTACAGCCATCCTCCTACCTTTACCTCCCAAGTGCTGGGATTAAAGGCAGGCGCCACCACACCTAGCTAAATTTTCTTTTTTAAGAATATAAAGTGAAGGGCTGGAGAGATGGCTTAGCAGTTAAGGCACGTGCTTGCAAAGCCTAAAGACCCAGGTTCAATTCCCTAGTATCCATGTGAAGCCAGATGCACAAAGTGGTGCTTGCGTTTGGAGTTCATTTGCTGTGACTAGAGGTCCTGGCATGCTCATATTCTCTCTTACTCTCTCTCTCATAAATAAATAAATTAAATAAATAAATAAATAAATAAATAAATAAGTTAAAAGAATATAGGGCTAGAGAGGTGGCTTAGCAATTAAGGTGCTTGCAAAACCTAAGAACTCATGTTCGATTCTCCAGATCCCACATAAACCAGAGGCACAGTGACGCCAGTGCACAATGTCGCACATGCACACAAGGGGTGCACCCATCTGGAGTTGGTTTGCAGCGGCTGAGGGCCTTGGTGCACCCATATTCTCTCTCTCTCTTTCTCTAGTAAAAACAAGAATATAGAGACTAAGAAGACGGCTCAGTCTGTGATGTGCTTGCTGCATCAGGACCTGAGTTAGAGCCCCCGCACCCCCATGAAAGCGCTGGGATGGTAGCACGTGCCTGTAATTGCATGGGAAGGTGGAGAGAACAGGATTCCTGGCTTGCTAGTCTAGCTAAGCTGGTGAACTTTGGATTCAGGGAGAGACCCTGTCTCAAAAACTAAGGTGCAGAGTGATTGAGGCAGATGTCCAACCTTGACCTCTGGCCTCCACATACACATACACACATGGACACACAGAATAACGGGGCCCAAGCATAGTAGTGCTCACCTGTAAACCTAACACTTGGGAGGTGGAGACCAGAGGATCACAAGTTCAAGGCCATCCTCAACTACATATGGTGTTCAAGACCAGTCTGAACTATGTGAGAACAAGGGGTTTGAGAATCATAGAATGAATCTGTTTATAAGTAGCATGTGTATTTTAATTAATAAGAAATGTTATTTATCATCCTCTGTGAGCAGTAATGGTGATTTTAATTAGTATTTTATAATGACTGTAAGACTTCTCATGAGTAAAATTGACTATCTCTTCCCAATTTAAAAAAAAAAAAAAAACAAAGCTGGGCGTGGTGGCACACGCCTTTAATCCCAGCACTCAAGAGGCAGAGGTAGGAGGATCACTATGAATTTGAGGCCACCCTGAGACTACAGAGTGAATTCCAGGTCATCCTGGGGCTAGAGTGAGACCCTACCTCAAAAAAAAAAAAAAAAAAAAAACTTCATCACAGGATTAATATTGTGACTTTCTTTTCCTAGCACGTCTATGTGCCTGACAGAAGGTCAATGCCACCTGGTCTCACGTTACAGTCCGTTAGTCCTCAGAGCCTCCAAGGCAAAACGGTGAGTATGACGCCTTTACTTACCTCGACTCGCTCGGGGGCTGCCAGGAAAGCAGGGATCTGACATGGGTTTTAAGTCTGACTTTTTAGAGGTGTTTCCTGCAAAGGACAACATGACTGTTTTTGCAAAAGAGATCCCACTTCAAAAGGATTTGGAATCATACAGCCATTCCAGTATCTTAGTGGATACCTTTGCCTCAATATCCAAGTAAAAGATCCTACTTCAGACTTTCCTGTTTCGCCTAGGTGGGGGCTTTGTTAATCCTCTAACCCCCAGAACGGAACTCTGCACTTAGGCACGGTGGTGCACCCCTGTTAATCCCAAGACAGCACCGTGGAGTTCAAGATCAACTGTGACAACACAGTGAGACCCTGTCTCAAAACTCAAGGAGCGATGGTGTAGCTCAGTGGTAGACACTTGTCTAGTTTATGCAAGGGCCTGGCAGTGCCCACCACCACAACTGGGGGAGGGGCAGAGAGCAGATGCTGGGCTGAGTGAAAACATGAGAGGAACCAGTGTAGTCACTGCAGGCTTCAGCCTCTCAGGAGTTCATTCCGGGAGCTAGTTGTGTTTTTTTCGTTTGTTTGTTTTTTGTTTTTTGAAGTAGGGTCTCACTATAGCTCACACTGACCTGGAATTCACTATGTAGTCTCAGGGTGTCCTCAAACTCTTGGTGATCCTCCAACCCTCTGCTCTCGAGTACTGGGATTAAAGGCGTGCACTGCCACACCCCGCTAGGAGTTAGTTTTTATTTTGAAGCAGGTCTCCTCTTGTCTTGCTGCTCAGTCTCCTGAATACTGGGATTACACATATGCACCACCATACCTGCTTTCCTGTGAAACTAAACAGGCAAAGAAAAACTAGGAAAATAGTCAGTGTTGCCCATGGTAGCTCACACCTGTAATGTCAGCACTGCCAAGGCCGAGGCAGAAGGACAGCCTGGGCCATGGGTCATCAGAGCCTGTTCATAGAATTTAAAAATTATAGCAATTATTTACCATTATCATTTCATTCTCACTGTTACATTCAATTTAAGGAGGAATTTTAATACCAGTGTTTCAAATCAAAGATGAGATATTGCTTTCATCACCTCATTGTTTAGTTTGGGTTGTTTTGATTTTTTTTTTTTTTTAAGAGAAAGAAAGAGGAAGAGGCAGAGAATGGGCACGCCAGGGAATGAACTCCGGACGCGTGCACCCCCTTGTGTGCATGTGCAACATTGCGCACTTGCGTCACTTTTGCATCTGTCTAAATGTGGGACCTGGAGATTTGAACAAGTGTTCTTAGGCTTCGCAGGCAGGCGCCTTTACCACTAAGCCGTCTCTCCAGCCCATTTTTTTGTTTTGTTTTGTTTTTGTTTTTGTTTTGCGAGGTAGGGTCTCACTCTGGTCCAGGCTGGCCTGGAATTCACTATGTATGTAGTCTCAGGGTGGCCTCGAACTCTCGGTGATCCTCCTACCTCTGCCTCCCGAGTGCTGGGGTTAAAGGCATGCGCCACCACACCCGGCTCCGTTTGTTTTGTTTTTGAGACACATTCTCAGTATGTGACCCAGACTGGCCTTGTTCTATTTGACTTAGACTATCCTTAAATTCGAAGTGCTCCTGCCCCAGCCTCTATTGTGCTGAGATTATAGGCCTGCGCCCATACTGTCTGCCTATGTCTCTTTATTTTAACTGTATCCTTTTATGTGGGGACCTGGCTTTGTTCTAGTAGATAGTGCGATTTATTAGAGGTGTGGTTTTAACACCTGTAGAGTTGTTTGTTGCTCTTTAAAATTCTCTTCCCTGTAATCAGATTTATTCTGTTTTTTATAAACATAGTCTGTTTTCTCTTTTACATGGTTAGATATAAGAAAATAGTGCCTAGGTTTAAAGACATGTAGTTTATTTACTATAAATTATACATATTACTTGATTAAAATCGAGAACTTTCATGTTGCATTGCTGCTGTGGCAGGCGGCTGCACAGCTCGAGTCTGCCGCCTGCTCTGCTCCCTCTGGTGGATCTTCAGCAGCCAATGTGTTCTCCACCGTCCCACCTTTTCCCAGTCACACATTCCGCCTTACGTGGCCTCTGAATGCAGGCTTCTAGCTCACTTCCTGCTCTTCCATCTTTTTGAAAATCCTTTGATCTTTTTAGCTCCATAAACAATAAGCAGAATTTCAAGATTCTTTTTAGGTTTTTCTGTCAAATGTCAGAACTCAATCCGTTACTATATAGCCACCATCTGCTTGGAAAGCCCTCAAGAGCTGGTCATGATCATGAGACAAGGACTGTCCTAGAACCATGTGGTCACAAGATGCCACGGGCTTCAAAGGGAAAACAGCTGTTCTTTCTCACATGTAATTTCTTCAAGTCACACACTGAACATTTCTGAGCTAATGTAAAAGGCTACCAGCAAGGACTGTAGTTGATTTTTGCTGACATAATTGTTCATGTGATTTCAAGTACTGATTAAGAATGGTTTCTGGGCCTGGCATGGTGGCACACGCCTTTAATCCCAGCAGAGGTATGAGGATCACTGTGAGTTCAAGGCCACCCTGAGACTGCATAATGAATTCCAGGTCAGCCTGGGTTAGGGTGAGACCGACCCTACCTTGAAAAAACAACAAAAAAAAAAAAAAAGAAAAAGAAGAAAAAGGAATGGTTTGGGGGCTGGAGAGATGGCTTAGCAGTTTAAATGCTTGCCTGTGAAACCTAAGGACTCAGGTTTGATTCCTCAGTACTGACATAAGCCAGATGTGTAAGGCGGTACGTGCTTCTGGAGTTGGTTTGCAGTGGCTAGAGGCCCTGGCATGCTCGCTCTCTCCCTCTCTCTCCCCCCCCCAAATTATATATAATATAGCTACTATATTATATATATAATATATTAAGATTTTAAAAACGGATTGATTCTGTTGTGGGAAGACTCTAACCGCAGACCAGAAGAGGAGCAGCACGTGGACAGACGAGCACCTGTGCCGCTGCGGCCAGCAGGGATGTCTGCTGCCAGAGCTCTGGGCCTGGGGCTGGAGGAGCCCGCTGTAGCACTTGAGAGACAGACTCCCTGTGTCCCCCCGCACTTCCTCCTAGTCAGAAACACCAAGTGCTTTTATCTTAGGAGCTCGACTTCACTGCATTTCCAACAAAGCTAGGTACACCTTATGGGTTTGCTAAGGGATCCCACCACTGCTGAAAGTGTGCTCACCTAGAGATCTTAGTGGCCAGTCTGAAACCAAAGGATCCTCTGCATGGAGCATGGACCCATGGAGACTTGCTTGGGTCTTTTTCCTAAAAATTACATTTTAGTCACAAGACTAACGTGAAAGCTCTAATGATGGCATTAAAAAATACAACTGGACGGCTGGAGAGATGGCTTAGCGGTTAAAGCACATACCTGAGAAGCCTAAGGACCCCAGTTCAGTTCTCCAGGTCCCAAGTAAGCCAGATGCACGTGGATGCGTCTGGAGTTCATTTGCAGTGGCTAGAGGTCCTGGCGTGCCCATTCTCACTCTTTCTCTTTTCTTTCTCTCTCTCTCTCTTTCTCTGTCTCAATAAACAAATAAATAATACAACTGGAGCCAGGTGTGGTGTTGCAAGCCTTTAATCCCAGCACTCTGGAGGCAGGGGTAGGAGTATCTCCATGAGTTCAAGGCCACCCTGAAACTACAGAGTGAATTCCAGGTCAGCCTGGGCTAGAGTGAGATCCTACCTAGAAAAAAAAAAAAAACATTGGAAAGTGACTAGCAGACCCTGGGTATGGAATTTCATAATGTAAAAATGTCCAAGTTTTATTTAAAAGTTAATACTTTATATTTGCCTTTTGTTCTTTAAAATAGTGTGTTGGGTGTGCAGATACTGCTGTATTGGTGGAAAAGTCTTCGTAGAATTGTTAAAACCCTAACAAACTATCCTTTTATGATAATCTTAATTCTTATATACAAAGCTTTGTGATGGTAATGGTGTTGTGCTTTTTACACGTGACATTTGCTACACTCATGAGTTCTGAGAAAATGCCTGATGATGCTGTTGTTGCTATAAAGTAACCCTCTTCCTTCTGTCTCTCTAGATATCTATGCACTTATGTAGCACCTATCATCATAGTGCCTAGGCTATGATGTCAGCCGTAAGAGGATACTTGCCAAGAAATCTTGGTTTAATGTCTGTCACTTAAGACAACAATTAATCTGTTTTCCACTGTTTGGATTCTTAAATGTAATCCTTCAGCCAGAGGAGCTTACGCTGCTGCTAATAAAGCTGAGACGGCAGCAAGCTGAACTGAGTAGTGTCCGGGAGCACACCCTAGCACAGCTCATGCAGCTGAAACTCGAGGCCCACAGCCCCAAGGTCAGCCACCAGACGTGTGCATGCATGCGTGTGTGTGCGTGTGCGTGTGCTGGGATCTGATGTCAACCCAGTAAGAGCCGCTCATCATGAACTCACCATGTGCTTGCTGCTGAGCATGAGCGTGTACTGCCATCCTGGTGGTGGCACTGTTGTGCCCGTGGACCCTTTGAGAAGTCGGTGCACGTATGTGCGTGTGTCTCAGAACATGTAGTGGGTTGCTGGTTGGGAGTCAGGACATGCACCCAGATTTCAAAATAGGACTAATTACTCACTAAATAAAGTTGACTTCCACATCTGGTAAAATAGGTATTGGAAAGTCCTATCACATCTAACAAAGTAGTAATTTAAAATTTTTATTCTCTTTTGTTCTCCATGAAAAGTGAACAAATACATAAAACTTTCTCTCAGCCAGGCATGGCAGTGCGCGCTGATGATCCCAGCACGTGGGTGGAAGCGGGAGGATCAGGAACTGACGGTCATGCTGTGCTGCGCTGTGCGGCAAGCTCGAGACCAGCCTGAGCTGCATGGGGCTCTTAAACAAAATTTCTCAAAGGGTTTAATATTTAATATCCTTTGGTTATATGAGAAACATCTTACTAAAGGAAATAGTGTATTTCAGAGAAAAATTAGCATGCAAAGCTTCTACCATTCAGTCTGCTGCAGACATTTAAAGCATATTTCTGTCCCACGTTTATATATCTGTCTATTTAACTATAATAGTTCAGTGTGTCATTTACAGGGAGCATGTGTGTGAAAGCTGCGTGCTCTGGTACTAGGTTCGTGTCCTCTCTTCCAAGTGCACCTCTCCTGAGCTGTGCTTCCTCTTTCTCTGTCCCTCTCTTGCTTGCTGACTGCTAGAGTGAAATTCTCTCACATCATCTCCAAAGGAACACCATGTATTTGGATCATCAGGTGGGATTTGTAGAATTTTCTTACTATATTGCCAATTTGAACTTCTTAATTACAGTTTTTTCCAGCTACTTGCATACTCTAGTCATTTTAGCTAATATGACATTTACAAGGGACAAGTAAGGACATCCTGACAGAATGAGGCTGGGAGGGAGAAAGGGTGGTCGTGTCGGTGAGTGGGAGAACAAGCGCCGAGTCACTTAGAGCTGTGGCCTCCATGTCCCCTGCTCTGATTCTCTGGGGCTACTCCGAGCCTGAGGAAGGGATGCTGAGCTGTAGGTGGAGCAGAAGACAGGGGTAGTACTCTGTGGATGCTCCCAGGAGAGTGCAAAGATGGGAGGAGTATAAGCTGGATGTCCCATGTCATGGCCTGTGTTGTCTCCTCCCAGGCATGCCCAGCAAAGTATGCAGAGCCCATTTCATGTCATGGTGGCCTGCAAGTGCTCACATGACCGCAGCTATGGCAGCATCTGTTACTGACTAGGGTGAGAATGGTCAAAAGCTAGGCAACTGGGGAGGTGAAGCAGAGGGTTAACACAAGTTAGTTAGAAGCCAGCCTGGGTTACATGGTGAGTTCCAAGCTAGCTTTGTCTCAGAAAAACCAAGTAAAAGTGGCCGTGAACAAGCCCCATATTCTTATGTATCAGATGCTTTACTGAAACTTAGCTGATGGGAATGTTGATGCAAGCACAGTTTATTTTAGTAAATGTATTCTTTAAGAAAGACCAAGCTAAAGCTTGTTTGGGATTTTTTTTTTTAATTTTTCAGACTCAAATGTCTTATCAGATACAAAGATGATACTGTGGGAAATGTTATAGGACAGATGCTTACATATCTACATTGGCCTCTATGAAACAGAACTGTATGGCTTCAAAAATACTTCTATCTCAAGAGAGATTTTTACATTAGGATAACCATTTTGTGTTGTTTTGTTTTGAGGCAGGGTCCCATGGAGCCCAGGCCTTGAACTCACTGCGTAGCTAAGTCTGGCTTTAAACTCCTCATCCTCCTCCCTTCACATCCCAAGTGCTGGGATTACAGATTGTGCCACAGTGCCCAGTTAGGATAGCCTGCTAAGAGGTACAAGTTCAGATCTTAACTCCAGAGACCAGTGCTATTGAAATGTAGTCAAAGTTATAATATGTATTTTGTAAGCACTCTAATAGACACATAAGTTAATAAGTAGAAAAACAAAGCTTTTTGGATACATGGCAACTAAGGAACTAAAAGTTCCTGTGTGGTGTAAAGTAAGGCTGCTTTCAAGGTGTACACACCTGTACTCCCAGCACCTCAAAGGCAGGAAGCAGAAAGATTAGAACGTCAAGACCGGCTTGTGCATAGATAGATAGATAGATAGATAGATAGATAGATAGATAGATAGATAGATAGATAGATAGATAGGAAGATGGATCCATTGATGGATGGACAGATGCATGGATGGGTGGGCAGATATAAAAACAGTAAATAAGCAAGCATACAATCTAGAGATAGTTCTGAAAAACAGTGGGATATTACAAAAATTAAATTAAAAACAAAAGCATGCATCTCTGACAATAACCCTAATGGCTTGATGTCATTTTCAGTAATCTGAGTAAAGTCAGTGATGGTTAAAGGGGCTTGTAACATGTGGAAGACACCACACTGTGGAGGTGCCTCTCACCCTCCCTGTACTGAAGTAACCCAGTGCGCTTCCAGGTCTGCCTCCCCGCCAGGAATCTCTCGGTGGCTTTGCAGAGCCTGTCCTGCCGCACTGTCGTGGCTTCTAAGCTTGCAGGGCACTGTCAGTCAGTGCTAGGCTCAGAACGTGTCAACAGAGTTTTCACATCATTTGCCTTTTTATTGGATTCTGAATTGGTTACGCTATTTCAGTTTATAACTTTTTTATAAGCTGGATGCACTGGTTCACACCTATAATGCCAGCACCTGGGAAGCTAGGGTAGAAGGATCACCATGAGTTCAAGGCTAGCCTGGGCTACAGAGTGAGTTCCAGGTCAATCTGGGCTGGAGTGAGACCCTGACTCCAAAAAAGAAAAAAAAAATTATAATGATATACATAAATGGATGGTTTAAATGGTAGTTTCCATTGAACTATGACTACTGCTGATAACAAAAATGTGGCTATTTTTAGATGATTTGGTAGTATATAAAAACTTGAGCCGGGCATGGTGGCGCATGCCTTTAATCCCAGCACTCGGGAGGCAGAGGTAGGAGGATTGCTGTGAGTTCGAGGCCACCCTGAGACTACATAGTGAATTCCAGGTCAGCCTGGGCCAGAGAGAGACCCTACCTTGAGAAAAAAAAAAAAAAAAAGAAAAAACTTGAAATCATGGTAGACAGAAACTCAGTTATATCTAAATGTGTATAACTCTGGGGTTACCTAAAGAAAATCTCTCTTAAATAATTTTTTAAATTTGTTTCTAGTATACATTGAAATGAAATTATTTACTTTTGAACTATGTTGTATCTATATTTCTCTATATATGTAATTCTGGTAATTTTGATGGAATTGCTTTCAAATCAAACATTTCCAGCTTTTAATCTTGTTACTGCCAGTAACCGGTTTTAGATAACAAGTCTGTTGTTTAAACAGGCATTATTGGTGGCCTGAATTTATAAATTCATTCATCAGCTTAATATGACCACAAATTGGAAAATGGATTCTAAAATCCAAAAGTCAGATGAAAAGGCTCTATTTGTAGTTAAAGCCATATATGGTACCAAATGCCCCAGTTGAGTCTCGTTTCTACCACTCTGTCTGCTTCCTTAGTAAGTCAGAATGACGCCCCTGTCAGTGCCACAATCATCCAGAGAAGCTGCTTTCCCTTAGGCTCTGTCACTGCTTATGAAAAGTGGAACCAGGGCTGGAGAGATGGCTTAGCGGTTAAGGCGTTTGCCTGTGAAGCCTAAGGACCCAGGTTCGATTCTCCAGGTCCCACATAAGCCAGATGCACATTGTGGCACATATGTCTGGAGTTGTTTTGTAGTGGCTGGAGGCCCTGGCATGCCCATTCTCAGTCTCTCTCCCTCTCTGTCTCTCTCTGACCCTCTCTCTGTCTCTAATAAATAAAATAAATAAGAAAGATAAATATATATATAAAATAATTTTTAAAGTGGTACCAGAGAGTATCTGTGTGTTGTTTGAGAGGGAAAAATTGGCATACAGACAACAGCATAAAGAAGGAAATGGCTTGCCTTACCAGAGGAGGCAGAGGTAGGAGGATCACCGTGAGTTCGAGGCCACCCCGAGACTACATGGTGAATTCCAGGTCAGCCTGGACTAGAGTGAGACCCTACTCGAAAGACCTAAGTAAAAACAACACACAAGAACAGCGGCGCAGGTGTGTGGTAGAGCTTACCTGAATGATCTGGTAGGGCTTCTGCTTTTTGCTTCACTTGAATGAAGTACACTGCTGATGGTTTATGTTTCAATAGCTAGTACTGTCTGAATTTAAGACTAGCCCATGCAGCCGTGCAGGGCCTTCACTAGGTCAAAGGAGCATGCGTGTCTTCTTGGGCAGCTCTGACATTGGGGATGGGGCCTTCACGGCTCCTGGGCTTCTTGTTCTTGGTGGTTCTTGGCCCTTGGCAGCCTTGGCCAGGTTGTTAGGTTGAGCACAGGAGTGAAACCGGGTTTTTAGAAACTAGCCCAAGCACGGAGGAGGAGCCTGGCCAGGCCTTGGATGGACACCTAGAGGTGTTCTGATCCCTCATGCAGGGAGTGCTCATGGCAGCACGGAAGTTAGAGCACCTTCCTGTTTCCCTCCCCTCCCCTGTTCCAGCCCTTCCACCTGAGTCTTTCAGCTGGGGACTGAAGAGCAGCTTTAGAGGGATCTAGATTTTTCCTTTCCCTGAAATCTCCAGATAACAGGTGTAAGGGCAGAACTGTGACTATAGAGGGCCTTAGAATTGAGCAGTGCTTCCTTGACAAGTCTTTGGTAGAGTGCTGCCCCCTGGTGGGTAAACCAGACTTACACCATTTCAGCCACACTGCCACCAGATGTCACAAAAGCAGAACGTTTTCCATGACAAACCAGTTGTACAGCGTACACCAGCTGAAGTGTACCTGTGTGTCATTTGTCTCCTTGTGGGGTTCGGATGTCAGGAGATGGGACTGGGGAGACAGCTGAGCAGGTCGAGCATTGCTACCCAGGCGTGAGGACTTGACCTCCATCCCCAGCACCACGTAAAGAGCGTCCATGGCGGTGCGGGCCTGTAACCCCAGTCCTGAGTGGGGCAGATGCAGCAGACGGTCTGCTGGAGATCGCTGATCTGCCAGCCTAGTCGACGAAATGGTGAGCTCTACAGCTGAAGAGATCGCTCAGTGGCTAAAGCTGCTTGCTTGCAAACCGACACTTCCCCGGTACCCAGATGCACAAGGTGACACATGGGTCTGGAGTTTGCAGTGGCAGGAGGCCCTGGCATGCCCTTTCTCTCTCCCTCTCTCTCTCCCTCTCTCCCTCTCTCTCTCTCTCTCTCTCTCTCTCCTTGAAAATAAGTGATAAAAATAATGTTTTTAGGGCTGGAGAGATGGCTTAGCAGTTAAGCCACTTACTGCAAAGCCTAAGGACCCATATTTGACTCTCCAGGTCCCACATAAGCCAGACGCACAAGGTGACACAAGCATGCAAGGTCACACATATGCACAAGGTGGTGCTTACATCTGGAGTTCAATTGCAGGGCTGGAGGCCCTGGCACTCCGATTTTCTCTTTCTCTCATTCTCGCTCTCTCACACACACACACACACACAAAAAGTTCTGTCTGTAAACAAATATATTGTTTTTAAATGATGAGTTCTAGAATCAATGAAAAACCCTGTCTCAAGAGAAATAAGGCTGCTGGACGTGGTGGTGCACGCCTTTAATCTCAGCACTCAGGAGGCAGAGGTAGGAGGATCGCTGTGAGTTCAAGGTCACCCTGAGACTACATAGTTAATTCCAGGTCAGCCTGGACCAGAGACCCTACCTCAGAAAAAAAAAGAGAGAGAGAGAGAAATGAGGCCACAGAATGACAGCAAACACATAATGGCCTCCATAGCCTATGCATGTGGGACTCAAGCCTGTAGCCCAGCACTTGGGTGGTTGAGGCTGAAGGATGCCAGCCAGGCTGAGGCAGAAAAATCACAAGTTCCAGGTCTCTGGGCTGTAGAGTAAGTTCAAGGGTAGCCTAAACAACTTACTTAAGCCTTACCTCGGAAATAGAAAAATGTGTGTAAAAACAGCAGGGATGTAGCTCACTGGTACAGGTCTTGCCTTGCATATGCAGGGCTGTAGGTTCAGCTCCCCAGTACTGTCAAAAGAAAAGCCTTTTAGGGGTGGGGGTGCCCCAGTAATAGAGTTCTTGTGTAGCATGCTGAGGCCCTGGGTTAGACCTCTTGCACCACCACTGGGAAGATGAAAATCAGCTACTCTAGTCTCACAAAGTACAATTATAAATACCTGCTCTGTGTGTTGTGACCATCGTCTCAGAGCGCTTTTCCTCAAGTCCAGAGCCTTCTAGTAAAACCCGCACTTTTCTGGAGGCAGTAACTAGGTCTAACATAGCTGGAAATGTGAAGCATGCTTTCAACCCACTGCCTCAGGAGCTGAGGAGGTTTACTGAGTCTTTGCTGAATAAGTTTCAGTGAGTGTCCTTGAGTAATTTTACATGTGCTTGTTATAACTGTGAGAAAACCTAAGAGTATATATAAATATATCAGGATTCATTTTAATAAAAGGTGTTGTTATATAAGAGACAAGATATGTTGGTATTATAAAACGTTTATGTCTAGAGAACTTATTTTTTCTAATTAACCTTATAAAGAACTAAATATCATTTCAGCTTTATTACTGAATAAAGTTAATGATACATTTGTCTAAGTTCACAGTTTATCCTTTGCGTTAGAATGCTTTCTCGTCTAAGCTGTGTAGGACTGCCACTGACTGGCTGTGGTGACTGTCTGTAAAGTCAAGTCTTGTTGCAACAATCTTGCACAAGCTTTCTTGTGATCTAGTGTTCTGCACCCTTTACGACTTGTTTAAACTGTTTGTAAGTTAGACTCGCACAGCCTGGGGTTGAATGTGAACTGCACTGTGGGGAAGTCATTCCAGTAGAGGATGTATTGACAGTGTCGTCTTTCAGATCTAGCTTTGCTGTAAACTGACGTTTGCTGTATGCTCCTCCTGATTTGAAATAGATGAAAGAAAATGAACCTATTATCTCCATGGTTCACACAATGATTGAGAACTCGGCGCTAAGACCACAACTGTACCAGCAAGTAAGGTCTTGGGCAGTGAATGATACCGCTTTCCCATCTGCAAATCCCCAGACTGAGTCATGACATCGGTGTTCCTGGTTTTTGTTTGTCTGTGTGTTTGGGAGCCCCCACGCCATCCATGCTTCTCAAGGTGCTGCGGTACTCTTAGCATGGCTTCGCTGAACATTTTGCTGTGGAATATTAACTGTGCCATTTTCCTAAAGTTGTTTTGTAGATTATGTGATTGATAAGTTCTTGGAGGTCTGCAGGACACTTGGCAAAGGTTTTCACTAACGAGGGATTGGACTGAATTTTAGGGAAAAGGCTGTAAACTTGTTTTCTTTTCAAGTGCAGCCGCTCAAAGCCACTGCTACCCCAGTGTCCTCGGGGTAGGTGGCATCTGTCTGAGAGCTGTTTGATCTTGGTTTCTGTCCTCATGGGGTAGAACCCAGCCAATGCGTGAGACGTGTCGGGCTGCCTCCCTGTCCTACACGCGCTCCTCAGGGTCACCCGCCTTGCCCCATCTCTCCGCTAACTCAGAACATGTGTCATGGAGTTGGCTGGCTTTACCTCAGGAACCTTGGTAGTCTGCAGATCTGCAAAAGAAGTCACCCGCATTTCTCTCTGATTGTTTCCTTTCTGTTTCGTCTCATGGTCTCAGTGTGCCTAGCCATGTGCTCCTCAGCATCGGCTTCTCTTCCCAACACTCTCACATCACTCTGGGCTACAGCCTTTAGGTAGTTTTACGTCATTAAGAAGAAAGTTAACTCGCATGAAAAATGAATCGATATCGCAATTAAGATGTGTAGAAGCACATTGGGCTCACGCTGGCCCGAAAGCCTCCAGAGTGCGTCTGTCCTCATCATGGGACGGATACGGATACGGTTGGAAGAGGAGCCCACCTTCCAAAATATTTAAAATATGCTTTATGATTGAAATAAAGGATAACCAAAATACTAAATATTTAAAGTTAAACAGCTTTACTTTTGGAAAGAAAATGAACGGAAGTGGAGCCTTAAATTTCTTTCTTTCTTTCTTTCTTTCTTTCTTTCTTTCTTTCTTTTTTTTTTTTTTTTTTTTTTTTTTATGTTTTGAGACAGGGTCTTTCCATGTAGCCAGGGTTGGTCTCAAACTTAAAATCTTCCTGCCTCTGCCTCCTAAATACTGGGATTATAAGCATATACCACCAAATCCAGCTAGGACCACCTAAAAACTTACCTAGGTAGTGGTTTTCTTAAAATTGGCCAAATTAAACATCCTAAAGTTGAATATTTAATATATAAGCGACAAGTTTTTTAAAATTCTGTACTTTGATCAGTCACAATGACAGGTGTTATAGTAGCAGAACTATAAAATATTCATATTAATGAAATTAATCACCTAATGAATAATAGTTACTAACAAAATACAAACTGGGGAGATGGCTCAGTTGTTAAAGGCACTGTCATGCAAAGCCCACTCACTGGCCTGGGTTCAATTCCACATAAAATCAGATGCAAAAGTGCCACATGCATCTGGAATTTGTTTGCAGTGGCAAGAGGCCCTGATGCACCTATACATACTCATGCAAATAAGTAAGCCGGGCGTGGTGGCACACGCCTTTAAGCCCAGCACTCGGGAGGCAGAGGTAGGAGGATTTCTGAGAGTTCGAGGCCACCCTGAGACTACATAGTGAATTCCAGGTCAGCCTGGACCAGAGTGAGACCCTACCTTGAAAAACCAAAATAATAATAATAATAATAATAATGAAGAAAAGAAAAGAAAAACCAATAAAAAATTTAAAAATCACAAACATGCAAATAAATAAAAAATTAAATAATAAAAAATACGGGGCTGGAGAGATGGCTTAGCAGTTAAGGCATTTGCCTGCAAAGCCAAAGGATCCTGGTTCAAATCTTCAGGACCCATGTAAGCCAGATGCACAAGGGGGCGCATGCATTTGGAGTTCGTTTGCAGTGGCTGGAGGCCCCGTAGTGACCATTCTCTCTCTCTCTGCCTCTTTCTGTTTCTCAAATAAATAAATAACATAAGCTGGGTGTAGTGGTTTATACCTATGGCCCCAGTCCTCAGGAGACGAGGCAGATAGATTGCCATGAGTTCAAAGCCAGCCTGATCTACATAGCAAATTGAGAAAAGCTGGGCTACAGAGTGAGACCCTGTCTCAAACAAAAAAACAAACAAAAATGTGGACATGTCAGCAAATGCTATAAGCACTTTGCAGCCCTCATTAGATACTTTTATCAATTTTTAAAATATTGCCAGCCGGGCGTGGTGGTGTACACCTTTAATCCCAGCACTTGGGAGGCAGAGGTAGGAGGATTGCTATGAGTTCAAGGCCACCCTGAGATTAAGGTCAAGGTCAAGGTTCAAGGTCAGCCTGGGCCAGAGTGAGACCCTACCTCGAAAAACCAAAAAAAAATATATATATATATATATATATATATATTTCCAGACTCCCTGGCATGGTAGTGCCACACACCTTTAATCCCAGTACTCAGGAGGTAGAGGTAGTAGGATCATTGTGAGTTCAGGGCCACCCTGAGATTAGACCCTACCTCAGAAAAAAAAAAAAAAATCCAGGCTGGTGAGAGCTTAGCAGTTAAAGCGCTTATCTGCAAAGCCAAAGGACCCGGGTTTGATTCCCCAGGATCCATGTAAGCCAAATATACAAGGTGGCATATGCATCTATAGTTCATTTGCAGGATACTAGCCCCTGGTGCACCAGTTCTTTTTCTCTCTCTCAAATAATTAAATAAATATTTAAGGCCAGGCATGATGGCGCATGCCTATAATCTCAGTACTTGGGAGGCAGAGGTAGAAGGATTCGAGGCCATCCTGAGACTACATAGTGAATTCCAGGTCAGCCTGAGCTACAGTGAGACCCTACCTCGAAAAAAAAAAAAATAAATAAATATAAAATAAAATAAAATATTAAAAGAATATATTTCCTGCTAGGCATGGTGGCACACACCTTTAATCCCAGCACTGTGGAGACCCAGGTAGGAGGATCACCAGGAGTTTGAGGCCAGCGTGAGACTACATAGTGAATTTCAGGTCAGTGAGACCCTACTTTGAAAAACCAAGAAAAGGGGAGGGGAGCTGGAGGAATGGCTTAGTGGTTAAGGCATTTGCCAGTAAAGCCAAAGGACCCAGGTTTGATTCCTCAGGACCCATATAAGCCAGATGCACAAGGTGGCGCATGCATTTGGAGTTCATTTACAGCAGCTGAAGGCCCTAGCATGCCCAATCTCATTCTGTCTCTCTCTCTTTCTCAAACAAATAAAATAATACAAGTTATTTAAAGCAAAAAAGAAAAACCAAAAAAAAGAGAGCTTGAGAGATGGTGCAGTGGTTAAGGCACTTGCCTGCAAAGCCTAATAACCCTGATTCAGTTCCCTAGTATTCACATAAAGCCAGATGCACAAAGAGTTTGTTTGCAGCAGCTAGAGGCCCTGGTGTGCCCATATTCATACCCCCCCCCGCTTGAAAAATAAATAATTTTTTGGAGCACAGATTGGGACTGTAACTCAGTTGGTAGTGCTTCCCTAGCATGCATGAAGCCCTGAGTTTGATTCCCACAACAAAGTAAACTGGGCATAGTGGCTGGAGACAGGAGGGTCAAGGTTAAGGTCCTCTGTGCTCACCTACATAGTGAGCTCGTGGTCAGCCTGGGATACATAAATCCCTGTACCCCCCCCCAAAAAAAAAAAGTTGGAGAGATGGTATAGTGGTTAAGGCACTTGTCTATGAATACTAAGGACCCACGTTCAGTTCCTCAGTACCCACATAAAACAGATGCACAAGGTGGCACATACGTCTGGAGTTTGTTTTCAGTGGCTAGAGGTCCTGGCATGCCCATTCTCTCTCTCTCTCTCTCTCTCTCTCTCTCTCTTTCTCTCTCTCTGTCTCTCTCTTAAATAAATAAATAAATAAACAAAATATTTAATAAAAGAAAAGAAAGGAGGAGGCGAAGGAGATAAAATACTTGAAAAAGCTCTGAACGATGTGGAAGCCCCTTTATTTCTTTTTAACTTTGTGAGTCAGAGTCTCCTCCTGCCCAGGCTGGCCTCGGACTCAGGCTGACCAACTGTTGGCATTACAAGATTCCGTCCCCTGTACCACCAAATAAAAACTGGACAAAGTAAAAAGTAAAAAAAGAGGCCACCCTGAGACTACATAGTAAATTCCAGGACAGCCTGGGCCAGAGTGAGACCTTACCTCGAAAAACCAAAAAAAAAAAAAAAAAAAAAAAGGTTCTAGATATAGCTTTCAAATCTAGAAGCAGTGTGAGCACATAGTTCAAGGTTAGGCAGTAATCACACAGCCCATGTGTTCATTTCCTTTCCTGGTGACCTATAACACTGGAGTGAAGACAATCCAACCAGAGCCTTGGTTTTTGTCATTGCTGTTGTTTTTGCTAAAAACGAGCCTGGAAGCCGAGCTGGGATGCAGCTCAGTGCTGATCATCCCTGGCGTGTGCGGTCCCTGATGTTAGGACGTAGTCCTGGAAAGACAGAAAAATGATTAAACATATTTTGTGAATATAGTGTATGAAAACTTGAGCTTACCAGAATACTTGAAATTCCTTTTTTTTTTTTTTTTTTTTTTTTTGGTTTTTTGAGGTAGGGTCTCACTCTGGCTCAGACCTGGAATTCATTATGTAGTCTCAAGCTGGCCTTGAACTCACGGTAGTCCTCCTACCTCTGCTTTCTGAGTGCTGGGATTAAAGGCATGTGCCACCATGCCCAGCCTTTTTTTTTTTTTTAATTCCCATTCTTTTTGTTGTTGAACTTTTTATTGACAACCTCCATACATACAGACATATAGATCATAATTCCCTCTTTTTCACCCCACACAATCCCTTCTTTCTAACTAGTCTTTCTTCTATTTTTTGTTTGTTTTTTTGAGGTAGGGTCTCACTTTAGCCCAGGCTAACCTGGAGTTCACTATGTACTCTTAGGGTGGCCTCAAACTCACAGCAATCCTCCTACCTCTGCCTCCCGAGTGCTAGGGTTAAAGACATGTGCCACCATGCCCCGCTGTCTTCTATTTTGATGTCATCATGTGGCATGAATGCCATGGCCGCTTTGTGCACGTTTTTAAGATTTGATTTTATTTTATTTTGTTTTTATTTTTATGTATTTATTTGAAGCAGCAGGCAGAGAGAGAGAGAATGGGTGCACTAGGGCTTCCAGTCACTGCAAACTAATTCCAGATACATGTGCTACCTTGTGCATCTGGCTTACGTGGGTACTGGGGAACTGAGCCTTGAACTGGGGTCCTTAGGCTTCACAAGTAAGTGCTTAACCACTAAGGCATCTTTCCAGCCCCTATTTTTATTTTTTTTAATTTATTAGAGACAGAGGAAAAGAGGAAGAGAGAGAGAAAGAATGGGCATGGCAGGGCCTCTAACCACTGCAAGCGAACTCCAAATGCATGTGCCACCATGTGCACCTGACTTACATGGGACCTGGAGAATCGAACCTGAGTCCTTAGGCCTTGCAGGCATGCACCTTAACTGCTAAGTCATCTCTCCAGCCCACATTTTTCTTATTAGTCATACTTTCATGTTAAAGAGGACATACCAAAACTTTCAATTCCAGATGGAAGTATTTTTTTTAAGGAATATATATTTTTTTAATTTACTTATTTGAGAGAGAGAAAGAGCAGAGAGAGAATTGGTGCACCAGGGCCTCCAGCCACTGCAAACGAACTCCAGACACATGCATTATCTTATGCGTCTGGCTTAGGTGGATCCTGGAGAATTGAACAGGGATTCTTTGGCTTTGCAGGCAAATGCCTTAACCGCTAAGCCATCTTTCCAGCCCCAGGAATATATTTTTAATCCAGAGGGACATAACAGATATCATATTGAAAATATTAAGATGAAATAGAGAACTTCTTATTTATTTATTTGCTTATTTATTAGAGGCAGAGAAAGGAAGAGAGGGAGAGTGAGAATGAGCAATGCACTCCAGACGCATGTGCCACCCCGTGCATTTGGCTTACATGGGACTTGGAGAATTGAACCGGGACCCTTAGGCTTCGCCAGCATGTGCCTCAACCACTAAGCCATCTCTGCAGCCCAACAACAGAGAACTTTTTTAACTTTTTGTTGACAACTTCCATACATATACACAGTATACCATGATGGAAGTGTTGTGTTTTTTTTTTTAATTTTATTTTTTAAGTTTTATTTGAGAGAGAGAGAGAGTAAATGGGCATGCCAGGGCCTCCAGCCACTGGAAACAAACTCCAGACTCGTGTGCCCATCGTGCATCTGGCTTATGTGGGTCCTCAGGAATCGAACCAGGGTCCTTTGGCTTTGCAGGCAAACGCCATCCCTCCAGCCCTGCTTACTTTTTTTTTTAATGAACTTTTTTCATCTTTTCTTGAAACTGAGCTTCAGTGATTATCAGCAGTGGAGACCATCTGTTTGGGCAGCTGTTGGGGTGGACACAGCCTTTAGAGTGTTAGGAAAGGGCTTTACTGAGCTGACCTTTGCTCTGTTGCATCAGACTCTCACTGTGTACCCAGGCTAACCTGGAGCTCAGCTTCCTCCTGCCTCAGCCTCCTTACACTGCACTCACCGGAGAAAAGTTGGTTTTTTAAAGAATAATCTTGTTACCAGGTGTGGTGATTCATGCTTGAAGTACCAACACTCAGATCTTCCTGAGGCAGAAAGATCACAAATTTGAGGCCAACCTAGACAATTTATCAAGACAGTGTCTCACAGGGAGGGAGAGTGGGTTGGGAGGAAGAGAGAGAGAGAGAGAAAGAATGGGTGCACCAGGACCTCCAATCACTGCAGACAAATTCTAGATGCATGTGCCACTTTGTGCATCTGGCTTTACGTGGGTCCTGGGGAATCAAATCTGAGCCAGTAGGCTTTGCAGGGATGTACCTTAACTGCTAAGCCATCTCTACCAACCTTCTTTTTTTTTTTTTTCCTTTTCTTTTCTTTTTGGTTTTTGAGGTAGGGTCTCACACTTGCTCAGGATGACCTGTAATTCACTATGTAGCCTCAGGATGGCCTTGTACTCATGAGGATCCTCCTACCTCTGTCTCCCAAGTGCTGGGATTAAAAGCGTGCACCACCACTCCTGACTTCTTTATTTCATTTTTTAAAATATTTTTTATTGACAACTTCTTAATTGTAGACAATATCCCATGGTACTTCCCTCCCCCCCCCCCACTTTTCCCTTTGAAACTCCACTTTCCATCATATCCTTTCCCCCTTTCAATCAGTCTCTCTTATCTTTTTTTTTTTGTTTGTTTGTTTGTTTTTGAGGTAGGGTCTCACTCTGGTCCAGGCTGACCTGGAATTAACTATGTAGTCTCAGGGTGGCCTCGAACTCACAGCGATCCTCCTACCTCTGCCTCCCGAGTGCTGGGATTAAAGGCGTGTGCCACCATGCCCGGCTTTCTCTTATCTTTTTCATTTTTAAAACTTACTAAGAGTTGACCCTAGGGCCTTGCACATGATGAACAAGTCTTCTACCACTGTGCTATATTTCTCCAGCCCTACTTCTGTTTTAATGTAGTCTTTTTTCTATTTTGGACAATAAGCACAGGATACAATTTTTTTTTCTGGAATTCACTATGTAGTCTCAGGGTGGCCTTGAACTCATGGTGATTCTCCTGCCTCTGCCTCCCAAGTGCTGGGATCAAGGTGTGCACCACCACTTCTTTCTTTCTTGAAAGAGTGAGGCAGTGTCTCATGTCTCCCGGCTGGGCTCCAATTCCCTCCTCCACCGCAGCCGACACACCTCCTATTCTAACCTACATCGACCTAGTCAGATTCTGATCCCGTGGCTTAGTAAAGCTGTTCTGCATTAACTTTAAATATTAAGAACATATCAGTATGTCTTAGTAACTCGTTCACCTTTAATTTCTTATAAGTGTGAAAACGTGTTCTTTTGGTGGTGTTTTGCATTTTTATCATGGATATAAGTATTTTGAAATCCATGCTTCATCACTTCCCCCAGGTTGGAGTATAATGCTGTGCTTGGCCCTAGAGGCTTTAATGCAAAACAACGGGCGCATCTCAGGACATTGCTGGGCAGTCTTTATTGACACCAGCATACAAGTATTCTGACTTTTGCCATTAAATTCATTTTTCATGTAATGTTCATTTCTATGAAACGTTGTGGTTTAAGGGTCACTCTGCAACCCTTGAATAGTCACAGGTTCATTTGCATGGGGTATGTGAAGAAATGTCTTGAGATGAAATATGTAAATCCAGGATTTATTGTATTTTGAAATGCTTATATTTTTACCCTTCTGACCCCCACATTTCTAGATGCACTCAGGTATCTGCTGCTTAATTAGGTCTCCTTTGAAAGCTGTGACGGTCATGGTCAAGCTCTTCTTTACGGAGGGGACACCTGCTGTCACTTATGTCATGTAACGTTGGATTTTCTAAATTAGACTGTATCCCAGAATGCACATTGAGAAGAAATGTGTCATTTAGTAAGCATGCAGAAGGCTCCGGTCAGATGTACCTGTGCCTTTATTCGTCAGCGTGGGGGAGAGATAGAGGGGAAGTCGTACCTGTAGGGGCTCTGATGCAATCTGTGGTGTCAAATTAAGAGGCTGCTGAACCCACGGTAAGCACAGTCAGAAATGAAGACTTGTGGGACTGAAAGATGTTTGGAAGAACGTGGACAAAAAGATGCTGAAACACTGTCAGAAGCAGTTCCTTCCAGGGTGGGTAGAGACTTAGAATAGTCACAGCACCTGTGTGTGCATGAGGCCAGCACTGGCAGATGGCAGCGGTGGTGGTAAGAAATGCTGACGGTGTGATACAAACGGTGTCAAACAGCACGTGTCTTTAATGACCAACAGTTTGTAGCACATGCTTCAGTTTTAGGAGACTTGAAATGATTGCCTCTTGAATTAAACCCACCCTTTTCCTCATTATCTTTTTTTAGTTCTTAAGACAGAAGAAGAAGATAAGTCTATATTGTGTATGTGTGTTTCTATATTATATATATATATTTTATTATTATATATGTATGCAGTATGTTGCAGGTTTTGTTCAGAAAGTTGCAGTGAGCTGAGTGGCAGCTGAGTGTACACAGCAGTGTGACATGCACACTGTGAGGGACAATGTGCACTGTTGACCTGTGCTTGCTTTAAAGGTTTCATTCAGTATGTCGCTATGATTCTATTTGTCCATTTTTCATTAAAATATTGTTTGTCTTCAAAGTATAAAATGTAAGGCACTGTATTGTTTTCTTTGACCAGCTTAAGTTAACATTCTTATGTATCTTGCATATTGTATCACTGTTAACTATTTGTTTCTACTTTCGTACTGCTTTGTGTTTGGATTAAACTAAGAGGATAAGAATCATTAAAACTCCACCTTTGTCATATCATCATAGTAGATACAAATTAAAAGTATCAACTATAGTCAACATCAGTTCTTAAATATGACTTTGAAAGTTGTTCTCTGCCATTTTTTTCTAACAGCTGTCACAAGATGAATGTAGAGGCACGTTATACAAGTGCAGACCTGAGGAAGGCGATGTGGATGTAAGTACTGGTGCCATGCATATTGTCATAGATGCGGTGTGAACACTGGTGCCATGCACGCTGCCGTAGATGTGGTGTGAACACTGCTACTGTGCACACTGCCGTAGATGTGGTGTGAACACTGCTACCGTGCATATTGTCATAGATGCTGTGTGAACACTGCTACCGTGCACACTGCCGTAGATGTGGTGTGAACACTACTACCGTGCACACTGCCGTACATGTGGTGTGAACACTGCTACCGTGCACGCTGTCATAGATGTGGTGTGAACACTGGTGCCATGCATATTGTCATAGATGCGGTGTGAACACTGCTACCGTCATTGCACTCTGCTGTAGATGTGGTGTGAACACTGCTACCATGCACGCTGCCGTAGATGTGGTGTGAACACTGGTGCCGTGCATATTGTCATAGATGTGGTGTCAACACTGGTGCCGTGCATATTGTCATAGATGTGGTGTCAACACTGCTACCGTGCACACTGCCATAGATGTGGTGTGAACACTGCTACCGTGCACGCTGCCGTAGATGTGGTGTGAACACTGCTACCGTGCATGCTGCCGTAGATGTGGTGTGAACACTGCTACCGTGCACGCTACCGTAGATGTGGTGTGAACACTGCTACCATGCATATTGTCATAGATGTGGTGTCAGCACTGCTACCGTTGGTGCACACTGCCGTAGATGTGGTGTGAACACTGGTGCCATGCACACTGCCATAGATGTGGTGTGAACACTGGTGCCTTGCACACTGCCGTAGATGTGGTGTGAACACTGATACCGTGCATATTGTCATAGATGCGGTGTCAGCACGGCTACCGTGCACGCTGCCGTAGATGTGGTGTGAACACTGGTACTGTGCACACTGCCGTAGATGTGGTGTGAACACTGGTACTGTGCACACTGTCAGTGCTGGCACACTCTGTGACCCAAGTGCCCTTTTGCTCTTACATCACTACTCCTCCCTCCCTGTCTCTTGTTTGCAATCAGAGTTAGCAGTTGCCAGTATTAAGCGTTACTGAAAATAAAAACCTGCTGGCTGAGGACAGGACCTCGTGGCTAAGAGCACTTGCCACACAAGCATGTGGGCCTGAGGAAGCCTGAGAGTGAGTGAGTTCACTTCCTAGCACCCACATAAACAGGTAGGCCTGGCCACTCACATCTGTAGCTCAAGCCCTGTGGGGAGCAGAGACTGGAGGATTGCTAGGAGTTGGGAGAACAGCAAGTTCCATGATTGTGAGAGACTATCAAGGAAACACATGGATAAGTAATGAAAGGGGACATCTGAGATTCTCCCCTGGCCTCCATGCACACTTGGAGTGTGTGCATACACACACACACACACACACATAGAGTTCTGTACAAAATACATAGGTAATTAAAACTGACCTTTTTTTTTTCTTCATATTTCAGTTTTTCAAGGTAGGGTCTCACTCTAGTCCAGGCCGACCTGGAATTCACTATGTAATCTCAGGGTGGCCTTGAACTCATGGCGATCCTCCTACCTCTGCCTCCCGAGTGCTGGGATTAAAGGCGTGCGCCACCACGCCCGGCCTGATTTTTAAAAATATTTTATTTAAAATTTTTTTAATGCGTGTGGTGGCGCACGCCTTTAATCCCAGCACTCAGGAGGATCACCATGAGTTCGAGGCCACCCTAAGACTACATAGTGAATTCTAGGTCGGCCTGGGCTAGAGTGAGACCCTGTCTCGAAAAACACACACACAGAAATTAAGGTTTGGGGCTGGAGAGATGGCTTAGTGGATAGGGCACTTGCTTGTGAAGCCTAAGGACCAATATTTGACTCTCCAGGTCCCACATTAGCCAGACGCACAAAGGTGAGGCAAGCGCAAGGTTGCATATGCCCACTAGGTGGCGCAAGTGTTTAGAGTTCAGTTTCAGTGCCTGAGGCCCTGACATGCCAGTTCTGTCTCTTTTTCTCTCTGCCTCTATCTCTAAAATATATATATATATTGCCGGGCGTGGTGGCGCACGCCTTTAATCCCAGCACTCGGGAGGCAGAGGTAGGAGGATCGCCGAGAGTTCAAGGCCACTCTGAGACTACATAGTTAATTCCAGGTCAGCCAGGGCCAGAGTGAGACCCTACCTTGAAAAACCAAAAAAAAAAAAAAAAAAAAATTTAAGGTTAGAGTCCTTTATCACTGAGGGTGCTTTGAAGCATGTAGATTATATAGTATGTGGGTGAAGTGCTTTTCCCCTGACTCTGTATGCTGATGTAAGTATCATTATAAGCTACGTGTTCTTTTTGATGGTTTTGATTGAAATAAAGATGACTTCACTAGGGGCTGGGAGGATAGCTCAGCCGTTAAAGACACTTGCTTTCAAAGCCTGCCAACCCGGGGTTCACTACCCCAGTACCCACGTAAAGCCAGATGAACAAAGTGGCACATGCATCTGAGTTTGTTTGTATTCCCTGGCTCTTTCCAATGACCTCCTGCCCCCAACTATAGGGATTTTTCTTTTTCTTTTCTTTTTTTTTCTTTTTGAGAAGGTGTAGAGAGAGAGGGAGAGAATGGGCACACCAGGGCCTTCAGCCACTGCAAATAAACTCCAGACACATGTGTCCCCTTGTGCAGCTGGCTAACGTGGGTCCTGTGGAGTCGAACCAGGATCCTTTGGCTTTGCATGAAAGCGCCTTAACCACGAAGCCATCTCTCCAGCCCCTATTGGGAAATTTTTAAAGTGCTAACCAAAGCTGTTTTTCCACCTAGGCCAAGTTGAGCCGGTTATGTGAGCAAGATAAACTGGTCCACGCCCTGGAAGAGAAGCTGCAGCAGCTGCACAAGGAGAAAGTAGGACATTGCTGTTGCCTGTCGTCTACAGCTGCGGTCACTGGGGTCACTGTGTGAGGCGGAAGCAGTGCAGTGATGCAAGTGTCGCTCTTCTCTTCTAACAGCACACGCTGGAGCAGGCCTTGCTGTCGGCCAGCCAGGAGATAGAGATGAACGCCGACGACCCGGCAGCCATTCAGACCGTGGTGCTGCAGAGGGATGACTTGCAAAATGGACTGCTGAGCACAGGGATGACTTGCAAAATGGACTGCTGAGCACATGCTGTAAGTGTGCTCTTGTGTCCTAGTTGAGGTCGCCAGAGCCATGCCTGGCAGCCGAGCCACTGCTGTAAGTGTGCTCTTGTGTCCTAGTTGAGGTCGCTAGAGCCATGCCTGGTAGCCGAGCCACTGCTGTAAGTGTGCTCTTGTGTCCTAGTTGAGGTCGCTAGAGCCATGCCTGGTAGCCGAGCCACTGCTGTAAGTGTGCTCTTGTGTCCTAGTTGAGGTCACTAGAGCCATGCCTGGTAGCCGAGCCACTTGTGTGCTCTGTGTCCCAGTTGAGGTCGCTAGAGCCATGCCTGGTAGCCGAGCCACTGCTGTAAGTGTGCTCTTGTGTCCTAGTTGAGGTCGCTAGAGCCATGCCTGTAAGAGCCACTGCTGTAAGTGTGTGCTCTTCTGTCCTAGTTGAGGTAGAGCCATGCCTAGAGCCACTGCAGTGTGCTTCTGTTCTAGTTGAGGTCACTAGAGCCATGCCTGGTAGCCGAGCCACTGCTGTAAGTGTGCTCTTCTGTTCTAGTTGAGGTCACTAGAGCCATGCCTGGTAGCACTCTCCTATAATGAACCCCAAGTGCTTGGGAGGCCAAGGCAGAAGGATTGAACATTCAAGGCCTGTATGGGTTACAGAACAAGTTCCATTTTTTAAAATTTTTCTTATATTTTTATTTATTTATTTGCAAGCCGAGCAAGAGAAAGCAAGCATAGGCACACCAGCCATGGCAAACTTCAGACACATGTGCCACGTTGTGCATCTGGCTTACTTGGGGCCTGGGAAATCAAACCCTGGTTGCTAGGCTTTGCAGGCAAGCGCCGCCGTAACCGCTAAACCAGCTCTCCAGCCATCCTGTTGTTGTGGCTTTTTTTTTTTTTTTTTTTTTTTTGGTTTTTCGAGTTAAGGTCTCACTCTAGCCCAGGCTGACCTGGAATTCATTATGTAGTCTCAGGGTGGCCTTGAACTCATGATGATTGTCCTACTTCTGCATCCTAAGTGCTGGGATTAAAGGCATGAGCCACCATGCCAGGCTATTTTTATTTATTTGAGAGAGAGATAATATGGGCATGTCAGGACCTGCTGCCACTGCAAACTCCAGACACATGCACCACTTTGTGCAACTGGCTTTATGTGGGTACTGGGGATTTTATTTTTTTATTTTATTTATTTATTTATTTATTTATTTATTTATTTATTTATTTATTTATTTATTGGTTTTTCGAGGCTAAGGTTTCACTCTAGTCCAGGCTGACCCCGAATTCACTATATAGTCTCAGGGTGGCCTTGAACTCACTGCAATCCTCCTACCTCTGCTTCCCGAGTGCTGGGATTAAAGGCGTGTGCCACCATGCCCGGCGGTACTGGGGAATTTAACACAGGTCCACAGGCTTTGTAAAATGGCTGGGTTTGTTTTGTTTTTTGTTTTGTTTTGTTTTGTTTTGTTTTTTGTTTTGTTTTCCACAGTAGGGCCTCACTCTAGCCTAAGCTGACCTGGAACTCACTTACAGTCAGTCCCAGGCTAGCCTTGAAACCATGGCAATACTCCTACCTCTGCCTCCTAAGTGTTAGGGTTAAAGCAACTTGCCTGGCTTTGTGAAACACCTTTAATCACTGAGGCATCCCGCTAGTACTGCTAAGATATTATTTTTATTTTTTTATTTTTATTTTTCTTATTTTTTTAATTTTGTTATTTTGTTATTTTTTTGGTTTTTTTTGAGGTAGGGTCTCACTCTAGCTCAGGGTGACCTGAAATTCACTCTGTATTCTCAGGGTGGCCTTGAACTCATGGCAGTCCTCCTACCTCTGCCTCTGGAGTGCTGGGATTAAAGGCGTGCGCCACCACGCCTGGCTCTGCTAAGGTATTTTTAACAAGCTTCCCATCCAGGCTGGAGAAATTGTATGCATACTGATGAGATTTAAGCTGAAGGAAACTCCTAAAATTGGTATTAGAAGAATAGACACCAAATCATTAGTTTACGAGTGGAAGTCAGTATTTTGATCGGACTGATGTGGTCAAGGGAACTCCGAGCTTGTCATTCACCTGGCATTGACAGCTTGACGCTTGTTCCCTTCCAGTGTCATTCTCTACTTACTCAGTACTCTCCAGAAATGTAGCTTCAGCCACCGAGCCAGCCATCTTTCCAGCTGTTGTTCTCTGCTGTCCAAACGGAGTGTCCCATGCCAGTCAGCAGTTAGCTCTGCTTGGGCTTCTCCTCAGGTGTTTTGCCCCTTACTTCTTTTACACACATCTTAGCACCCCTCCACCTTTGGGGAGGTGAGGGTCTGTAGGTGCTGTGGATCAAACCCAGGGTCTTGCGCATGCTAGAAAAGTGCTCTACTGCAGAGCTACGTTGCCATTAATTGGTTTACTGACAAGGGACAAATGTGTCTAGAGTTCATTTGCAATGTCAAGAGGCCTGGGTCTACTGTTTGTCTCTCTCTCTCTCTCTCTCTCTCTCTCTCTCTCTCTCTCTCTCTCTCTCGCTTTCTCAAATTAAATTAATTAAGCTGGAGAGATGGCTTAGTGGTTAAGGCACTTGCCTGCAAAGCCTAAGGACTTGTGTTCGAATCTCTGCTGGTATTAACAGTGTGTACCATCACTTTGCTTTTTTTATTTTTATGAGAGAGAATCGGCATACCAGGGCCTCTAGCCACTGCAGCTGAACTCCAGACGCTTGCTTCCCTTTGTGCATCTGGCTTACGTGGGATCTGGACAGTTGAACATGGGTCCTTAGGTTTCACAGGCAAACACTGTGCCATCTCTCCAGCCCTTCTTTCTTTCTTGAAACGGGGAGTGGGGGTTTCATTCCTCCAGGCTGACCTCAAATTACCTGTGTAACCAGGAATGACCTTGAACTTGTGATCTTCCTGCTTCCACTTCCTGAGTACTGGAATAACACCACCACCCCCAGATTAGGGATGTGGGTATTACCCAGAACTTTCTGCTTGGACAGGAGTCTACCAACTAAGCTGCATCTCAGATTAGGGATGTGGGTATTACCCAGCACTTCGTGCTTGGACGGGAGTCTACCAACTAAGCTGCATCTCAGGCCCTCCTTGCTTTTTTTCTCAATAAAATTTATTGTAAAACCTACCGAAATAAAAACTAAATACTTTTAAATTATTTTTTTGCAATCAGAGAGAATGATTGAACCTGGGCCATCAGCTCCTTTAATCACTGAGCCATTTCTACAGCCCAGTTTAAACAATTTTGAAAGAAATTACTATATTGTCAAGAATAAATTAAACTGCTTCTGCAAAATAATGCTTACTCTAGGGGCTGGAGAGATGCCATAGCCATTAAAACACTTGCCTGTGATGCGTAAACACCCTGGTTTGATTCCCCAATACCCACATAAACCAGATGCACAAGGTGATGCATGCATCTGGAGTTTGTTTGCACTGACTAGAAGCCCTGGCACACCCATTCTTTTTCCTAGGGTGGCCTTGAACTCACCGTGATTCTCCTGCCTCTGCCTCCTGAGTGCTTGGATTAAAGGTGTGCCACCATGCCCAGCTTTAAATTAAAAACTAAATAAGCTGGGCGTGGTGGCGCACGCCTTTAATCCCAGCACTCGGGAGGCAGAGGTAGGAGGATCGCCGAGAGTTTGAGGCCACCCTGAGACTACATAGTTAATTCCAGGTCAGCCTGGACCAGAGTGAGACCCTACCTCGAAAAACCAAAAAAAAAAAAAAAAAAACCTAAATAAATAAATAACTAAAAACAACCTGGGTGTGGTGGTGCACGCCTTTAATCCCAGCACTCAGGAGGCAGAAGTGGGAAGATCACCATGAGTTCCAGGCCACCCTGAGACTACATAGTGAACTCCAGGTCAGCCTGGGTTAGAGCGAGATCATACCTCGAAAAACAAAACAACCGAAAAAAAAATTCAGTTATTTCCTAGCATCCCTTGGGGCCCCTCTCAGCTGGGGGATTTTCTATTTTACTTCCTCTCTCTTACTCGTGCTCTCTCTTAAAAGAAATCATTCAGAGGCTGTGCACAGGGCTCAACAGTTAAGCACTTTCCTGCAAAGCCTAAGAAGCCAGGTGCAGTTTCCCAGGACCCATGTGCAGGTTGATACACAAGGTGGTGCAGGCATCTGGGGTTCATTTGCCGTGACTAGGAGGCCCTGGTGCGCGCTCTCTCTCTCTCTCTCTCTCTCTCTCTCTCTCACACACACACACACACACACACACACACACAAAGTGGACATGTAGACATACATATACACGTATCCATATATTTGCCTTTTCCTCTCTCCTTCTGTCAAATAAATTAATTAAAATAACATAATTTTTTGTAATCTTTGTTTTGTTTTATTTTTCAAGGTAGGGTCTCTCTCTACCCCAGGCTGAGCTGGAATTCACGGTGTAGTCTCAGTCATGACAGAGGTAGGAAGATCTTCATGATTTCGAGGCCACCCTGAGACTACATCGTGAATTCCAGCTCAGCCTGGACCAGAATGAGACCCTATCTCGAAGAAAATAAATAAATAAATAAATAAATAAATAAATAAATCAGTAAAAAATAAAATCAAGCCAGGTGTGGTGGTGCATGCCTTTAATCCCAGCACTTGGGAGACAGAGGTAGGAGGATTGCCGTGAGTTCAAGGCCACTCTGTGACTACATAGTGATTTCCAGGTCAGCCTGGACTAGAGAGAGTCCCTACCTCCAAAAAAAGAAAAACAAACCTGGGCTGGAGAGATGGCTTGGCGATTAAAGAGTATGCCTGCAAAGCCTAAGGACCCCGGTTCGATTCTCCAGGTCCCACATAAGCCAGATGCACATGGTAGCACATGTCTGAAGTTCGTTTGCAGTGGCTAGAGGCCCTGGCACACCTATTCTCACACTCTCTTCCTCTCTCTGTCTCAAAATAAATAAATAAATAATCTTTAAAAAAAATAAATAAATAATAAAATTATTCACACTAGGGAGATGGCTCAGCTTTGAAAGGCACTTGCTTGCAAAGCCTGCCAACCAGGGTTTAATTCCCAGTACCCATGTGAAATCAGATGCAAAAGTGGCTCATAGGCCGGGCATGGTGGCGCACATCTTTAGTCCCAGGACTTGGGAGGCAGAGGTAGGAGGATTGCTGTGAGTTCAAGGCCACCCTGAGACTCCATGGTGAATTCCAGAGGTCAGCCTGAGCTAGAGTGAGACCCTACCTCTAAAAACAAAAAAAAAAAAAAAGTGGCTCATGAGTCTGGAGTTCATTTGCAACAGCAAAAAGCCCTGGTGCTTCCATACACATGCACGCACAAATAAATACATGAAAATTTAAAAAGAAAACTTTAAAAAAAAAGAAAAAGAAAGAAGGAAATCAGGGCCGGAGATATGGCTTAGTGGTTAAGGCATTTGCCTGGAAAGCCTAAGGACCCAGGTTCGATTCCCCAGTACCATGTAAACCAGATGCACAAGGTAACACAGGTATCTGGAATTCATTTGCAGTGGCTGGAGGCCCTGGCGTGCCCATTCATTCTCTCTCTCTCTCCGCCAATTAAAAAATAAATAGAATATTTAAAAAAAAATACAAATCATGGCTGAGGAAATGGCTTAGCCGTTAAGGCATCTGCCTACAAAGCCCCAGGACCCACATAAGCCAAATGCACAAAGCACATGTGTCTGGAGTTTATTTGCAATGGCTGGAGGCCCTGGCGTGTCCATTCTCTTTCTCTCTATCTGCCTCTTCCTTCCTCTCTCTCTCTCAAATAAATAAATAATATAATATTTAAAAAAACACAAATCATTCATTTACTGTTTTTTTTTAAAATAAGTTCAGAAGTTGGACTGGAAAGATGGCTTAGCGTTAAGGCACTTGCCTGCAAAGCCTAAGGACCCAGGTTCCACTCCCCAGGACCCACGTAAGCAATACGCACAAGGTACATATGTGTCTCGAGTTTTTAGTGGCTAGAGGCCCTGCCATGCCCATTCTCTCCCTCCCTCCCCACCTCTCTCTCTCAAATAAATAAAATATTTTTTAAAAAAATACAGAAGCTGGGCTGGGGAGATAACTTAATGGTTAAGATGCTTGCCTACAAAGCCTAAGGACCTAGGTTCCATTCCCCAGGACCCATGTAAGCCAGATGCACAAAGTGTAGCACGCATCTGGAGTTTGTTTATAGTGGCTAGAGGCTCTGGTGTGCCCATTCTCTGTCTTTGTTTTGTTTTGTTTTTCGAGGTAGGGTCTCACTCCAGCCCTGGCTGACCTAGAATTCACTATGTAGTTTCAGGGTGGCCTCGAGCTCATGGCGATCCTCCTACCTCTGCCGCCAGAGTGCTGGGATTAAAGGCATGCGCCACCACGCCCGGCTCCATTCTCTATCTTTATCTGCCTCTCCTCCACCACCACCCCCCCCCCGACAAATACACAAAAATTTTAAAAAGTCCAGAAGCTGTCAATAAAGTTTAAAAAAAAAATTTGTTCTTTGATATTTTCATACAAATATATTGCATTTTGATCATATGCACCCCACATTACCTTTCCTTATCCCAGTGCCACTGTACCCCTTCTTCCCACAGAAGAGCTAAGCCACAGAAGAGAATCACTCCCCCTCCCCACACTGCCGTTCACTGTCATTGTCTCCGCTGAGAGGGATGGGCGTCGAAGCTCCTGTCCAGAACACAATGGTGGCTGGCCAGGAAGTGTCAGTGCAACATAGTCTAATACATGTTCCTTGCAAAAAAGAAAGTAAAGAAGTAAAAAAAGTAAAGAAGCATGAGTCATAGAAAGTTTTTATTTCGGTCTAGAAATTAGGGCTGGAGAGATGGAATGCTAACGAATCCCGTTCGATTCTCCAGGACCCACGTAAACCAGATGCACAAGGGGGTGCACGCATCTGGAGTTCATTTGCAATGGCTGGAGGCTCTGGTGCGCCCATTCTCTCTCTCTCTCTCTTTCCCTCTTTCTCTCTCTCTCAAATAAATAAATAAGAAAATAGAAATTAACCATAGGGTGCCTGCCTCGGATGTACCATGTTCCTGAGTTCAAGCCCTAACACTGCCAGAAGAATTTACTTTTTTGCTCACTATAAACCAAATAATTTTCTAAAATTCAGAAAGAGTGCCAATGTAGTGTGAACACCATTTAAAACACACTGCCCCATTAGAGCTCTTGCCTACCTTATCCTTGGTTTTATGACCCTTGACTGCTTTACATAATTTAAAGTAATCACGTACATTATTCAATCAAACTGTAATATTGAGGCTGAAAGTAGAATGTTTTCACATATAAACTTTATGTAAGTACAGTAAATAAAAAGAACAGATTCTCCCTGAGGTCGGCTCTCGTGGGTCCTCTGCCTATGTCAGACGGGTCCATAATCTACCTGTAACAGGTGGTATTGACTTGTTCACTCTGTGAATCTTTTAGTTTTGTTGTGGTTTTGCTTATTTTAAGAAAAGGTCTCACCATCACGGCCCACACTGGCCTTGAACTCTGAATCTTCCTGTCTCAGCCTCTTGAGTGGTAGGACTTGAAACATGCCCTACCAGGCCCTGTATTTATTTGAGAGAGAGAGAGAGAGGCTGTGGGCACACCTGGACTACAAACTTCAGATACATGCACACTTTATGCATCTGTCTTTACACGGGTACTGGGGAATTAAACCCAATGGCAAGCTTTGCAAGCAAGTGCCTTTAACCACTGAGTTATCTACCCAGCTCAAGTAATTTTTATTATTTTATGTTGTTGTTGTTTTTAATATATTTAATTTAATTTATTTATTTGAGAAAGAGAAAGGGGGGAGAGAGAATGGGCGTGTCGGCATGTCAGGGCCTCCAGCCACTGCAAACAAACTCCAGACGTATATGCTCCCACTTGTGCATCTGGCTTACGTGAGTCCTAGAGAATTGAACTGGGATCCTTTGGCTTTGCAGGCAAACACCTTAACTGCTAAGACATCTCTCCAGCCCTTTTCATTGTTTTTCTGAGGTAGGGTCTCACTGTAGTCCAGGCTGACCTGAAATTTACTATGTAGTCTCAGGATGGCCTCAAACGCATGGTGATCCTCCTACCTCTGCCTCCTGAGTACTGGAATTAAAGATCTGCACCACCATACCCGACTAAGTAATTTTTATTTAAAAATTTTTTGGCCAGGCATAGTGGCACAGGCCTTTAATGCCAGCACTCAGAAGGCAGAGGTAGAAGGTTCGCTGTGAGTTGAAGGCCACCCAGAGACTACATAGTGAATTCCATGTCAGTCTGGGCTAGAGCAAGACCCTACCTTAGAAAAACAACAACAACAAAAAAAAACCTATATTTTTAGCCAAGCATGGTGGCATCGCTGAGATGAACTTCCAGACCAGACACAGTTATGGAGGAAGGGATATTATTTATTGAAGCTTACAGATCCAGGGAAGTTCCATAAAGGCAGGAGAAGCAGCCTGCTTTTCACAGGGCCAAGGAGAGAAAAACAAAGCCAACCAGCCACCACAGCAAACAGAGCAAAACTACAGCCAAAAAGTCACACAGCAGACTTCAGGAACTCCTGCTAGACATATTTGCATATCTTTACAATGGAATCTCAAACCCATCACCACACCTTAAGACCAGCCCCAGTGACCTTGCCTCTAGCAAGGTGATTGCAGATGCAAACTATAAAGTAAAACACTGAATATATTGGGGGACATATATTCAAACTACCACATTCCGCCCCTGGCCCCCAATATATTTAGCTCCTGGCCCCCAATAGATTAATAACTATCACACATTGTAAATTGTACTCAGTCCAATTTCAAAGGTTCTCACAGTCTTGATCAACTTAAGATAGTGAGTCCTGTAAAATCAAACAAGTTAAATACTTTCAACATGTAAAGGCACAGAGTAAACATTTTTAACTGGTAAAAAGCAAAGAGAGACTAGAATAATGCAAACTCAACTATCATCAGCCATCATCAAACTTCTGCAGTTCAAGTTCAATATAACCAGAGACTAACAGTCTCCATGTTTACCAATTCCGCCCCTCCAGCTGGGCAGAGTTGCCAGGAAAACTTTCATCCCATGCCAACACTGCACTCCATGGTAGCCCTTTTGCACAGTCCTGGTATATCCAAAACATCTTCAGGTCTCCATGCAAACCACAGTCCATCTTCCAAAAGGCTCTTCCAGCCTATTCCTGAGGGACTTCATGCCCTGCCTTCATGCTGCATCTCAGCAGCGGCTCCTGGAACCGTGTGCAACTCATGACCACTCCATGCATTTTTCATATTTCCAAAACTAATACCAGGTGTGCAGGACACAGCCATATTCTTAATCCAGGGACAAAATAAACCATAGCCTTGAAAAGCAGGTTCCTTCTCCAGTCAACACTCTTTCCAAAAGTTTGCATTTCTAACAGTCTTTCCTCAGGCATCCTCTCCATTGTTTTAATGTAAATCAAGTCAGGCCACCTTCCTTCCACCTTCCTTAAGATTGCTAATGTGTTGACAATAGCAGCTTAACCAGTCTCAGTGCCTCTACTTTTAGCTTGCTTCAGGTTTTCCAACTCAAAAATCTTAAAATTTCAGTCCGATATCTTTAGCCAAGCACATCAGTCCATTACAAATTTAACCTTGATCAAACTTTCTGGACCTGGATAGCAGAACGTAGCCATCCCTTATGCCAGTAGCCCAGTTCCAACAAAGTCCTCTGCCATCTTTCCTTCCCCTTAGAAAGCTCATAAGCCAAGCCTCGAAGTTCAATACTGTCTGCACTTAGCATTCTCAAACTCTCATCAGAATAGTCCATAAAACTTGGCTTACCATTCCAGAAGGCATCTTCAGTTGCAAGCACCAAGTCCATGCCCATTCCTCCAAAACAAAGGTTCCAAAAGACGAACATCCACACGATCTGGTTCATCTCACCCCACACTCCTTGGTACCACTTTACTGTTGCAGACAGCTTCGGGTTCGCTGAGATGAACTTCCAGACCAGACACAGTTATGGAGGAAGGGATATTATTTATTGAAGCTTACAGATCCAGGGAAGTTCCATAAAGGCAGGAGAAGCAGCCTGCTTTTCACAGGGCCAAGGAGAGAGAACAAAGCCAACCAGCCACCACAGCAAACAGAGCAAAACTACAGCCAAAAAGTCACACAGCAGACTTCAGGAACTCCTGCTAGACATATTTGCATATCTTTACAATGGAATCTCAAACCCATCACCACACCTTAAGACCAGCCCCAGTGACCTTGCCTCTAGCAAGGTGATTGCAGATGCAAACTATAAAGTAAAACACTGAATGGCTTAGCGGTTAAGGCGCCTGCCTCCTAAGCCTAAGAATGCCAGTTCCAATCTCCAAGCCCCACGTTAAGCCAGATGCAGTGACGCAAGGGTGCAATGCCACACTTGACCACAAGGGGCGCACGCATCTGGATTTTGTTTGCAGCAGCTGAGAGACTGCTGGTGTGCCCATCTCTGTATGTCTTCTTCCCCCTCTCTCTGTCTCTCTCTGTGTCTCTCTCCAAAAAAAAACGCACACAAAAAAAATTTAGGGCTGGAGAGATGGCTTAGTGGTTTAAGGCATTTGCCTGCAAAGCCTAACGACCCAAGTTCAATTCCCCAGTTCCCACAAAAAGCCATATGCACAAAGTGGCATATGCATCTGGAGTTTGTTTGCAGCACCTGGAGGCCTGACACACCCATTCTATCTCTCTGCTTGCAAATAAATAAATTTTTTAAATTATTTTTTATTTTGGGCATGGGCTGGAGGGATGGCTTAGTAGTTAAGGCACTTACCTGCAAAGACAAAGGGCCCCGGTTCAATTCTCCAGGACCCAAGTAAGCCAGATGCACAAGGGGGCACATACATCTGGAGTTTGTTTGCAGTGGCTGGAGTCCCTGGTGCACCCATTCTCTCTCTGTCTCCCTCTCCCTCTTTCTCTGTCAAATACATAAAAATTAAAAAGTTGGGCATGGTGGCTCACATTTATACCCCAACTCTGGTGTGGGGGGAGCAGCTCAGGTAAGAGAATCACTGTAAGTTCAAGGCCAGCCTGGCCTATAGAGGGAGTCTTTCGTCAACATGGGCCACAATGAAATTCTGCCTCAAAAATTTTTTTTATTTTTAAAGTTATATTCCTAAAACAGTGTTAATTGTTTTCGGTAAGTACTGTACATAGTGAGGCCCGGGCGGGTCTGGGCTCCAGTATGTGAGATGTCCTCAAGCCCCGCGCCCGGCCTTGCCGTTTTCATTATCTGTGTTCAGTGTTGAGACTGCTCAGCTGTGGATCCGACACCATGGACTGCAGCCTGCAGATGAGGAACTGTGACTGTACCCCTTCCCTCTCTCGCTGTGTCCCCTGGGGAGCTTGTCTTAACGTCTTCCTTCATTTGCCACATACTGCCTCTTCCAATCAGTGTGCCTTCTTGGAATCATGAGTAATGCAGGCAAAGCTTATTGCAAAGGTATTGCAAAATACCTTATTGCAAAATAGTATACTACGTCTAAAGGCTTACACCTTTTTGAGTATATAATCAGGGGATGTGTGCTCTGTTCGTTTTTTTCTTCTAGACGGAATCAGCAGGAATCCAGCGGGCTCA
This sequence comes from Orientallactaga sibirica, assembly GCA_036365145.1. NCBI lineage: Eukaryota > Metazoa > Chordata > Mammalia > Rodentia > Dipodidae > Orientallactaga > Orientallactaga sibirica. The sequence goes on from JAEOAD010001989.1 coordinate 4,963,602, forward strand.
GATCCAGAAAGAACTGTGGAGAATCCAGGATGTCACGGAAGGGCTGAGCAAACACAAACAGCAGAGAGGCTTTTCAGAAGCAGGTGAGCCACTCAGCACCGAACAGCTCAACGGGAGATGCTTTGATTGTATTAATTAAGTTTTTCACGAGAAAATGGGCACTTTAGCAGCACTGAGTCGGCACAGAGCAGGAATCCTGGCCACCATGAGCACACACGAGCGGCCCTTGTTCCCCGCGCTGCAGTGCAGTGAAAGCCGGAGGGCTCCTTCCCTGCAGCTTCTCTTCTGAGCCTTCTTGTCAGAGGGGATGAGGTCAGGGTTGGCTCAGCCATTAAAGACGCTTGCTTGCAAAGCCTTACAGCCCAGGTTCACTTCTTCAGTGCTCATGTAAAGCCAGATAGGGCTGGAGAGATGGCTTAGTGATTTAGGTGCTTGCCTGCAAAGCCAAAGGACCCAGGTTTGATTCTCAGGACCCACGTAAGGCAGATGTATAAGGTGGCACATGCGTCTGGAGTTCATTTGCAGTGGCTGGAGGCCCTGGTGCACTCATTCTCTCTCTGCTTTCTTCTCTGTCTCTCTCTCAAGTAAATTAATAAATAAAATATTAAGCCAGGCGTAGTAGTGCACGTGTTTAATCCCAGCACTTGGGAGGCAGAGGTAGGAGGATTGCTGTGAGTTCAAGGCTACCCTGAGACTACATAGTTAATTCCAGATCAGTCTGGGCCAAAGTGAGACCCTACCTCAAAAAGCCAAAAAAAGAATAAAATAGGACTGAAGAGATGACTTAGGCACTTGCCTGAGAAGCCTAAGGACCCAGGTTCAAACTCCCCAGTACCCACTTAAGGCAGATGCCCATGGTGGTGGATGCATCTAGAGTTTGTTTGCAGTGGCTGGAGGCCCTGGTACACCCATTATCTATAATCTGTCTCTCTCAGTAAATAAATAAAATATTCTTAAGCTGGGCATTGTGGCGCACGCCTTTAATTCCAGCACTCGGGATGCTGAGGTAGGAGGATCGCCCTGAGTTTGAGAGCAGCCTGGATTACAGGATGAGATCTAAGTCTGCATGTGCTACATATAGTGAGACCCTACCTTGAAAAACAATGTGATGAACTTCAAGTTCTGAAAACATTCTTACTTGAGCAATCAGACACTGAAAGCTTTACCAGATATACCAGCTTCCTTGTAGTCAGAGCACAGAGAGGCTGAGGCAGTAGGATTGCCATGAGTTTGATGCCATCCTGAGCTATGTAGTGAGTTCTTAGCAAACCCGGGCTATTGAGTAGGGAGAGAGAAGAAATGACTCCTTGTGTGTTGGGTATGAGTAGCTATGTTCTCATTCTCTAACAGGCTCGGCAGCGTCAAAGCCATTCTCAGCAGTTCCCTACAGAAGTGAGGTGAGTCTGCATTGTTCCTCTACCAACTTATCCTCAGTGTTTAACACGTGGCATTAGAAGTAACTAAGTCTTCTGTATTCTTGAAAGAACGATGGTGAAGCATAATATGGTGGTACCCACCTATAATCTTAGCACTCAGGAGGTTGAGGCAAGAGGATGGTAAGTTGGAGGCCAGCCTGGGCTACATAGTGAGGTTCTGTCTCCAAAAACAAAATAATAAAGAAAAAAACAGATTATTAAAAATATCTTTAAGGTATTTGAGTCTTGAGATGTTATTTGTTCAATGAATTTGTGCTTCTAACATGATTTTTTTCCTTAATGCAAAAAAGGTTGCTTTTGAACTGTGTTTAAACTTCATAGTTTTTCTGAGTAATTTGAATATTTATTGTGGTTTCTTACATTTAGTAAATCTGTAGGATGATTGATAGAGAAGCTGCCTCAGTTATGCATGGTATAGAGAAATTACACCTCCAAAGAGATACTGTCAACCTAATTGTGAGAATTTGTACTCTTTGAACTTTGTACCAAAGAGACACATTGATCGTTTTTCTTTCAAGTGAAGTGTGGTAGTTTCACATCGTGATTTGTTTTGGTGTGGAAAGCTAGCCTACACATTATGGGGGAAAAGCAGATACAACCATATTGAAAGTGCGGTTGTTGGCTATCGTAAAAATGTTTGGTTTCACTTTTCAGTGAGATTTCTTGCTTGGCAGTGTCCCTTTACTTACATTAAAGTTACTTTAAGTTGATATAGGATTACAGAGTTTAGATGTGCTTAACTCAATCTGTCTATCTAAATAAGGTAACTATTCTACAATCTCTAGGAAGAGGAAGTAGTCCCACCTCGGCCTCCACTTCCTCGGTCTTATGACTTTACAGAGCAGCCTCCCATAATCCCCCCTCTGCCCAGTGATAGCAGCTCCTTGCTCTGTTATAGCAGGGGCCCAGTGCATCTGCCCGAGGAAAAGAAGAGTCATCAAGTTCAAGGATATCCAAGAAATGGATCTCACTGTGTAAGTGGCTGGACTAGCCACACAGTAGTCACACACGCCCTCTTGTGTTTGAGATTAATTTACCTCATAATCCAGTTTATTTTTTGTTATAACTCCACTTCTAGCTAATGCTTTTTCATTTCCATTTAACTTTTTTCTTTGTTTTTCCCATTTTTGTTTTATCATTCTCACCTTTTAATATTTTCATAATTTTAATATTTCCTAAGTTGTTATAGAGTGGTTACTTTGTATATGTTGATTGAGCCATATTTTAAATACAACATTTTAGAATAACAGAGACAAGTTGGATCTTTGTATCAGAAAACCATGGCACTTCAGGAAAAGTGTTGAGCCTGGTGGATGCTGGAGATAGGACACAGTAGAGCAGGGCAGTGGTGGTGTACACTGAGAAGACAGTAAGAGAAGTGGAAGTGGCAGGAGCATTCTGAGTTCCCGGACAGCCTGCGGTACACAGTGAGCCCCTCCCTTCTCAGCCCACCCCTTCCAAAAATAAAAAACACTCACGAGGGACTAGAGAGATGGCTTAGCGGTTAAGGTGTTTGCCTGCAAAGCCCAAGGACCCTGGTTCGATTCCCCAGGACCCACGTAAGCCAGATACAAAAGGTAGCGCATGTGTCTGGAGTTCGTTTGCAGTGGCCAGAGGCCCTGGTGTGCCCATTCTCTCTCTATCTGTCTCTCTTTCTCTGTGCTTCTTTCTCTCTCTCAAATGAATTTATTTATTTATTTATTTATTAGATATTTTTTAAAAACACTCAGGAGGTAGAGGCAAGAGAAGCAGGAGTTGCAGTCTTGGCTCTAAGAGACACTATCTCACTATTAGAGAGTCAACCCCAGACCCTGGATGATAGACAGGGTGACAAGCAATTGAGGAAGACATCTGCTGTCAACATCTGTCCACCACAGACACTCATACACACTCCTCAGACACTCATACATACTCATGCGAACACACAACTGATTTGCCCCTAAAAGAAGTCGTTTTTTGTTTGTTTGGTTTTTGTTTTTCATTTTTCAAGGTAAGGTCTCACTCTAGCCCAAGCTGACCTTGAATTCACTACATAGTCTCAGGTTAACTTTGAGCTCACAGTGATCCTCCTATCTCTGCCTCCCTGGTGCTGGGATTAAAGGCATGCACTACCACATCCAGCTCAGTATTTTTAATCTTAAAACAATAAATTTTACTAGGTAGAAATGTTTTGAGAAAGAATTCAATTAAAAAAATAAATAAATCTTGCCGGGCCCAGTGGCACATGCCTTTAATCCCAGCACTTGGGAGGCAGAGATAGGAGGATTGCTGTGAGTTCGAGTCCAGGTCAGCCTGGACTAGAGTGAGACCCTACCTCAAAAAAACAAAACAAGGGCTGAGGAAATGACTTAGCGGTTAAGGCATTTGCCTGTGAAGCCAAAGGACCCATGTTCTATTTCCCAGGACCCATGTAAGCCAGATGCATAAGTGGATGCATGCATCTGGAGTTCATTTGCAGTGGCTGGAGGCCCTGGAACACCCATTCTCTCTGCCTCTTCCCCCCCCATCTCAAATAAATAAATAAAATATTTAAATAATAATAATAATAATAAATCTCTGGAGAAGAGTAGGGTATGGTGACTACGCTAATCACCCCAACAGCTTGAGAGGCTGTGGTAGAAGATTACTGAGTTCAAGGTCAGCCTAGGCTAAAGTACGACCTTGCCTCAAAAACATATATACCAAACAACAACAAAAAAAATCTTTAGGGGAGGGAATCTTTTAATTACTTAGTTGTCACATATGTATTGTGTTATGTCTGAGGTAGTCAGCTAAGCTTATTGTTTACAGTTTGAGTATTTAAAGGCAAACTCACTTTAATTGGACCTAGGGCCTTGCACATACTAGGCAGGAGCTTCTACCACTGAACTGCCCACCTAGTCCAAGGTGAACGTTGTAAAACGTGTACCCTTTCCTGTTGTAATTACATGCCTTCCTTTCAAGGGTCCAGACTATAGACTTTACAAAAGTGAACCAGAGTTAACCACAGTGGCCGAAGTTGATGAGTCTAATGGAGAAGAAAAAGCAGAGCCCATTTCTGAAATGGAGACACCGGTTGCTAAAGGTCGGCATTTGGGATTTCATCTCCTTTAGCAGACATTTTATGAATTCAGTTTACATTTTGTTTTGTTTTGTTTTTCAAGGGTTTAGGGTCTTGCTGTAGCTCAGGCTGTCCGGGAACTTACTCTGTAGTCTCAGGGTGGCCTTGAACTCATAGTGATCTTCATACCTCTGCCTCCAGGGTGCTAGGATTAAAGGCATGCACCTCCACACCTGGCTTCAATTTACATCTTAATCTATTAAATACAAAAGTCTAATCCTATATCTGAAACCTTTGGCATCTCATGGTTTCTGAATGATATTTTTGGAGCCATACATGGTGGCATACACCTGTAGTCCCAGCACTTGGGAGGCTGAGACAGGAGGATAGCCATGAGTTGGATAGCTAGTTGGGGGCTATATTGCAAGACAGTCTCAAAACAAATGAAATAAAATAGACACACAGAAAAATTAGTTTCCAAACAACCAGGCTGAGAGTCCTTATTTATTATCTAGACATTTGTTCATTTGTGTTCAACTCTTCTCAAATAACAAATCACCATTGTTTCAGAAGGACCAAACAAGCTCAATGACTAAATGGTTCGATCCTCAACAGTACGAAAAAAAAACCTAAACAAAAGCCTCAGTAATGAAAGTACCTGAAGGATGTCGTGTGGATTGCCAAAAAAAGAGAGGATGGCATCGATCTCGTGTGGATGGCTTATTTAGGGATTGGATCTGCAGACATTTGTTCATTTGTGTTCAACTCTTCTCAAATAACAAATCTGACTCCTGATTGTCAAAATTCAGAAGGACTGAAAATATAGCTCAGTAGTAGAGCCTTGTTTGTCCTGCACAAAGAACTGGGTTCGATCCTCAACACCACGAAAAAAAAAAAAACCTAAACAAAAGCCTCAGTAATGAAGTGTGTGAATGGAAGGCCGTGTTGTGTGGATGGCACCGTGTGGTAATGAGTATAGGAAAGGAAGGCCGTGTCGTGCGGATGGCACCGTGTGGTAATGAAGTATAGGAAAGGAAGGCCGTGTCGTGTGGATGGCATCGTGTGGTAATGAGTAATAGGATAGGAAAGGAAGGCCGTATAGGAAAGGAAGGCCGTGTCGTGTGGATGGCACCGTGTGGTAATGAAGTATAGGAAAGGAAGGCCGTGGTAATGAAGTATGTCGTGTGGATGGCATCGTGTGGTAATGAGTATAGGAAAGGAAGGCCGTGGTCGTATGGATGGCACCGTGGGTAATGAAGTATAGGAAAGGAAGGCCGTGTCCGGTGGATGGTCGTGTGGATGGCATTGGATGTGGTGGTAATGAAGTATAGGAAAGGAAGGGGCCGTGTGGTGATGGATGGCGGTGGATTGTGTAATGAAGTAATGAGTATAGGAAAGGAATGAAGCCGTGTCGTGGATGGCGTGTGGTAATGAGTATAGGAAAGGTGGTGGATGGCATCGTGTGGTAATGAAGGCCGTGAGTCGTGGTGGATGGCATAGGAAAGGAAAGGCCGTGGTCGTGTGGATGGCATCGTGTGGTAATGAAGTATAGGAAAGGAAGGCCGTGTCGTGTGGATGGCACGTGTGTGGTAATGTAAGTATAGGAAAGGAAGGCCGGTGTCGTGTGGATGGCATCGTGTGGTAATGAGTATAGGAAAGGAAGGCCGTGTCGTGTGGATGGCACCGTGTGGTAATGAAGTATAGGAAAGGAAGGCCGTGTCGTGCGGATGGCATCGTGTGGTAATGAGTATAGGAAAGGAAGGCCGTGTCGTGTGGATGGCACCGTGTGGTAATGAAGTATGGAGGAAAGGAATGAGTATAGGAAAGGAAGGCCGTGTCGTGTGGATGGCACCGTGTGGTAATGAGTATAGGAAAGGAAGGCCGTGTCGTGTGGATGGCATTGTGTGGTAATGAGTATAGGAAAGGAAGGGTCGGTGGATGGCATCGTGTGGTAATGAGTATAGGAAAGGAAGGCCGTGTCGTGTGGATGGCATCGTGTGGTAATGAGTATAGGAAAGGAAGGCCGTGTCGTGTGGATGGCATCGTGTGGTAATGAAGTATAGGAAAGGAAGGCCGTGTCGTGTGGATGGCATCGTGTGGTAATGAAGTATAGGAAAGGAAGGCCGGTCGTGGATGGATGGCGTGGTAATGAAGTATAGGAAAGGAAGGCCGTGTCGTGTGGATGGCACCGTGTGGTAATGAGTATAGGAAAGGAAGGCCGTGTCGTGTGGATGGCACCGTGTGGTAATGAGTATAGGAAAGGAAGGTAATGAGTATAGGAAAGGAAGGCCGTGTGGATGGCACCGTGTGGTAATGAGTGGATGGCATTGTGTGGGAAAGGAAAGGAAGGCCGTGTCGTGTGGATGGCACACGTGTGGTAATGAGTAGGAAAGGAAGGTGTGGATAATGAGTATAGGAAAGGAAGGGCCGTGTCGTGTGGATGGCACGTGTGGTAATGAGTATAGGAAAGGAAGGCCGTGTCGTGTGGATGGCACCGTGTGGTAATGAGTATAGGAAAGGAAGGCCGTGTCGTGTGGATGGCACCGTGTGGTAATGAAAGTATAGGAAAGGAAGGCCGTGTCGTGTGGATGGCACCGTGGTAATGAAGTATAGGAAAGGAAGGCCGTGTCGTGTGGATGGCACCGTGTGGTAATGAAGTATAGGAAAGGAAGGCCGTGGTCGTGGTGGATGGCACCGTGTGGTAATGAGTATAGGAAAGGAAGGCCGTGTCGTGTGGATGGCACCGTGTGGTAATGAAGTATAGGAAAGGAAGGCCGTGTCGTGTGGATGGCATCGTGTGGTAATGAAGTATAGGAAAGGAAGGCCGTGGTCGTGTGGATGGCACCGTGTGGTAATGAGTATAGGAAAGGAAGGCCGTGTCGCGGTGGATGGCATCGTGTGGTAATGAGTATAGGAAAGGAAGGCCGTGTGGTGGATGGCATCGTGTGGTAATGAGTATAGGAAAGGAAGGCCGTGTCGTGTGGATGGCACCGTGTGGTAATGAAGTATAGGAAAGGAAGGCCGTGTCGTGTGGATGGCATCGTGTGGTAATGAAGTATAGGAAAGGAAGGTCGTGTGGATGGCATCGTGGTAATGAGTATAGGTGGATGGCATCGTGGTGGTAAGGAAGGCCGGTGAGTGGATGGCATCGTGGTAATGAGTATAGGAAGGCCGTGTCGTGTGGATGGCATCGTGTGGTAATGAGTATAGGAAAGGAAGGCCGTGTCGTGTGGATGGCACGTGTGGTAATGAGTATAGGAAAGGAAGGCCGGTCGCGTGGATGGCACCGCGGTGGTGAGTATAGGAAAGGAAGGCCGTGTCGTGTGGATGGCACCGTGTGGTAATGAGTATAGGAAAGGAAGGCGTGGTCGTGTGGATGGCACCGTGTGGTAATGAGTATAGGAAAGGAAGGCCGTGTCGTGTGGATGGCACCGTGTGGTAATGAGTATAGGAAAGGAAGGCCGTGGTCGTGTGGATGGCACCGTGTGGTAATGAGTATAGGAAAGGAAGGAAGGCCGTGTCGTGTGGATGGCACCGTGTGGTAATGAGTATAGGAAAGGAATGGCACCGTGTGGTAATGGTGGATGGGATGGCATCGTGTGGTAATGAAGTATAGGAAAGGAAGGCCGTGTCGTGTGGATGGCACCGTGTGGTAATGAGTATAGGAAAGGAAGGCCGTGTCGTGTGGATGGCACCGTGTGGTAATGAAGTATAGGAAAGGAAGGCCGTGTCGTGTGGATGGCATCGTGTGGTAATGAAGTATAGGAAAGGAAGGCCGTGTCGTGTGGATGGCACCGTGTGGTAATGAAGTATAGGAAAGGAAGGCCGTGTCGTGTGGATGGCACCGTGTGGTAATGAGTATAGGAAAGGAAGGCCGTGTCGTGTGGATGGCACCGTGTGGTAATGAGTATAGGAAAGGAAGGCCGTGTCGTGTGGATGGCACCGTGTGGTAATGAAGTATAGGAAAGGAAGGCCGTGTCGTGTGGATGGCATTGTGTGGTAATGAGTATAGGAAAGGAAGGCCGTGTCGTGTGGATGGCATCGTGTGGTAATGAGTATAGGAAAGGAAGGCCGTGTCATGTGGATGGCACCGTGTGGTAATGAGTATAGGAAAGGAAGGCCGGTCGTGTGGATGGCATCGTGTGGTAATGAAGTATAGGAAAGGAAGGCCGCGGTCGTGTGGATGGCACCGTGTGGTAATGAGTATAGGAAAGGAAGGCCGTGGTCGTGTGGATGGCATTGTGTGGTAATGAGTATAGGAAAGGAAGGGTCGATGATGGATGGCATCGTGTGGTAATGAAGTAGGAAAGGAAGGCCGTGTCGTGTGGATGGCACCGTGTGGTAATGAGTATAGGAAAGGAAGGCCGTGTCGTGTGGATGGCACCGTGTGGTAATGAGTATAGGAAAGGAAGGCCGTGTCGTGTGGATGGCACCGTGTGGTAATGAGTATAGGAAAGGAAGGCCGTGTCGTGTGGATGGCATCGTGTGGTAATGAGTATAGGAAAGGAAGGCCGTGTCGTGTGGATGGCATCGTGTGGTAATGAAGTATAGGAAAGGAAGGCCGTGGTCGCGGTGGATGGCACCGTGTGGTAATGAGTATAGTAAAGGAAGGCCGCGGTCGTGTGGATGGCATCGTGTGGTAATGAAGTATAGGAAAGGAAGGCCGTGTCGTGTGGATGGCACCGTGTGGTAATGAGTATAGGAAAGGAAGGCCGTGTCGTGTGGATGGCATTGTGTGGTAATGAGTATAGGAAAGGAAGGCCGTGTCGTGTGGATGGCACCGTGTGGTAATGAGTATAGGAAAGGAAGGCCGTGTCGTGTGGATGGCACCGTGTGGTAATGAGTATAGGAAAGGAAGGCCGTGTCGTGTGGATGGCACCGTGTGGTAATGAGTATAGGAAAGGAAGGCCGTGTCGTGTGGATGGCACCGTGTGGTAATGAGTATAGGAAAGGAAGGCCGTGTCGTGTGGATGGCATCGTGTGGTAATGAAGTATAGGAAAGGAAGGCCGTGTCGTGTGGATGGCACCGTGTGGTAATGAGTATAGGAAAGGAAGGCCGTGTCGTCGGTGGATGGCACCGTGTGGTAATGAAGTATAGGAAAGGAAGGCCGTGGTCGTGTGGATGGCATTGTGTGGTAATGAGTATAGGAAAGGAAGGCCGTGGTCGTGTGGATGGCACCGTGTGGTAATGAGTATAGGAAAGGAAGGCCGTGTCGTGTGGATGGCACCGTGTGGTAATGAGTATAGGAAAGGAAGGCCGTGTCGTGGTGGATGGCATCGTGTGGTAATGAAGTATAGGAAAGGAAGGCCGTGTGGTCGCGGTGGATGGCACCGTGTGGTAATGAGTATAGGAAAGGAAGGCCGTGTCGCGGATGGATGGCATCGTGTGGTAATGAAGTATAGGAAAGGAAGGCCGTGTCGTGCGGATGGCACCGTGTGGTAATGAAGTATAGGAAAGGAAGGCCGTGTCGTGTGGATGGCATTGTGTGGTAATGAAGTATAGGAAAGGAAGGCCGTCGGTCGTGTGGATGGCATCGTGTGGTAATGAAGTATAGAAAGGAAGGAAGGCGGTGTCGTGTGGATGGCATCGTGTGGTAATGAGTATAGGAAAGGAAGGCCGTGTCGTGTGGATGGCATCGTGTGGTAATGAGTATAGGAAAGGAAGGCCGTGTCGTGTGGATGGCACCGTGTGGTAATGAAGTATAGGAAAGGAAGGCCGTGTCGTGTGGATGGCATCGTGTGGTAATGAAGTATAGGAAAGGAAGGCCGTGGTCGTGGATGGCACCGTGTGGTAATGAGTATAGGAAAGGAAGGCCGTGTCGTGCGGATGGCATCGTGTGGTAATGAAGTATAGGAAAGGAAGGCCGTGTCGTGTGGATGGCACCGTGTGGTAATGAAGTATAGGAAAGGAAGGCCGTGTCGTGTGGATGGCATCGTGGTAATGAGTATAGGAAAGGAAGGCCGTGTCGTGTGGATGGCACCGTGTGGTAATGAAGTATAGGAAAGGAAGGCCGTGTCGTGTGGATGGCATCGTGTGGTAATGAAGTATAGGAAAGGAAGGCCGTGTCGTGTGGATGGCATCGTGTGGTAATGAGTATAGGAAAGGAAGGCCGTGTCGTGTGGATGGCACCGTGTGGTAATGAAGTATAGGAAAGGAAGGCCGTGTCGTGTGGATGGCACCGTGTGGTAATGAAGTATAGGAAAGGAAGGCCGTGTCGTGTGGATGGCATCGTGTGGTAATGAGTATAGGAAAGGAAGGCCGTGTCGTCGTGGATGGCACGTGTGGTAATGAAGTATAGGAAAGGAAGGTAATGAAGTAAGGAAAGGAAGGCCGCGTGGATGGCATCGTGTGGTAATGAGTATAGGAAAGGAAGGCCGTGTCGTGTGGATGGCATCGTGTGGTAATGAAGTATAGGAAAGGAAGGCCGTGTCGTGTGGATGGCATCGTGTGGTAATGAAGTATAGGAAAGGACGGCCGTGTCGTGTGGATGGCACCGTGTGGTAATGAAGTATAGGAAAGGAAGGCCGTGTCGTGTGGATGGCACCGTGTGGTAATGAGTATAGGAAAGGAAGGCCGTGTCGTGCGGATGGCATCGTGTGGTAATGAAGTATAGGAAAGGAAGGCCGTGTCGTGTGGATGGCATCGTGTGGTAATGAGTATAGGAAAGGAAGGCCGTGTCGTGTGGATGGCATCGTGTGGTAATGAAGTATAGGAAAGGAAGGCCGTGTCGTGTGGATGGCACCGTGTGGTAATGAAGTATAGGAAAGGAAGGCCGTGTCGTGTGGATGGCACCGTGTGGTAATGAAGTATAGGAAAGGAAGGCCGTGTCGTGTGGATGGCATCGTGTGGTAATGAAGTATAGGAAAGGAAGGCCGTGTCGTGTGGATGGCATCGTGTGGTAATGAGTATAGGAAAGGAAGGCCGTGTCGTGTGGATGGCACCGTGTGGTAATGAAGTATAGGAAAGGAAGGCCGTGGTCGTGTGGATGGCATCGTGTGGTAATGAATGTATATAGGAAAGGAAGGCCGTGTCGTGTGGATGGCATCGTGTGGTAATGAGTATAGGAAAGGAAGGCCGTGTCGTGTGGATGGCACCGTGTGGTAATGAGTATAGGAAAGGAAGGCCGTGTCGTGCGGATGGCACCGTGTGGTAATGAGTATAGGAAAGGAAGGCCGTGTCGTGTGGATGGCACCGTGTGGTAATGAGTATAGGAAAGGAAGGCCGTGTCGTGTGGATGGCATTGTGTGGTAATGAAGTATAGGAAAGGAAGGCCGTGTCGTGCGGATGGCATCGTGGTAATGAAGTATAGAGAAAGGAAGGCCGTGGTCGTGTGGATGGCATCGTGGTAATGAAGTATAGGAAAGGAAGGCCGTGGTCGTGTGGATGGCATCGTGTAGTAATGAGTATAGGAAAGGAAGGCCGTGTCGTGTGGATGGCACCGTGTGGTAATGAGTATAGGAAAGGAAGGCCGTGTCGTGTGGATGGCACCGTGTGGTAATGAGTATAGGAAAGGAAGGCCGTGTCGTGTGGATGGCACCGTGTGGTAATGAAGTATAGGAAAGGAAGGCCGTGTCGTGTGGATGGCACCGTGTGGTAATGAGTATAGGAAAGGAAGGCCGTGTCGTGTGGATGGCATCGTGTGGTAATGAAGTATAGGAAAGGAAGGCCGTGTCATGTGGATGGCATCGTGTGGTAATGAGTATAGGAAAGGAAGGCCGTGTCGTGTGGATGGCATCGTGTGGTAATGAGTATAGGAAAGGAAGGCCGTGTCGTGTGGATGGCACCGTGTGGTAATGAAGTATAGGAAAGGAAGGCCGTGTCGTGTGGATGGCACCGTGTGGTAATGAGTATAGGAAAGGAAGGCCGTGTCGTGTGGATGGCACCGTGTGGTAATGAGTATAGGAAAGGAAGGCCGTGTCGTGTGGATGGCATCGTGTGGTAATGAGTATAGGAAAGGAAGGCCGTGTCGTGTGGATGGCACCGTGTGGTAATGAAGTATAGGAAAGGAAGGCCGTGTCGTGTGGATGGCACCGTGTGGTAATGAGTATAGGAAAGGAAGGCCGTGTCGTGTGGATGGCATCGTGTGGTAATGAAGTATAGGAAAGGAAGGCCGTGTCATGCGGATGGCATCGTGTGGTAATGAAGTATAGGAAAGGAAGGCCGTGTCGTGTGGATGGCACCGTGTGGTAATGAAGTATAGGAAAGGAAGGCCGTGTCGTGTGGATGGCACCGTGTGGTAATGAGTATAGGAAAGGACGGCCGTGTCGTGTGGATGGCATCGTGTGGTAATGAGTATAGGAAAGGACGGCCGTGTCGTGCGGCCTGCATTGTGTAGAATTGCTGCTGCTTCGTTTTCAGGCTCACACTTTCCAGTGGGAGTCGTCCCTCCAAGAACGAGGTCACCAACCCCCGAGTCTTCCACGATAGCTTCCTATGTCACCTTGAGGAAAACAAAGAAGGTGATGGATCTAAGAACGGTAGGTGACTCAAAGGTAACTTCTAGAAGGAGTCTCATGCCTACTTACTGCTGCCTTATCGCCCTCCAATGTTAAAGTTGTATCAGAAATCTTTTCTGCTCATGTGATTTATAAGAACTCTTTCTATTGCGGAATTACTTGGACAAGTTATTTCTTAGCCAATACGTGACTTGAAAGATCATTTTGTTAAAATGACATTTCTGATATTTAGATGCTGTCCCTCTTCTCGGTCTCCCCCTTTCCTGAGTTTTTGACAGTTTCCTGGTGGGTGTGTGTATCTGCTCTTCGGGTTCTCGCTGAGCCTGACTCAGTGGGCCTGGCTCACCAGGGGGTCCAGGCTGTGTGAGGCCCTCTCAAGCCCTCGTGCTGGAACGCTATACAGCAAGCGCTCCACCCCGAGCCGTCCCATCTCCCCACTTTCCTGTTTCAGCGCCTTGGGATGATCTTATGTCACAGCCGCACCGTGATGATGACAAGGATGACAAGGACTAATTGGTTTTGAGACGAGGTCTCACTGTGTAGCCTTGGCTGGCTTCAAACTCAGTATGAGCCTTGCTTTTTCTTTTTTTTCTTTTTTTTTTTTTTTTGTTTGTTGTTGTTTTTGAAATAGGTTTTCACTCTACTATGTGCCTTTTCTTCTGCCACCCAAGTGCTAAGAAGAGCACACAGAGCCGGGCGTGGTGGCGCAGGTCTGTAATCCCAGCACTCGGGAGGCAGAGATAGGAGGATAGCAGAAAGTTCGAGGCCAGCCTGAGACAGTGAATTCCAGGTCAGCCTAGGCTAGAGCGAGACTTTACCTCAAAAAATCAAAAACAAAACAAAAAAGAAGAGCCCACAGATGGATGCCATCTTGCCCAAGGCAGGGTCTCACTCTAGTATGGCTGACCTAGAGCTCACTCTGTAGCCCCATACTGGCCTTGAACTCATGGCGATCCTCCTTCCTCAGCCTCTCCAGTGAATGGGACTGAAGATGCTCTCCCACACCCAACTTAAGCCTTTTTAAAACATTATTTTGCTGGGCGTGGTTTCACACACCTTTAATCCCAACACTCGGGAGGGAGAGGTAGGAGGATCGCTATGAGTTCAAGGCCACCCTGAGACTACATAGTGAATTCCAGATCAGCCTGAGCTAGAGTGAGACCCTCCCTCGAAAAAAATAAACACCCCCCCCCAAAAAAAAAACATTCTTTTGAGGTGTTCTTCGTCTTTGGAGGCAGTGTGCATGTGTAGCCAAGGCTGCCCTGGAACTCTGGATCCTCCTTAGCCTCCCCAGAGCCGTGTCCTTCAGTGTTTGGGTGGGCGATTTGCTTGTTTGTTTGGTTTTTTTATTTTTTAATATTTTATTTGTTTGTTTATTTATTGGAGAGAGAGAATGGACATGCCAGGGCCTGCAGCCACTGCAGACAAACTCCAGATGCATGCAAGTTGAAACTCAGGTGGTCTCGGCCCTCACGCTTTTGCAGGAAGTGCACTTAACCGAAGCCCTCTCTCCAGCCCATTTGTTTCCTTGCATTTTACAGTACGTAGTATGGAATCCAGGGCCTTGAACAGCCTCGGGAAACACTCCACCACTGAGATATATCCCGAACCCCTTGTTGTTGTTACTGTGGTCTTCCGTGTGTGTGTGTGTGTGTGTGTGTGTGTGTGTGTGTGTGTGTATACACATGTGCACTCGTGAGTGCACGTGTTCCTGTGTGTGGGTGCTGGGGGACACTGGACAATCAGAGGACAACCTCAAGTACTGGTCCTGCCTCCCACGTGTTTGAGACAGGGTCCCTTGTTCATGCTGGGTATGTCTGGCTGGCTGGCCGGAAGTCTCCAGGAATTGTGTCTCACCTCCCATCTTGCCATAGGAGTGCTGGAATTAGACACGAGCTACTGAGTCATTTTTCCACGGGTACTGGGTATCTGATCTCCAATCTTCAACTTGCACAGCAGGTGCTTCACCCACCAAACCATCTCCTGCCCCTTTACTGTTGTTATATTTTGTTGTTAGAAATAGGGTCGCTTGGGCTGGAGGGATGGTTAAGGTGCTTGCCTGTAAAGGCAAAGGACCTATGTTCAGTTACCCAAGACCCACGTAAGCCAGATACACAAAGTTGCACATGCACCTGGAGTTTGTTTGCAGGGCCTGGAGGCCCCGGCATACCTATTCTGTCTATCAATCTGTCTATCTGCCTCTTAAATAAATAAATAAGTGAAATTAGGGGCTCTTAGCTGGGCACAGTAGCACATGCCTTTAATCACAGCACTCAGGAGGCAGAGGTAAGAGGATTACTGAGTTTGAGGTCAGCCTGGGACTACAGAGTTTGAGATCAGCCGGAGCTAGAGTGAGAGGCTGCCTCAAAAAATTTTAAAAAAAGAAGAAGATATGGAGAAATGACTCAGCAGTTAAGGCATTTGCCTGCAAAGCCTAATTACCTGGGTTCCATTCCCCAGTACCTGCATAAAACCAGGTGCACAAAGTGGCACATGTATCTGGAGTTCTATTGCAATGGCTGAGGCCCTGATGCACCCATTCTCTCTCCTCTCTCTCTCTCTCTGTCTCTGCCTGCAAATAATATAATTTATATAAAATAATAAGGGGCTCTTAAGATGCATAGTGGTAGCTTATGACTTTAACTCCAACATTCAGGAGCCTGAGGTGGGAGAGTCACTATGAGGTCAAGGCCAACATGGATGCATGAACTGCAGAATGAGTTCCAGGTCAGTCTGGGCTAGAGCAAAACCCTGCTTAAAGAAACAAAAACAAAGCTGGCGTGGTGGCGCACGCCTTTAATCCCAGCACTCAGGAGGCAGAGGTAGGAGGATCACCATGAGTTTGAGGCCACCCTGAGACTACATAGTGAATTCCAGGTCAGCCTGAACTGCAGTGAAGACCCTACCTCAAAAAAAAAAAAAAAAAAAAAAAAAAAAGAAAAGAAAAGAAAAGAAAAAGAAACAAAAACAAGAGGTTGAGGGATGACTCAGCAGTTAAAAGTGCTTGTTTGCAAAGCCTGCCTGGCATTCTGTTTACTGTGAGACCAAGGCATACCAATATACATGCACATATACTAATAAATAAAATAGAGTCTGGCCAGTGAGGGTTCTTGCTACTCCCGGGGTCTTTGGCCACCGATGTCCGGGCACAGGAGGAGTTGGGGGGAGCAGGGTCTTGGAGCAGGTGAGTGCAACGGGCAATGAACCACCTGGGTGGCCATCTGATGGACAACACTCATTTATTCAAAAGCGGAGTGGGTTTATAAACACTTGAGAAAGGTTGAGAAGGCACGCACAGATCGTAAGGCGATTGGATACGTAGGTTCCTTGGTCACTATTTACTTGGCTGGTGTTGGAAGGCAGAAGTTGCCAGGGAGGTAGCAGAAGTGGGGGTTGGGGGGGGAGCTGTGTGACTTCAGCCACATATCTGATGGCTGCAGCCTCAGGGCGACTGTTTACTACCATATAAGGGTCTCTTGGGCAGCTGGCCACAAGGTCAGGAACTGGGGGGGGGCAGAACCTTGGGCTATGGAATGCTCAGGTGCTCTGGGAGAGGGGGAGGACCCGTTTCCTCTGGGCGAAGACGAGGCACGTTACGACCTTGGGAGGGCCAGTCTCCATCACCAGAGTGGCTCCCGCTGATAAGGCCGCCCGCAACCCCCACAGCCCAAGGTCCCCGGCCATGTCCGATAGCCCAGGCCAGCTTCCTCACAGTCCCAGCCTGTGTTCAGCACTGCCCGACAGCCTAGGAGTGGTGTGCACACCTTTAATCCCAGCATTCAGGAGATGGGGGTAGGAGGGTTGCTGTGAGTTTGAGAGCAGCCTGAGGATACATAGTGAATTCCAGGTCAGCCTTGGCCAGAGCGAGAGCCTGTAGTCATAATAGTCACAAAATGCAGACTGAGCTCAGACTTGCTGTGTAAGCAAGGTTCACCTCCAACTTGTGATCCTCCTGCCTCAGCCTCCTGAGTGCAGGGAATATGGGTGTGTACCACCAAAGCCAGCCCCTCCTTTTTTAAAATTACTTATTTGCAAGGAGAGAGAGAATGGCCTAGCCAAGGCCTCTTACCGCTGCAAATGAACTCTAGACATATGTGCCATTTTGTGCCTCTGGCTTTACCTGGGTACTGGGGAATTGAACCCAGGCCGTCAGGATTTACAAGCATTCACCATAACCACTGAGCCAACTCTACAGCTCCCCTTTTTACTAAATCAATATAGTAGGGCCCTCTCTATATTTCTTTTTTTTTTTTACATTTTTCTTTTATTTAGTAAATTATTTATTTATTAGAGACAGGGAGAGAAAGAGGGAGAGGGAGAATGAACACACCAGAGCCTCCAACCACTGCAAAGGAACTCCAGATGCATGCACACCTTGTGCGTGGGACCTGGAAAAGGGAACCAGGGTCCTTAGGCTTCGCAGGCATGTACCTTAACCGCTAAGCCATCTCTCCAGCCCTCTGTATTTCTTTTATCTCTCTGCCTTTATATCTTCTCCTTTTCTCTAACATGGCCCATGCATCAATTACCAGTTAAGAATAAAAGAACTTAAGGTGCCTTTCTGGTGTTACCTTACATTCAACACCTCCATTTTTTTTTGAAAACATTATTTATATTTGCCACACTTCTCAGATGTTACTCTGTGTCTGCTCATGAACCTACTTTACCTTCAAGGAAAGGCCGAGAAGTGCGGTGGAGCAGCTTTGCTTGGCCGAGAGCGCCCGGCCTAGGATGACTGTGGAGGAGCAGATGGAGAGAATTAGGAGACACCAGCAGGCCTGCCTGAGAGAGAAGAAGAAAGGATTGAGTGTCATCGGTACTTCAGACCAGTCGCCCTTACCAAGTCCTTCAAATGTGCGCGATAATCCATTCAGGGCTGCTCAGGTATCCTGATTGACCGTTATCTTTAAGGCCTCTTCTGTGAGTCTGATACCACTTTTCTTCCTTTGTGGGTTCCCGCCACCAAAAGGAAGGAAGGGAGGGAGGGAGGCAGATAGCAAGCAAGCAGGTTTTTGGTGGCGCATGCCTTTAATCCTAGCACTCGGGAGGCAGAGGTAGAAGGATCGCCATGAGTTCAAGGCCACCCTGAGAATACATAGTGAACTCCAGGTCAGCCTGGGCTAGAGTGAGACCCTACCTTGAAAGAAAATAAAAAAAGCAGGTTTAGGGGTTTGAGAGATGGCTTAGCTGTTAAGGTCTTGCTTACAAACACTAATGACCCAGGTTCCATGCCCCAGCACCCGTGTAAAGCCAGATGCCCAAAGTAGCACGTGCAGGTGGAGTTCATCTGCAGTGGCTAGAGGTCCTGGTGTGCCCATCCTCCCTCTCTGCTTGTAAATGAATGAATAAATAAATAAATATTTAAAAGAAAGAAAGAGGACTGGAGAAATGGCTTAGTTAAGGTGCTTGCCTGCAAAGCTAAAGGACCCAGGTTCCATTCCCCAGTGCCTATGGAAGCCAGATGCACGAAGTGGCATATGCATCCGGAGTTCTTTTGCAGCAGTGGAGGCACTTGTGTGCCCATTTTCTCTCTCCCCTTCTTTGTCTTAAATAAATAATAAGTAATAATTCTTTTTTTTTTTTTTTTTTCGAGGTAGGGTCTCTCTCTGGCTCAGGCTGACCTGGAATTCACTATGTAGTCTCAGGGTGGCCTCGAAGTCTCGGCGATCCTCCTACCTCTGCCTCCCAAGTGCTGGGATTAAAGGCGTGCGCCACCATGCCCAGTTTAAGTAATAATTCTTAAAAAAAAAAAAAAGGAAGGAAGGAGAGAGGGAGGGAGGGAGGGCCGGGCATAGTGGCACAAGCCTTTAATCTCAGCACTCGGGAGGCAGAGGAGGATCATCACCATGAGTTTGAGGCCACCCTGAGACTCCATAGTGAATTCCAGGTCAGCCTGAGCTAGATTGAAACCCTACCTCGAAAACCAAAAAAAAAAAAAAAAAAACGTGACTAGCAATGCTGTTTTGTCTTTGGAGTAGGTTCGAAGGAGGGAGGATAACATGAAGGATGTGGACGCTGTCTGCAGAGAAAACGACATAAAGCCTAACCACGAAGCGCCAGCAACAGAAACCACTCGACTTGGAGAAGCTGGACCCCAAAGTACAGATTCCAGCACCCAGGTAGACACGTGAAGGTTCTCCAGAGTTCTGGTCAGATTGACATGGTGCTCTTTGCAGCCAGAGGCTGTAAGCGCAGATGCGGCAACAGGTTCCCTTTCAGTTCATGGTCATAGCCAGCCACTTCAGAATAAATATCACCTGACAAGAAAGTAATCAAAACTGGAATAAAATATCATTAAAGAACATTACCTCTCAATAGCTAGGTCTTAGCAGTGTGTATCATGTAGCTCTTTGCATTTTAGGAATGAGTAATGTTACTATTTGACTCCATCAATGAATATTTAACATCGGGTATCATTGGGGGCAGAGTTGTGTGTAATTCTTTTTTAATTTCTTTGCATGTAGGGAGGAGGGAGTGTGCACATGCCACTGCATGAGTGTGGAGGTCTGAGGGCAAGCTTGTGGCATCTGTGCTCCACTTTATAAGAAAGAGACAGGTTCTCTTCCCACTGCAAATGAGTCTGATCTGAGAGCTTCAGACTCTCCTGGCCCCACCTCCCATGGTCATAGGATCACAAGTGCATGCCTCACTTTGTGTTGGGCTTTATGTGGGTGCTAGGGAACTTTACCCAGGCCAGCAGGCTTTGCAAGTAAGCTTCTTTAACCACTGAACTATGTCCCCAGCCTCTAGTTTTCAGAATCATTTCAACTTTACTAATAATGAGTGTGATAAGAATGTTTTGAAAAATTTTTTTGTCTTATTTTATAGTTTAAAAGAACTGAAAGTATTTTTTATGAAATGCTTTTCACAACTGAGCCAAATGGAATAACTCCAGATATGATGGATAAAGAAAGAATGAAGGAAAAAATACCTGAAGATGGTACATGCAGGTAATAACTAAGAAAATCAAAGGAATCATTCAAAAAGCTGTATAATTCTTTAAAAATGGTGAACCGTCAGGGTCAACAAAGTACTGAATTCCAGTCCAAGCTAGGATTTGGAGCAAGTCAAACAGCCTTCCTAAGCTCCAGCTTCCTGTCTTGTAAAGGTGTGAATAGTAGGGCTGGGAGAGGGAGAGGGAGAGGGAGAGCGCTTACACTTACAGGCACTGGCTTGCAAAGCCTGATGGCCTGGGTTCAATTCCCAGCACCCACATAAAGCCAGATGCACAAAGTGGTACACACATCTGGAATTTGTTTGCAATGCAAAAGGTCCTGATGCACCCATTCTCTCTCTTCCTCTCTCTCTCTCCCCCTTTCCCCTTTTCTACTTGTAAATAAATAAATAAGTAAAAACAATTTGAGGACTGGAGAGATGGCTTAGCAGTTAAAGCATTTACCTGCAAAGCCAAAGGACCCAGGTTCAACTCCCCAGGACCCATATAAACCAGATGCACAAGGTGGTGTATGCATCTGGAGTTTGTTTACAGTGGCTAAAGACCTTGGTGTGCCCATTCTCTCTCTCTCTCTCTCTCCCTCCCTCCCTCCCTCCCTCCCCCCTCCCCTCAAATAAATAAAATTAAAATAATATTTTAAAAATAATTTAAAAAAAAAAAAGACTTTTTTGGGCCAGGTGTGGTGGCACGCACCTTTAATCCCAGCACTCAGGAGGCAGAGGTAGGAGGATCGCCATGAGTTCGAAGCCACCCTGAGACTATATAGTGAATTCCAGATCAGCCTGGGCTAGAGTGAGAACCTACCTCATAAAACCAAAAAGTACAGCTGGAGGGATGGGTAGCAGTTAAACGCTTGCCTCTGAAGCCTGAGGACCCTGGTTCGAGGCTCAATTCCCCAGTACCCATGTAAGCCAGATGCAGAAGATGATACATGTATCTGGAGTTCGTTTGCAGTGGCTGGAGGCCCAGTGCACCCATTCTCTCTGTCTTGCTCTCTCTTTGTCTGTCTGTTGCTCTCAAATAAATTAATTTTTTTAAGTAAAAAATAAAAAAAGATAAAATTAAATAATAACAATAATTTGAGCTCAGCATGGTGGTGCATGCCTTTAATCCCAGCACTTGGGGGGGGAGTGCCAGGAAGATCACTGTGAGTTCAAGACCAGCCTGGGAACACAGAGTGAGTGCCAGGTCAGCCTGGGCTAGAGTGAGAATCTACCTCACCAAAATAAATAAATAAACAAGGCTGGAGAGATGGCTTAGTGGTTAAGGCACTTGCCTGCAGAGCCTAAGGACTCAGGTTCAATTCCCCAGTACTCACATAAGCCAGATGCACAAAGGGGCGTGTGCATCTAGAGTTCATTTGCAGTGAATGGAAGCCCGGTGCAGTTAAGAGCACACATGCTCTCTATCTGCCTTTCTTTCTCTTTCTTTCTCCCTCCCTCTCCCTATCTGACTCTTTCTCTCTTTCTCAAATAAATAAAAGTTTTTTTGTGTGTGTGTTTTGGTTTTTCCAGGTAGGATTTCACTGTAGTCCAGGCTGACCTGGAATTCACTATGTAGTCTCATAGTCTCAGGGTGGCCTTGAACTCATGGTGATCCTCCTACCTCTGCCTCCCGAGTGCTGGGACTAAAGGCTTGTGCCACCATGCCTAGCTTCTTTTATTTTTAATATTTTTATTTATTTATTTATTTATTTATTTATTTATTTATTTGAGAGAAATAGGCTGGGGAGGGGAGAGAAAGAAAAAGAGAATGGGTGTGCCAGGGCCTCCAGCCACTGCAAACGAACTCCAGATGCATGCGCCACCTTGTGCATTTGGCTTACGTGGGTCCTAGGGAGTCAAACCTGGGTCCTTTGGCTTAACTGCTTAACCTTAACCACTAAGCCATCTCTCTAGCCCTTTCTTGCTTTTTTCCATTTTTCCATGTCTACACTATCCTCACTAACTTCTCATAACTAAAAAAAATTCAGTGTTGAAGCTGGGCATGGTGGCGCACACCTTGAATCCCAGCACTCGGGAGGCAGAGGTAGGAGGATCACCATGAGTTCAAGGCCACCCTGAGACTACATAGTGAATTCCAGGTCAGCCTGAGCTAGAGTAAGACTCTACCTCGAAAAACCGAAAAAAAAAAAAAAAAAATTAAGTGTTAATGTTTGGATAACTAGCTCAGTAACAGATCACTTGTCTGGCACGTATGTGTTCCACTCATGGGGGAAAAGATCAGTGTTGCTGATTAAACCCCAGGTATGCTGGGTTTAATGTTAGAAATGCCTTTGCTTCTTCAGTGAATAGCAAGATTGAATTTAAAAAGTATTTGGCTTTAATCCCAGGACTCAGGAGGCAGAGGTAGGAGGAGCATCGTGAGTTTGAGGCCACGCTGAGACTACATAGTTAATTCCAGGTCAGCCTGGGCCAGAATGAGACCCTACTTCGGAAAAAAAGGGGGGGGGGCGGGTGTGGTGGCACACACCTTTAATCCCAGCCCTCAGGAGGCAGAGGTAGGGGGATCACCATGAGTTCGAGGCCACCTGAGACTACATAATGAATTCCAGGTCAGCCTGAGCTGGAGTGAGACTCTACCTCGAAAACCAAAAAAAATAAATAAAAATAAATTGGGGGGCTGGAGAGATGTTAAGGTGCTAGCCTACAAAGCTAAAGGACCCAGGTTCAATTCCCTAGTACCCACATAAGCCAGATGCACAAGGTAGCGCATGCTTCTGGGGTTTATTTGCAGCAGCTGAAGGCCCTGGCATGCCCATTCTTCTCTCTCTCTCTCTCTCTCTACCTCTTTCTCTCTCAACTACACATAAAAGTATTTTAAAAATTAAGAAAAATAAGTATTTGAGAGGGGCTGGAGAGATGGCTTAGTGGTTAAGGCGCCTGCATGCTAAGCCTAAGAACGCTGGTTCCAGTCTCCAGGTCCCACATTTAGCCAGATGCAGTGAGGCAAGGGCGCAATGCCACACTTGCCCACAAGGGGGCGCACACATCTAGATTTCGTTCACAGCAGCTGAGAGACTGCTGGCGCGCCCATTTCTGTCTCCCCCTCTCTCTCTGTCTATCTCTCTCTGTATCTCTCTCCAAAAATAAATAAAATAATTTTTAAAAATTTAAAAAGTATTTGGGGGCTGGAGGGATGGCTTAGCGGTTAAGACGTTTGCCTGCAAAGCGAAAGGACCCAGGTTTGACTCCCCAGGACCCACGTTAGCCAGATGCACAAGGGGGGGCACATGCATCTGGAGATTGTTTGCAGTGGCTGGAGGCCCTGGCACACCCATTCTCTCTCTCTCTCTCTCTGTCTCTATCAAATAATTTTTTTTTTTTTTTTTTTTTTTGGTTTTTCGAGGTAGGGTCTCACTCTAGCCCAGGCTGACCTGGAATTCACTCTGTGTTTTCAGGGTGGCCTCGAACTCATGGTGATCTTCCTACCTCTGCATCCCAAGTGCTGGGATTAAAGGCATGTGCCACCACGCCCGGCAGCTAATAAAAATACTTAAAAAAAAAAAAAAAGTATTTGGGAGTCAGAGGCTACAAAGTGAGTTCCAGGTTAGCCTGGCTTACAGTGAGACCCTACCTGGAAAAAAAAAAAGAGAGAGAGAGGGAGAAGAAAAGACAAACACACACACACACAGAGGCAGTGGCTTAGTAGTGGAGCACTGATTGCTGAGTCAGCATGACCGCTGGCTCCACAGATATGTGCACATAGGTAAAAGTGAAAGCCAGGCTGCAGAGATGGCCAGCTCTTGCTTGTAAAGCCTGACAGCCTGGGGGTGGTAATGTCTTTTCTTTTCTTTTCTTTTCTTTTTTTTTTTTTTTTTTTACTTTTAAAAAACAGTGGTTAGGGCTGGAGAAATGGCTTAGCAGTTAAGACGCATGCCTGCGAAGCCTAAGGACCCAGCTTCAGTTCTTCATGTCCCACATAAGCCAGATGCACCTGGTGGCACATGTGTCTATAGTTTGTTTGCAGTGGCTACAGGCTCTGGTGCGCCCATTCCCACTCTCTCTCTCTCCCTTTCTGTCTCTCATAAGTAAAAATAAATCTTTAAAACAAAAGGTTTTAAAAAAACAGTGGTTAGATGCCACAAAATGGGTGGTGATGCCGTAACTGTCTGCATGTTGTAAGGCCCGAGAGCCTCGTCCATCCTTGTCAAGGGGAAGGATGACCTCTGCTTTCATAACAACACTGGTAATGTCCTTTTTTTTTTTCTTCTTCTTTACTATATTTATTTATTTGCAAGGAGAGACGGGGTAGAGAATGGGCACGCCAGGGACTCTTGCTGCTTCAAACAAACTCCAGATTCATGCACTTTGTGTATCTAGCTTTATGAGGGTACTGGGGAATTGACCCCAGGCTGTCAGGCTGTGCAAGCAAGCACCTTTAACTACTGAGCCATCTCTCCAGGCTTCTCTCTTGGTAATGTCTTATAAAAAGATATCTTTGAGCCAGCCATAGTGGCACATGCATTTAATCTTAGCGCTCAAAAAGCTGAGATAGAAGAATCGTTGTGAGTTCCAGGTCAGTCTGGACTAGACCCTGCTTCAAAAAACTTAAAAAATATGAACAAGAAAGACAGAGGGAGGGAGGGAGAAAGATATCTCTGCCCAATTTTGTAGTAATAGAAAGTAAAATATAACTAGTGTATTAAAAACCCATCATGTCGAGCTGAGCGTGGTGGCGCACACCTTTCATCCCAGCACTCAGGTAGGAGGATGGCTGTGAGTTCAAGGCCACCCTGAGATTACATAGTGAATTCCGGGTCAGTCTGAGGTAGAGTGAGAGGCTACCTTGAAAAAAAAAAAATTCAGAGCTGGGCGTGGTGGTGCACACCTTTAATCCCAGCACTCGGGAGGCAGAGGTAGGAGGACCACAGTGAGTTTAAGGCCACCCTGAGACTACAGAGTGAATTCCAGGTCAGCCTGGGCCAGAGTGAGACCCTACCTCAAAAAACCAAAAAAAAATTCATCAGTTCATAGCTGAGTGTGGTGGCTCACCCAGTACTCAGGAGGTTGATGTAAGATAGGAGGATCGCTGTGAGTTCAAAGCTAGCCAGAGTGAGTTCCAGCCTGGCAAGCATGAGACATACTTAAAACAAAAGGTGGTCGTGGGGTGCATGCCTTTAATCCTTGCATTTCATAGCCAGACCCCATATCCACAGCAAAGATAGAAAGATTGACTAAGGTAGAGACCCTACCTCAAAAAAACAAAGAAACAAAAAGCTTAAAGAAAAAATGCATTTTTTTTTTGGTTAATTACTTTTTTTGTTTTGTTTTATTTTTGTTTTTCAAGGTAGGGTCTCACTCTAGCCCAGGCTGACCTGGAATTCACTATGTCGTCTCAGGGTGGCCTCGAAGTCACAGCAATCCTCCGATCCTCCTACATCAGCCTCCCAAGTGCTGGGATTAAAGACGTGTGCCACCACACCTGGCCAAAAACTTATTTTCTGCAGCAAATTTTAACATACCAATCTATTGTCATCAGCCCTCAAGTGGAGACAGATGTGACAAAGCATCCAGCAGAAGGTGACCCTGTGGCAGACACGGAGGGCAGTCTTCGGGACCAGGGCAAAGCCACTGCTTCTTACGAGCCCACCCCCGTGGGGTCAAGAGAGGACCCATCGCCAGCAGGTCAATAAATGCACATTCGTCCTTGTCTTAGTGGGCTTCCTCGGGTGTTTCCTTTGTGTGTGCACATTGTCACCTCATTCCTGTGACTGCCTGCACTTGCCTCCCTGCATAAGTCTCCAGGCGTATGCCTGGACCAGAAAGAAGCCGCAGCCTTGCTGCTGCTGGCTCAGGAATCAGGGAGTGCTTCCCCCAGCCCCCTCGGCCATGCCAGGCCTGAGGACACTCACCTGCTGAGGCAGCACGCTTACAAGTTTAAGGCCCGTCTCGCTAACATAACAAGAGTGCCTCACACAAGTTCTTCAGTGCGCGAGTGCATGAAAGTCTCAGCTGGTCCCAAGCCTAGGATCTCGGGACAGTCACAAGGCTGACAGGACACTTGAAGAGTCACATATAAGGACGCAGCTCTGCGGGGCTCCCCAGCGCCTTTGCTGTGCCATGGTTCGTGGTCTCTCACGTGCTAGAAAGCGGATGGGAACTGTCTGGTGCTGTTCTCTCTCTCCCTCTCTTGCTCCCTCACTCGCACTCCTCTTCAAAGGAAGTACTGAAAGCAGGGTGTGCTCGTGTGTGCAAATGACCGGATACTTGGCCACTTTTTGCGTCCAGTTTATGAATTTTGGAAGGTATGCATGGAGGTTAGGATCATGCAACCAGTGCTTATCAGCGCTGCTTCTATTTTTCCATTGATTTTGTTTGTTCTTATTTTTGAGGTAGAGTCTTGTTTTTCGTTCTAGCCCAGGCTGACCTAAAATTCACTATGTAGTCTCAAGGTAGCCTTGAACTCATGACGATCCTCCCTCTGCCTCCCAAGCACTGGGATTAAAGGCATGGGCCACCACACCCCTCTCCCCCCTTTGGTTTTTGAGGGTCTTACACTATTGCTCAGAGTTTTTGTTGTTGTTGTTATTGTTTGTTTTGGAGGGGGGGTTAGGTAGGATCTCACTCTAGCCCAGGCTAACCTGGAACTCCCTCTGTAGTTCCAGGCTGGCTTCAAACGCCTACTTCTGCCTCCCAAGGGCTGGGATTAAAGGTGTGCGCCACCACACCTGGCTAGGCTATTTTTTAAAACTATATTTTATTTATTATTTATTTGAGAGAGCAAAAGAGGCAGAGAGAGAGAAGAGGGAGAGAATGGACGTGCCAGGGCCTCCAGCCACTGCAAATGAACTCCATATGCATGCACCCCCTTGTGCATCTGGCTTACATGGGTCCTGGAGAGTCGAACTGGGCTCCTTTGGCTTTGCAAGCAAACACCTTAACCACTAAGCCATCTCTCCAGCCCCTAGGCTATTTTTAAAAATATTT
The DNA here is from genome assembly GCA_036365145.1 of Orientallactaga sibirica. NCBI lineage: Eukaryota > Metazoa > Chordata > Mammalia > Rodentia > Dipodidae > Orientallactaga > Orientallactaga sibirica. The sequence goes on from JAEOAD010001989.1 coordinate 4,990,419, forward strand.
TATTTATTTATTTATTTTCAAGAAGAGAAGAGAGAGGGGATGACAGAGAGAGGGAATGGGTGCACCAGGGCCTCCTGCCTCTGCAAAGGAACTCCTGATGCATGTGCCCGTTTGTGCATCTGGCTTTATGTGGTACTGGGGAATCAAGCGCAGGCCATCAGGCTTTGCATGTAAGCATCTTTAACTGCTGAGCCTTCTCTCCAGCCCAGCTCAGGCTGTTTTGAACTTACTATGCAGCTTATGCTGGTCTTAATTCATGCACAGCAGCACACCGAGCTCAGCATCGCCTCTTAGATTCTGTAAACAAAAGCATTGCTAGTAACCCTCACCTCCCCATTGCTGCCCTTTGGCAGAAGAGTGCGATCCAGTAACCTGGGATGTTCTTAGGAAGAGCTTGGGGTTGTGAGCAGGCCAGTTTCTGCATGTTACACATGGAGCATGGGCCTGCTTGTGTCACCCGCTGTGTTCCTGGGCCTCCACTCTCGTTCTGTTGGCTTGCCTACTGTTAAGGCAGTGAGCATAGAGACAAGAGCTCTCACTTGTTTTGTTGGTGGTGGTTTTTGGCAGGGTCTGTCTCTAGCCCAAGCTGACCTGGAACTCACTCTGTAGCCCAGGCTGGCCTTCTACTCAGTGATCCTCCTGCCTCTGCCTCCCTAGTTGTGGGGATTAAAGGTGTGGTCACCATGCCCAGCTGGGCCTTCTCACCTTTTCTGCTTGGTTATTTTATGGCAGGTCAGAATCCAAGTGCAATAGTGCAGTCTCTGCAGTATGCAGCTGCATGAACTACCTGGGATCTAACTTCAAAGCCAAAAAAATAAACCTGGCTTCAGGAGATGCGCCCTGGTGAACATGCATTGACCACATTAGAAAACCACAAGGAACACAAAGGCAGCTCTCCCTTCCCTTCCTTCCCAAAGCACGGTTTGATCTTGAGGGACAACCCCCAAGGGCGTCTGTCTCACAGGGCCTTATCTTCTCCCGTGTTCTTGGTGTGTTCTAGTGAAGAGTCTGTCCTCTCCTGAGCGCTCGGCACCCGCATCACCAGATCCGCCCACTGCGCCACAGCTCCCCGAAGGATCGCACTTCATGTGTGTGTAGTCAAGTACGTCTCCCCTGCGCCTTGTGCCCTATTGCTAGGAGCCCTTTGCTTGAATCCTATTTGTGTGTTTCTATAGTGAATCCAAAGTACAAATGGGTGGTATACTTAAACCCCAGGAGCAGCTCAGATTTCCAGCCTTGGCCCTTGTGGTGATGTGCTGTGTGACAGCATTTTCTCTCTCAGAATTTATATATGTGTGTTGTTGTTGTTACTTTTGAGGTAGGGTTTCACTCTATCCCAGTCTGTCCTGGAATTCATTCTGTAGTCCCAGGCTGGACTTGAACTCACAGTGATCCTCCTACCTTTGTCTCCAGAGTGCTAGGATTAAAGGCGTGTGCCACTACACCTAGTTATTTATTTGCTTTTCAAAAAATAGAAATTACTTCTAAATAGCCAAGCATGGTGGTGCACGCCTTTAATCCCAGTACTTGGGAGGCAGAGGTAGGAGGATTGCTGTGAGTTCAAGGCCACCCTGAGACTACAGAGTGAATTCCAGGTCAGCCTGGCCTACAGTGAGACCCTACCTCAAAAAACAAACAAATACAAAAAGAAATTACTTTAAATCTGACCTAGAATTCACTCTGTAGTCTCAGGGTGTCCTTGAACTCATGCAATTCTGCCCCTGCCTCCCAAGTGCTGGGATTGAAGGCATGTGTCACCATGCCTGGCTAGTATAATTTTTTAAGTCATAGTAGCAACTGAAAAAGCCGTGTCGGTGACAAGGAGACGGGAGCCTTTCTTGAGCAGTGTTCCTTAGACTAGAGTCAGAGTTTCAGAACTGAAAATCATTTCCTAAGGTGGCTTTTTTTTTTTTTTTAATGGAGGGGTGTTTTCGGTTAGCTTTTGTATTTAGAGATAGAGTCTCGCTTATCCAAGGCTGGCCTCTAACTAGACGAGGATGACCTTGAATTTCTGATCCCACTGCCTCTGCCCCATGGGTGCTGGGATTACAGGCATATGCCTCCGATGCCTGATGCCTATGTGTCTTCTTTCTTTTCTACTTATTATTTATTTGTGCACATGGGTATGGTGCGTGCAGACGTACAAGCCCGGCACCCCTGTGGAGGTCAGAGGACTGCTTGGGCTGTTTCCTTCCTTCCATCTAGGTTTATGACAGGCTCTGTCCTGCAGCTGCCGCTGTCACAAGCTTCCAGATTCTCCTGGCTCCACTTCCCACTGTGCATGGGAGATGCTGATGTGTGTGCCACTTTACCTGGCTTTACATGGATACTAAGAATCAGATTTGTGCTAGCAGGCAAAAGCAGTGAAGTCAGAGCCCAGACATTCTAAGCATGTTTATCAGTGTCTTTGAATTTATCTTCTGTTGATCCAGTAGTATTCATTTTCTTTATATTTTATATTTTTTTATGAGCGAGCAAGAGAGAGAGAATTGGTCCACCAGAGCCTCCAACTACTGCCGTCAAACTCCAGACTTGTGCACCATCTTGTGCACATGTACAACCTTGCACACTTGCGTCACCTTGTGCATTTGGTTTACATGGGACCTGGAGAGTCAAACATGAGTCCTTAGGCTTTGTAGGCAAGTGCCTTAACCTCTAAGCCATCTCTGCACCCCAGCTTATCATATTTATTTATTTTCATATCATATTATATTTATTTACTTTTCAAAACATAGAAATTACTTCTAAATAGGTGCACGCCTTTAATCCCAGCATTTGGGAGGCAGAAGTAGGAGGCTTGCTGTGAGTTCAAGGCCACCCTGACACTACATAGTGAATTCCAGATCAGCCAGAACTAGAACAAGACTATACCTCAAAAAACAAAACAACCGGGTGTGGTGGTGCCCATCTTTAATCCCAGCACTGGGGAGGCAGAGGTAGGAGGATCACCATGAATTCCAGGTCACCCTGGGCTAGAGTGAAACCCTACTTCAAAAAAAAAAAAAAAAAAATTGGGTGTGGTGACGCACGCCTTTAATCCCAGCACTTGGGAGGCAGAGAGGTAGGAAGATGGCTGTAAACTTGAGGTCACCCTGAGACTACCTCAAAAAAAAAAAAAAAAAAAAAAAAGGATAGGAAGTTTAAAAGCCATTACAGGGCTAGAGAGATGGCTTAGCAGTTAAGGCACTTGCCCGCAAAGCCTAAGGACTCATGTTCAACTCTCCAGGTCCCATGTAAGCCAGACGCACAAAGGGGCACACACACATCTGGAATTTGACTACAGTCGCTAAGGGCCCTGGCATGCCAATTTTCTGTCTCTCACACACATTAAAAAAAAAATAAAAAGCCAGTGCAGCTGGACATGGTAGCACACACCTTTAATCCCAAGGCCACCCTGAGACTACACAGTGAATTCCAGTTCAGCCTGGGCTAGAGAAAGACCCTTCCTCAAAAAAAAAAAAAAAAAAAAAAAAAAGTACATTTTTTAACTTGTTTCTTAACTTGTTCCTGGAATTATTTATTTATTTGTTTGTTTATTTTGGTTTTTTGAGGTAGGGTCTCACACTTGTCCAGGTTGACCTGGAATTCACTATGTATTCTCAGGGTGGCCTCGAACTCATGTTGATCCTCCTACCTCTGCCTCCCGAGTGCTGGGATTAAAGGCGTGCGCCACCACGCCTGGCTGGATTTTCTTTGGTTCCACTTTGGTCCCATGAGGCACGGCCGTCCCCAGTTAAGCTTCTTCTCAAGTTAAGCGACACAGCACACAGCTGAGCTTTGACTTGTGAACCCTTTTTCAAAGTAGGGATTTCGGCAGGGTGTAGGACATCTTACCCCGACGCTGCCTGCTGCATCCCACCCTATCAACAGCTCGGGATGTCAGTTCTGCTGCTAGTGAAGCCTCACAAATCTTTGCTCAGCAAATTCGCGGCCATCTTTATTGTGAATTGCGATTTACACGTGCACTGTGTTGCTTGGCTGTGTGAATGGGCTTTATGGAAATGAGGGAAAGTGTCTTTCCTTGTCTTGTGTCTCACTCAGGATCTGCCTGCCATGCTGTCAGCTCTATTGTGCAGTCTTTGTTAGTCACTATGAGACATGGTCATTCATTAACTTTGCAGGTGTCAAAGTAATTTCCCGTCTCTTCTTTTCCAGCTCTGCTGACTTCTATTGAAACCATACAGAACTAAAGGTGTGGGCCGTAGGCAGCGTGAGGAGAAACTGTACAGTCGATTTTAAATCTATGAAATTCATAGTTCTGATGCTTTACCAGAGCATCGTTTTATCACCTTTGGAAAATGTTTATTCCAAACCAGCTCTCCTGACTCCTGTGTGCACTCCGTAATGTCCAGGCAATCATTCTGACCCCCGCGAGCTGCTATGATCGCAGAGCACATCAGTCAAGGTGCTTCTTCATGAGCCCTCTAGAGCCGGATCCCGCTCAGTTGCTGATTTCCACACTCTGATGTTTAAGTCTAAGCAAGCTTTTATTTCTTTTTGCGTTTCAGTAAAGTTACAATTTCCAAAGAAGCTTGTTTTCTTTCTTCTTTTTTCTTCCCATTTGGCTATTGCAATGCTTTGTTTGACACTTAATTTGTACAAATTTTATATAAATATATTTAAAAATGTGCCATTTTATTATTGCTAAGTGAAATATGTCCTGTTTTCTGCTACCACTCTTTCTCAGCCAGTCAGATTGCAATGTCAGCAGTTACCACCACCACACTCTTGTCAGCCTGTTAAACACGTGACAGCTTTTACCTTTACTTTAAAGAGTTATGTGTAGGTATTTTGAAGTACTGGACTTACTCGTCACTGGGGAGATGTGTACAGCAACGGCAGGCTCAGCTCAGTACTTCGCGTGTGTACAAATGTAATTATGTTCATTGTGTACATATTATACAATGAGCACGTGTAACGTAGTCAAGGCTACTTACTGTCGTCCAAACGCAAATGTTCAGATATCATTTCTTTTTTATCATGTTAAATAAATGTTGATGTTCTTAAATCACTTGTATTGGAATGTTTTTCTAGCATCTGCCATGGGAAATCTGAGTGCTGGGGCTTAGCTCAGTGGTGGATCACTTGCCCAGTATGCATGAGGCCCTGCATTCCGTTCCCAACGCCAGAAAAGAGCCTTGTAGAAGAAAAGGAACCTGTTAATCTTAACCCTAGGCAGCATCATAAAAGGACCTTGTCTGTCCAGTCCTCCGTGTCACAGCTGAGAAATCTCAGAAAGAAGCATTGGCTTGTCACATCAGTCACGGTACATCTCATGACTGACTCTCCTGTAATCCCTCACCAGTGGGCAAACTGAGTTTCCTGAATCTTCGCAATATTTATTTCCATGTGTTTCCGAGTTTTAATAAGTAGCTCTAGCTTCAGGCATCTGCAGTTCCACTCTGCTTAGAGATTGAATCTTTTGTTTGTTTGTTTGTTTGTTTGTTTTGTTTTGTTTTTCGAGGTAGGGTCTCACTCTAGCCCCAGGCTGACCTGGAATTCACTATGTAGTCTCAGGGTGGCCTCAAACTCACAGTGATCCTCCTACCTCTACCTCCCAAGTGCTGGGATTAAAGGCGTGCGCCACCACACCCGGCTTGAATCTTTTTTAAAAAATTATTTTTTTTATTTATTTGAGAGATTGAGAAAGAGGCAAAAAGAGAGAAATGAAGTCCAGACACATGCCCCACTTTGTACATCTGGCTTATGTGGGTCCTGGGGAATCAAACCTGGGTCCTCTGGCTTTTCAGGCAGACGCCTTAACTGCCAAACCATCTCTCCAGCTCCTCTTTTATTTTTGTTTTGTTTATTTTTTGTTGTTTTTTGGGGGGGGGTTGACTTTTTTAATTTTATTTTTGGAGAGACACAGAGAGAGAGAGACAGAGAGGGAGACAGATAGAGATGTTTGCGCCCCCTTGTGGTCAAGTGCGGCGTTGCGTCCTTGAGTCACTTTGCATCTGGCTAAACGTGGGACCTGGAGATTGGAACCAGCGTTCTTAGGTTTAGCAGGCAGGTGCCTTAACCGCTAAGCTATCTCTCCAGCCCGACTTTTTTTTTTTTTTTTTTTTTTTGTTTTGTTTTTCGAGACAGGGTTTCACTCTAGTCCAGGCTGACCTGGAATTAACTATGTAGTCTCAGGGTGGCCTCGAACTCATGGTGATCCTCCTACCTCTGCCTCCCAGATGCTGGGATTAAAGGCAAGCGTCTCCACGCCCGGCTTTTTTTTTTTTTTTTTTTTAAGATTTTTTTATTTATTTATTTATTTATTTATTTATTTATTTATTTATTTATTTGAAACAGAGAGAAGGAGAGAAAGGAGTGAGAATGGGCACACCAGGGCCTCTAGCCACTGCAAACGAGTTCCAGATGCATGTGCCACCTTGTGAATCTGGCTTACATGGGACCCGGAGAATCAAAGGTGGGTCCTTAGACTTCACAGGCAAGCACCTGAACCGCTCCAGCCAGAGATTGAATCTTGACAGGAGTGTGGCCAGGCAGCGCCCTTCCTCTGACATGGGTAACTAGAAACTGTTGCATCCTTCCCTTCTTCCTTCCCTCCCTCCCTCCAAGATCATCGTGGTAGAAAGCTCTCTAGAGTGGGGATATTCACGCCCATCAGAATCCATTACACTCTCTGTCCTCTCTAGCCTCCTGCTCCCGCTTTCCATTGTTTCCAGAGTCCAGGGAAACTCGATGTTTTTTGATTCCTGTTTAGAATAGCTCAACTCAGAGTGCTGCTGGCCAGGCCTCTTTGTCCCTCCCCCATGCTATGCTAAAGAGGATTTATACTTCATACACACACACACACACACACACCAAATGGACTGTGAATGGATGTAGCTGTATTGTAGAAGATAAAAATACAAGCCTAAACTTTACCTTGATCTAAACATGTCACCAAAGTCTCAGATGTTGTCCCTTAATCATGATTTTTTTTTTTTTTTTTTTTTTTTTTTTTTTGGTTTTTCGAGGTAGGGTCTCACTCTAGCCCAGGCTGACCTGCAATTCACTATGTAGTCTCAGGGTGGCCTTGAACTCACTATGATCCTCCTACCTCTGTCTCCTAAGTGCTGGTGTTAAATAAAGGCCTGTACCACTATGTCCAGCTGACTATTTTTTTTATTTATTTATTTATTATTTATTTATTGTCATTATGTGGGGAGAATTTCTGTTATTTGGGTTTTGTTTGGCTTTTCACAAGCTTTTGGTTTTAAATTTGAGGGGAAGCTAGGCATGGTGGTGCACGCCTTTAATCCCAGCACTTGGGAGGCAGAGGTAGGAGGATCACCGTGAGTTCAAGGCCACCCTGAGACTACAGAGTGAATTCCAGGTCAGCCTGAGCTAGAGTGAGACCCTAACTCGAGAAACCAAAAAATAAATAAATAAAATAAGTTTGAGGGGACTGTAAGAGTATGCATGTGTGTATTGCCTTTTGTTTTTATTAAGTGTAACTTTAAAAAAATTTTTTTAAAGATTTTATTTTTATTTATTTATTTATTAGAGACAGAAAAAGAGTGAGAATGGGTTCGCCAGGGCCTCCAGCCACTGCAAACGAGCTCCAAATGCATTACCACCATGTGCATCTGGCTTACATGGGACCTGGAGAATTGAACCGAGGTCCTTAGAGGCTTCACATGAGCCTTAACTGCTAAAGCTATCTCTCCAGCCCCATATACCTTTTTTTTTTTTTTTTTTTTTTTTTTTTTTTTGGGATTACACCCCATCTCCAACTTTTTTTTTTTTTTTCAAAAAGTGTCCCCTTGAGCCAGGCGTGGTGGTGTACGCCTTTAATCCCAGCACTTGGGAGGAGGATCGCCATGAGTTCGACCACATAGTGAATTCCAGGTCAGCCTGAGCCAGAGTGAGACTGTACCTCAAAAAAAAATGAAGAATACTACCCAAGACTATTTGATCACTAAGCTATATGTAAATTGATTTATACATCCTTTTACTTTATACACTGTAAAGGTTTTATTATTTTGTTATTATTATTATTTTGGTTTTTCAAGGTAGAGACTATATTGGAATTCACTATATAGTTTCAAGGCACTTTGTGAAAAGAATATATGTGGCTGGGGAGATGGCTCAGCAGATAAGGCATTTGCTTGCAAAGCCTCCCAGCCTGGGGTTCAGTTGCCCAGTCCTCACGTAAACCCAGATGCACAAAGTAGTGCATACATCTGGGATTCATTTGCAGAGGCAAAAGGTGTCTCTTTCTCTCTCTCCTTGCAAATAAATAAATTTTTTAAAAAATATATAAGCACGGGCTGGAGAGATGGCTTAGCGGTTAAACTCTTGCCTATGAAGCCTAAGGACCCCGGTTCGAGGCTCAATTCTCCAGGACCCATGTAAGCCAGATGCAAAAGGGGCTGCATGCATCTGGAGTTCGTTTGCAGTGGCTGGAGGCCCTGGCGCACCCATTCTCTCTCTCTCTCTCTCTCTCTCTCTACCTGCCTATTTCTGTATCTCTCTCTCTCAAATAAATAAAGTAAAATTTAAAAAAATTTTAAAAATTAAACAAAAAACAAATATATATATATATGCAAGCCAGGTGTGGTGGCGCATGCCTTTAATCCCAGCACTTGGGAGGCAGAGATAGGATTGCCATGAGTTCGAGGCCACCCTGAGACTGCATAGTTAATTCCAGGTCAGCCTGGACCAGAGTGAAACCCTACCTCAAAAAACCAAAATATGTGTGTGTTGTGTGTGTTGTGTGTGTTGTCCTGGACATGGTGACACATGCCTTTAATCCCAGCACTCAGGAAGCAGAGATAGGATAATTACTGTGAAGTTCAAGGCCAGCCTGAGACTACATAGTGAATTCCAGGTCAGCCTGGGCTAGAGTGAGACCCTACCTCAAAAAAACAAAAAAGGGGGGAGTGAGAGATGATTTAGCAGTTAAGGTGCATGCCTGCAAAGTCTGAGGGCCCAGGTTCGATTCTCCAGGTCCTATGTAAGCCAGATGCACATGGTGGTGCATGCATCTGGAGGTCATTTTGCAGTGGCTGGAGGTCCTGGCATGCACATTCTCTCTCTCTCTGTGTCTAATAAATAAATAAAATTCAAAGAAAAAAAACAAACAAACAAAAAGGCTAGGTGTGGTGGCACACTAGGGAGGCAGAGGTAGGAGAATTGCTGTGAGCTCAAGGCCACTCTGAGACTAAAGAGTGAATTCCAGGTCAGCCTTGCCTAGAGTGAGACCCTACCTTGAAAAACCAAAAAAAAAAAAAAAAAAAAAAAAAGAACAGAAAGAACGAAAGAAAGAAAGTTCAATGTCGAGGTCCTCATTTCCTCATTCTCAGCTACATAGTAAGTATGAGGCCAGCCTGAGCTACGTGAGACCCCATCTGAAATAAAAATACATACATACATACATACATACATACATACATACATACATACATACATACATACATAAAATAAAAGCTGAGTATAGGCCAGGAGATTCAGAGGCAAGTCTCCTTCCATAGTTAGCACTGGTTGGTTGGTTCTGTCATCCCAGATGATGCTGGAAATTCTCAAGGGTTTTCCTGAGGCACGTGTAGACGGGGGTCTCTGCAGCATGCCCAGGGAAAGCGAGTCTCTCTGTGGCTCCCCAGGCCTTACGAAGGAAGGGACGGGAGAAACTTCCTATGCGCCTGCTGTGGGGCTCGCAGTAGGCATGTGAACAAAGCAGCCTGGCAGCCCAAAGCCTGGCACTTGTCAGGACTTCACCTCCCACCGCCTGGCAGGTCACAGGTCTCTCTTCCTGTGCCAAGCTCATACATAATGCAGCGGGACCCACTCCAGCAAGGGCTTGATTGATTCCTCCTCTTTGAGAAGCAATCGCGGGAGCGGAGCAATTAACCAAATAACTCCACTCAGTGCAGAGAGGGAGAGAGAGAGAGAGCCAGCGCCGTTTGTGCTCCAGCCCACCTCGGAAAGACCCTGCGGCTTCTGCAGAACACGGAGGAATTGGATGACAATACTTACAAGTGGTTTTTTTTTGTTGTTGTTGTTGTTGTTTTTTTTGGTTTTTTTTGTTTTGTTTTGGTTTTTCGAGGTAGGGTCTCACTCAAGCCCAGGCTGACCTGGAATTCACTCTGTAGTCTCAGGGTGGCCTCGAACTCATGGCGATCCTCCTACCTCTGCCTCCCGATTGCTGGGATTAAAGGCGTGTGCCACCACACCCGGCTTATGGAGTGTTCTTCAGTAACAGAATAGGAGGTTTCTTTGGAGGACAAGGAAGGGGTGTCTCCTGTGGACACAGTTTAGGATCTGAGCTTATTTTATGACCGGGCAGAACATCAGTGACCCGCGGACTCTGAGGTTTATGTCTTTTTTGGTTTGTTTGTTTTTTGTTTGTCTGAGGTAGGGTCTCACTCTAGCCCAGGCTGACCTGGAATTCCCTGTGTCGTCTCAGAGTGGCCTCGAACTCACCACACTTCTACTACTGCTGCCTCCCGAGTCCTGGGATTAAAGGCATGTGCTACAACACCCAGCTTATTATTTTTTAATGGTTTTTAGTTTTTTAATATTTAATTTTTTTTTTTTTTAGTTATTTGAGAGAGAAAGAGAGGCAGGGATGGAGAGATGGCTCAGTGATTAAAGCGCTTGCTTACAAAGCCTAAGGACCTGAGTTCAACCCCCAGTACCCACAGAAAGCCAGATGTACAAGGTGGTGCATGAATCTGGAGTTCATTTGCAGCGACTGGAAACCCTGGCATGTCCATTCACCTTCTCTGACTGCCTCTTTCTCTCTCTCACTCTCTATAAATAAATAAATAAATAAATAAATAAATAAATAAATAAATAAATAAATAAATAAATAAATAAATAACAAACAAACTCCAGACACATGAGAGAATGGGTACTGGAGAATCCAACCTGAGTCCTTTGACTTTGCTGGTAAGCCATCTCTCCAACCCATTTTCTAGTTTTTGTGGTTTTTTTTTGAGGGGGTTTTGAAACAAACCCAGGCTGGCCTGGAATTCACATGTGTCTGAGGGTGGTCTTGAACTCACAGCAACCCTCCTACCTCTGCCTCCTGAGTGCTGGGATTAAAGGCATGCACCAATCCAACCTGAGTCCTTTTTTTGTTTTTGTTGACAGGGAGGGAGAATGAGTTAACATGTGTGCCTGCAACATTGCAGCCATCTGTGCTCCAACCCATTTTCTAGTTTTTTGTGTGGTTTTTCACTAAAACCTAGACTGGCGGAGGGGGTTTTGAGATAGGGTCTTGCTATAACCCAGGCTGGCCTGGAATTCACTATGTAGTCTGAGGGTGGCCTTGAACTCACAGCAACCCTCCTACCTCTGCCTCCTGAGTGCTGGGATTAAAGGCATGCACCACCATGCCCGGCCCTTTTTTTTTTGTTTTATCTGAGAGAGGGAGAGAGAGGGAGGGAGAATGAGTGTGCCAGGGCCTTCAGCACATGTGTGCCTGTGCAACATTGCATGCTTGTGTCACTGTGCATCTGGCTTATGTGGGACCTCTTAGGCTTTACAGACAAGTGCCTTAACTGCTAAGCCATCTCTCTAGCCCATGGTTTTTAGTTTTTTGAGATGGTCTCACTTTAGCCCAGGTTGACCTGAAATTCATTCTAAAACCTAGACTGGCCTCAACTCACAGCAATCTGCCCATCTCAGCCTCCCAAGTGCTGAGATTATAGGTCTGAGCCAACATACCCAGTTTACTCCTATTTTTAGTTATTTATTTATTCATTAGAGACAGAAAGAGAATGGACACACCAGGGTCTCTAGCCACTGCAAATGAACTCCAGACACATGTGCCACCAAGTGGGACCTGGAGAATCAAACCTGGCTCCTGACGCTTCGCAGGCAAGTGCCTTAACTGCTAAGCCATCTCTCCAGCCCTACTCCTATTTTTTTAAAATATTGTATTTTTGTTTATTTATTTACTTGAGAGACAGAGAGAGGAAGAGGGAGAGAGAGAGAATGGGTACACAAACGAACTCCAGACACATATGCCACCATGTGCATCTGGCTTACATGGGTTCTGGAGAATTGAACCTGGGTCCTTTGGCTTTGCAGGCAGGCAGGCACCTTCACTGCTAAGCATGTCTCCAGCCCCCTACTCCTATTTTTTTTTTATTTTATTTTATTTTCTATTTTATTATTCATTTATTTGCACTAGAGATACAGAAACAGGCAGGGAAGGAGAGAGACAGAGAGAGAGAGGGAATGGGCATGCCATGGCCTCCAGCCACTGCAAACGAACTCCAGATGCACACACCACCTCATGCATCTGGCTTACGTGGGTCCTGGGGAATCAAGCCTTGAACCAGGGTCCTTAGGCTTCACAGGCAAGCGCTTAAACGCTAAGCCATCTCTCCAGCCCCCTACTCCTATTTTTTAAAAAGTGTATTCACATGCTGGAGACATGCTTAGAGGTTAAGGCACTTTCCTGCTAAGCTTAAGGACCCAGGTTCGATTCTCCAGGACCCACGTAAGCCAGATGCACAAGGTGGAGCATGTATCTGGAGTATGTTTGCAGTGGCTAATGGCCCTGGCGTGCCCATTCTCTCTCTCTCTCTCTCTCTGCCTTTTCTCAAATAAATAAATTAATATAATAATATAATATAAAATGTATGCATGGTGGCACACGCCTTTAATCCCAGCACTCAGGAGGCAGAGGTAGGAGGATCCCCTTGAGTTCAAGGCTACCCTAAGACTACCTAAGACTACATCGTGAATTCCAGGTCAGCCTAGACTAGAATGAAACCCTACCTCGAAAAACCAGAAAAAAACAAAATTATTCATGAGCAGAGAGATAAAAAAGAAAACAGGTACTGGGTGTGCTGGCATACTCCTTCAATCCCAGCACATGGGAGGCAGAGGTATGAGATTCGCCATGAGTTCAAGGCCACCCTGAGACAATACAGTGAATTACAGGTCAGCCTGGGCTAGAGTGAGATCCTACCTCAAAAAACTAAACAAAAGATGAAAAAGAAAGAAGAAAGAAAGAAAGAAAGAAAGAAAGAAAGAAAGAAAGAAAGAAAGAAAGAAAGGAAACAAAAGAAAAGAAAAGGAAAGGGAAAAGGAAAGAAGCTTGCTGCGCAAATGAATTCCAGACTTTGAGCCTCTGGCATTATGTGGGTACTGAGGAATTGAAGCTGGGCATTATACTTTGCAAGCCAGCACCTTTAACCACCGAGCTATCTCTCCAGCCTTACTTTTTTTTTTTTTTTTTCCTAGATAGGGTCTCACTCTAGCCCATGCTGATCTGGAACTCACTCTGTAGCTGAAGCTAGCCTCAAACTCACAGTGATCCTCCTTCCTCTTCCTCCCAAGTTCTAGGATTAAAGGACTGTGCCTCCACGCCTGACATTTCATTTATTTTAGTGAGAAAAGATTAATACAGTTCTAGAAATGTGGGCTGGAGAGATGGCTTAGTGGTTAAACATGTTTGACTCTCCAGGTCCCAAATAAGGCAGACACGCAATGTGACACAAATGTGTGAGGCTGCACACATGTGCACAAGGTGGCACATGTGTTTGGAGTTCAATTACAGTGGCTGGAGGCCTTGGCATTCCAATTCTCTATCTCTTGCTCTCACTCCCTCCCATTAAAAAAAAAAAAAAAAAAAGGGCTGGAGAGATAGCTTAGCAGTTAAGGCATTTGCCTGCAAAGCCTAAGGACCTAGGTTTGATTCCCCAGGACCCACATAAGCCAGATACCCTAGGGTGCATGCGTCTGGAGTTCATTTGAGGCCCTGGAGCGCCTATTCGCTCTTTCTGCCTCTTCCTCTCTCTCTCAAATAAATAAATAAATAAATAAATAAATAAATAAATAAATAAAATATCTTTACAAAAAAACAACAATAACAAAAAGGCCAGTCTGTTGAGCCTGCCTCAAAAAAAAAAAAAAAAAAAAATTGAAGAAGGGCTGGAGGGATGGCTTAGCAGTTTAGGCACTTGTCTGCTAACCCAAAGGACCCAAGTTTGATTTCCCAGGACCCACCTAAGTCAGATGCACAAGGTGGTACATGCAGCTGCTGGGAGCCCTGGCGCGCCCTTTCCCTTTCTCTCTCTACGTCTCTGCCTCTTTCTCTGTCAAATAAATAAATAATTCGAGAAAGTGTGATTTTTGGGTTTTTTTTTTTTTTTTTTTTTTTTTTTTGGTTTTTCAAGGTGGGTCTCACTCTAGCCCAGGCTGACCTGGAATTCACTATGTAGTCTCAGAGTGGCCTCAAACTCTTGGCAATCCTCCTACTTCTGCCTCCCGAGTGCTGGGATTAAAGGCGTGTGCTGTCTTGTTTTTTAATTTAATTAATGAATTAATTTGCAAGTGGGGAGCGAGGGGGGGGAGAGAATGGGCATGCCAGAGTCTCTAGCAGCTGCATATGAACTCCAAATAGATGTGCCACTTTGCGCACCGCCATGCCCAGCTTAATTTTCTTTTAAATATTTTACTTATTTATTTATTTGAGAGGTGGGGGAGAAAGAATGGGCGCACCAGGGCCTCTAGCCACTGCAAACAAACTGCAGACGCATGTGCCCCTTGTACATCTGGCTTACGTGGGTCCTGGGGAATCAAACCTGGGTCCTTAGGCTTTGCAGGCAAATGCCTTAACCGCTAAGCTATTTCCCCAGCCCTTACTTTTTATTTTATGTACTTGCATGCATGGGGGGAGGTACAGCAGGACCTCTTGCAGAAGATTGCACCACTCTTTGAATGTGGCTCATACGTGTGGCTTGGGAATTGAACCTGTGCCAGCAGGTTTTACAAACAAGCACCTTTAACTGCTGAACCATCTTCCCAGCCCCTTACATTTCTAACTAGCATCCTTGTTTAGAGTTCCTTACTATTACAGCACTTGGAAAACAGAGGAATGTGAGTTTAAAGCCAGCCTGGGCTGCACAATGAGAGGTGGTCTCAAAAACAACCAGCTATTAATCCAGCACTCAGGTGGCAGAGTAAGAGGATTGCTGTGAGTTTGAGGCCACCCTGGGACTATATAGCAAATTCCAGGTCAGCCTGGGCTAGAGTGAGATCCTACCTAAAAAAAAAAAAAAAAAAAAAAAAAAAAAGCAGATAGGGTCTGGGGAGATGGCATGAGAATCTTAAGTTTGGATCCCAAACACCCTCGTAAAAGCCAGGCATGATGTGCCAAAAATCTATAATCCTAGTGCTGCAGGGGTGGGAGGAACCCTGAAACCTCATGGCTAGCTACTCTCTCCAAATCAGTGAGAGACACTGTCTCAAAAAATAAGCCGCTGGGGCTGGAGAGATGTCTTAACGGTTAAGGTGTTTGTCTGCAAAGCCAAAGGATCCTGGTTTGAGTCTCCAGGTCCCACATAAGCCAGATGCACAAGGGGGCACAGGTGTCTGGAGTTTGTTTGCAGTGGCTGGAGGCTCTGGTGTGCCCATTCTCTCTCTCTCCCCTCTTTTTGCCTCTAATAAATAAAAAAATATATATACACACACACATATAATAAGGTGCTGCCTGGCATGATGGCACATGCCTTTAATCCTGGCACTTGGGAGGCAGAAGTAGGAGGATCACCATGAGTTCAAGGCCACCCTGAGACTACATAGTGAATTCCAGGTCAGCCTGGGCTAGAGTGAAATCCTACCTCGAAAAACCAATAATAATAATAATAATAATAGTAATAGGGTTGGAGAGATGGCTTGGCATTTAAACACTTGCTTGTGAAGCCTAAGGACTTCTGTTCAAGGCTTGATTCTCCATGTAAGCCAGATGCACAAGGGGGCCATGCATCTGGAGTTTGTTTGCAATGGCTGGAGGCCCTGGCATGCTCATTCTTTCTCTCTCTCTCTGTCTACATGCCTATTTCTATCTCTCTCTCTCTCTCTCTCTCTCTCTACATGCCTATTTCTGTATCTCTCTCTTTCATATAAATAAATAAAAATAAAATATTTAAATAATAATAAAAATAATAAAGTGTAGGCCAGGTGTGGTGGCATACACCTTTAATCCCAGCACTGGGAAGGCAGAGGTAGGAGGATCACTATGAGTTCAAGGCCAGAGAAAGACTCTACATCTGGAGAGATGGCTTAGTGGTTAAGCCACTTGCCTGCAAAGCCAAAGGACCCAGGTTCAATTCCCCAGGACTCACAATTGCCAGATATAAAAGGGGGCACACTGGAGTTTGTTAGCTGTGGCTGGAGGTCCTGGTGTGCCCATTCTCTCTCACACACACTCTCTCTACCTGCCTATTTCTCCCAAATAAATAAATAAATAAATAAATAAATAAATAAATAAATAAATAAATGGTGTAGGAAGCTGGAGAGATGGCACAGTGGTTAAGGAGCTTGCCTGCAAAGCCCAAGGACCCAGGTTTGATTCCCCAGAACCTACACAAAGCCAGATGCACAAGGTGGTGCATGTGTCTGAAGTTCATTTGCAGTGGCTCAAGGCATTGGTGCACTCATTCTCCCTTTCTCTTGGCCATCTGGCTTTTTTTTTTTTTTTTTTTTTTTTTTTTTTTTTTTGAGGTAGGGTCTCACTCTAGCTCAGGCTGTCCTGAAATTCACTATGTAGTCTCAGGGTGGCCTTGAACTCTCAGAGATCCTCCTACCTCTGCCTCCCAAGTGCTGGGATTAAAGGTGTGTGTCACCACACCCAGTGGATTATGCAATTTTAAGCAAGTGTGTACATACATACCTTCTCAACCTGGACTAGGGTTTAACATCTAGAGGGAAATCAAGCAAGGAAAGGCTAGAGACCCCCAAATGGAACCATCTGAACTACAAAAAGGAGCAGTCTTCAACTGACTTCTAATTAGTTTGTCTAATTTTGCAATACCAAAGCAAAATTTGCTTCCTGCATTGTTTAATCGGCCTGCATTAGTACTTCTCTGGCAGGTGGCTGAAAATTCATATTAGTTCAATTACAGAACTTTGCATTATAGCAGCCATAACTGTTTCCCTTGAGTCCTAATTAAAAAGGTTGAATCAAACTTTCTGCCTACAGCATTTGTGCTTAAAAAGAAATAAATAAATCCCCATTGCATTATTCTACCTACCCTTGGAAAATAGAGGAAGAGAGAGGATCTTCTCTCTCAACGGGTTAAAACCTGAGGAAGATATTTTTAAACTCACTGGAAAATGGTTCCCACGTTCCAAAGGGTGAGGAAGAAACTCTGAAATCATTTGGAATGGATTTGTTCAGCAGGGGAAGAGCTGACTCACTTTGCACGTGCACTGCCAAGTTCACCAGCCATGGGGAAAGTGGTCTTGCGCTTATTCTCTTATTCACATGGATTTTGTTGTTGTTGTTGTTGTTGTTTTGCAGAGAGACACAGAAAGAGACAGAAAGAGAGAGAGAGGGAGAGGAAGATAGATAGAGATGGGTGCGCCAGCAGCCTCTCAGCTGCTGCGAACGAAATCCAGATGTGTGCGCCCCCTTGTGGTCAAGTGCAGCATTGCGCCCTTGCATCACTTTGCATCTGGCTAAACGTGGGACCTGGAGATTGGAACTGGCATTCTTAGGCTTAGGAGGCAGGCGCCTTAACCACTAAGCCATGTCTCCAGCCCTCACATGCATTCTTAAACTGTAGTCTTAGGAAATGAAAATCCCACTTGGAGATCAAATTCTTCAGATGTTGAGTCCTAATTAAAAAGGTTGAATCAAACTTTCTGCCTACAGCATTTGTGCTTAAAAGAAATAAATAAATCCCCATTGCATTATTCTACCTACCCTTGGAAAATAGAGGAAGAGAGAGGATCTTCTCTCTCAACGGGTTAAAACCTGAGGAAGATATTTTTAAACTCACTGGAAAATGGTTCCCACGTTCCAAAGGGTGAGGAAGAAACTCTGAAATCATTTGGAATGGATTTGTTCAGCAGGGGAAGAGCTGACTCACTTTGCACGTGCACTGCCAAGTTCACCAGCCATGGGGAAAGTGGTATTGTGCTTATTCTCTTATTCACATGGATTTTGTTGTTGTTGTTGTTGTTTTGCAGAGAGACACAGAAAGAGACAGAAAGAGAGAGAGAGGGAGAGGAAGATAGATAGAGATGGGTGCGCCAGCAGCCTCTCTCAGCTGCTGCGACGAAATCCAGAAAATGCGCCCCTTGTGGTCAAGTGCAGCATTGCGCCCTTGCATCACTTTGCATCTGGCTAAACGTGGGACCTGGAGATTGGAACTGGCATTCTTAGGCTTAGGAGGCAGGCGCCTTAACCACTAAGCCATGTCTCCAGCCCTCACATGCATTCTTAAACTGTAGTCTTAGGGAAATGAAAATCCCACTTGGAGATCAAATTCTTCAGATGGATTTCATTTATATTCCACTTGACCAAGTCAATCAGACTTCGCCTTCAGCTTCAGAAGTGGCTTTCCCGTTACCCTGCTGCGGCTTTGGATAGGAATCAAAGTCAATTTCAAAGTAGTGCATCCTCATTTGGGTTTTATACTTAATTTTACCATTGGGTTGCATTGAAATGCTCTGCTGGGGGCTGGAGGGATGGATTAGTGGTTAAGACCTTTGCCTGCAAAACCAAAGGACCTCAGTTCAATTCCCCAGGACTCATGTAAGCCAAATGCACAAGGTGACGCATGTGTCTGGAGTTCGTTTGCAGTGGCTGGAGGCCCTGGCGCACCTATTCTCTCTCTCTCTCTCTCTCTCTCTTCCCTCCCTCCCTCATTCACTCTCTCTCTCTCTGCCTCTTTCTTCTCACTCTGTCAAATAAATAAATAAATAAATAAATATATATATTTTGGTTTTTCAAGGTAGGGTCTCACTCTAACCCAGGCTGACCTGGAATTCACTATGTAGTCTCAGGGTGGCCTCAAACTCATGGCGATCCTCGTACCTCTGCCTCCCAAGTGCTGGGATTAAAGGCATGCGCCTACCACACCCAGCAAATAAATACAATTTTAAAAAACAAAAGAAGAAAGCAGGGCATGATGGCACACACCTTTAATCCCAGCACTCAGGATGCAGAGGTAGGAGGATCGCCATGAGTTCGAGGCCACCCTGAGACTACATAGTGAATTCCAGGTCAGCCTGGGTTAGAGTGAGACCCTACCTCTATAAACCAAAGGAGAAAAAAAAAAAAAAAGCCAACTGTCAGAATCATCTGAAGTAACCTGAAATCTAGCGTTTTCCCAGCTTCACTTGGAGCTAAAACATGCTATAGGAACCCCATTTCAGATCCTAATTTGTTTTGCAAGAACAGAGCTGCCTAGACAGGACCAGGAACCACAAAAGGGCTCTCTGGAGAGATGACACCAGCTCTCATTCTAAAACAGACCCTGTGTCCCACCCTTTGCTGCTGAACCTCCTTTTCTTACCCTCCCTCACCCCCCCCCCCCACCACTCATTGCTAGACAGCATGAATGAATGGACTTATTCTTCGCAGCTCGAGTCAGATGGATCTAAGGAACCCTCACGTACCAGCATACGCAGCTGCACTCCAGTGCACACCCTGGGATCGCCTGGGGAAGTTCTGCCCTTATTTTCTCCCTTCCCGGGACGCTGGAACAAGCACACCTCCTACCACTTCATTATGTCAGGGCTTGTCTGTGACATGACTAAATCCACCGAGGAGGGACTTCCAGGCCGCCAAGTGGTGGAGCTGGGAGGGATTTTAATGGTTGAGGCAGACCTTGCCTTATGAGTGTTTGTGCTGGCAGACGGGCCAATCCCAGTCCCGGCTCGCCAAAGCCTCTCTGGGTACTCCGCCCCACACCTGCTTACTACCCCGATCTACCTTTCCTCTGACAAAAGATCGTTGTGTTCTTTACCGATTTCTAACATATAGTATGTGTTCACTAACGTGTGTGTGTGTGTTTGAGGTAGGGTCTCTCTCTAGCCTAGACTGACATGGAATTCACTATGTACTCTCAGGCTGGCCTCGAATTCATGCCGATCCTCCTACCTCTGCCTCCCGAGGACTGGTATTAAAGGTGTGCCACCGCCACACCAGACTCAGGAAACTATTTATGCAGTGAATAAAAACACCCAGGCTGGGAAGCTGGCTCAGTGGTTCAAGTTCTTGCAGCACAGATGTCAGCCACTCATACCCGATGCCTGGACGCAATCCCATCCACCGTTCAGGAGACTGAGGCAGGGACCCTCAGGATAGATAAGCTTGCTTTCTAGCTAGCTAACCAAATCCATGACCTCTGGGATCAAACCCCATGTCAATAAATAAAGTGGACGGCAATCAAGCAAGGCGTTAGTTATCAACCCTTGGCCTCTGCACACACAAGCACACGTGTGCACCTATACAACCAAGCACATATGTGCCCACACACATGAATATACATACCACCACTGTCACCACACGTGGCTGAAATTGACTTGTCAGCTAGAAATGATCAGAATTGCCTCTGCCCACAGGGATACTGGTAGTTAAGGATTCTGGGGCTATGAGGTACAGTGGGACATGATTATAATCCCAACACACTCCGAAGGTGAGGGCAAGAGGATCAGAAGTTGAAGATCATCCTTAGCCAGTGGCACAATGGATAAGGCATCTGACTCTGAATCAGAAGGTCACCCTCAGCTACATAGTGAATTTGAGCTCAGCCTGAGATATAAGAAACCAATTTCAAGAAAGAAAACAAGGCTGGAAAGATGGCTCAGTGGTTAAAGCCCTTGCCTGTAAAGTCTAAGGACCAGAGTTCAATTCCCCAGTACCCATGTAAGTCCAGATGCACAAAGTGGCACATGTGTCTGGAGTTTGTTTGCAGTGGCTAAAGGCCCTGGCATACCCATTCTCTGCCATTTTCTCTATCTCTCACTATAAATAAATCATATATATAATTTGATAGGGAGAGAAAGAGAAAGAGAGAGCGAGAGAGAGAGAATGGGTGCGCCGATATATATAATTGCCACATGGCCTCGTGGGCTGGCTGACATGCAGAGTTTCCCCTTTGGGTTGTAGAGCTTGTTATGCCCAGATGGCAGATTCCCCAAAGACCACGAAGGAACTGATCACATATGCAACAGCAAAGAGCTTTATTTCAGGCTTATGCTCGGGCTGCCAGAGTACTGAACCAATGCAGTCCGAGAGCCCTGAAGAGCAGCAAGGGGAGGGGGTTCCAACCTGGCAACTACATGATTGGCTAATTTGAACAGTAACTGTACTTGGGGGTTTCTGATTGGTTTTAGGGTTTTGGCCACTAGGTCTAGGGGAATTTCTAACATGATTGGCTCAGCAAGCAGAGGTTACATTTGAACATCTTTGTGTGCCCTGATAGGTGGTTCTGGACTGCGCATGGCACATTTAAACACCTTTTTTTTTGTTTTGTTTTGTTTTGGTTTTTCGAGGTAGGGTTTCACTGTGGCCCAGGCTGACCTGGAATTAACTATGTAGTCTCAGGGTGGCCTTGAACTCACAGTGATTCTCCTAGCTCTGCCTCCCGAGTGCTGGGATTAAAGGCGTGCGCCACCATGCCCTGCTTTTGAACACCTTTTGTGTGCCCTGATTGGTAGTTCTGGCCCGCGCCTGGCAGTTCATGGTTTTTCCAGTAACTGCCTTATCTTTACCAGGAAACAGAAACTTAGGCCTGCAAGCAGCCCTGAAGCCTGTCATGGTGCTGTTCTGGCTCAAGTCCCTCAGCACTTACCTTGCA
The DNA here is from genome assembly GCA_036365145.1 of Orientallactaga sibirica. Taxonomy (NCBI): domain Eukaryota; kingdom Metazoa; phylum Chordata; class Mammalia; order Rodentia; family Dipodidae; genus Orientallactaga; species Orientallactaga sibirica. The sequence continues at coordinate 5,011,970 of JAEOAD010001989.1, forward strand.
TCACTCAATGGGCCTGTAAAAGCTTCTAAAAGGAGGGACAAGGGAAATGGCTTAGCGGTTAAGGCGTTTGCCTGCAAAGCCTAAGGACCCCCGTTTGATTCCCCAGGATCCATGTAAGCCACATGCTCAAGGGGGCACATGCATCTGGAGTTCGTTTGCAGTGGCTGGCATGCCGGTTCTCTCTTTCTCTCTGCCTCTTCATCTCTCTGTCCCAAATAAATAAATAAAATATTTTTTAAAAAGTTTCTAAAAGAAGATTTTAAAACTCCTTTCTCAGAGCGGGCGAGGTGACCCATGCCTTTAATCCCAGCACTCGGAGGCAGAGCTAGGAGAGAATCACTGTGAGTTCAAGGCCACCCTGAGACCCCGACACTAGTGAATTCCAGGTCAGCCTGGGCTAGAGTGAGACCCTGCCTTGAAAAACCAAAAAATAAAATAAAATAAAATAAAACTTCTTCCTCAGGCAGGAAAGATGGCTTAGTGGTTAAGGCGCATGCCTGCAAAGCCTAAGGACCCCAGTTAAATTCTCCAGATGCGCAAGTTGGGGCATGAGTCTGGAGTTCGTTTGCAGTGGCTGGAGGCCCTGGCACTCCCAGTTTCTCTCTCTGTCTCTCTCTTTCTCTCCCTCTCTCTGTCTCTAATAAATAAATAAATAATAAATAAAACTCCTTCCTCATAGGGTTGGGGGAAGTCAAGTGGTATAAGGTTTTCTTGAACAGTGCCCCTGGCATTTCTTGTTAGTATTAGCATTATAATTCCATCTTGGGCCCTGGTAGATGCGAGACCTCCATGAGGTCTGGACCATCTCCAGAAGGAAACATGTTCATGAAAATGTCTACTGAGTGTTTCTAAGGGAACGAGAATTTAATGAACACCAACTACAGTACTGAAGAAAGCACTGTGCATGAATTAACACAATTACTCCTCTTAAAGTTCTAAGAATTATCACTCATGTTTCACAAATAGGCAAACAGGCTCTCTAAGTCCAGCTCATGGGAAAGCCAAAGTTCTCTGGCAACAACCTGCACAGGATGTCTGTCTCCTCCTCCTTCTTCTTCTTTTTTATTCATGTATTTGCAAGGAGGGAGGGAAAGTATGAGTGTTCCAGGGCCTCTAGCCACTGCAAATGACCTTTATTTTTTTTATTTTATTTTATTTTATTTTATTTTATTTTATTTTATTTTATTTTATTTTATTTGTTGTAGAGAGACAAACAGAGAGAGAATTGGCACGCCAGGGCCTCAACCAATGCAATCCAACTCTAGACACTTGAGCCACCTAGTGGGCATGTGTGACTTTGTGCTTGCCTCACCTTTGTGTGTCTGGCTAACATGGGATCTGGAGAGTCGAACATGAGTCCTTAGTCTTTGCAGGCAAGCGCCTTAACCACTAAGCCATCTCTCCAGCCCCTGCAGACGAACTCTAGGTGAATGTGCCACTTTGTGCATCTAGCTCTACCTAGGTACTGGGGAACTGAATCAAGGTTGTTATGCTTTGCAGGCAAGTGCCTTAACTGCTGAGCCATCTCTCCAGCCCAAATGTGTGTATTTTCCTAAACCTGGTCCTCATTTCACACAGCCAGTGTAAGAGCCACAAAGCACAAGTGCAGAGCCACAGGGTCACATGTAGCCTAGGCTAGCGTCAAACTCGATATGTAGTTGAGGATGGCTTTGAATTCTCAATCCTCCTACCTCCGAGTGCTGGAATGATCAGACAGGAATGTGTCACACCCAGCTTCCTAGATATGCTTTTTCTTAGCCAATGTGTGTCCTACATAGCAGGACTGTGCGCATCATGAGACAGGACTTTCTGGAAGCCATAGAAAGGCCTTTTATGGGCTGGGGAGATAGCTCAATGGTTAACTTGCTTGCTTGCAAAGCCTGCCAGTCTGGGTTCAATTCCCCAGTACCCACGTGAAGCCAAACGCACAAAGTGGTGCATGCATCTGGAATTTATACAGAGGAAAGAAGCTCTGGCACCCACATACTCTCTCTACTCCTCCCCTTCTCCCTTCTCACAAATAAATACTTTTTTGTTGTTGTTGTTTTTTTCAAGGTATGGTCTCACTCTGGCCCAAGCTGACCTGGAAGTAACTATGTAGTCTCAGGGTGGCCTTGAACTCACAGTAATCCTCCTGCTTCTGCCTCCTGAGTGCTGGGATTAAAGGCGTACGCCACCATGCCTGGCTAATAATTTTTTTTTTTTTTTGGTTTTGCGAGGTAGGGTCTCACTCTGGTCCAGGCTGACCTGGAATTAACTATGTAGTCTCAGGGTGGCCTCGAACTCTCGGCGATCCTCCTACCTCTGCCTCCCGAGTGCTGGGATTAAAGGCATGTGCCACCACACCCGGCTCCCGCTAATAATTAAAAAATATATTTTTTATTTTATTTTTATTTATTTGACAAAGCAAGAGGGAGGGAGGGAGGGAGGGAGGGAGGGAGAGAGAGAGAAAATGGGTGTGCCAGGGTCTCCAGCCACTACAAAGGAATTCCAGATGCATGCGCCCCCTTGTGCATCTGGCTTATGTGTGTACTGGGGGATCGAACTTGGGTCCTTTGGCTTTGCAGGCAAACGCCATAACCAATAAGCCATCCCTCCAGCACAATAAAATTTTGTTTTGTTTTGTTTTTCGAGGTAGGGTCTCACTCTGGCCCAGGCTGACCTGGAATTCACTATGTAGTCTCAGGGTGGCCTTGAACTCACAGCAATCCTCCTACCTCTGCCTCCCAAGTGCTGGGATTAAAGTCGTGCGCCACCACGCCCAGTTTGTATATATATTTTCGAGGTAGGGTCTAATGCTAGCCCAGACTGACCTGGAATTCAGGATGTATTCTCAGGGTGGCCTGGTACTAACTGCAGTCCTCCTACCTCTTCCTCCTCAGTTCTGGGATTAAAGGTGTGCACCACCACACCTGGAGAAAAGAAAGGAAAAAAGAAAGAGAGAAAGAAATAAAAAAGGGGGCTTGTTGTGAAAGCTCACAGGCTCTGGGAATCTCCATTTTAGGATCTGAGACATGCTGAGCCAGGTGGCTCACACCTATAGTCTCAGCACTCGGGGGGACACTAAGACAGAGGATCCCTGGAAACTCAAGATCAGCCTGGGCTACAGAGTGACGCTGTCTCAAAACCAAACAAAGAGTCAAGTCAGGGCTGGATGGCTTAGTGGTTAAGGTGCTTGCCTGCAAAACCTAAGGACCCAGGTTTGCTTCCCCAGGACCCACATAAGCCAGATGCACAAGGTGGTACATGCGTCTAGAGTTAGTTTGCAGTGGTTGGAGGCCCTGGCGTGCCCATTCTCTCTATCTGCCTCTTTCTTTCACTCTCTCAATATAATAAATGAAATATTTTTGAAAAAATTCAAATCATAAGGCTGGGTGTGGTGGTGTATACCTTTAATTCCAGCAGTAGGGAGGCAGAGGTAGAAGGATCGCCATGAATTCAATGCCACCCTGAGACTACATAGTGAATTCCAGGTCAGCCTGGGTGAGAGTGAGACCCCACCTCAAAATACCAAAAACAAAGCACAACAAAACAAAAACAAAACAGGCTGGAGAAATGGCTTGGTGGTTAAGGTGATTGCCTGCAAAGCCAAAGGATCCCGGTTCAATTCTCCAGGGCCTACGTAAGCCAGATGCACAAAGGGCACATGCATCTGGAGTTCGTTTGCAGTGGCTAGAGGCCCTGGTGTGCCCATTCTCTCTCTGTCTGACTCTCTTCTCTCTCTCTCTGCTTGCAAGTAAAGAAATAAATAAAATTTTATTTAAAAAAAGAAAGAAAGAAAGAAAAGGTGACTGGAGAGATGGCTCAGGGGTTAGAGGTGTTTGCTTGCAAAGTCTGCCAACCTGGGTTCGATTCCCCAGTACCCACGTTAAGCCAGATGAACAACGTGGTATGTGCATCTGGCCTTCCTCTGCAGTGGCAAGAGCTCTGATAAGCCTATTCACTGTCTGTCACTGCTCATAAATAAGTAAAATTTAGCCAAATGTAATGGCACATATCTTTAATCCCAGCACTCAGAAGGCAGAGGTAGGAGGATCACTGCGAGTTAGAGGCCACCCTGATACATAATGAGTTCCAGGTCAGGTCAGCCTGGGCTAGAGTGAGACCCTACCTCAAAAAAAAAAAAAAAATGCGGGCTGGAGAGATGGCTTAGCAGTTAAGGCACTTGCCTGTGAAGCCTAAGGACCCCAGTTCGAGGTTGGATTCCCCAGTACCCACGTAAACCAGATGCACAAGGTGGCCATTTGCAGTGGCTGGAGGCCCTGGTGTGCCCATTCTCTATCTGCCTCTCTCTCAAATAAATAAATGAATAAAATAAAAACACTCCATTTTATTTAAAAAACTCCATAAATAAATAAATAAATGAAAATTTAAAAAGTAAAGATAAAGTCCAGGCGTGGTGGTGCAGACCTTTAATCCTAGCACTTGGCAGACAGAGGTAGGAGGATCGCCATGAGTTTGAGGCCACCCTGAGACTCCAGAGTGAATTCCAGGTCAGCCTGGGCTAAGGCGAGACCCTACCTTGGAAAAGGAACAAAATGAGCTGGACATGATGGTGCACGCTTTTAATCCCAGCACTGGGGTGGCAGAGATAGGAAGATCACCGTGAGTTCAGGGCCACCCTGAGACTACATAGTGAATTCCAGGTCAGCCTGGACTTGAGTGAAACCCTACCTTGAAAAACAAACAAACAAAAATGGAACAAAATGAAAAAAAAACAAAAACAAAAGTAAAAATCATCCTGAACAAAAAAATAAATAATAATAAAGCTAAGATGGCCTGTGCGTGTTGGGAGCTTGGGGAACCTTGGTTTCTGCCACGTTACCACCTGCTTCCGTTGTAATTTACGTTAAAATACTTCCTTATAAACAGTGTAACATAAATTAACTTTAATCTCCCCTCTGGAACCCACACTCCAGGGGTGTTTAGTCAGAGCTTCAAGTTAATCCGGAATCCAAACTCCCCGGGTGGCTACTTAAGTCAAGGGTCTTAATCGAAATTCACACCAGAAGGTTCATTAGTTAGCATAAAAGATGTCAGAAATACATTTTTACTGGTGAAATGAATGGTTGAATGCCGTCCCAGGTCCTTGCCTGGCGAGGAAGGGTTCCCAGCCCCTGTCTCTCTTGTGCCAATGTGATCTAAGAACACAGTATTCCCGGAGTGTAAGTTTCTTGACAGTGGGGATGTGTGTTGGCTTGACTCATATCTCACAACCCAGTGCAAAGAAGTGTGCTCCAGAATGGGGCTGGGCATGTGGCTCAGTGGTAGAGCATTTGTCCTCCCCCCCCCCGCCCCAGCATGCACCAGGTCCTAGGTTCAATCCCTATTAAAACAAAACAACCGGCTGGAGAGATGGCTTAGTGGTTAAGCGCTTGTCTGTGAAGCCTAAGAACCCTGGTTCAAGGCTAGATTCCCCAGTACCCACGTAAGCCAGATGCACAAAGGGGTGTATGCATCTGGAGTTCGTTTACAGTGGCTGGAGGCCCTGGGGTACCATTCTCTCTCTCTCTCTGTCACTCTCAAATAAATAAATAAAAATAAAAACAAAGTTACGGTTAAGGCCCATGCATGCAAAACCTAACGACCCTGGTTCGATTCTCCAGGTCCCATGTAAACCAGATGCACAAGGGGGCACACGCGCCTGGAGTTCATTTGCAGTGGCTAGAGGCTCTGGTGCGCCCATTCTCCCTCTCCCTCTTTCCCTAATAAATAAATAAAAATAAAAATCTTAAAAACTGGGTGTGGTGGTGCATGCCTTTAATCCCAGTACTGGGGAGGCAGAAGTAGGAGGATTGCAGTGAGTTCGAGGCTACCCTGAGCCTACATAGTGAATTCCAGGTCAGTGAGACCCTACCTCGAAAAATAAAAACAACAACAACAAAAATTTAAAACCAGCTGGGTGCAGTGGGGCATGCTTTTAAAACCCAGCATTTAGGAGGCAGAGGTAGGAGGACTGCTGTGAGTTCAAGGCCAGCCTGAGACTCCATAATGAATTCCAGGTCAGCCTAAGACTCCACAATGAATTCCAGTCCAGCCTGGGCTAGAGGGGGACCCTACCTCAAAAAACCAAACTGTAGCCAGGTATGGTGGCACACGCCTTTAATCCCAGCACTTGGGAGGCAGAGGTAGGAGGATCGCCATGAGTTCGAGGCCACCCTGAGACTACATAGTGAATTCCAGGTCAGCTTGAGCTAGAGTGGGACCCTACCTCGAAAAACTAAAAAAAAAAAAAAAAAAAAAGGCCCTCCAAAATACTGTAACACAGTAGGGAGTTTGAGAAACATCGTGGGATCATGGGTATCAGGAATTGTCACTGGGCTCCAGCAAGTCTGGGCACGTGTGGCAAACTGGTGAGGCAGGACTGAAAAGAAGCTGCTGACTTGGGGGCAGAAGCGGCTTCCTGGAACAGAAGTCTTTCTACTGGGAGAGAGAATGGAGAGGAGCCGCCCAAGAAAGGCTTAGTCATTCATTGCATGGGGAGTCTTCAAAGCAGCGTGGGTAGCTGTTACTCAGATCCACCCTCATCCTCTAAGGGCCAGGAAAGCATGTCTATAGATCTCTAAGGGGAAAAAGCAGTTCTGAGCAAAAACACAAGAGCTGTTTCACTGAAAACTGCCTGTACCTTTGGGTTCAGCAGCCGGCTTGGGGGGTTCCCCTCACAGTAGGTCGACAGGGTGATCTCCATTTCTGACCACACACTGAGCGTTGTCTTTCAAATCCCAGCAGGCTCCTGCCCTGGCTGGAACCACAGAGCCAAGGGGGGGGGGGAGGGTGGGACTGCTGTGCTTGAGCACCTGCTTGCTTGCCAGGTTCCCCATTTCAAGAACCCTAGAAAGACCCAGGTGCTCTAACAGTAGGCAGGGAAGTAGAAGAAGGGGTGATGTTCAAGTTAGTGTTGTGAATTGGACCCCATTAATTATGAGGTTTTTATTTTTTATTTGAGAGCAACAGACAGAGAGAAACGGGAGGGAGGAGGGAGGGAGAGAATGGGCACACCAGGACCTCCAGTCACTGCAAACGAACTCCAGATGCACCTTGTGCATCTGGCTTACATGGATCTTGGGGAATCGAACCTCGAACTGGGGTCCTTAGGCTTCACAGGCAAGCGTTTAACCGCTAAGCCATCTCTCCAGCCCAATCCCATAGATTTTTAGTGTGCTGTTTGCCAAACCATCTGATGTATAAAAATCAAACGCTAGCCAAGCAACTGACACACGCCTGTTATGCCAGCACCTGAAGATTGCCACAAGTTCTAGACCAGCCTAGACCAGCTGCACAGTATTGGCCTGGCCAGGGCTACATAACAAGAGCCTGTCTCAAAACAAAAACTATGACGACCGGCATGGTGGTGCACACCTTTAATCCCAGCGCTATGGAGGCAGAGGTAGGAAGATTGCTGTCAATTCGAGGCCCTTTGGACTAGAGTGAGTTCCATGTCAGCCCGGACTGTAGCGAGTCCTTGCTTTAACAACAGACAAACAAAAACCAGGGCTGGAGAGATGGATCAGTGGTTAAAGTGCTTGCTTGCAAAGCCTGATGGCCTGGGTTCCATTCTCCAGTACCCATGTAAATCTAGATGTACAAAGTGTTGCATGTGTCTGGAGTTGTGGCCAGCGGCCCTGGCATATTCATTCTTTTTCTGTGGTTGCAAACAATCTAAAAAAAACAAAACAAAATAAAACCTTCTGCAATCAAAAAATTTAAAAAAAATTTTATTATTATTTTTTATTTTATTTTTAGAGAGAGAGACAGAGAGAGATAGAGAGGGAGAGGGAGACAGAGATGGGCGCGCCAGCAGCCTCTCAGCTGCTGTGAATGAAATCCAGATGCATGCGCCCCCTTGTGGGCAAGTGTGGCATTGCGCCCTTGCCTCACTTTGCATCTGGCTATACGTGGGACCTGGAGATTGGAACCGCTGGACATTGGAACCAGCGTTCTTAGGCTTAGCAGGCAGGCGCCTTAGCTGCTAAGCCATCTCTCCAGCACTGCAATCAAATTTTTAACTCATGTTTTTGTAGTTATTTTGAGCTTTTGCTTTTTGTTTAAGGTTTAGAGGAAAAAAGTGCAGAGAACTCCTGCCACGTGGAAGGTAGGAGGGGCTGGGAGCGTGCACCCCCTCCTTCCATCATCCCAGCCTAGCGGGGCTGAGAGGTGGGCTTACCAGAACAGAGACGTGGACCTTAGGCATCAGGAAAGATGAACAGCCAAGGAGACTTTTTTTTAAAAATTATTTTTTATTTATTTGAGACAGAGGGAGGGACAATATGGGCACGCCAAGACCTCCAACCAGTGCAAATGAACTCCAGTCACATGCACCACCATGTGCATCCGGCTTATGTGGGTTCTGGGGAATCAAACCTGGGTCCCTAGGCTTCGCAGGCAGGGCTTTAACTGCTAAGCCATCTCTCCAGCACCTTTTTTTTTTTTTTTTTTTTTTTTTGGTGTTTCAAGGAAGGGTTTCGCTCTAGCCCAAGCTGACCTGGAATTCACTATGTAATCTCTTTCTGGCCTTGAACTCATGACCATCCTCTTACTTCTGCTTCCCAAGTGCTAGGATTAAAGGTGTGTGCCACCATGCCAGACCCTTGGGTTTTTCAGACAGGGTCCTATGTAGCCAGCTGGCCTTGAAGTCACTACACAGCTGAAGATGACCTTGAACTTCTGATTCTTCTGTCTTACCTCCCAAGTGCCGGGTTTACAGGTATGCACTACTGTGTCCGGTTTATGTGGTGGTGGGAATCGAACCCAGGACTTCGTTACGCATGTCAGGCTTGTTCTCTTCTAACAGAGCTGCAACCCCAGCACTATTTATTTGTTTTCTTAGGGTTTTTGTGAGGCAGAACCACACTCTATACCCCAGGCTGGCCATGGCTAGGCCTTCTACATCAGCCTCTTGAATGGTGGGATTTTAAGGGTAAGACACTAGGCCTGGCCCCAATTTATTTATTTATTGTTTCATTTACTTATTTTCTGTTTTGTTTTCGAGGTATTGTGTCAGTGTAGCGCAGGCTGACTTGGAATTCACTATGTTATCTCAGGGTGGCCTCGAACTCACTGGCGATCTTCCTACCTCTGCCTCCGGAGTGCTGGGCTGAAAGGCCTGGCAGCCCTATTTATTTGTGAAGTTTAGTTTTGTGAATGCAGTGTTAGCAATTGAACCCAGGGCCTCCTGAGTTGTAAGAAAACACAAGCTACCTTCGAACTCCCAAAGAGTGCATGCGTTTTAGTAAAAGCACCAAAAGATCCAGAAGAGGTGCCCTGGGAGAAGGAGGGAACTTGGCCTGCTTCCTTCCCATAATCATATTATTATCATTATCATAATCGCTCCTTCACAAAACAAAGGTATAGCTTTTCCTTATGTAAATCTTACAAAAGGGGATGGAGAGATGGCTTAGCGGTTAAGGCACATGCCTGTGAAGCCTAAGGACCCAGGTTCGATTCTCCAGGTCTGACAGAAGCCAGATGGAGTTCGTTTGCAGTGGCTAGAGGTTCTGGCGTGCCCATTCTCACTTTCTCTCCCTGACTGTAATAAATAAATAAAATAAAATAATTTTAAATCTTACAAAGTTGCAAAACTTACCTCCCCTCAGGCAAAACCCACCTGGACAGCAAAGAAAGGAAGTACTGACTGGAGAAGTGAATGGGTGTCAGCAGTGTGTCTTTCACTAGCTTGCATGTTCCGCTTACCTTCTTTCCCTTTTTATTTATTTATTTATTTATTTATTTATTTATTTATTTATTTATTTATTTTTTTTTGGTTTTTTGAGGTAGGGTCTCACTCTGGCCCAGGCTGACCTGGAATTAACTATGTAGTCTCAGGGTGGCCTTGAACTCATGGCGATCTTCCTACCTCTGCCTCCAGAGTGCTGGGATTAAAGGCGTGCACCACCACGCCCAGCCCCTTTTTATTTTATTCATTTATTCATAAAGTGGCCAGCCATGACGCTGAACTAGTGGCTAAAGTTGACCAACCACACAGTGAGGATTAGATTTAAATTCTAGGAAAGGGGACCACCCTCCCAGGAGAGGTTCATTGTTTATGGAAAAAACAAATGTAGGGAGGAGATACGGATACGCCCAAAGACATTCCTGCTTTTTACTTGTAAAGGGCCCAGTCACCTTAAACTGCCTAACAAAGCGACCTCACTTCCTCTCACTTCTTAAAAAACAAATTCAAAAGAGCTGGGTGTGGTGGTGCACGATTTTAATCCTAGCCCTGGGGAGGCAGAGGTAGGTGGATTGCCACGATTTCAAGGTCACCCTGAAGGGGAGAAAAAAAAATTTCAAAAAAGTGGAATAGAATTGACATTGGGACAGGACTTTACTTGGGTACTGGAAAATCGAACCTGGATCCTTTGTCTTTGCAGGCAAGCCCCGTAACTGCTAAACCATTTCTCCAGCCCATATCTGCTTTTTTTGTTTGTTTGTTTTTTTTTTTGTTTTTTCGAGGTAGGGTCTCACTCAAGTTCAGGCTGACCTGGAGTTCACTCTGTATTCTCAGGGTGGCCTCGAACTCACGGCGATCCTCCTATCTCTGCCTCCTGAGTGCTGGAATTAATGGCGTGCGCCACCACGCCCGGCTGCTTTCCCCCGTAGGATCTCACTCTAGCCCAGGTTGACCAGGAATTCAAGATGTAGTCTTAGGGTGGCCTTGAACTCACTGGCAATCCACTCTGCCTCCCAAATGCTGGGATTAAAGGCATGTGCCACCATTCAGCAATAACAAGTTTTCAAAAAAAAAAAAAAAGTCACTTCTAAACTTAATCAGGCTGCACACAGCTTTACACACACAAAAATAAATGTTTTTGTGCCTCCCGCTGTAGACAATCCAAACACCGTAAGCCAAAGAAGCTGCCCCCTTGGCTTGTGCTCTCATCGTCCTTGGGAAAGAGCACATTCGGGCTCTGGTGGGATTCGAACCCGCGGCTTCACGTCTCATACACAAGTGCTCGCTTCTTCCCAGGACACTCGTTTCCATAGTTTCTTCTGGCCGACTGTAAGCTCCTGGAAGACCAGAGGGACGCGTTCCAATTTCTGGCTGCCTATGTCCCCAGGAGACCCTTTCCCGGGATTAAAAAAAAAAAAATCTACCCCTCTCCTCCCCGGGGCACTATGCGGTCAGCCGCCAGGCGCGGGAAGACAAGCAAGGGAGAGAGCGTGCGTGCGTGCGCCAAGGCCGCGCAGAAACTCTCAGCGGCAGGCGCGGAGGGGGCGTGGCCTGGGCAGACGAGGGGCGTGGTCACGGGGAAAGTGGGAAGAACCCGCCCGGTGCGTGACGCGCAGGCGCGGCGCCGTCGTCCGCGTGAGTGAGCGCGTCGGCGCGCCCTGTCCCCGCGCGGGCTCCGTAGCGCGTGTACAGGCTGACGCAGCTCGCGGACCCTCCTCCTCGCTCTGCGGCGGCGGCGGCGGCGGAGTTTGGGGCGTTTCGGAAAGGTGGGGGGGGGGTGGGTGGAGCGCGAGGGAGCGAAGAGTCGAAGCGAGGGAGGCGGCGGCGGCAGCGGAGGAGGAGTAGTAGAAAAAGAAGACTAGGAGGAGGAGGAGGAGGAGGAGCAGGCGCCGCCATGGCCGCCGCTATCACCGACATGGCCGACCTGGAGGAGCTCTCGCGTTTGAGCCCTCTGCCCCCCCGTAGTCCCGGGCCAGCTGCGGCGGCGGCAGCGGCGCGCGGACGGGCCGAGCCCCCCGAGGACGGGGACGACGACGACGACGAAGAGGAGGAAGAGGAGGAGGAGGAGGAGGAAGAAGAAGAGGAGGCGGAGGCGGTGGCGGCGCTGCTGCTGAACGGCGGCTGCGGTGCTGCCGGCGGAGGCGTGGGGGGCGGCGAGGCGGAGACCATGTCGGAGCCGAGTCCGGAGAGCGCCAGCCAGGCCGGGGAGGACGACGACGAGGAGGAGGAGGACGACGAGGAGGAGGAGGAGGAAGAGGACGGGAGCAGCAGCAGCGGCGGCGCCGCCGAGGAGGAGAGCCTGGTGGGCAGCAGCAGCAGCGGAGGCGGCTGCAGCGGCGGCGGCGGCGGGAGCAGCGACGAGACGCGCTCGTTGAGCCCGAGCAGCGGCGATGGGGACGGCAAGGAGGAGCCCAAGGGAGCGCGGGCCGGCCAGGGCGGCGGCGGCGGCGGAGCTGCGGGAGGAGCAGCAGGAGGAGGAGGAGGAGGTGGAGGAGGAGGAGGTGGAGGAGGAGGCGGCAGCAGCAGCAGCAGCGTCGTGTCGAGCGCCGGCGACGAGGGTTACGGGACCGGGGGCGGCGGAAGCAGCGCGACCTCCGGGGGCCGGCGCGGAAGCCTGGAGATGTCGTCGGACGGCGAGCCGCTCAGCCGCATGGACTCGGAGGACAGGTCAGTGCACCGGCCACTCTCTTCCCTCCCCCGGGGTGCGGTGGTGGGGGGGCTGGGGAACTCTGGACCCTCGTCTTCCCCGACCCAGTCCATCCTCATCGTCATCTCCCCCCTCCCCCCCCCCGGTCCTCCGTGTATCCCACTGCTCCATCCAGCTCCCCGGCTTCGCGGCACCTCCCTCGGGGAGGGGGGAATCTCGGGCGGACCCCCATCTCAACATCACCCCCAACGCCGCCGCGCCCCTCTAAGCCGCGGGTAGCGGCTTCCAACTCTGAGCCATCCGTCCTTCCCTCTATCCATCCATCCATCCCTCCATCCAACCACCAACCACTCCTCCATCCTTTCCTCCCCACCCTGCAACTCTCCTCTCTTCCCTCGCCCTCCTTTTCCCTCTCGGACCACTGGACGGCTCCCAACTCCGAGACAGCCCCCTAAACCGGCCCCGACGCTGCCCCCCGCCCCCGGCCGAGCCCCAAGAGGGTTTTTTGATGCGCACCCCGGTCGGTACACCCAAGGTTAGCTGCATCCCGCCGCCCGCGTGCGCGCGCGCGCCTGAGAACACTTGTCAGAACTGTAATTGACAAGTGTTTTCCAATATGGCTGGTCTCGCCTGGATTTCACCGAAGTTCCTCGTGCTGGGAGGAGACCACCGCTCCCCTTCCAGCTCTCACTTTACTTTAGCCCCCCCCCCCAAAAAAAAAAAAGACAAAAAAGAAAAAAGCAGTGGTTGGTTTATTGCTTCCCACATCGTGACCCCCCCCCCCTTTTGTAACCAGCAACTGGTCTTTCTAACGAGATTTTTTAAAAAAACTTTCGGTGATCAAATCTGGGAGAAAGTTTAAACCACTTAACGATCGCCGTGCAAAAGAATGGTGAATTGATTTTCTTTAAAATAACTTTGCAGAATCACAGAGATTCAGGATCACACAGATTATAACTACTGCCTTGTACTTTTTTTTTTTAAAAGAAAAATTATGTAGCTTACAATCGTTACTACAGAGTAATGCTTCAGCGTGGATATTCTTGGTTCTCATTTGGTGATAAAGGCATGTAGCTGTAGACTGACGAAAATGTACTTAATTTGTCCAGAACGTTTGGGAAATCTAAGGTAATAGAATGTGATTCACTTGTTACTGTCGTTTTGATGCTTGGAAAACTTAATATTTTAGGTGATTTTCAATGTAGTACTTTTTTGGGGGGGTGAGTCAGGGTCTCATTCTAGCTCTGATGGACTTGGAACTCAAACTGTAGCTCAGGCTGGTCTCAAGTCACAGTGATCCCCCACCTCAGCCTCTGGAGTGCTGGGATTAAAGGCATGAACCACCACTGTGGTGGTTGTGTTTTTTTTTTTTTTTTTGACTGCAATTTGTAGATACTTGTTTTTTTCTGTCTCTCATTTTTCCTTTTGGAACTGGCTAATGTAGCCTAGGCTGGCCTTCAATTCAAATCTGCTACCTCAGCCTCTGGAGTGCTAGGATCACACCCATCTGCCGCTATTCCTGGCTTTTGATTTTAAAAGTTTAAACATTCTGAAGTTCTAGCAATCTTGATTGTTACTAACAAAAATAATGTTTTAGTTAGTGCTACAAACCATGTGGAAGCCTGAATATTTTGAAAAGCTAACAAAATTCCTTTGACACTTTAATGCCTAGTTAGGAAATTCCTTTTTTCTTTTTTTGAGGTAGAAGCTGTTTGTGTAGTCCTGGCTAACCCAGAGCTGATAGCAGTCCTCTTGCCATGTGCTGGGATCACAGCTCAAGCAGTGAACTTGAACTGGGTAAAATAGACTCAGACTGCTCAAACCTTAGAAAAAGTGCTGGCAGGGAGGAGATTGTCCTTAAGACATTCAAAACTCATGTGAAGTATGCACTGTGTGTGCTGGTCACTTTACGGACAGCAGTGGACATCGGAAATTGACTGCAGCGTCTAGCAGTTCCCCTTTGCTTAGTCCCCTCTGCATTTCATTCTTCCACCATGGTGCATGATGGGTGGCATTTTGCCTTCTAAATAGCAGATTGGTATGCAAGTTGGTTCTTACCAAAACAGCACTGCATGGATGAGGAGTTGGAGGTGAACAAAGATTCTCAAGTTCCCTATTTCCACTTTAAGTGACCAGTGGTTTGTGTCAAGAGTTTAGATTTGTTTTGCTTTAATCTGCCATTGCCTCCTTTCAGGGATTTTAGTGAAGTTTCTACTGGTTATGTAATAGGTGAGGACTTGGAATTTCAGTTTTATCTGATATGTGGAATGTCTAATTTTAGCATATCAGAGTAAAGAGTAAGATTCCCCTGCGTTTGGTGCTGCATACCTGTAGTCCAGTGCCTGGGGGTAGACAAGGAGAATCAGGAGTTCAAGGTCATCCTCAGCTACTTTTGAGACCAGCCTGAGTTACATGAGACCCTGCCCCCCCCCCAAAAAAAAAAGTATTGGGGTCAGAAATCCTAATAAGGTTAAAACTTGATAACCAAATACACTTTCTTTTTTTAAAAAGATTTATTTTTTATTTTAATTGATTTATTAGGGACAGAGAGAGGGAAAGAGAGAGGAAGAGTGAGAATGGGCACACCAGGGCCTCTAGCCACTGCAAATGAACTCCAGACGCATGTGCCCCTTGTGCATCTGGCTTACGCGGGACCTGGAGAGTTGAACCGGGGTCCTTAGACTTCACAGGCATGTGCCTTAACCGCTAAGCCATCTCTCCAGCCCACACTTGCTTTCTTAATGCTTAACCATTAGTGATCAAAAAATACTGTAAGGATTTTGCCATTTCGGGTAGAGGATTTATTGTTGGGGAAAACCTTATGTTTAGGTTTCAGTCTTAACTGGATTTCAGTCCTTGTTGGCTTTGGCATTATAAACATGCTTCTAGAGATCATTTAAATTTGTAAAGTATTCATAACTTTTTCTTGTTTCATTTTTTGAGACAGGGTCTCATTCTATAACCTAGGCTATGCTGGAAATCACTTGTGTTGCCCCGGCCAACCACTCACTAACTCAGGCGGTCCTGCTTCAGCCTCTTGAATGCTGGAGTTATATAGGCAAGAGCCGCCATGCCAGGCTAGGATGCATCATTCTTTTTTTTCTAATTCAGGTTTTGTGGGTTTTTTTTTTTTTTTTTTTTTTGGTTTTTCAAGGTAGGGTCTCACTCTGGCTCAGGCTGACCTGGTATTCACTATGTAGTCTCAGGGTGGCCTTGAACTCTTGGCAATCCTCCTATCTCTGCCTTCCGAATGCTGGGATTAAAGGTGTGTGTCCGGCAAGTTTTGTGTTTTTATTTATTTTTTAGAGACAAAGAGGGAGGGAGAGAGAAAGATTGAGAGAGCAAGAATGAATGGGTGTGCCAGGTCCTCTAGCCACTGCAGAAAAACTCCAGACTACATTGTACATCTGGCTAATGTAAAACCTGGAGAATCAAACATGGGTCCTTAGGCTTCACAGGCAAGCGCCTTAACCACTAAGCCATCTTTCAGCCCTTGTAATTCTTTGTTTTGTTTTTCCAGATGCATGTACCACTTTTTGTATCCAGCTTTATGTGGGTACTGGAGAATTGAACACTGGGTGGGCAGGCTTTGCAAGCAAGTGCTTTTAACTGCCGAGCTATCTCCCTAGCCCTGAAAAACGCATTTTAAAGCTGGGCTTGAGCCAGACGTGCTTGTGCATACCTTTAATCCCAGCCCTCTGGAGGCAGAGCTAGGAGGATTGCCCTGAGTTCAAGGCCAGCCTGAGACTATGTAGTGCATTCCAGGTCAGCCTGGGCTAGAGTGAGCCCCTGCCTCAAAAAACCAAAAGAATAAAGATAAATAAAGTTGGGCATAGTGGCTCAAACCTTTAATCCTAGCACTCTGGAGACTGAGGTAGGAGGATCACTGAGTTAAAGTGCATTTCAGTCAGGTTCACAGTGGTGCATGGCTCTGGAATTTGTTTGCAGAGAGGCCCTGGTGTGCTCATTTTCATTCTTTCAAATAAAAAGAAAAAAGTTATTTTTAAATATTTAAGGAATTTCTATGACAGCTATACCTTTATTTCATTAGATCTTTGTTGCTCTTAGAATGATTAGTTTTCCTGTCATTTTGAAAATGTAGATCTTAGTTTATTGTATATACTTTAGAACTTGTGATTTCCTAAATATTTTTGTTAGTTTTGCTTATAGAAAAAGAATTAACTACAAATAACCCAAATTTGTGACTTAAGATATCAATGACAAATGTTTATTGGAAGTATTAGGTTGATAAGTGATGTGGTACAAAACAATATTTTCTCTAGGAGAAAGCTGTTGAAAACTAGTGTAAGTTTATAAATATGTTTGATGAGTTTCAAAATCTTAACATTTAAAAATTTCATTATTTATGAGAATGAATGGGTACACTAGGGTCTCTTGTAGCTGCAGAGGAACTCCAGACCCATGCACCGCTTTGTGCATCTGGCTTTGTGAGTACTGGGGAGTTAAACACTGTGCCAGCACTCTTGTCAAGGAAGTGCCTTTAACCATTGAGCAGTCTCCTTAGCCCCAGTTTTTTTTGTTTTTGTTTGAGGAAGAGTCTCACTCTGACCCATTCATTCTTCAGAATGGAATTCCTTCTGTTGCTTCAAGCTGTCCTTGAAGTCATGGTGAACCTCCTACCTTATCCCCCAGTGCTAAGACTAAAGGTGTGCAACCACTATGCCTGGCCGAAGCTCTAAGTTTGATTCTCAGTACCCCATAAACTAGGCATTAGTGCACACATTTCAGGGGTCGAGGCAGGAGATCAGTGGTTCAAGATTATCCTCAGCTACATTTTAGGCCTGTCTCAAAAAAAAAAAAAAAAAGTCGAATAAATTGAGGCAGCGAAATAGTGATTATGTGCCACACTTGTACTGAACATGTCACTGCTAACAAACTAATGCCAAAGGTGGACATTGTGTCTCACGCCTGTAATCCTTAGCACTGTGTAAGTGAGCTTTGAGCTTGTTTCTTGTTTGCTTCCCTTCCTCCCCCCTTCCTTTTAGTTGCATGATCTCATTTCACCCAGGTTAGCATCAGACTCCTGACCATTTTTTTTCTTCGAGGTGTAGGGTCTCTAGACCAGGCCGACCTGGAATTCGCTGTGTAGTCTCAGGGTGGCCTTGAACTCATGACAATCCTCCTACCTCTGCCTCCCGAGTGCTGGGATTAAAGGTGTATGCCACCACACCTGGCCTGGCTTTTATTTTGAGACAGGCAGAGCCCTTGCCAGCATAATACTGTGTAGCCCAGGCAGGTGTAGAACTTGTGGCACCGCTCCGGCTAGTCTGTGTTAGGATCATCTTTTTTATATTAGATTCCCTCCTCCCCCCAAGCTAACTGCAGTTTGAACCATTGCTGATTTTAGCTCTCAACCACCTGGGTAAATGCAGGTGATGGTGTAAAGTCCATGTGTAAGGATCGGTGCTGACAGAAGGGTCATACCTTTATTATTTTGTGCACAGTCCAAGTTTACTCCCGGCTCTGTAGCTGGCGAATTAGGAAGCATAACTCGCCTTGTCTGCTTGTGTTGCCCAGTGCTCCAGCATACAGTGAGATGTCTTTGGAGTATAGAGGCTAAACTTTGACCCTTGAACACTGTGGAAGCTGTTGCCAAGATTGGCCAAGATCTACAGGGTTGAAGCAATAATTTGTTCCTACTTCATGTCAGAACTCCTAAAGCAGCTGGCCATCGTCTTTCAGAATTCTTGTCTTGCTACCCTGTTATTTGGATTATATGTGGAGAAAAAAGCTTCTAAGATCTGCTTTCATTTGTGGTATAACTCAGTTAAGGAAGGTTTAGCTCTGCTAAAAATGAAATCAGGCCAACAACAAAAAACTACAAATTTCAAGATTGTGCTTATATAGAGAGGTTCTGAGGAGCCCATGGCCCCAGGTAGGGTCTTACTCAGTAACCTGGAACTCACTCTATAGCCCCAGGCTGGTGTTTTAAAAAATATTTTATGGGGACTGGAGAGATAGCTTAGCGGTTAAGGCCTTTGCCTGCAAAACCAAAGGACCCCCCCCCGTTTGATTCTCCAGGACCCATGTAAGCCAGATGCACAAGGGGGCGCTTGTATCTGGAGTTAGTTTGCAGTGGCTGGAGGCCCTGGTGTGTCCATTCTCTTCTCTCTCCCTCTCTTTCTCTCAAATAAATAAATAAAATACATATTAAAAATATTTTATGTATGTATTTGAGAGAGCTATAAGAAAGCTGGCCTCTAGCCACCGCAAACAAACTCTAGATGCATATGCCACCTTGTGCATCTGGTCTTATGTGAGTACTGGGAAATTGAATGCAGTCCTATGGCTTTGCTGGTAAGCACCTTAACTGCTAAGCCATCTTTCCAGCCCCCAGGCTGGCCTTGTTTTTTTTTTTTTTTTGGGAGGCGGGAGTTGCTCTAGTCCAGGCTGACTTGGAATTCCCTTGGTAGTCTCAGAGTGACCTTGAACTCATGATTGTCCTACTTTTGCCTCTCAAATGCTGGGATTAAAGGCATGTGCCACTATAAGGCTGACCTGGAAATCATTATGTAGTCTCAGGGCAGCCTCAAACTCACCCCCTATCTCTGCTTCCTGAGTGCTGGGATTAAAGGAGTGCACCACCATGCCCGGTTTGGCTGTATTTTTTTTTTTTTTATTATTAATTTATTGGGGAGGGGAGGCAGAAAGAATTGGCGAGCTAGAGAGATGGGGAGAGGAAGAGGGGGAGAGAGAGACAGGCAGACAGAATTGGCGAGCTAGGGCCTCTAGCCACTGCAAATGATCTTCACATGCATGCTCCACTTTGTGCATTTAGCTTTCTTTACATGGGTACTGGGGAATTGAACTTGTGTCCTTTGACTTTTCAGGCAAATACCTTAATTGTTAAGCCATCTCTCCAGCCCCAGGCTTACGTTTTATTTCATTTTTTTTCTTTTTATTTCTTTTTTTTTGGAGGTAAGGTCTCACTGTAGCCCAGGCTGACCTGGAATTAAAATATTTTTATTTGTAAGCAGAGAAAGAAAAACACAGAGAATGAATGAATGAATGGGCATGCCAGGGCCTCTCCACTTGCCTCTGCCAAGGAACTCCAGACTCATGGAGATCTCCTACCTCAGCCTCCTGGGTGCTTGGAGCTAAAGCCATTTTATTTACTTACTTTTAAGCCATTTTTTTTATGGTAGTCTGTATTTATTTATTTATTTATTTATTTATTTACTTACTTACTTACTTATTTGGGAGGGAGAGAATGGGTGCACCAGGGCCTCTAGCCACTACAAACAAACTCCACATGCATGCACCACCACCTTGTGCATCTTGCTTGCATGGGTCCTGGAGAATTGAACTGGGATCCTTTGTCTTTGCAGGCAAACACCTTAACTGCTAAGCCATCTCTCTAGCCCACATTTTTTTAAAAAGAAACTTCTATTTACAGCTTTCATAAATTTAATCAATATACCATGATCATATTCCCCTCCCTCTAGCTTTCATTTCTCCCTTTCCAGAGTCTACCCTCCATTGAAATCCCCCTTTCCAGCTATTCTCCTGTTGTGATGTCGTTATGTAGGTCTCTGTAAGTTGCATCAGCCCCTGTGAGGTCATGAATTTCAAGCCCACTTTGGGTCTGGAAGACAGAATTGTAAGCACTCCTCCCCTTCCTTTGACTGTTACATTCTTTTACCACTTCAACAAATGATCTCTTAGACTTGGAGGGTATAATAGAGATGTCTCTTTTATTTATTTCTTTTTCCTTTTCTTTTTTGTTGTTTTTGAGGTAGGTTCTACTATCCCAGGCTGACCTGGAATTCACTTGGTAGTCTCAGGGTGGCCTTTAACTCACGGTGATCCTCCTACCTCTGTCTCCCAAGTGCTGGGATGAAAGGCATGCGCCATCACGCCTGGTTTGTTTTTTGTTTTTTTTTTGAAGTAGGGCTAGGGCCTCACTGTAGCCTAACCTGACCTGGAATTAATTTTGTAGTCTCAGGCTGGCCTTGAGTTTACAGTGATCCTCCTATCTTAGCATCCCAAGTGCTGGGATTAAAGGTGTGTGTCATCACATCTGGCAAAGATGTCTCATTTAGTGCTGGACACTTCACTATCACCTTTCAGTACTTTGAGATGAATTTTTTTTTTTTTTTCTCGAGGTAGGGTCTCACTCTGGCCCAGGCTGACCTGGAATTCACTATGTAGTCTCAGGATGGCCTTGCACTCATGGCGGTCCTCCTACCTCTGCCTCCCTAGTGCTGGGATTAAAGGCGTGCGCCACCATGCCCGGCTGAAATGAGTTTTGAGTCACCGCAGTATTCTCTGCCATCTGAAAAAAGAAGCTTCTTTAAGCAGAAGTGAGAGTAGCATTAATATATGGGCAAAAACAAAAGTATTCAGAGGGCAGTTTGATGGACATGATATACCCCATTTGGCAGACAACTGTAGTAGTTCCCACTTAGTATTTAGGATCTTCTCAGGCTAGGTTTTTGATTAGGTTTTCAGTACTAGGCAGGAATTCCCTCTGATGGAGTCCCTAACAGACATGCCACCGTTGCACCAGTTGCCACATTTGGCCTGGCTGGCCAGCTGTAAAGCTTGCAGGGTCACTGCTGGTGAACACTGTGGGTGACTTTTCTCCTCCAACAGGCTGCACAGCTCTTTCCAGCATTCTGACAGCTAGTCAACAGGGAGGAGGCTTCCAGCTCAGCTCCAGCTTGATTTCTGTGTCCTGCAGCATGTGGAGTCTTTAGCAATAGGGTCTTACAATCTAGTTTGGTGTGGCATTAGCCTGTAATGTTTTGGGGGTATCCGAAGCCTTCCTGGCCAACAATTCTCTGGAAAGTATCCCACCCCCTAGCACTGAAATTTTTCTAGTAAACCATCTGTGCAGCCCCCATTTTAGTTTATTTTTAAATGTTTCTTATTTGTTTGTTTATTTATTTATTTATTTTTATTTATTGGAGAGAAAGAGGCAGAGAGAGGGAGAAAGAGAGAATGGGCGTGCCAAGGCATCCAGCCACTGCAAACAAACCCCAGACACATGTACCACCTTGTGCATCTGGCTTACATGGGTTCTGGGGAATTGAACCTGGGTCCTTTGGCTTTATAGGCAAGTGCCTTAACTGCTAAGCCATCTCTCCAGCCCCCCATTTTATTTTTTTATATATTTATTTGTTAGTTTTTCAAGGGTAGGGTCTCGTTCTAGTCCTGGCTGACATGGAATTCACTCTGTAGTCTCAGGGTGGCCTGGAAATCATGGCGATCCTCCTACCTCTGCTTATGCCACCACGCCCAGCTCTTTTATATTTATTTATTTATTTATTAAATATATTTTATTTATTTGAGAGAAAGAGGCAAGAGAGAGAATGGGTACAACAGGGTCTCTAGCCACTGCAAACAAACTGCAGACGCATGCACCCCTTGTGTATCTGGCTTACATGGGTCCTGGAGAGTCGAACCAGGATCCTTTGGCTTTGTAGGCAAATGCCTTAACTGCTAAGCCATCTCTCGAGCCCCCAGCTCTTTTATTTTTAAGAAACATTTTATTGGCTTAGTTTGTAAATCCTGTATGTAGCTAAATTGCTACCAAACCAGATGCTATGTAAGACCTTTTACTGCTCACTTGTACTTTATCCATCTCATGTGGCGGCCAGCTTTTCATCCCATGGTGCTGGTTTTGCTATATAGCCCAGAACAAATCAATCCCCCCCCCCCGACAGAGTTGACTTTTTATTTTATTTTATAAATTTATTTTGAGAGAGAATGGGTGCACCAGGGCCTCCAGCCACTGCAAACAAACTCCAGATGCATGCGCCCCCTTGTGCATCTGGCTAACGTGGGTCCTGGGGATAGAATCTGCATCCTTTGGCTTTGTGGGCAAACGCCTTAACTGCTAAGCCATCCCTTATCCCTCCAGCCCCTGGCTTTTATTTTTTTTTTTAAGGTTGGGTCTGTCTCTAGCCCAGGCTGACCTGGAATTTACTGTGCAGTCTCAGGCTGGTCTCTGCCTTCTGCGTGATGGGATTAAAGGTGTGTGCTACCACAATCAGCTAGAGTTGGCTTTGAGCATACTGTATAGCCAAGGTCTCTCCAAGTGCTGGGATTACATGTATGCATCACTCTGAATGGTTTACGTACAAATTGAGCACCTTGAAGGTACTGGTGAAATTGCAGTGAGAAATTGGTAGCACTGCAGTGGATAGTCTGGTGTTCCGCAGTGGCTAAGTGAATTCAGTCTCAGAGTGCTGCTTGCTTGTCCTCAGGGGAGAGCAGCTGGGATGATTAAGAGCAAGGGAGGAAGCCCCAGTGCTCCTTCGTGACTCCTCCCGGGTCGTCTCATGCATCCCCTCCTAGCAGATGTGCTTTTGTTACAGTTTATAGTCTGATACATTTAATTACACACTGGTCTGTAGCTCAGGAAAGCCTGGAACTTGCAATGTTCCTGCCTCAGCCTCTGAGTGCAAATGTCACTTGAGATCTGTACAGCTTTGTTCACCTACATCTTTATCATAGTTTTCAATACCTTGGCAAGACTTCAGTTAATAGTTTATAGTAGCTGGGTTTGGTGGTGCATGTCTTTAATCTCAACACTCTGGAGGCAGAGGTAGGATCACTGAGTTTGAGGCCACCCTAAGACTACGTAGTGAATCCAGATAAGCCTAGGGTAGAGCGAGACCCCTAACATCAGAAAAGTTCGCAGTGAATGAAATGGTAGCAGTAGGATTTATTTAACCATGAACCTTCAAGTCTTATGTCAAGGGGACAATAGTTCCTATTCTGCAAGATTGTTATGTGGCTGACATGTGAATCCCATAGCACAGTGTACTGAGTGAATATGTGTTTGATATGTATTCTATGATTGTATTACAATCCCATTATGTGCCAGGCACTGCTAAGTTCTGGGCATACAGCAGTGAGTTAA
Source organism: Orientallactaga sibirica (assembly GCA_036365145.1). Classification (NCBI taxonomy): domain Eukaryota; kingdom Metazoa; phylum Chordata; class Mammalia; order Rodentia; family Dipodidae; genus Orientallactaga; species Orientallactaga sibirica. The sequence goes on from JAEOAD010001989.1 coordinate 5,035,178, forward strand.
AACAGCCTTGACCATGTGAGTGTTGGAGACTCACTGAACTAACACAGTGATCTGATAATGGCCAGTAGTGATCTGTTATGAAACAGATGTGTAATGCCCAACCACGTCCTGCAGCCGTAACTCCATGCCTGGCAAGTCTCTGCAAATGAATGCTGCAGAAACTTGGAAAGGGACATTGTAGACCACACCATTTCTGACATCCATTTGTGTGTGTGTGTTCTGAGACATGATCTTACACTGTAGCCCAGGTTGGTCTTGTGCTTTCTGTAATCCTCCTGTTTGAGTTTCCTGAGTAGTGAATTAGAAGCGTATGCCACCTTGTCCAGCTTTGTGTGTGTGTGTGCGCGTGTGTGTGTGCGCACGCGCGCTCCCATGTACTGTGTCCCATGTACGTGGATTTCATGTGGGTCTGAGGACCCAGACTTAGATACTCTTGCTTGTGTGGCAAGTGCTTAACCACTAGTCATCTCCTCAGCCCTGTTAAGATTTTTTTTTTCTTTTTTTTTGGCTTTTCGAGGTAGGGTCTCACTTTGGCCCAGGCTGACCTGGAATTCACTCAGTAGTCTCAGGGTGGCCTCGAGCTCACGGTGATCCTACCTGTGCCTCCTGAGTGCTGGGATTAAAGGCGTGCGCCACCATGCCCAGCTTGCTTTTTTTCTTTTTTGAGGTAGGGTCTCCTTCAAACCCAGGCTGACTTGGAAGTCACTCTGTAGTCTCAGGGTGGCTTTGAACTCATGGTGATCCTTCTACCTTTGCCTTCTGAGTGCTGGGATTAAAGGTGCCACCTCTCCTGGCTTTTTTTTTTCTTGGTTTTTCGAGGTAGGGTCTCACTCTAGCCCATGCTGACCTGGAATTCACTAGGGTGGCATAGAACTCATGGGATCCTCCTACCACTGCCTCTCTAGTGCTGGGATTAAAGGCATGTGCTACCATACCTGGCTACCTGCGCATTTTGTTTATTATTTGTTTATTTTTTAATCTTGACCTGCACTATTTTGTTTTTGATTTTGAGGTAGGTTCTCATTCTAGCCCAGGCTGACCTTGAGCTTACTCTGTAGTCCCAGGTTGGCCTCATGGTGATCCTCTTATCTCTGCCTCCTAAGTGCTGTGATTAAAGGCCTGAGCCACCACAACTGACTTAAAAATTTTTTTTAAACTTAAAAAATTTTTTTTTTTCGCTTTTCCGAAGTAAGGTCTCATTCTAGCCCAGGCTGACCTGGAATTTACTCTGTAGACTCAGGGTGGCCTTGAACTCACAGCAGTTCTCCTACCTCTGCCTCCCAAGTGCTAGGATTAAAGGCATGTGCTACCATACCCAGCTTTATACTTTTCTTTTGACCTGGAATCTTTTGTTACTTTTTTTTTTTTTTTTTGGTTTTGCAAGGTAGGGTCTCACTCCGGTCCAGGCTGACCTGGAATTAACTATGTAGTCTCAGGGTGGCCTCGAACTCTCGGGGATCCTCCTACCTCTGCCTCCCGAGTGCTGGGATTAAAGGCGTGCCCCACCACACCCGGCTCTTGTTACTTTTTTTATTTATCTGAGAGGGAGAGAAAGAGGGAGAGGGAGGAGGGGGTAGAGAATGGGAAGCCCAGGGCTTCCAGCCACTGCAAAGGATCTCCAGTTGCATGTACCCCCACATCTGGCTTACATGGGTACTGGGGAATCAAACCTGGGTCCTTCGGCGTCACAGGCAAGCTCCTTAACCTCTCATCCATCTCTCTAGCCCATTTCCATAGACTAATGTGTGCAGTGGAGAAGGAAGGCAGACTGCTTGCTTCTATAGACTGTAATGTGTTCAGTGTGCAGTGGGGAAGGAAGGAGGACTGCTTGTTTCCAAAGACTGTTTCATCATGGTTGCATAAAGTCCCTTTTGGCCAGTTTAGTGACTGCTGCTGGGTCTTGGGGAGAATCTTTTGTTTTTATCTAGAGAAATCATTGTGGGTTAGACAGGTTTTTTTCTTGATTAGAAAGGCTCATTTTGGCTTTCTATATTACAGTGATAATAGCTTGTAATTACAGTAATAACAGTAGTACCTTGGTTTTGGCTAATGATTTTAATGTGTCATTAATTAAATTTTTATGATTATCTCTGACAAAGCCATATATTTTACTTACTTTAGCGGTTCCACTAAAATTTGTTGCTAGAAACCACAAGCATTGAGGCTCCAACTACCCCACAGAGAACATCAAGGACCCTACTGAGGAGGGCCCTCAGGGAAAAGGGGATACAAGACTGTAACCTATGTAAAGCAATTTATATATAAATAAAAAATACTGTGAAAAAGAAAAACCGTGGCATTCACTTTTCCATGGCACTGGTCGGTTTGGTGTTTGTTGTAAATGAGTTTTATAGTGGTCCACAGTGCGGACTGACTGGACCACTAGGGATCACACACACTTTCACCTTAGGTGAGGGGCCTTAGGGAAATTTGGAAGGGTTTCGCTCTAACTCAGGTTGACTCACTAGGTCGTCTCATGCTGGCCTCAAACTCACAGTGATCCTTCTGCCTCTGCCTCCTGAGTGCTGGGATGAAAGGCATCCACCACAATCCCAGCTGGAATTTTACTTACTTATTTGCAAGCAGAGAAAGACAGGCAGACACACACAGAGACTGGGCATGCAGGGCCTCCAGCCACTGCAAATGAACTCCAGATGTGTTTACCACTTTTTGCCTCTGGCTTTATGTGGGTACACACAATGTGTACTTCCAGTTATGGGCATGCATCCACACCTTCACATTCCTCCACACAAGCACACACCCATATGTGCATGTAATTTGTTCATCACTCATAAAGTGTTACTGCTCATTTCCCCTTTCTGCCTACTCTTGAAGTTTTTTAGAACAATGATATCTAATACCCAGCATGGGTATTGGTTTGTTTTTTCTGATTTTTTTTTAAAAATTTTATTTATTTACTTGCAAGCAGAGATAGAAGAGAGACAGACAGAGGATGGGCGTGCCAGAGCCTCTAGCTACCGCAAGGTACTCCAGACGCATGTGTCCCTTGTGTATTTGGCTTACATGGGTCCTGGAGAGTGAATCAGTATTTTTGGCTTTGCAGGCAAACACCTTAACTGCTAAGCCATCTCTCCAGTCCCTTCTTTTTATTTTTTTGGTTTTTCAATGTAGAGTCTCACTCTTAATTTTTTCCTACCATCTCATCCCAGAGGAAAGAACTTTTCCAATCATACTCTCAAGACATCTTTTTTTCCTTTTTTTTTTTCAAGGTCGGGTCTCACTCTAGTCCAGGCTGAAATTCACTGTGTAGTCTCAGGATGGCCTTGAACTCACGGTGATCCTCCTGCCTCTGCCCCCAGTGCTGGGATTAAAGGCATGTACCACATGCTTGGCTTTAGTTTGTTTATTTTTTAAAAAATATTTAAGCCGGGCGTGGTGGCGCACACCTTTAATCCTAGTACACGGAGGCAGAGAGGTAGGAGGATTGCAGTGAGTTCGAGGCCACCCTGAGACTACATAGTGATTTTCAGGTCAGCCTGAGCTAGAGTGAGACCCTACCTCGAAAAACCAAAAAAAAAAAAAAAAAAAATTTAGCCAGGGTTTTTTTGTAAGAGGATACTGGGTTCTATTTGCAGTGTACTGACCTTGAATTTATTTTATTTTTTTTCCTGAAATAAGTTCTCACTCAAGCCCAGGCTGACCTGGAACTCACTCTGTAGTCCCAGGCTGGCCTCAAACTCATTTTGGTTTTTAGAGATAGAGTCTTACTCCAGGTTGACTTTGAACTGACTATAGCAGAGAATGACCTTCCCTCTACGACAGGCCTTGGTATTACACCTGTGTGCCACTACACCTGGTTTATACAGTGCTCAGAAATTAAATCCAGGGATTCACAGGTGCCAGGCAAGAGCCACATCTTTAGCCCAAGCTGGCCTGGAACTCACTGTATGCAGTCCAAGCTGGCTTTGAACTTAAGGCAGTCCTCACAAAGCCTTAGGGTGCTAGGATTACAGGCTTCAGCTGTCATGCTCAGCTTTATTCCTACTCCTTTCCCCTCCCTCTCTCCCCCCTCTTACCGCCCCCTTGCCAACCACACCTAGCTCTTATTTTTCTTTTTTGTTTTTTTTTCAAGGTATTGTCTCACCCTGGCCCAGGCAGACCTGGAATTAACGATGTAGTCTCAGGGTGGCCTCCAATTCACTGCGATCCTTCTACCTCTGCCTCCCAAGTGCTGGGATAAAAGGTGTGCTTCACCATGCATGGCTTGATTTTTTTTTTTTTCAAGCGTTTATTTGTTTATTTGAGAGAATGGGGTACCAGGGCCTCTGTGGCTGCAGACAAACTGCAGACACCTATGTCTCTTAGTCCATCTGGCTTTATGTGAATACCCGGGAATTTGAACCTGGGCTGGTAGGCTTTGTAATCACTTGCCTTTAACCATTGAGCCATCTCCCAGACAGTTAATTTTTCTCTTAATTTTTTTTTTCCGAGGCAGGGTCTCTCACTCTAGCTCAGGCTGACCTGGAATTCACTATGTCTTCTCAGGGTGGCCTTGAACTCATGGTGATCCTCCTACCTCTGCCTCCTGATGCTGGGATTAAAGGTGTGCGCCATCACGCCTGGCTCTTCTCTTAATTTTTTAAAGTTTTTTTTTTTTTTTTTTTAAGGTAGTGTCTCATTCTAGCTCAGGCTGTAAAGGTGTGCACCATGATACCTGGAATTTTGAATTTTTTTTTTTTTCGAGGCAGGGTCTCACCGTAGCCCAGGCTGACCTGAAATTCACTATATAGTCTCAGGGTGGCCTTGAACTCACAGTGATCCTCCTACCTCTGCCTCCCTGAGTGCTGGGATTAAAGACGTGCACCACCATGCCCAGCTAAATTTTTTTTTGTTTTTTTTTTTTAGGTAAGGTTTCATTCTAGCTCAGGCTGACCTGGAATTCACTATGTAGTCTCAGGGTGCCCTCAAACTCATGGTGATCCTCCTACCTCTGCCTCCCGAATACTGGGATTAAAGGCATGTCCCACCACGCCTGGCTCAGCACATTTTTAAAAAAAAATATTAATTATTTGCAAGCAGAGAGAGATAGAAGAGAGACAGAGAACAGGCATGCCAGGGCCTCCATCTGTTGCAAATGAGCTCTAGGTACATGCGCCTCTTTGTGCATCTGGCTTCAACTGTGTATTGGGGAATCAAACTCCGGTCTTTAACCTTTGCAGGCAAGTACCTTAACTGCTAAGCCATCTCTCCAGCCCTAAATTTTCTTTTAAATATTTTATTTATTTATTTGCAAGCACAGAGATACCGGGGGCGGCGGGGGGTGGGGGGAGAATATGGGCATTCTAAAGCCTCCTGCCACTGCCAACAAACTCCAGATGTATGCTCTACTTTGTGTGCCTGGCTTCACTTGGGCACTGGGGGATCGAACTCAGGCTATTAGTCTTAACCACTGAGCCATCTCCAAACTCCAGCCCTAAAATTTAAAAAATGTATTTATTTATTTGAGAGTAGCAAAGAGGCAGAGAAAATGGGTGCACCAGGGCCTCCATCTGCTGTAAATGAACTCCAGACGCATGTGCTGCCTTGTGCATCTGTCTTACTTGGGTCCTGGGGAATTGAACTTGAGTCCTTTGGCTTTGCAGCAAGCACCTAAACTATCTCTGTAGCTACAAACTAATTTTTTTGTTTGTTTGTTTAATTTTTGCTTTTCAAAATAGGGTCTCACTCTGGCCCAGGCTGACCTGGAATTCACTGTGTACTCTAAGGGTGGCCTTGAACTCACGGCTATCCTCTTACCCCTGCCTTCTGAGTGTTAGGATTAAAGGCATATGCCACCACACCTGTCTTAATTTTTTTTTTTAAGAAACTTTTTTGTTTGTTTGTTTTTGTTTTTTAGAGGTAGAGTGTCACTCTGGTCCAGGATGACCTGGAATTCACTATTTATTCTCAGGGTGGCCTCCGCGATCCTTCTACCTCTGCCTCCCAAGTGCTGGGATTAAAGGCGTGCGCCACCATGCCCAGCTCTTTTAGAAACATCTTTATTTTTCTATCTATAAGAGAGAGAAAGAGAGAGAGATTGAGGGAGAGAGAGAATGGGTGCACCAGGGCCTCTAGCCATCACAAACGAACTCCAGACACATGCATCACCATGTGCATCTGGCTTATGTGGGTCCTGGGAAATTTGAACCTGGGTCCTTTGGCTTAACATGGAAGCATCTTAACCACTAAGCCATCTCTCCAGCTTGCTAAAACTTTTTTTTTTTTCATCTTTTAAAAAATATTTATTTATTTGAGGGAGGGAGAGAATGGGCTCCTCCGGACCTCCAGCCACTGAAAACAAACTCCACATGCGTGTGCCATCTGTGCATCTGGCTTACATGTGTCCAGGGTAATTGAACCTGGGTCCTTTGCTTTGCAGGCCAGTGCTTTAACTGCTAAGCCATCTCTCCAGCTGTTGCAGTTAGGTTCACAATTGCTGGCACAAATCACCCGATCAAGAGCAGCTTTTGGGGAAAAAAGGATTTATTTTGGCTTTCAGACTTGAGGGGAAGCTCCACGATGGAAGGGAGAATGACATGAGCAGAGGGTGGACATCACTCCCTGGCCAACATCAGGTGGACAACAGCAATAGGAGGGTATGCCAAACACTGGCAAGGGGACACTGGATATAATACCCATAAGCCCGCCCCCAGCAATACACTGCCTCCAGGAGGCTTTAATTTCCAATTGCCATCAGCTGGGGAACCTAGCATTCAGAACTGCAATCAAAAACCACCATACCAGCCCCCCAAATTTTTTTATTTGCCATGTATATGTGGGTGTGTGTGAGTGCCACTTGGCACTACAAACAAATACCTGTCCAGCCTTACATGGATGACAGGGAGTGGCAAGCCCTTGTAACTGCTGAGCTGTCACCCTGTCCCTTCATGTACTTTGTGTTTGTTTTTTGTGGTAGGGTCTCACTCTAGCTCAGACTGATGTGGAATTTGCTGTGTTGTCTCAGGGTGGACTGGAACTCATGGTGATCCTCCTATCTCTGCCTCCCAGGTGCTGGGATTAAAAGCATGTACCACCATGCCTGGTTTCATTTATTTCTTAAGTTAGTATTATCTTCATAATTTCCTTTTGATTGTATAGCAGTGAGGGAATTACATTTTTTTTGGCAGTACTGTTAGACACTATTTTGATTTGGGTGACATCATTTTTATGTCTTGGCATCTTCATTTGTCAGATGAAGGAAGATGTGGTGGTATTTAGGGGGTAGTTGTGAGCAGTAAATGAGTTAAGACATGGACAGGATTGGTCCACCTAGGTTGCATGGCCGTCTACCCAAACATTAATGCTTTTCTTGCTTGTTTGTTTGTCTTGGTAGAGTTTCACTCTTCAAACACTAATGCTTTAAAGCAGCATTTATCTGCCTATGAACCTGCACTGTGGGCTGGGCTCAGCAGTTCCCCTTTTTGTCCTGCTTGGTGTCAGCTTGTGGTGTAACGTGAGAGCTGAAGTCACACTTGTCTTGTCTCTAGTGTGTCTGGTGCCTGGGTTGGGAGACTCAGGCCGCTAGGACTCCATAGTGGGATACCTCAGGTGTCTTTCTGCACGGTGTCTGATTTTCTCAGGAGCCCTTGAGTTTAGCATGGTGACTTCAGGGGAACCAGGTAATTTACATGGTAATTCAGGACTCCTGAGATGTGTGTCCCCAGAAAGCCTGGCTAAAGTAACGGTGTTGCCTTAGATGACCTAAGTTCAGAATTTGTCAGGAGCACTTCTGCAATTGCTACAGACCTATTGAGAGAGAGAGAGAGAGAGAGAGAGAGTCAAGGATGGGAACAGATTCAATCTATTGGTTCTTTTCGTTGTGAATGAAGGGTCTCTTTGAAACCAGGTTGGTCTCAACTCCCTGCCTGTTCAGCCCAGGGTAACCTAGAATTCCTAAGCCTTCTAGCTCCACCTCTCAAGTGCTGGGATTACCACACCCTGCCATTATTGCCACACCTCTTTTAAAATAGTTATTTAATTTTTCGGGAGAGTGGGTAGAGAGGGAGAATGGGAATGGTCATACCAGGGCCTCTTTCAGCTACAAATTACCTCCAGATGCATGGTCTGCTTTACGTGGGTCCTGGGGAATTGAACCTTGGCCATCAGGCTTTGCATACAAGCTCCTTTAACCACTGAGCCATTCCTCTAGCCTTTAAGAGGAGTGGGATGGTATATATTGTTGGGTACAACCATCTTTGGAAACTGACTGGTTATAAGCGCGTAGATTACTGCAGGATTGTGATCAGATACTATATGGTAATTGTTAGCTTTTATGAAGAGTAGAAAGGCTATTTTAGAGGGCCTTTTGCAATTCAAATTCTGCTGTTTTAGGGGTTTTTTTTTTTTGGTCTGATATGTTAAATAATACTTTTTCATTGAGAGAAACTCTTAACACGTGAGTCATAGGTAGACAGGTCATGAATTTCCTGTAGTACTTGTTTCTTTGAACGGGTTCTGGTGTAGTGTTTAATCCCCTTGTGAGGTTCACAGTAAGTAGTAATGTCGTAATGACTAATCTGTTCCAAGAAACGATGAAGTATCATGCCTGATAACTCAGTGTTCATTCTCAACATTGTTACTATCAGGTATCCATCTGAAGGCTTTCCAAGACACAGGGGATTCTCATACTCTGAACTCCGTGTCTCACTCGAGCCCAGGCCGACCTGGAGTTTACTGTGTAGTCTCAGGGTGGCCTCTAGGTGATCCTCTTATCGCTGCCTCCTGAGTGCTGGGATTGAAGGCGTGAGCCACTGAGCCCAGCACAAGTTAACACTTTTTGAGTTAGAGCTCAGAAAGAAAGTGGGCAGACTCAGCATTGAGAGTTCACTGGTGGAGATGTCAAGTTACAGAGCGCCTGTTTAGCCTGTGGAGGGAGGCCCTTTGTTCAATCCCCAGTACCTCCAAAGCAGAAGACATCTCAGTTGTAGTCAGTAAAATATCCCAAAGGGGAAGGGGAGGCTTTCTTCATGTACCTAAAGCATCTTCAAGAACATTTTTTCCTTTTCTTCAGAGAGAGGGTCTTAGGTAGTCCTATACTGATCGTGAACTCATCCTCATCCTCAACCTCCAAGTGCTAGGGTGCAGGTGTTCGCTCTGCGCGTTTACTAGAGGACACTGGTTACTACTGTAAAAGCTAACGCGCAACGAGCGTCATGTATTTTACATGTAGGGATGTGCTGGTGAACAGGTGAGTGATGTGTGCAGAAGTCCGGTGATTTAGGAAAACATGACTTGTAGTAACTAGGGCATTCAGCCCAGTGGACTTTGTGGTCTCCGCTTTCTCCTTCTTTTCCCTCCTTACCCTCCACTTCCCTTTCTCCTTTCCCAGGGCTTGTGCATGTTGCATAGGCAGCTTCTCCTTCGCTTTATCTAACTGAATGTTTCCATGGTAAAAAGTAGAAGAGAGAGAACTATCTCTTAAAAGTTAATAAGGGGCTGGAAAGATGGGTTAGCATTAAGGCACATGCCTGCGAAGGCTAAGGACCCAAGTTCGATTCTCCAGGTTGTGCATGTGTCTGTAGTTTGTTTGCAGTGGCTAGAGGTTTTGGTGTGCCCATTCTTTCTCTTTCCCCCTCTCTGTCTCTAATAAATAATTCAATAAAAATATTCTTATTAAAAAAGTTAGTAAGTTGGGTGTGGTACACATAGCTGTGTTTGAGGTAGCCAAATTGTGAATTCAAGGTCAGCCTTGGGCCTACATAGCAAGACTCTGTCACAAAGTAAAAAAGATTGATGGGAGTTTCAGTTTTTTCTTTTTTAAAAGTTTTTATTAGAGAGAGAGAGAGAGAATGGGTGTGCTAGAGCCTCAAGCAGCTACAAGATGATCTCCAGACACATGTGCCATAATGTGCATCTGGTTTACATGGGTTCTGGGGAATTAAACCTGGGTCCTTAGGCTTCACAGGCAAGCGTCTTAACTGCTAAGGCTTCTCTCCAGGCCCTGTTTTTCTTTTTTGGCTAGAGACGTATTAAAAAAATTTAAGGCTGGAAAGATTGCTTGACGGTTAAGGCACTTGACTGCAAAGCCTAAGGACCCAGTTTTGATTCCCCAGTACCCACATATAGCCAAATGCACTTAGCGGCTCATGCATTTGGAGTTTGTTTGCAGCCACTAGAGGCTCTGGCGCTCCCATTTTCTCTTTCTCTCAAACAAAAAAATTTAGTCAAGTCTATTTTAGGTAACACAGCAAGACTTTGTATCAAAATTAGTTAATTATTTTTCAGGGAACAAAAGTCAAAAGCAGCCCCCAATTTTTTGTTGAGGGCTAGAAAAGATTTCTTAAGGATTTTGGTAAATTCAGGGACTTACTGTACCTGGGGATTGTGTCTAGTATCTTGACTATGCTAAGAAGATGCTCTGCTACAAATTATCTCCAGACTGACCTGGAATTCACTCTGTAGTCTCACAGTGGCCTCAAACTCACTGTGATCCCCCAACCTTGGCCTCCCGAGTGCTGGCATTAAAGGCATGCCCTACCACACCCAGTCAATTTTTCTTTCTTTTCCCCTCCCCTCCCCTCTTTTTAATAGACAGGGACTTTGTGTATAGTCCAAGCTAGCCTCCCCTTCTTAGCAATCCCGTCTCAGTCTTCTAAGTGCTGGGTTACATCATGAAACATAGTGCCTGACTTCGTAGTTCTTCTTGGTACTGTCATGTGTTCTTGATTTGCAGTTTATTGCTAACTAATTTCAAAGCATTGTTGTTTTTCTAGTTAATTTTGTAGAGAAACTGTTTGATATGCTTTGTATGGAGCAGGATGTTACAATTGTAATGAAGTATTTATTCATTCGATAATGTTAGCGAATTGCTAGGAGTAACAGCCTTTTCTCTTCTCTTGTAGCATAAGCAGTACTATAATGGACGTAGACAGCACAATTTCCAGTGGGCGTTCAACTCCAGCCATGATGAACGGACAAGGAAGCACTGCGTCTTCAAGCAAAAATATTGCCTATAATTGTTGTTGGGACCAGTGCCAGGCGTGCTTCAACTCTAGCCCTGACCTGGCAGATCACATCCGGTCCATACATGTAGATGGTCAGCGAGGAGGGGTTGGTTTTGTCATTTCCTTTGTTCGCTCTGTTTTAATTAATTTATTAATTTATAATTACGAGTTAGGCTTTTTTTTTTCACCCTAAAAGTAGTTGGAGTTTTTTACATAAGGTTTTTTTCCGCTTCTTTTTTTGGAATTACTTTGCTTCTACATGATAGGGTCACATGAAAATAGAACATATTATTTGTTTTGCTTTTGTGAAATTAGACTTTTAAAACTGTAGTCCATTGCCAGGGGTGGAAATGCATGCCTTTAATCTCAGTACTGCCAGGAGGCAGAGGTAGGAGGCTTGCTGAGAGTTCAAAGCCAGCCCTGGTACTACTAAGTTCCAGGTCCAGTTTACAGTGAGACCTACCTTGAAAAAACAAACAAAAATAATGTGGTAACAATATTATAAATGAAGGTTCTGACATTTTGAGTGAGAACACTCAGCTGTGTCCCTTGGTTGGGGTCCTGTGTTAGCCCTGATGGTGACGTAACTCTGGGTGCCAGGTTAGTGCACGGTGAACTGAACTCATTGTATTGAGAATTGACCGTACTTTCCAGGTCTTGTCAGTGTCATTTATTAGTCATTATTGAGCTGCACATTTCTAGAATGTATTTAATTTTGTGGGCTCATGTAATGCCATAGGGTGGGAGTGAATATAGAGCTAATCTAATTAGGTGAGTCAGAGTACATCAGATTCTGTTTTTTTTTTTTTTTTTTTTTTTGGCTTGAAGATCCATTGCTGGTAAAACAGTATTGGTGATTTCTTTCCCAAAAGCATTTTTTTTTTGAGGTAGAGTCTCATTCTAGCTCAGGCTGACCTGGAATTCCCTATGTAGTCTCAGGGTGGCCTTGAACTCTTGGTGATCCTCCTACCTCTGCCTCCTAAGTGCTGGGATTAAAGGCATGTGCCACCATGCCCGGCAGCATTTTTTGTTTGTTTGTGTGTTTTGTTTTTCAAGGTATGGTCTCAGCCTAGACAGGTTGACCTGGAATTCACTCTGTAATCTCAGGATGGCCTTGAACTCACAGCGATCCTCCTACCTCTGCCTCCTGAGTGCATCACTACGCCTAGCTTTCTTCTACATTCTTTTTCTTTTTTGTTTGTTAGCTTTTGTTTTTTTGAGGTAGGGTCTCACTATAGCCCAGGCTAACCTGGAAATCATTATGTAGTCTCAGGGTGGCCTAAACTCAAAGCAGTCCTCCTACCTCTGCCACTGGAGTGCTGGGATTAAGGGCATGTGCCACCACACCCAGCTATGTATATGTATGTATATATGTATATGTAGTGTGTGTGTGTATTTGCAAGTAGAGAGTGATAAAAGAGAGACAGACAGACAAAATGGGTGCACCAGGGCCTCCAGTTTTTGCAAATGGACTCCACATGCATGTGTCACTTTGTGCATGTGGCTTTACATGGGTACTGGGGAATAGAACTTGGTCCTTAGGCTTTGGAGGCAAGTGCCTTAACTGCTGATTTATTTCTCCAGTTCTCTCTCTCCAAATTTTTTTTTTTTTTTTTTTGGAGAGACACAGAGGGAGAGGAAGACAGAGAATGGGTGCTCCAGCAGCCTCTCAGCCACTGCATACGAACTCCAGATGCGTGTGCCCCTTTGTGGGCAAGTGCGCCCTTGCGTCACTTTGCATCTAGCTAACGTGGGACCTGGAGATTGGAACTGGCATTCTTAGGCTTAGCAGGCCTGCACCTTAACCGCTAAGCCATCTTTCCTGCCCTTAAAAAAATATTTTGTTTATTTATTTATGAGAGAGAGAGAGAGAGAGGAGAATGGCACACCAGGGCCTCCAGCCACTGCAAACGCACTTCAAGTGCATACTCCCCCTTGTGCATCTGGTTTATGTGGGTATTGGGGAACAGAACCCAGCTCCTTAGGTTTTGCAGGGAACACCTTAACTGCTGAGCCATCTCTCCAGCCTCTATTTTTTTCTTCTTCTTGAGGTAGGGTCTACTCTTGCCCATGCTGACCTAGAACTCTCAGGGTAGCCTTGAACTCATGGTGATCCTCCTAACCTGTGCCTTCCAAGTGCTAGGATTAAAGAAGTGTGCCACCATACCCAGCATCCACCCTTTTCTTTTTACACACACACACACACAATTTATTTGAGAGAGAATGGGCATGCCAGGGCCTCCAGCCACTATAAACAAACTCCAGACCCATGCGCTCCCTTTGTGCATCTGGTTTATGTGGGTCCTGGAGAGTCAAACCAGGATCCTTTGGCTTTGCAGGCAAACGCCTTAACCACTAAGCAAGCCCCCTCCAGCCTTTTCTAAAGATGGAGTTTCATTATGTAGCTCATGCTGGCCTGGCATTTACAGTCCTCCTGCCTCAGTCCCACAGTTGTTCAGATTACAGCTGGGTAGCATTGTGATGCCTTTTTTAAAATGGTGCCTTTTGTGAACTAGTGCTTGTCACACTACTTTTGAGCCATGGCATCTGCTTTTTGTCACTCTGCAGCTCTTTGGCACTTGACTGACTTAGCTGCTGTGTATAGGGTTAGGGTTATCGCTTATATCTGCTTGTTTAGCTTTTAGTAGGTTTGTGAGAATTTCACATTTCTGAAACTTGGATACTACAAATTGTGTTGGCCCATAGCCTTATGTGAATATGCTTAGTTATTTACAGATTTTTAGAAAAAAGGCAGTTATAGACTGGGTTTTCTTTTTATGAAGTAGAATTACAGTTTAGTAATATTAGTAATTAGTAATATATTTTAAAAAATATCTTTATTTAAGAGAGAGAAAGAGGCAGAGAGAGAAAGAGAATGAATGAATGGGTGCACCAGGGCTTCCAGCCACTGCAAATGAACTCCAGACGCATTGCGCCCCCTTGTGAATCTGGCTTCTGTGGGTCCTGGAAAATCGAACTGGGATCCTTTGGCTTTGCAGGCAAACTTCTTAACTGCTAAACCATCATTCAGCCCAGTAATTAGTAATATTTTAAATTAAAAAAAATTAAACAAAATTAAATGTAAATTTCCCAAACTAATTTTCAGAGCGCTGATTTGGGCTGGGGATATTTGGTTTCTAGCACAAAAAAAAAAAAAAAAAAAAAAAAAAAAAAGATTTGGAGAGCTGGCTAGCAGTTAAGGCACTTGCCTATGAAGCCTAAGGGCACAGGTTCAATTCCCCAGGGCCCATGTAAGCCAGATGCACAAAGTGGCATATGCATCTGAAGTTTGTTTGTAGTGGTTGTAGGCTTTGTGCACCCACTCCCCCCCCTTTCTGTCTCTCTGTCACAAACAAATAAATAAATGGTTTAAAAAAAGTAAAAACTAACATTAAAAAAAAGTTTTTAAAATTATTTATTTGCAAGCAGAGAGAGAGAGAAGAGGCACGCCAGGGCCTCTAGCCACTGCAAACGAACTCTAGATGCATGTGCCCATTGTGCATCTGTTTTACATGGGTCCTTCCTTGGGAATTGAACCTGGGTCCTTTGGCTTCACAAGCAAATGCCTTAACCACTAAGCAATTTCTTCAGCCTGACCTGGTGACTCGCGCCTTTAATCCCAGCACACAGGAGGCAGATTTAGGAGGATCTATGTATGTTCGAGGCCACCCTGAGACTACATAGTGAATTCCCAGTCAACCCGAACTAGAGTGAGATCCTACCTCTGAAAAACCAAAACAAAACAACCTTAGCAGTTAGGGTGTTTGCCTGCGAAGTGTAAGGACCTCGGTTTGATTCCCCAGGACCCATGTAAACCAGATTTAAAGGGGGCACATGCATCTGGAGTTCGGGCTGGAGGCTGGTGTACCCATTCATTCTCATTCATATTCTCTCTCTCTCAAGAAAAATATTTTTAAAAAAGGAAAGAAATTATAAACAAAGTTTTTCTGACCAAAAGAAAGGAGTCGTAATGTTTGAAAATCGCTAAGTGATTAACTGTAAATACCAAGGATCAAAGAAATGTAGATAGTGCACAACAAACAGGCTTTTACACAGCAATCTTTAGAATGCAGACTTTTATCAGTGGAAAAGTATAAGGTGGTTTTTTTTTTTTTTTTTTTTTTTTTTGTTTTGCGAGGTAGGGTCTCACTCTGGTCCAGGCTGACTTGGAATTCACTATGTAGTCTCAGGGTGGCCTCAAACTCTCGGCGATCCTCCTACCTCTGCCTCCCAAGTGCTGGGATTAAAGGCGTGAGCCACCATGCCCGGCTTTGTTTTTGTTTTTTTAAAGGTAGAGTCTCACTCTAGCCCTGGCTGGCCTGGAACTCATTCTGTAAAACCAAGCTGGCCCCAAATCCATGTTGATCCTCCTCCCTCAGCCTCCCATAGTAGTGGGATTTAAGGTGTCCATAATAGGCCTTTCTTTTTTGTCTCCTCTGTCCCCCACAGGTAAGGTCTCACTGTAGCCCAAGGTGACCAAGGACTCTTCTCTGTAGCCCTAAACTGGCTTCAAATTTACAGAGATTTTTCCTACCTCAGCTTCCCATACCACTGGGATTGAAGGTGTGCACCTCTATGTCCAGCTTTTCGGTTATTGTTTGTGTCTGTGTTCTTCTTCTCTCAGCTTCATAAATTCTGAGATTAAAGGCATGCACCTCTGGTGCTGGGCTTTTTTGTGTGTTTTTGAAGACAGGGTCCTACTCTAGCCCAGCCTGGCTTGGTATCACATGGCCCCAGCTGATCTTCTGCGTGGAGCAATCCTCCTTCCTTAGCTGCCTGAGTGTTGGGTTATGGTCTACAAAAGAGGCCTTGATCTCATTGTGTTCTTTTGGCTGTGTTTTGTGCTTTGAAAAAATGGTTTTGGATCGTTGAATTTTTTGTAGAAGGGAAGTCAGTGGCCTTTTAAAAAGTAACATTAAGACATTGTCATGATTTTTCATCATGTAATTCATTGGCATGGAGTAAATCCACATTGTTGTGCAGTCTTTTGCCCTTTTCCAGAACTTTCTCCATATCACTTGGAACTGAGATCTGTACCATTGAAACTCATCTTCCACTGTCTGTCTGTGAGATTCTGAGTTGTGCAGGGACTTCTTCAGGTTGGAGGAGATGGAATCCAGGTCCTTGCACATGCTAGGCAAGTGCTCGTAGCACCTGAGTAGTTCTGTGTAACTCATACTTCTGCCGTGGTCTCATTGTAGCCCAGGCTGAATTGGAATTCTATGTAGTCTCAGGGTGGCCTTGAACTCACAGTGATATCCCACCTTGCCTGCCATCCGAATGCTGGAATTAAAGGTGTGCTTCAGCCACGCTCAGCTTAGATGACTTTTTGTTTTGTTTTTGAGGTAGGGTCTCAACTTTTTAGCTCAGGCTGACCTGAACTCTCTTGGTTGCTCCAGGCTGGCCTCTAACTAACGGGGGTCCTCCTACCTCTGCCTCCCGATTGCTGGGATTGAAATCATGCATCATTTAGCCTGGCGTAGATGACTTTTTTAGTTTATGGGTTAAATGATCATGGAAATAGATGAGGAAAGAATTGGTAATGCTAGAAAGTTTTATGGTTCTAGTAAGTGAAAGATGACAGTTTTATTGATGTGGCGTTAACACAATCTCAATGCTATTTTAATTCCTAATCTTGGTCTCATTCCACTTTAATACTCATCTTGGGAAACCAAAACCATGACACACAATTTAGAACTGTTTCCCTGCCCTCGTTAAGCCGTTTGTGCTGCCACAGGCACATGACTTTAACTATACTTATGGCAGCAGAACTCAGTCCAGGTAATAGAGAAATTACTTTCAGGGTCTTATATAGTCCATTCTGGACACATTCTAGTGGAGCTGCCCTAAGCTCCTTGCCTACTTGTTTTCTTTCCTTTTTTTTGGTTTTCCAAGGTAGGGTCTCACTCTAGCTCAGGCCTGACCTGGAATTCACTATTGTAGTCTCAGGGTGGCCTTGAACGTTCTGCAATCCTCCTACTTCTGCCTCCCGAGTGCTGGGATTAAAAGCGTGCGCCACCACGCCCGGCCCTCCTTTCCTACTTGCTAAGGCTAAGTGACAGGTTCTATGTGTGCACCACTATGTCTAGTTTATGTGGTGCAGGTAGGGATTGAACCCAGGACTTCCTGCTCTTAACCACTGAGCCTTTTCCTGGGCACAGATTTGCCTTTTGAAAGAGCCATCTGAGACAAAAACAGGATCTACAAAAAGTTTGACTTCTCTTTATATCTTGTAAAAGAATGAGCTTTTTTTCCTTAGAAATGGTAGCATGTAGTCTGGCTTGCTGGACAACACTTGCAGTCCCAGCACTTGGGAGTTAGATATATAAGGATCAGGAAATCAAGCTCTGCCTTGGTTATATGAGATCTCTCTCAGCCTTATGGCCTGAGTTGAATTCTCTAGTACCCATGTAAAGCCAAACACCCCAAAAGAGTTCATGTGCCTGGAATTCATTTGGAGGTAGGAGGCTGTGGTGCGCTCAGAAGTCACTCTCTCAAATAGGTACATAAATATTAAAGAATTTCTTGCTCCCTTGTGTGCTAAAAAAGTTTTCAATATACGTGGACAGTTAGTTTGACATGTGATATAGAAGCTCATTGTTCTGCCCTACAAGTGTGTTGGGGTGATGTTTCTTCATTTTGAGCATTTTGGAGATTGCTGCCGTCTTGCTCAGAGAGCTGACCCATTCCGGGAACCTTGTTAGGTTTACAACATAGGTCACGACAAAGCAAGGCGCTTCTTTAGGAAGTCAGATTTATTTTTTTTTGGTGAGGTAGGGTCTCGCTCACTTTAGCCCAGGCTGACCTGGAATTCACTCTGTAGTCAGGGTAGCCTTGAACTCAAGCCCATCCTCTTATCTTTGCCTCTCAAGTGCTGGGATTAACTAGCATGTTCCACCACACTATTCTTTTGAGATAGGTCTCCAGTAACTCACACTGCCTTGAGTTCCAGCTATTTGTGCTTCTGTCTCCCACCTGCTGAGATCATAGGTGTGCACCACTTTGCCTGACTCAAGTTTACAGTGTCTCCCCTCCCTTCTTTCCCTCCCTCCTATCCGTCCATCCAACCTCCCTCCCCTCCCCCAGCAAGACCTCACCTCCCAAGTTGCCAGCAGCTGGAAATAAAGTGTTCAAAACACAGGGGTTTATGGGTTGTATCTGATTCAAGCCACCACAGTAGTTTTCTTCAGTTCTGAGTGTGTGTGTGTATATATATATTTACTTATGTGACAGACAGGCTGACTGAGACTAACTATGGGTACACAAGGTCCTCCTACTATCACACACAAACTCTTGACTTATGCTCCAGTGTGTGCATCTGACTTTACGTGGATCCAGGGGAATTGAACCCAGGGCTGTCAGGCTTTGCACCCTTAACGGCTGAGCCATCTCTCTCACCCTCGAGTGTATTTCTGATGTGTTCTATATGTATGCAGGGTAGCATTCAAAGTATGATTTTGTGTAAAATTGTTTGTAGCTTAGTAAAAGAGCCTCAAAATGGGAGAGGAGCAGGTTTCAGTGTTCAGTTTAATGCTGCACTGTCAGGAAATTGTTTCTCACCGAGGGAAGATAATGAACATAAGGCTGTTAGTGTTGGCGGTTTCCAAATCTAGTTGTGTTGTGTTTCCTGAGCTCAAGATGGTGATGTACTTGCAGTTTGTACCCATTGGTTTTGCCACCTTCCTTACTTTGATTTTTGTTGTTGTTCGTTTGTTTTTGTTTTTCAAGGTAGGGCCTCGCTCTTTCTCAGGCTGACCTGGAATTCACTACATAGTCTCAAGCTGGCCTCAAATTCATGGCGATCCTCCTACGTATGCCTTTCGAGTGCTGGGATTTAAAGGCGTGTGCCACCACGCATGGCTACTTTGATTTTTTTAAAAATATTTATTTGCAAGCACTGAGCAGGACAGAGAGAAAGAATGATAAATGATACCATTTCTCCAGCCACAGGATAGTAAGTCTTAATGGGTAGGACAGTATAAGAGTATATTAAAATATGCATGTGAGACTAGGAATTCTTGAGTGGAACATCACAATTTGATCTTGTAGTCTTTTAAAAAAATATTTTCTTTTTTTAATTTTTATTTATTTGCAAGCAGAGTGTGAGAGAGAGAGATAGAAGAGAGGCATACAGAGAATGGGCACGCCAGGGTCTCCAGCCGCTGCAAATGAACTCCTGATGCATGTGCCCCTTGTGTATCTGGATTACATGGGTCCTGGAGAATCCAACCTGGATCCTTTGGCTTTGCAGCCAAATGCCTTAACGGCTAAGCCATTTCTCCATCCCTGATCATGTAGTTTTTGAGTCATTTTTAAAAATATTTTAGTTTGTTTATTTATTTATTTGAGAGAGAGGGAGATACAGAAATAGGCAGGTAGAGAGAGAGAGAGAGAGAATGGGTGCGCCAGGGCCTCCAGCCACTGCAAACGAAATGAAGGATGCATGCACCCCCTTGTGCATCTGGCTGACGTGGGTCCTGGAGAATCGAGCCTCAACCCGGGGTCCTTAGGCTCCACAGGCAAGTGTTTAACTGCTAAGCCATCTCTCCAGCCCTTGAGTCATTTTTTGAAGGTTAAAAGCATGCCTATTAATTTTTATTGACCAGTGTATTTTTTGTGTATGTATTTATTGTAGGATGTGTGTGCATTCATATGTAGGTCTCAGTCTAGTCCAGGCTGACCTGGACTCATTCTGTAGCCAAGGTTGGTGATCTTCCGTCTCAGCTGCCTGCGTGTTGGCTTTCTATGCATGAACTACTTCATGCAGCTTCTCACCTGGTCTATCTAACGAGCAAGCCTTTGGTGTCCTACTGTCTCAGTCTCCTTAGCACTGGGAGTATAGGCACACACCACCATGCCCAGCTTTTCCCTGGGTTCTAGAGGTATGAACTCCCTGTTCCATATGCATTCGTACATACATACATATAATGCCATCTCCCCAGCTCTGTGTATATACATATATTTATTTATTATTGAGCATTGAACCTAGGCCTTCTACATGATGTCCCCAGCCTTATTTATGGGGTTTTTTTTTTTTGTTTGTTTGTTTAGATTTTTGTTTTTCAAGGTGGGATCTTGATGTAGCCCAGGCTGATCTGTAATTTACTTAGGTAGTCTCAGAGTGGCCTCAAATTCACAGTGATTGTCTACCTCTTCCTCCCAAGTACTGGGATTAAATTTTTGTTTGCTTGTTTGTTTGTTTGTTTGTTTATTTATTTATTTATTTATTTACTTTTTTGGCGGGGGGTGGTGGTTCAAGGTAGGGTCTCATTTCAGCCCAGACTGACCTGGACTTCACTATGTTGTCTCAGGGTGGCCTCGAACTTACAGTGATTCTCCTACCTCTGTCTCTCAAGTGCTGGGATTAAAGGCATGTGCCACTATGCCTGGCCTTTATTTACTTTTTTTAAAAGGTTTTTCGAGGTAGGGTCTTAACTATAGCCCAGGCTGACCTGGAATTCACTATGTAGTCTCACGGTGGTCTTGAACTCATGGCAATCCTCCTACCTCTGCCTGCCCAGTACTGTGCTTAAAGGCTTGCACCACCATGCCCGGCTTGTTTTTATACTTTTCTAATATAAAAATAGCCTGTTGGCCTACTTTCTAAAAGTGAATTGTTGTACTTTGTAAACTTATTTCCTGACTTGTACGTCAGCTGCATGTTGAGTAGAAGACATCAGCCTTAAGCAAGCAGGGCAAAGATGCTTTGTGTTGGGAAAGTAGAAAGTTATTTTTATTTTTTAAAATATTTTACGTATTTGTGGATGAGAGGGAGTAAGTATGGACATGCTAGAGACTTGCCACTGCAAATGAGCTCCAGACTTACCGACCACCCTGTGCATCTGGCTTAATGTGGTTACTGGGGAATGGAACCCAGGCTGACAGGCTTTTTAGAACAAGCACCTTTAATTTCTGAGCCATTTCCTCAGTCTTCCAAAAGTCAAATGTATTTAAGAATTTCTTCTTCTTCTTCTTTTTTTAAATGCTTATTTGCAAGGAGAAAGAGAAAAAGAATGAATGGGTGCACCAGGGCCTATAGCCATTGCAAATGAACTCTAGACACATGCGACACTTTGTGCATCTGGCTTTACCTGGGTACTGGGGAATCAAACCCAGGTTGCTAGGCATTGCAGGCAAATGCCTTAACTGCTGAGCCATCTCTCCAACTCAAGAAGTTCTTTTATGCTAAGATAATTTATGCAGCTTCTTTTATTGGTAACAAACCACTGCAAGCACAGCACTGCGGAAAGCACTGTACTAGTTGCTCAAACGTGTATTAAGCATTTTGGTAGCAACACACACATCACTTGGCTTTTGTTAATTGAAGACTTAAGTATATTCATTTGAAGTTATGGGGAGTCCAATCTTGGCTGAGAGGAGTGATGGACATTATTGTGGTTCTTCTCTTTCAGGTGTTTGTTTGCTTATGGAAGGGCTGCAAAGTGTATAACACTCCCTCCACCAGCCAGAGCTGGCTGCAGAGGCACATGCTCACACACAGCGGAGACAAGCCTTTTAAGGTATGTATGCAAGTGGACAGTGTGATTCCTAAAAGGTAGAGTCTCACTCTGTTGTAGCTAGCTTAAGCTGGCCTTGAACTTAACCCTCCTTCCTGAGCCTCGAGTGCTGAATCGCTAGCTGAGCTGATGACATGTGGAGTGAGCGCACTTGGGCCCTTGCAAAAGTTCTCTTTACATTACTGCGGTTGGAGCCAAGGCCCCTGCACGCTGATTAGGCAACCTACCACTGAGCTTCCACAGTCCCTCCTAAAAATGTTACAGGAACTGTTTATGTTGTGAGTGCATTTCAGAAGTAGATGGATAGAGAGGTAATTGAGTGCACATGTCTGAGTTTGAAGAGTAGAGGTCTCTGCGGTGGTGAGCAGTCAAACCAGCTCCAGCCACGTCTATCAACTGGCTGCTTGTTGATAATACTTGGCGTTGGATTGTATTCCTTTTTTTCCCCTTTTCCTTTTCCTTTTTTCCCCCAAGGCAGGGTCTTGCTCTAGCCCAGGCTGACTTGGAATTCACTCTGTCGTCTCAGGGTGGCCTTGAACTCATGGCAATCCTACTACCTCTGCCTCCCATTGGATTATCTTTTTACTGCCCAAAGTTTTGGCCTTGGCAGATACTGCTACCCTTGCTAGAGGAATGATAGATTGTAACTCCTTCACTCAAGTTTGAGCTTGCTGTACCTATGAGCTTAGTTGTGAAATCTTTGTCAAATCAGTGAGTCAATGTCCTGGGAAACCTTTACAAAAAGCCCATTCCCGGGGTATGGGGGGAGGGGAGGGAAATAATCATACATTTTTTTGTATGTAAGTATAGAAGTTATCAATAAAGAAAAAAAAAAAAAAAAAAAGCCCGTTTCTGCCTGGCGTGGTGGCACACGCCTTTAATGGGAGGCAGAGGTAGGAGGGTTGCCATGAGTTCAAGGCTACCCTGAAACTACATAGTGAATTCTAGGTCAGCCTGGGCCAGAGTGAAACCCTACCTTGAAAAAAAAAAAAAAAAAAAAAAAAAAAGCTGGTTTCTATAAAAATGACTTTTTCTTTTGCTTCACTAAAAAATATTTTGGGGCTGGAGAGATGGCTTAGCAGTTAAGGCACATGGCTGTGACCCCTAAGAACCTGGGTTCGATTCTCCAGGTCCCACGTTAGTCAGATGCATATGGTGGTGCATGCATCTGGAATTCGTTTGCAGTGGCTAGAGGCCTTGGCATGCCCATTCTCACTCTTTCTCTCTTGCTCCCTCTCTGTCTCAAATAAATAAAAACAAAATCTTTAAAAAAAAATCTTCTTTCAAAAATTATTTTGGGCTGGACAGGTGGCTTAGCAGTTAAGGTAATTGTCTGCAAAGCCTAAGGACCCATGTTCAATCTCCAGATCCCATGTAAGCCAGATGCACAAAGGTGATGCAAGCCCAAGGTCGCACATGCCCTCTAGTCATGCTAGCCTCTGGAGTTCTATTGCACTGAATAACGAATTCTCTCTCTCTTAAAACAAAAACAAACAAACAAACAAACATTTTGGTTTCCAATTCAGAAAAGCGTATTCCACAGAATTTAAAGGTTTGTATCTAAAGAAGCTTAATAGTTGTTAAAATCATACCACTGGAATGTAAATATTGTGCACTGAACTTTCTTTGGGTTATGTCAGAGAATGAGGTAATTCCTGTGGAGTTGCTTATAGAAAATTCACCCAATATTTTTTTAAAAAGCAATCCTTAACAGGTTTAAGTAGACAGAACATTTACCCGGGACTGTGGGGTACATGCCTACAGTCTCAGCTACTTTGGAAGGCGGAGGCAAGAAGAATAGTTTAAGCCACAGCTATGGAGGCATTTTGGGCAGTAGTGTAAGACTGCCTATTGTAGATCTTCCTATTGCTGGGACAGAGCCCCTGTCCAAAAGCAGCTGGTGGAGGAAAGGGTTTAGTCTAGCTTACAGTCTTGAGAGGAAGCTTCATGATGTCTGGGGAAAGGATGGCATGAGCAGAGGCTAGACACCATCTCTGCCACAGCAGGTGGACAACAGCAGCAGGAGAGTGAGCTCTGGCAAAAGGGAGCTGAAATAACGTGAACAACCCTAAGCATGCTCCCAGTAACCCACTTCATCCAGTAAGGCTCCACCTCCCAAATTTCCACCAGCTGGGAACCAAGCATTCAAAACCAAACACATAAGTTATGGGAGGCATCTCATTCACACCACAAGACCTACTAACTAACCCCTTCCGACTTGCATGCTTCCTTTGTTCTGTGGCCTGCTGATTACATAGGGTTGCTTGGCTGAGTGTGCGTGGGGCATTGTGTCCTGGAGTCTGGGCAACTTACCTGTGGCTGCACCACCCAAGAACAAGACTCCTCCTTCCCAGCAGTGCTCACTGACTCACTGACTGACTGCCAACGACGCTGGGAGGGTGGACTCTCCTTTGTGCAGGAACCACGGTTGCTGTGATTTCATGAGTGTGACAGCCGCGTGTCCACAGCACAGCAAGTACCTCTCCTCGTCCTCCACTCTTACATTCTTTATGCCTGTGTGTTTTTAATGGTTTTGCTTATGTGCATTTGTGTGTAGGTGTGCCGGTTTCTTACTGCTGTAGACAAATACCTGACGCTTGAGCACTTTTATACTGGTCTTACATGGTGCTGGGGAATTCAACTCGGGCCAGCAGGCTTTGCAAGCAAACCCCTTTAACTGCTGAGCCTTGGAGGGAGTGGTATAGATGTCTCTTAGGGCAGAGCACACAGTAGACCTTATTCTTGGTACTTTTGCCAGCTCTGTATCTCTGCCTGCTGCAGAAGAAATTTCCGAGGACAGCAGTAATCTAAGGGTGTAAACAAATGTTTAGATGGTTGACAACTTTCCCATTTAACATAAAGGTAGTAGGTTCTGGCCTAAGGCCTATAACCTCAATAACCATCGACGTTTGGCAAGATTTACAGTACTGGGCATGCTTCCTAAACTCTGTGAAGCAGGCTCCAAATCCAACCAGAAAATGGTTGGATATCCCTGTAACAGTCCTGTTGCTCTTGCTCCAGTGTGGATTGTTTTTTGTGAAGCACCCAGGGTCCAGAGCTGGGCCAGACTGTTGCTGACTTTTCTCCCCAGCTGCACAGATAGCATCTTTCAGTGCTTTGAAAGCTAGCCTGTAGAGAGGAAGCTTCTAGCTCAGTTCCATCTTGCTCTCTGTCTGAGGGACAAATAGCCAGGTAGTGTTATTGTTCTGGTAGCCAGGTAGGAGAGGATTCAAAGAGAATTCAGCATTTGATACAGTCCAGTCTCATCACACAGGGACAGTGTCCTCAGTTATGCTGTTCTCTTTGGGCCAGCCTCCTGAATCCAAACCAGTCAGCTCTAGACCCACCTAGTAAGTGATAAGAGAGGCTTACCAGGTGGACAAGGCCACCTTCTTGGCTGTTTATATTTCTCCTGATCCTTGGATCCCAGCACTGGTAAGGCTTCCCCATCCCAGCAGCCAGGGATCTCCATGGTGCTTGAATGGGAGGAAAGTTATTTTTTATTTGTCTGTTACTCTCTTATTACTGCTTAGTTTTCTTTGTAAGTCTTCTTCATTTTCTCTGGAAACCCCCTCACATTTTCCTCCATTCCCATGCTTAGTTTATTGCATGGGCACCCAGGTCCTGCCTACTCGAAGCGTGTATATCCTGGTTACAGCCCATTCCCTGGGTTCATAAACTCCTCTAAATAAATATAACGATTTGTAATCCGTCCTCCGTCTATTTAATTTTTAATAGACAAGAGCCCAAAAGTTGGTGTTCATAGGCTATTCCTGAATTCCAAAACCCCATCATTACCATGCAGTTTTGTGGGTCATTCAAAGACATGGCATTAGCCTGTGTTGTTCAGAAGCCTCTGTCCACTTCCTGATTGATCACCAGTGTGTTGGGAGAAATGTCTAGCATTGGGATTTTCAGTTAATATCCTATGGCTTTGGGGAGCAGCTCTATCCACTTGGGGGTTTCTTTGTTGCATTTTTTCCCCCTTAATTTTGACAGAGTATCTTACTGTAACTCTGGCTGACCTGGAACTCACTCTGTAGCCCCAGGCTGGCCTCTGAACTCTTCCTGATCATCCTCCCTCTGCCTCTCAAAAGCTGGGACTATAAAGGTGTGCACTATTACTGGCTTATCACTTCAGGTTTCTCTTCCCCACCCCCTGAGGTAGGGTCTCACTCTAGCTCAGGCTGACCTGAAATTCACTGTGTCGTCACAGGAGGGCCTCAAACTCACAGCGATCCTCATAGCTCTGCCTCCCGAGTACTGGGTTTAAAGACACGTGCCACCATACCTGGCCTCACTTTGGGTTTTGAATTAAGATTTTTGGTCAATATTTTTTTCTGCAGGGTGAGAAATCTGAATCTAATTTCATTCCCTGTGAGTTTTGCCAGTATCGTTTATTAAATAGGCTTTTTTTTTTCTCATGTAAGCTTTGTACACATTTTTATGAAAATTAGGTGCCCTTAACTACACCTTTCATTTTATTTTATTTTTAATTTATTTTAATTTTTTTGAGTATTTTTCCAGACTTTATTTAGTGCTGAAATTATCATTTTTATTCTGCAGGTAAGGCCTAATGAAAAGCAATTAGTTAAGAGTCATTTCAATTATACTTTCCATAATTTTCTCTCTTGCTTAAAACGGCAGTGTTTCCCCATGTTACTAAAATGATGAAGTTCTTTTACTGCCCATTTGCACCTTGCACCTTAGGCTTGATTATCTCACTTAACCTGAGCCACCCTTTAACAGTGGGAATTTGTTTTTCAGTTATTTCCTTCCTCCTGACTTTTCTCATCTCTTTATGCTCTCTATCACACTGTCATTCAAACTGCCATTGGCTACTCCCTCTGCCTGGGGATATCTTCCAACAGATATTTCATGGTTATACTCTGTGTTCCTTCCAGTCTTATAACAGGTCTATTTCTTTTTCTTTTTATTTTTATTGACAACTTCTATACTTACATACAAAAAAACCCCACCTGCTATTTCCCTCCCCTCCCCCATTCCACTTTAGAACTCCAATCTCCATCATATCCCCTCCCTGTCTCCATTAGTCTCTCTTTTAATTTGATGTCATCATCTTTTTCTTCTGTTTTGAGGGTCTTGCGAAGGTATTGCTAGGCACTGCAAGGTCATGGATATCAAGGCCAATTTCTGTCTGGGCAGTTGCATTGTAAGGAGTCATACCCTTCCTTTGGCTCTTCCATTCTATCCGCCCCCTCTTCCGCAATGGTCCCTGAGCCTTGGAGGGTGTGACAGAGGTATTTCAGTGCTGGGCACTCCTCCATCCCTTCTTCCCAGCACTATGTTGCCTTTTGGGTCATCCCAGTGGTCATCACCATCTGAAAAGAGAAGCTTCTCTAACCAGATGTGAGAGTAGCATTAATATGTGAACATGAACATTAAGGGCAGCTTGCTGGGAATAATATATACATTTAGCCAGACCAGAGCAGGCTTTATATCCCTAAGGCTCATGACCTCCCCTGCCACAGACTTTTGCTTAGGTTTTTCAGTACCAGGTATGTATTCCCTCCCATAGAGAGGGCCTTCAGTCCAATTATGGAGCAGTTGGCTACCCCAAGAGTAGACATGCCACTATTGCACCCATTCAGTCATTGGGCCTGTATGGCCAAACTTGAATATTCAGTGTCCACTGTTTTCACTGCTGATGACTTCTGTCTTCCATATGGCTGTATGCAGTGCAGCTTTTTCCAGCTTTCAGTTGGTTGGTCTACAGGGAGAAGGTTTTCTGCTCAGCACCAGCTTCCTTTCTCAGTGACCTTGCCTCTCAGGCAAGAGATGTCTTCAGCAATAGGGTCTTCTGTTTCTCAAGGGAAACCAAGGGCTTTGGCAAAAGCCTTTAATATTTTGGAGGCTACCGGGACCTCCTTGGTCAACAACTCACTGGAAGGTATCCCATTTTATTTATGTGATGGGAGTGGGGGGTGGGGAGAATAGGCACACTAGGGCCTCTAGCCACTGCAAATGAACTCCCGATGCATGCGCCCCCTTGTGCCATCTGGCTTATGTAGGTCCTGGGAAATTGAACCCGGGTCCCTTGGCTTTGCAGGCAAATGCCTTAACTGCTAAGCCATCCCTTCAGCTCTAACTACACTTTAAAAAAAAATTACTATTTCTTTGTTTATCTGCAAGCATAGAAGAGGAGAGAATGGGCGTGCCAGGCCTCCAAGCACTACAGAGGAATTGCAGATGCATGCACCTTTCTTTGCATTGGCTTCATGGGGGCACTGGGCAATTGAACCGAGATCGTTAAGCACTGCAGGCAAGCACCTTTATCCACTGAGCCATCTTTCCATCCCTTTATTTTTATTTTTATTTTTTTTTATTTATTTATTTATTTTTTTTGTTTTGTTTTTCGAGGTAGGGTCTCACTCTGGTCCAGGCTGTATTTTTAATTTTTAAAAAAATTAATTTATTTATTTGCAAGCAGAGTCAGAGAGAATGGGCACACCAAGGACTCTAGCCATTGCAAACAAACTCCAGATGCATGTGTCCCTTGTGCATCTGGCTCATGTGGGTCCTGGAGAATCGAATCCGGATCCTTTGGCTTCGAAGGCAAGTGCCTTAACCACTAAGCCATTTCTTCAGCCCTTTTTTGTTGTTGTTGGTCTCACTGTAGCCCAGACTGACCTGGAATGCACTATGTAGTCTCAGGATGGCCTTCAACTCATGGTGATCTTCCTGCCATTGTCTCCTGAGTGATGGGATTAAAGGCGTGCACTACCATGCCTGGCCAGGGTCTCACTCTAGCCCAGGCTGACCTGGAATTAACTATGTAGTCTCAGGGTGGCCTTGAACTCATGGCGCTCCTCCTACCTCTGCCTCCCAAGTGCTGGGATTAAAGGCGTGCGCCACCACGCCCGGCAAATTTTTTTTTTTTTTTTAAATTTATTTGCAAGGAGAGAGGAGGGATGGAGGGAGAGAGAGAGAGAATGGGCACAACAGGGTTTCTAGTTGCTGCATAAGAACTCCAGATGCCTGCACACTTTTCTGGCCTTATGTGGCTACTGGTGACTCAGACCCAGGTCCTGTGATTAGTGCCTTTTCCTGAAGTTACTCCTTTTGTGTGTGTGTGCTGAACACTTACAAGCTTCTTGAGGGCAGGAAGCATATCTTCTTTACCCCTCTTCTTTTTGCAGTGTGATAGCTGGCATAGGCAAGCATTTGAACTGAGATTTTTATACTCATTCTTCCCCTTGTGCCCTTAAAAACTGGGCAGAAATTTTAGGGCTGGAGAGATGTCTTAGCGGTTAAGGCACATGCCTGGGAAGGCCAAGGACCCTGGTTCGATTCTCCAGGTCCCACATAAGCCAGATGCATAAGGGGGCGCACACATCTGGAGTTCATTTGTAGTGGCTAGAGGCCTTGGCGTGCCCATTCTCCCTCTCCCTCTCTCTCTTTCCCTCTCTCTGTCTCTAATAAATAAATAAAAATAAAAATTTTTTAAAAATCTAGGCAAAAATTTTAAAGATGTTGAGTGATAAATATTTTATTTTGACACACACAAGACATTCTGGGGTCTTTTGTAAGTCAAAATCAATAGAATAGTTTTTCTTGGTAATCCATAAGGAGCTTGTTAATGTTTGAGCTGTCATTGTTATCAGGGTTACCAGGATTTATGGATGGCAGGCAGCTGTTGATTTCCACTGGTGTATGTTAAGTGTCAGTGATCCACAAGATGCTTCAGGTCAGAAAGACATGAATGAAAATTTCAAGATGTGTGGAAAGTGGGTTCATCAGGCATCAGGTGCCTGGATTGTCCTGAAGGTCTGAGGGCTGGCGCCAAGGAGACTAGCACTTGTCCACTTGAAACACATGCAGGTGTTTGAAGAAGTGGGCATTTCCACCCAGTATAGGGTGTTGTAGTTTTTAGAAGTTTAAACTGGCAGAGTTACTTGGATTTCAAGTAAGGAACTAAGCTGGATATAGTTTTTTTTATTTCTTTTCCCCAAGGTAGAGTCTCGTTCTAGTCCAGGCTGACCTCCTGGAATTCACTACGTAGTCTCAGGCTGGCTGCAGACTCATGGTGATCCTCCTACCTCTGCCTCCCGAATGCTGGGATTAAAGATGTGCATCACCGGGCTGGAGAGATGGCTTAGCTGTTAAGGCGCCTGCCTCCTAAGCCTAAGAATGCAGGTTCCAATCTCGAGGTCCCACGGTTAGCCAGATGCAGTGATGCAATGGCGCAATGCCGCACTTGACCACGGGGGGGTGGTGCACACATCTGGATTTCGTTCTCAGCTGAGAGACTGCTGGCGCGCCCATCTCTATCTGTCTTCCTCTCCCTCTGTGTCTCTCTTTAAAAAAAGATGTGCATCACCATGCCTGGCTTGGATATAGTAAACTTAAATAAAAAAGGCATTATCAATCCAGTTTTGGATTTTGTTCCTTGGGGGATGGAGACTATATATATATATATATATATAATGTTTATAATTTTTTGGTCTATTGAGGTGTAGGGTCTTGCTATAGAACTGGAATTCACTATTTAGTCTCAGGGTGGCCTTGAACTCATGGTGATCCTCCTACCTCTGCCTCCCAAATGCTGGGATTAAAGTCATGCCCCACTACGCCCAGCCTTTTTTGTATTTTGTATTTTTTTTGATTATTTTATTTATTTTTGGAGAGAGACACAGAGAGAGACAGACAGAGATGGAGAGGGAGACAGATAGAGATGGGCGCCCCAGCAGTCTCTCAGCTGCTGTGAACTAAACTCCAGATGCGTGAGCCCCCTTGTGGTCAAGTGTGGCATTGCGCCCTTGCGTCACTTTGCATCTGGCTAAACGTGGGACCTGGAGATTGGAACTGGGTTCTTAGGCTTAGCAGGCAGGCGCCTTAACCACTAAGCCATCTCTCCAGCCCTGTATTTTGTATTTTTTATAAATATTTTTATTTATTGCAAACAGAATGGGTGCACCCAGGCCTCCATTTACTGCAAAGGGACTCCGGGTGCATGTGCCACTGTGCATCTGGCTTTACATGGGGGCTAGGGAATTGAACTCTGTTCCTTAGGCTTTGAAGGCAGACACCTTAACTGCTGAGCCTGGGGGGCATTTTTAAATGCTTGATTACTGAGAATTTGTTAGAAGATGTACAGAAATCATATCCCAGGATGTGCATACATGTTACCTGTAGCTGCTTTGTGCTTATAGTTCTGATGACAAATGAAGCTCTGCACTCATTAGAATTGCAGGTCTGTGAGCATCTCAGTCTTGCTGAAATAGAAGACTATCAGGGCAGTGCTCAGTGGAACTTACAGAGGACTGCAGAAGACGTGTGCTAAGGCCTGGGGAGGTGGTTTAGCAGTTATAGGTGCTTGCTTATAAAGCCTACTGGCTCAGGTTCGATTCCCTAGTACCCAAGTTAAGCCAGTTGCACAAAGTGGCATGTGTGTTTAGAGGGCTTTTTTTTTTTTCGTACTGACAAGAAGCTCTGGTGTGCCCATACTCTTTCCACTGAAATAGATAGATGCTAGATAAAAAAAAATATACTTATGATGGCTTCTCCAGGGGATAAACTAGATCTGATAGTTTATCCAGCTTATGAGAAAACTCTTTTAAAACTGTTAATTGAATTCCCAAGCTTTAACATCAGGGTAGAAAAGTAGGAAGGCCGTGGGTGGTGCTGAGGTTGTTTAAATTTTAAGGTAAAAATGTTTAAAGTCTAGGACTCTAAATAATTGTGAGCATATCAGAATAGCTGTTCTTGTTTTTAAAGTGATTACTTTAAAACCATGTTTTCCAGGAAGGTAGCCCCCTTGCTTTTGCCTTTGATTTAGAGGAGAGAGCAATAAAGTGGTGGCTGTGAAGCCTTGGTTTCAATGCAGTTGTGCCATGCACTGCGTGTGCTGATTGGGGCTCGTGAGTGAGGTGCTTCTGGCTTCTGTCGGGTCCTGGATTAAGTTTCGCAAATACTTCACAGTCATTCATTTCTTCTTGGGCTGTTGACTGTGATCCTGACACCTGTTCTTTGTTCTTTGTTTTTCTTTAGTGTGTCGTTGGTGGCTGCAACGCCAGCTTTGCTTCTCAGGGAGGGCTAGCTCGCCATGTACCCACACACTTCAGTCAGCAGAACTCTTCAAAAGTTTCTAGCCAGCCAAAGGCCAAAGAAGAATCTCCTTCTAAAGCTGGCATGAACAAGAGGAGGAAACTGAAGAACAAAAGACGGCGCTCATTACGTAAGTGTTGCACTGAAATGTATGTGTTTGTCGTGGGCTTGAGGGAAAATCCTGCTCAGTGGTCTTCATTTTAGCTTGTCTAAGAATCTAGTGACAGCTGTTGTAGACTTTAGGGAATCAGTCCACAGAATATAAGTATATGGAATTACATGTTGAGGGCTCTACTTGGATTCTGTTCTAAATCAACACACAGTAATGTTGGTATTTCTGCAAATACTTTAGAAAGTTTTAGCATGTTAAAGGTAAAAATCTACACTTAAGTAATGCATCCATTCCAAAGTTTAGTGTTGTGTGGTCAGTGTGTATATGTAACATATACAGTTGTTAATGTGCTTCATTACTAGCGTATAAACTATATCCTTGATGTTAAGCATTGAAAGTAATAAGGTGATAGGTTTGCAAATACAAGGAGCAGGACTGAACTTACGAAATTGCAGAGCCTAGAACATACATATGTGCCAAGTTGACTAATGGATTTGTTTTGTTTTGTTTTTCGAGGTAGGGTCTTACTCTGGCTCAGGCTGAATTTACTATGTAGTCTCAGGCTGGCCTCAAACTCATGGCGATCCTCCTACCTCTGCCTCCCGAGTGCTGGGATTAAACGTATGCCCCACCATGCCCGGCTCTTTTTTTTTTTTTTTTTTTTTAATTTTTATTTATTAGCAACAGAGAGAGAGAATGGGCGCACCAGTGCCTCCAGCCACTGCACGTGAACAGATGCATGCTAAGCCATCTCAAGCCCCTGACTAATGGATTCTGAAACGAGTGTGAAGTGTCATGAATGAATGACTGAATTAATGTATGCATGCATGTAAGCAATTGTAAAAGGAAGTGTTTGCAAGGTTGCCCTTTTTTCTTACGGTTTAGTTGGCATGTAGAAGATAAACCAGATGCAATCCAGGCCATAAAGCTGATTGTGAAAACACTCAGGCTTGTGATAGTGCAGAGTTGGCAGTAGATGGGTGAACAGGGCCCCTCCCATAGGTCCACATATAATATGCTGAGCACCGGACCTGCATGGCCCAGCCCGGCCCCGGGTTCCTGTCACTGGCCGTGCACACAACACGAGGAAGGGGGTGAAGTTCCGCATCTCGTGTCATGTTGTCAGCTTGAGCCGTCCCTGCACTTCTCTCCTTGTTGAAATACCTTACAGGTTGAAACTGCAGGGGAATCCAGCCTGAAGGATGGATGCTGGTGCTTAGCTTGTTTTTTCTCTTTCTCCTCTTAAAATTTGTTTATTGATTTATTTGTGTGAGAAAATGGGCACCCCAGGGCCTCCAGCCACTGCAAACAAACTCCAGATGCATGCACCATTTGGTGCATCTGGCTTATATGGGTTCTGGGGAATCGAACCTGGGTCCTTAGGCTTCTCAGGCAAGTGTCTTAACCATGAAGCCATCTCCCCAGCCCTGTTTTCTCCTTTTTATTCAGACTGGGATGCTAGCCCGTGAAATGACACCACCCACAGTTAGGGTGTCTCTTCCTTCCTTAGTTAAGCTAATCCAAAATCTTGTCACTGACTTTCATCAGTCACTCATCTAGATGAGTCTGCGTCCAGTCGAGATTGACAAAGAATGGCTGCTTTGAGTGCTTTAAGACCAACAGGTCTTTTGGCCCTTAATCTCAGGAAAAGCATTTCCTTGGAAAGCAGAGAGAAACTACACTCTCCCAGGAGCCACAGAAAGGAACTTGTCTCTCCAGCATTAAGCAGAATCATCACTACTTTTTACTCACCCCCCACTGCCCACACCTCATACATAGCCTTGTCTTTTGCATCACCTGAAGTGATTGCATTCTTGTCTTGTGGGTTCTGCTTGTTGATTTTTGGCTTATTTTGTCAGGAAAAAAGTAGTTAGAACAAGTTTTGTGGCATGTCTTCTGTTGAGGGCAGTGTATTGTGTTCTGAGAGCTCTGCACAGCCCCACAGTTGGTAAATCAGCACATACATGACTACAGATACACGCCCTATCAGAAATCAAGCCAGGGTTTTATTTACTTATTATTTGTTTTTTTAGGTTTTAAAAAATTTTCATTTTATTTATTTGTGTGTGTGTGTGAGAGAGAGAAGGATGCAGATAGAGAAATGGGTGTGCCAGGGCCTTCAGCTACTGCAAATGAACTCCAGATGCATGCCCAACTTGTGCATCTGACTTACGTGGGTTCTGGGCAATCGAACCTGAGTCCTCTGACTTTGCAGGCAAACTCCTTAACTGCTAAGCTATTCCTCCAGCCCTGCTTACTATTACTTTAAAAACTATTTTATTTATCTATGGTGGGGGGAGAGTTAGAGAAAATGGACATTCCAGGGCCTCCCAGCCACTGGAAAAGAACTCCAGACACATGTACCACATGTGCATCTGGCTTATATGGGTTCTGGGCAATCGAACCTGGGACTTCAGACTGCAGGCAAGTGCCTTAACAGCTAAGCCTAATTACTTTTTTTTTTTTTTTTAATATTTTTCATTTTATTTATTTATTTGAGAGAGAGAGATACAGAAATAGGCTGGTAGAGAGAGAGAGAGAGAGAGAGGGAGAGAATGGGTGCGTCAGGGCCTCCAGCCACTGCAAACGAACTCCAGATGCATGCACCCCCTTGTGCATCTGGCTCACGTGGGTCCTGGAGAGTCAAGCCTTGAACCGGGGTCCTTAGACTTCATAGGCAAGTGTTTAACCACTAAGCCATCTCTCCAGCCCTACTTTTTGTTTTTTAAGAGAAACTTTATTAGATGAAAAGAAGGAAAGGAGAGAGAGTATGAGGCGCTCCTGCCCGTGAGAAGATGGGAGGGGTAAAGCCCTTATTTAGTGATTGTTGTGGTCCTGCCCTTCAACTTCCTGTAAGTTGGGACTTTAGTGAACTAATCATCATTCAGAATTTATTGTTTGTGATACAGCTCAGTGCTGGAATGCTTGCCTCACATAAGGTCCTGGCTTTAATTCCTTGTATTAAGAAAAAATTCAGTCATATACTTGGCTGTGAGCAGTGGCCCATGCCAAGACTACCCATGCCAGTTTGGGATGTGGGTGAGGTGATGTGGGAGTATAATTTGATCCCTCAAGGAGTTCAAAACCAGCCTGGTTACACACACCCTATCTCAGTTTTTTATTTGTAAGCCTTTAATCCCTGCATTTGGGAGGCAGAAGTAGGAGGATTGCTGTGAGTTCGAGGCCAGCCTGAGACTACATAGTGAATTCCAGGTCAGCCTGGGCTAGAGTGAGAACCTACCTTGAAAAAAATTTTTTAAATTTTTTAAAAAGTTATACCAATTATTTGAAAATCAAGGAAATATCTTTTTTTTTTTTTTTCCTTTAAAAAGTTTTTATTTATTTGAGAGAGGAAGAGGGAAAGAGAGAATGGGCATACCAGGGCCTTTAGCCACTGCAGATGAACTCCAGACACATGTATCACCTTGTGCATCTGGCTTACATGGATCCTGGGGAATCCTGAGGTATTTTGGCTTTGCAGGCAAGTGTCTTCACCTCTAATCCATCTCTCCAACTCAAGAAAATATCTTGTGGAAAGCCTAGCAGTAATATTGTCATTTTCCAATTTAGAAAACAAATTTTAAAAAATATTTTGATTACTTATTTACAAGAGAGAGAGAGAGAATGAGAATGAATGAATATGGGTTCTCCAGGGCTTCTAACCACTGCAAACAAATTATAGATGCAAGGACCACCTTGTATATCTGGCTTTCTATGGGTACTGGGGATTCAACCTCTGGTTCTTAGACTTTGCAAGCAAGCACTTTAACCGCTGAGCCATCTCTCCAGCCCGTAGAAAAATCGTGATGACAGTGGAACGGAGTGTTGGTGTGATGCTGGGACAGACTTGAGATGAGTATTCGGTCTAGAGGTGCTCATCACCGGCTCACAACGTGGAGCTGTACTGAGAGCAAAGCACGTGTACACACCAACTTGAAATGTCGGGTCACTTTTGGCTAATTACTTGTTCACAGTGAGAGTTTATTATTTTTGTGGAAACAGACAAATAGGCTGTTTAGTAGACACCTGTTTTTGTGTTGACTTGTAGCGCGACCACACGATTTCTTCGATGCACAAACACTGGATGCTATACGGCACCGAGCCATATGCTTCAACCTCTCAGCTCACATAGAGAGCTTGGGGAAGGGGCACAGCGTGGTTTTCCACAGCACTGTAAGTATTCATGGTTTTTCTTTCAGATCATACAGACCTGTGAAAGAATATACTATTAATTTCCTCATCAGGTTTCTGACTTTTTCAAAACCTAAGAGAATAGATTTAAGCAAAACTCCAAGTTGTTGGATGTGGTCGTGCAGTTCCATGTGTGTTTAATCCCAGCATTCCAGAGGCTGAGATGGGAGGATTCCCAATTCAAGGCCTGAACAGCTTAGAGACCCTGTCTGAAGGAATGGAATACATCTCAGTGGTGGTGTACTTGCCTTGCACACTTTAGGCTGTGTAGAAAGTTCAGTCTTCAGTACCTCAGAATGAAAAGAAACAATAGGTCAGTAAGTAAAAGCTTTGCAAGGAGTTATTTTTTTTAAAATGTATTTGGTTCCACTGATGTCATCCTGAGTATCTAGATTGGTAGACACATATCACATTATAAACAGTTTATTTCTTGGGTGGCTGGCTACCTTTTCAACCCACAACAAACAATGTTAGTTTGCAAGCAGAGAGGCAGGGAGGGAGGGAGGGAATGGGCATGCAAGGGCTCCCTACCACTACAAACAAATTCCAGATGCATGTGTCATTTTGTGCATCTGGCTTTATGTGGGTACTAGGGAATCAAACTCAGATTCTTAGGCTTTGCAGGCAAGCACCTTGAGTGTTGAGCCATCTTTCCAGCCTAAACAATGCCAGTTTGAAAAAGCAGTAAGATGAGTTGTTGTTTGTGGTTAATTGGAGCTATGTTAAAAAAAAATATTTTTATTTTATTTGCAAGCAGAGAAGAGAGAGAGAATGAATGAATGAATGCATGCCCAAGGCCTCTGCCACTGAAAAATCCAGAAGCATGTGGCACTTTGTGCATCTGGCTCTACGTGGGTACTGGGGAATTGAACCTGGGTTGCCACACCTTTGTAAGCAAGATCCTCTTAACTGCTGAGCCATCCCCCTAACTCCAATTGGAGCTAATTTTGTTGTCCTGTCATTTTAGAATTGGTATAGTTTGGCATAGATAAATTAGTGAATGTAGACTATGAAGAGATTCTTGGCAATCTGAATTCCTGGAAAAATGAGTATTTAATTTTGGTTTTTGAAATTTAGAATGTGCTACATTTAATCTCCTTTCAGTCAGCATGCCTGAGACATGAAATATTGAATTAACTATGGGCAATTGATTTTTTGTTAGATGATTTTATTATCAGCAATTGATGTCTTGTTAGATGACTTCATTGTTGACAAATATGTAGGGTGGGTTTTGCCTCCTCTTTTCCTGACTGGGAATCCTGATTTGCTCACATTGCTGGTGGAAGCCATATACCCAGCTTCCTATACTCTCTCCCACAACCCCAAGGTAGGGTCTCACTCTAGCCTAAGCTGACCTGAAATTCACTATGTCATCTCAGGGTGGTCTTGAACTCATGGTGATCCTCCTACCTCTGCCTCCAAAGTGCTGGGATTAAAGGCATGTGTCACCACGCTTGACTTCCTGTGCTTTTTCATTCATTACCTAAATTGCTTTACTTTTAGTTCCGTACATGCCACATACTGTCTCCCAAAGACCTTGTCAAAAGCAACTAGCTGGGCTGGAGAGATGGCTTAGTGCGTGCCTTATGAAACCTGAGTACCCAGGTTCAATTCTCCAGGACCCATGTAAGCCAGATGTACAAGGTGGCACTTGCATCTGGGGTTTGTTTGCAGTGGCTGGAGGCCCTGGTGAAACCATCACTCCATAAATAAAAATGAACAAGCAAATGGTTATAGTACTGCAGGGAGCAATTTGTTGTGCCTGGGTTTCCTGATAGCTATCAATTATAAAAATAAGGAAATGTTACTGTGTTTTATAGATAATGGCCTTAGGAATTGAGTGACAAACTCTTGTAGCTACTAGAGGAGAAATTTGTTGATGTGTTGGCTGAATGTTACTTTATAACCTTTATTCAGGTTGACTGAGCCAAGGAATAAACAGTAATAGATTGTATTTTCCTAGCACTCAGAAGGCTGAGATAGGAGGACTGCCGTGAGTCTAGGTCAGTCTGCATTAGGGTGAGACCCTTCCTCCAAAAAAAAAATAAATAAGGTGTCATAGAGAATTAAATTGTGAATGTTTTTGTCACCATACAACCACTGCTGCCCCCAGCTCAGGTTTTTCAGAGGACAAAACTAGGAACCAGAATGGCTGTGTTTTGTTTTGTTTTGTTTTGTTTTGTTTCTTTTTTTCCAGGTAGGGTTTCACTCTAGCTCATGCTGACTTGTAATTCACTATGTTGTCACAGGGTGGCCTTGAACTCATGGCCTCCCGAGTGTTGGGATTAAAGGTGTGCACTAGCATGCCCGGCTTTAAAAAAAATTTTTTTTTTTTTTTTTGAGGTAGGGTCTCACTCTGGTCCAGGCTGACCTGGAATTCACTACGTAGTCTCAGGGTGGCCTCGAATTTATGGCAATCCTCCTACCTCTGCCTCCCGAGTGCTGGGATTAAAGGCATGCGTCACCACGCCTGGCTCGCTAGTTTTTTTTTTTTTTTTTTTTTTTTTTTTTTAAATTTTTGAGGTAGGATCTTGCTCTAGTCCAGGCTGGCTTTCCCTCACAGTGCATCTGCAATCACAGGCTTCCAAGCACTGGTATTAAAGGTGTGTGCCACCAACCCTGGCATAATTTTTGCTTCTTTTTGCCTCCTATTAGGCAATTCTTGTAGATGCCACATCACTGGGAGGTCATGGTGTGCAACACTATGTAGTTTCTGGAAGATGGTATTCCAAGGCACTGCTCCTCTTCCTTCAGCTCTTATATTCTTTCTGCTGCCTCTTCCACAATGGTGCCTGAGCCTTGAAGGAGGGATAGAGATGGCTCTCTTAGTGCTGAACACTCCTCTGTCACTTTCTTAGCTGTGTGCTGAGTTTTGTGTGCCCAGTTGTCCATTTGCATGTCCAGTGCCATCTGAAAAGAAAAATTTCTCTCATCAGATGTCATTAGGTTGTGGAGATGGCTTAGCAGTTAACTATTAACACTATTAACACTATTAGCACTACTTTTTTCTTTTTGGGGGTGGTGTGGGAAAAAGCAAAGCCTGTTGCCAGGGGTTCAATTCCCCAGCCATAAAGCTTGATGGGAGTTTGTTTGCAGTAGCAAGAGACCTTCGTATGTGTGTGTATGTGCACGTGCGCACACATGGTGTGCAAATAAAAGTTTTTTTAAAGTGAGAGCAGCATTAATATGTGGGCGTAAACCTATTTAGAGGCAGTGTGGTGGGCATAATATCAGTTTAGGTGGCAGACAACAATTATAGCTTTCCCCTAGAACTTAGGACTTCCCAGCCTTAGGCTTTTGATGAGGTTTTCAGTACCAGAGAGAATTCCATCCCACAAAAGTAATGTCTTGCTAGTCAGCTTAATTTTGAAGTTTGTGCACATAGGTTTTTTTTTTTTTCTTCTTTTTTTCTTTTTTTCTGTAGTAGTGAGAACGGGGGAAGTGTAGAACAAGGAGTTTAATCTGTAACTGAACAATCAGTTGAGATAACTCACTAGCACATAGGTTTTTGATTTGCTTGCCAAGCATTTCCCTAACTGCCAAACATCTTTGCCTTTAAGAAAAAAATTGGTGCTGGACGTGGTGGCACACACCTTTTACCCCAGCACTTGGGAGGCAGAGGTAGGAGGATCCCAATGAGTTTGAGGTCAGTCTGGGCTATGTGAGACCCTACCTCGAAAACCAAAATGAAAAAGAAAGAGAGAGAGAGAGAAAGAAAGAGAGAGAAAAAATTTGGTGAATAGATACCAACCTTGAATTTGGTTCATTCCCGTAAATATTGAGAACCTACGGAGTCAGGTACTAGTGGTGGGTGTCAGGGTAGAGACAGTGTGTGGTAAAAGGAGACATGACTGTAAAAAGAAGCGGCATCCAACACAGTGTTAGTTAAAAGAACTGTAAGGACTTAACTGGGTTGGCTGTGGTGACCCATGCCTTTAATTCCAGCAGAGGTAGGAGGATCGCGATGAGTTTGAGGCCTAGTGAATTCCAGGTCAGCCTTGGCTAGAGTGAGAGCCTCGAAAAACAAAATAGCCTTAACTGGAAGTGAGGACATGAGCATTTGCTTATGGAGGATAACATTTTAGCTTGCGGGAAATTGTAGCACTTTGAGGTATTGGTGATCTTTCATGTTCAGCTTCTGTCCTTGTGTCTTTGGGTTTGTGTTTTCATCTTCTTACCTGTCAGTGATATGGGCTTGCAGTGGAGGTGAGCGCCAGACCCTAGATTCCTTCTTGTGCAGGCATGAGGGTGGGGAGCAGCAGGCACCTGACTTTGTTTTTTTCAGAGTCTGACTCTAGCTCAGGCTGGCTTTCTATCCCAGCCTCCCAAGTGCTGTGATTAAAGGTGTGCACCATTAGTACGTTTTTTGTTTGTTTGGTTTTTGACTTTTCGAGGTAGATTCTCATTCTAGCTGAGGCTGACCTGAAATTTAGTCTCAATGTGGCCTTGAATTCTCTCTGCAATCCTATCTCTGCCTCCCAAGTGCTGGGATTAAAGACGTGTGCCACCAAGCCCTGCCAGGGTTAGTCTTGTACCCTCGGAACACGGTAGGATTTGTTGTTAATGTGTCATTTAAAATATTCCAGAAGAGGGGTAAGTTTTGGTGGTGAAGAGACTACACTGCCTTTGCAATTAAAATAAATAAAAACCGTAGTGTAATTTTGTTTGTGTTCTGCATTGCAAATTATTTGGTCAAGTGCCTGTACTAGATACTGCACTCTGTGCTCTTTTTTGTTTGTTTGTTTTTGTTTTTGTTGTTGCTGTTTTGTTTTTTTCGAGGTAAGGTCTCACTCTAGCTCAGGCTGACCTGGAATCCCATTCACTATGTCATCTCAGGGTGGCCTTGAACTCATGGCAATCCCCCTACCTCTGCCTCCCGAGTGCTGGTATTTACCGGCTGATACTCGATGCTCTGAGGGTGATGGAGACATGGCACTGAGAGCAGCCACATGCCGATGTGCAGTAGCACAGGCCACACAGCTACACCTGTCACCTCAGTCACTCAGGAGGCAGGGGACACCCGGGCAGTATACCACGACTTCCTCTTAATAGCAACAAAAACACAAAGAAAACTAACATAGTTTAGGGATAGACTGCTAGCTTAGTATGAACAGATGTCGGTTGGACATCCAGCACTGCAAAAAAAAAAAAAAAAAACTCCACAAAAATATCAACTACTTAAAACTCTCCAAAGTTCATACTATAGAAACATTTTAACTTGATATGTGAAAGTTTAGATAGATTTAATAGGTACTGGGAGTGGGGCACACACCTTTAATCCAGCCTGGGTTAGAGCAAGACCCTACCTTGAAAAACCAAAAGAAAAAAATTATACAGGGCCAGAGTCATATTTTGGAATATTGGTTGCTTAACTTGGACCCCTCCATTGTACTTCTTGATTAAATTGTACCTCTTGGGCTGGATAGATGGCTTAGTGGTTAAGGCGCTTGGCTGCAAAGCCTAACAACTCTGGTTTGATTCTCTAGTGCCCACATAAAGCCAGATACACAAAGTAGCACATGTATCTGGAATTTGTTTGCAGTGGCTGGAGGCTCTGGCGTGCCCATCTATATCTCTCTCTGTATAACTCCCTCTCTGTTTTTTTTTTAAAACTTTTTATTAATTTGTTTATTTATTTTGGTTTTCCTAGGTAGGGTCTCTAGTCCAGACTGATCTGGAATTCACTATATAGTCAAATTTACGGCAATCCTCCTACCTCTTCCTCCTGAGTGCTGGGATTGAGGCATGTGCTACCACGCCTGGCTATATTTTATTTCATTTCATTTAATTTCTTTCATTCGTTCATTTTTTTTTTTTTCAAGATAGGGTCTCACTTTAGCCCAGGCTGACCTGGAATTCACTTGGTAGTCTCAGGGTGACCTTGAACTCACAGTGATCCTTGTACCTCTGCCTCCCAAGTGCTGGGATTAAAGGTGTATGCCACCACTCCTGGCTTTTATTTTATTTTTTTAAACATAAAAAAAAAAAACATTTTATTTATTTATTTGAAAGAGGGAAAGAGGCAGAGAGAGAGAAAGAATGAGTGCTCCAGGGCTTCCAGCCACTGCAAACGAACTCCAGGGTGCATGCGCCCCCTTGTGCATCTGGCTTACATTGGTCCTGGAGAGTCGAACTGGGAGGAATCCTTTGGCTTTGCAGGCAATGCCTTCACCACTAAGCCTTCTCTCCAGCCCCTTTATTTATTTATTTGTTTATTTATTTGTTTGTTTGTTTGGTTTTTCAAGGTAGGGTTTCACTGTAGCTCAGGTTGATGTGGAATTCACTATGTATTCTCAGGGTGGCCTTGAACTCACAGTGAACCTCCTACCTTTGCCTCCGAGTGCTGGGATTAAAGGTGTGTGCCACCATACCTGGCTCCCCATTTTATTTTATTATTTTATTTTTGTTTATTTTTATTTATTTATTTGAGAGTGGCAGAGAAAGAAGTGGATAGATAGAGAATGGGCACACCAGACTCTCTAGTCACTGCAAAGGAACTCCAGAGGCATGTGCTACCTTGTGTATCTGGCTTATGTGGGTCCTGGGGAATCGAGCCTAGAACTGGCTTCACAGGCAAGCACTTAACTGCCAAACCATCTTTCCAGCCCCAAAGTATCTTTTATTTTATTTTCTTTAATTTGTTTTTTATTTGAGAAAAAGAGAGAGAAAATGGGTGTTCCAGGGCCTCTGGCTACTTCAGATGAACTTCAGATGCATGTGCCACCTGGTGTATCTAGCTTACATAGGACCTGAAGAGTCGAACCTGGATCTTTAGGCTTTGTAGGCAAGCGCCTTAACCGCCAAGCCAGCTCTCCATCCCCCTCCCTCTCTCTTTGTTTTTAAACAATAAATACATTTAAAAATAAATTGCTTTATTTATTTTGTTTTTTCAAGGTAGGATTTCACTCTAGCTCAGTCTAACCTGGAATTCACTATGTAGTCTCAGGGTGGCCTTGAACTCATGGCAATTCTCCTACCTCTGCTTCCTGAGTGCTAGGATTAATAAAGGCATGCGCCACCACGCCCAGCTTAGTTTTTTGGTTTTTGAGTTAGGGTATGACTTTAGCTCCGGCTGGCCTGGAATTTACTATGTGTTCTCAGGCTATCTGTGAACTCACAGCAATCCTCCTACCTCTGCCTGAGTGCTGGGGATTAAAGGCATGCACCCAGCTCTGTACCTCCTTTTTAACTTAAAACATTTCTTTATATTAAAAAAAAAAATCTATTGAGAGAAAGATGTAGGTAGAGAGAGAATAAGTGCACTAGGGATTTTAGCCACTGCAAAGGAACTCCAGGCACATACACCACTCGTGCTTCTGGCTTAAGTGGGTCCTGAGGAATCAAACCTGGGTCCTTTTGCCCTTTCTTAAAAATATTTATTTATTTACTTACTTACTTATGAGAGAGAATGGAAGCGCCAGGGCCTCTAGCCACTGCAGATAAACTCCAGACTCGTGCATCCCCTTGTGCATCTGTGCATGGGTCCTGGGGAATCCAACTGGGGTCCTTTGGCTTTGCAGGCAAACACCTTAGCCACTGAGCCATCTCTCCAGCCCTAATTTTTTTTTGATTAACATATAGAGATTTAGGTACCTATCATCCTAACCTATACTTAAGTAGGTACATAATCTATTAACCAGTATTGTGAGCAGTTGAAAAACTGTTACAGAAAAATTAATGATTGAATAAGAAGTTTTGGGTTTTTTTCGAGGTAGGGTCTCACTTTAGCTCAGGCTGACCTGGAACTCACTATGTAGTCTCAGGGTGGCCTTGAACTCTTAGTGATCCTCCTATCTCTGCCTCCCAAGTGCTACCACCATGCCCGCCCAAGAAGTTTTTTTTTTTTTTTTTTTGTTTTAAATAGCTTGTGGTTTCGGAAGCCATCCTTACTCGGAAGTGGAGAGATTTCAGAACAGTGTTACAGATGAATCCCATTAGACAGTGGGGTCATAGGCCACCTCCTTAAGAGCTGTGCACAGCCTGCCATGTGACATCTTCAGTGTCCCCCCTTTGACAGCTTCACTCAGGGATGGCTGTCCATTTGAGTCTGGATGTTTTCTTTCTCTTCTACTTTCTCGTTGTTTTGCTTATTTTGTTGGTCCAGATATGTTCAAAGGTTGCAGTGAAGTGTGAATGTCCTTGAGCATTAAGTGTTCCTGAATCCAGGCTTATTGCACCAGAATTAGAAGTTCCAGTGATGAGTTTATACAAATCTGTCCTGCACCTTGGCAGTGTGTGGTAAAGGAGGTTTTGTGCTACCGTTTAGGGAAGATAAGATTGTACGGAGGTGTGGACACTCTTGATGAGTAGCAGTCAAGAAGTTAGAGGAAGGAGGTTCATTGTGAGTTTGAGGCCAGCTTGGGCTAGAGAGTGAGTTCAGGGTCAGCCTCGCCTAAAGTGAGACCTTATCTCTGAAAAAATCAAAAACAAAAAAAAGGTGCTTTTTATTT
This sequence comes from Orientallactaga sibirica, assembly GCA_036365145.1. NCBI lineage: Eukaryota > Metazoa > Chordata > Mammalia > Rodentia > Dipodidae > Orientallactaga > Orientallactaga sibirica. The sequence continues at coordinate 5,079,459 of JAEOAD010001989.1, forward strand.
TTGGCAGTACAGAAAAATGTTTTACAAATTATTTATGATGTTCTTTTCATATTATTACTAGGTGATAGCTAAGAGGAAAGAGGAATCTGGAAAGATAAAACTCTTGCTTCATTGGATGCCTGAAGACATGTAAGTGTTTGAAGTATGTATGTAATTAGTGGACTAAACCTTCAGTGAAAACCAGTCATTAATTTTTACTTGTCATGGTTGAAGGGGCAGTCTGAACATGATAAGAATACATCAAGTTCTAGAAAGATGGCTCAGCGATTAAAGGTGCTTGCTTACAAAGCCTTATGGTGCAGGTTCACATCCCCAGTACCCACATTAAGCCAGATGCACAAAGTAGTGCATGTGTCTGGAGTTTGTTTGCAGTGTCAAGGTATCCTGGCATATCCATTCCTCCTCTGTCCTTCCATCTGTCTTCCTCTCTTTGCTTGCAAATAAATAAAAATATTTAACAATAACAAAAGAATATCTCAAGTTACAAGCTTCAAAACTAGCCTGTTAATATATGGGTTTTGAGAAAGTGTGCATGTAGCCCACACTATACTTGACCTCATGATCCTCTGGCTGGTTCTACAGGATCTGCTGTGATGGGTTGTAGATACGAGCCACCACACTCATCTTACATTGATTCTATAATGAGATGGAGAAATAGAGACAAGGTCTTTTGTAGCCCAGACTGGCCTAGAACTCCTGACTCCATCTTTCTAGTGCTGACCGTACAAGTATGGCTTCTTGTTGATTTTTTACTAGATCTTTTAATATTTGTAAGCATGGTTCTTTTTTTGTTTGTTTGTTTTTCAAGATAGGGTCTCACTCTAGACCAGGCTGACCTGGAATTCAGTATGGAGTCTCAGGGTGGCCTTGAACTCACAGTGATCCTCCTACCTCTGCCTCCCAAGCACTAGGATTAAAGGCGTGCGCCACCACACACCAACTTATTTTTTAACTCTTAAGGAAATGTGTGTGTGTGTGTGTGTGTGTGTGTGTGTACATGCATGTGTGGCCAGAGGTTGAAATCAGGTGCCGTCCATTCTCAGCTGATCTCCGTTTTAGTTTTTTTTTTTTTTTTTTTAAATATTATTTATTTATGAGAGACTTATAGAGAATAATGGCACACCAGGGCCTCTACTGCAGATGAGCTCCAGGTGCATGCACCACCTTGAGCATCTGGCTTTACATAGGTATTTGGGAATCGAACCCAGGTCATTAGACTTTGCAGGCTAGTACCTAAACCATTGATCCATCTCTCCAGCTATCTCTCTAGGTTTTAAAAAATATTTTATTTTTGTTTATTTATTTATTAGAGAGAGAGAAAAAGAGTGAGAATGGGCACACCAGGGCCCCTCACCATTGCAAATGAATTCCAATCGCATGCCCCACCATGTGCATCTGGCTTACATGGGACCTGGGAAATCAAACTGGGATCCTTAGGCTTTGCAGGCATGTGCCTTAACTGCTAAGCCATCTCTCCAGCCCATCTCTCTATTTTTAAAAATTATTTATTTATTTATTTATTTATTCATTTATTTATTTATTTATTTATTTATTTAGAGACAGAGTGAGAGAGTGAGTGAGAATGGGCTCGCTAGGGCCTTTAGCCATTGCAAACGAATTTCAGATGCCCCACCATGTGCATCTGGCTTATGCGAGACCCGGAAAATTGAGGCTTCACAGGCATTGCGCCTTAACTGCTAAACCATCTCTCCAGCCCATCTCTCTATTTTTTGAGACAGGGTCTTATACTGAACTAAGAGCTTACTGATTGAGCTAGACAGGCTAGCCAGCAAGCACTAATAATGCTTTGTTTCTGCCTTCCCATCTCTGGTTTAAAAATGTCTCACCATGCCTGGATTTTAGGTTGGTGCTGAGGATCCAAAATCACGTTCCCACTGACCAACCTTCCCAGCCCCTCTGGTGTGTGTTTTTGAGGCAAGGTCCTATGTAACCCATGATGGCTCTAACCTCACTGTATAGTTGAGTCTGCCCTTGGACTCCTGATACTTTTGTCTCTCCCAAGTACTAGGATTACTGATGGGTGACATCATCTCTGGCTAACATGATTACTTACAAGTTTCAGATTCAGATGTCTCTGTAATCCTACTATTTTGGAAACTGAATAATCCAAATATCAGACTACTATCATTTGACTTATTTATTCATTTTAGAAAGAGGAAGGCAGATAGAGACAGTGGGTGCACCAGGGCCTCCAGGCATTGCAAACGAATTCCAGATTCATGTGGCACTTGTGCATCTGACTCTATATGGGTACTAGGGAATCAAACCTGCATCTAGGCTTCACAGGCAAGCACTTCAACCTCTAGGCCATCTCTATTTTTATAGGATTAAATATGTCTTAATTCAGAATTTGGTTCACATGCATGGAGTTTTTTTTAAGTGGAGCTTAATTCTTGGGTGGGGGTATATTTCCCTTTGCTGCCATTTGTTTTTGCTCTACCATTGAGCTATCTCCTCAGCTCACGGAGTTTTCTTAGTGAAGAAACTTGCTGTCTGATTGTCATTAACAATGACAGTCACGTAGAAGCCAGGTAGTGTTACAGTTTTACGACCTAAACCACCTAACCATCCTGGCTTCATTTGCCACATTTGCACTGCCAGTTCAGGCCAAGCTTCTCCTAGATGGTGTCTCAGAACCTCAAGGTGGCCACGTCAGACTAGCGGTAACAGTTGGGAATATAAAGACATGAAGGATAAAGTTGACTTTTAAAAATTGTTTTTTTCCCCCTTTCATTTCATAGCCTGCCAGATGTATGGGTGAATGAAAGTGAACGACATCAATTAAAAACTAAAGTAGTTCATTTATCAAAGCTACCCAAAGATACTGCCTTGCTTTTGGATCCAAACATATACAGGTAATTGATTTTTTTTGTCATTATATTTAGTTTTTGAAATGTAAACTTAAACCTCCCTCAACTTTTGGAAAAGTTGGATTTATTTTCAAGTACATGTTTGGCTACTTATTCAAGTACAGTTCCCCCCCGCCCCCCAATACCAAAGTTTGAGGCGTTTTTATTGAATCAGTGTATAGTTGAGGATCTCAATCTTAACACCCAAAGTTGAGAGCTTTCTGAGTGTCACGTTAATCTGCAAAGAGTGTTGCATTGTAGATGTGGGGATTCAGGACAGCATCCAACATACTTTCTTGTGGGTGATCCCCCCCCCCCCCAGGTAGGGTTTCACTCTAGTCCAAGCTGACCTGGAACTCACTATGTAGTCTCTGGCTGGCCTCGAACTCATGGCCATCTTCCTGCCTCTGCCTCCCAGGTGCTGGGATTAAAGGCATGTGCCTCCACGCCCAGCTCTTGTGTATAATTTTTTTTTTTTTAAAAAAATTTGTTTATTATTTATTTATTTGAGAGCAACAGACAGAGAGAGAAAGAGGCAGATAGATAGAAAATGGGTGCACCAGGGCCTCCAGCCACTATAAACTAACTCCAGATGCGTGCACCCCCTTGTGCATCTGGCTTATGTGGGTCCTGGGGAATTGAACCTTGAACCGGGGTCCTTGGGCTTCATAGGCAAGTGCTTAACTGCTAAGCCGTCTCTCCAGGCCCCTTATGTATGATTTTAATTGCAGTTTTTGTAGACGGGGTCACATTGTATCCCAGGCTAACTTTAATATGTAATGGATTATAGCCTTGAACTCCTGATCTTCCTTCTCCTCCCACATGCTGGGGTTACAGGCATATACTTTCACATTTAGCATTTCTGGTGTCTTGGGTGGGGTGAGATATTGGGATATTAGAAGCTCACTCTGTTGCCAAGGGTGGCCTTGAACTTGTGGCATCCTCCTGCCTCAGCTTCCCGAGTGTTAAGATTACAAGAATGAGCTACTACTCCTAGCTGATTTTTCTTAGCATTTATTCTAGATTTATTAAAAAGGAAACTTCTTCCTTAAAGAAAGAATGGAGCTCAAAAGTTTGCAAACATCGTAATCAAAATCGATCAGATAAGAGTCATGGAAAGATGTTCCGTCTCCAGAAGGGCAGGTGTGGTGGGGATCGAAACTAAAGCGCTCCCAAAGCTCCTCCTCACAAATCGTGACCCACCACGGCTGAGCCATCGCGCTCGCCTGCTGTCGGATTGTCATGGACTGGAAATAGATCCCATGTGTCCTCAGTATCGTATAGCTCACGGAAATTTTCAATATTCCATTTATTTATTTATTTGCTTGTTCATTCATTCGTAAAGGGAGGGAGGAAGGGAGGGAGAGAGGAATAGAAATAGGCATGCCATGGCCTACCACCACTGAGCTGAATTCCACATGCATGTACCATTTTTTGTGCCTGGCTTCATGTGGGTACTGAGGACAATTTTTATTTATTTATTTATTTGACAGAGAGAGAGAAAGAGAGAAAATGGGTGCACCAGGTCCTCTAGCTACTGCTAATATGGGACCTGGGGAATTGAACCTGAGTCCTTTGGCTTTGCAGGCAAACACCGTATCTGCTAAGCCACCCCTCCAGCCCTGACTTACTGCTTTTTGTGAAGATAATTGAAGTGAGTCTGCAGTCAGAACTGGTTCTAGACCTCAGAATGGACAGTGTGGGAACTGTCCTGCTTCCTGCTCTGCGTGCGGCAGCTCCCTCTCCCCTGCTCTTCTCTCCAGATAACTTACTCTCAACTGTTGTAGGAAGAAGCAATTCAGTGATTATTCAATTATAGTGAAAATGATTTAACTAAGATGCATTCAGATTTAGGCTGATGTATAAAAGTACATGGAAACAGCAGTGAGTGTTAAATGTGATTCTAAAGTTCTTGTTCAGTGGGCTGGAGAGATGGCTTAGCTGTTAAGGATCTTGCCGGTGATGGCTTTTTTTTTTTTTTTTTTTTTTTGGTTTTTCAAGGTAGGGTCTCACTCTAGCTCAGACCTTGAATTCACTATGTAGTCTCAGGGTGGCCTTGAATTGTCACCAATCCTTCTACCTCTGCCTCCCAAGTGCTGGGATTAAAGGCGTGCGCCACCACGCCCGGCTACATGTGATGTCTTAAGGACCCAGATTCGACTCCCCAGAACCCATGTAAGCCAGACGCACAAGGTGACACTTGTATACAAGGTGATATACATATAAGGAGGTGCATGCATCTGGAGTCCGATTGCGGTGGCTCGAGGCCCTGGTGTGACAGTTTTCTCTCTCTTTCTCTAACGGACTCTCATAAAAGTAAATAAAACAAAAAATAATTTTAAGGTTACTTTCCAAGTTTCTTTCTTGGGGAATAAGAATGTGCTTTAAGGCTGGAGAGATGCTTAGCAGTTAAGGCATGCCTACGAAGCCTAAGGACCCCAGTTAGATTCTCCAGGTCCCACATAAGCCAGATGCACAAGGGGGCACACATCTGGGATTCGTTTGCAGTGGCTAGAGGCCCTGGAGCACCCATTCTCACTCATCCTCTCTCTCCTTCTCTCTGTCCCTAATTAAAAAAAAAATCTTTAAAAAGGAATGTGCTTAAGACATTGTATATAGCTCAGGCCATCCTGGAACTCCTAACTCAATCTCCCAACTGCTGGAATTATATATTCGTTTTGCCATTACATCTAGCTTTTGTTTATGTTTGTTTGTTTGTTTGTTTGTTTGTTTATTTATTTATTGAGGTGGTCTCAGGATGTAGCCCTGGCTGGCCTCAAACTCACTACATAGCTGAGGCTGGTCTTGAATTTTCATTTTATTTTTTTGGTTTTGGCTAACCTGGAATTCACTATGTAGTCTCAGGGTGGCCTGGAACTCATGGCAATTCTCCTACCTATGTTTCCCAGGTGCTAGGATTGTGTGTGTCACCTCGCCCAGCTAGCTTTTTCTTAACTGTATTAACAAACAACCCTGTTCCTTAATATCGAGGATTTAATTTTGAAGTTAGAACTGAATGTACTCCCATGGGGCCTAGCCTTAGAAGACTTGCATTTACTTAGATGAGGGATCATTGTCTACATTCTGACTTGGGACACTTGTGAAGTTAAGTGAAAAGGGAAAGGCAATTATTCTGAGTTGTATTTTCAAAATATTTTTATTTACAAGCAGAAAGAAGGGGCACGGGGAGAGAGATGTAAGTTGTAGTTTTGAACAGTAATTTCTTGGGCTGGAGAGATGGCTTAGCAGTTAATGTGCTTGCCTGCGAAGCCAAAGGACCCAGGTTTGATACCCCAGGACCCATGTAAACCAGATGCACAGGGGGCGCATGCATCTGGAGTTCGTTTGCAGTGGCTGGAAGCCCTCACACACCCATTCTCTCTCTCTCTTTCTCAAATAAATGAACAAAAATATTTTTAAAAAGAAAAGTAAGTTCTTGCTCATCCATGTAAAACTGACCATCCTTCCAAAAAGGTATTTTAAAAAATATTTATGAGAGAGCATGCACGCAAGAAAGTGGCAGAGAGAGAGAGAGAGAGAGAGAGAGAGAGATTAAGAATGGGCCTCTAGGGCTGGAGAGATGGCTTAGCGGTTAAGGCACCTGCTTGCTAAGCCTAAGAACCCAGTTCCAATCTCCAGGTCCCACTTTTAGCCACATGCAAAGTGATGCAAGGGCGCAATGCCACACTTGCCCACAAGGGGGTGCACACATCTGGATTTCGTTCACAGCAGCTGAGAGACTGCTGGTGCTCCCATCTCTATCTGTCTCTCTGTCTGTCTGTCTGTCTGTCTGTCTGTCTGTCTGTCTCTGTGTCTCTCTCCAAAAATAAATAAAATAATAAAAAAATTAACAAAAAAGAATGGGCCTCTAGCCATTGCAAATGAACTCCAGACACATGTGCCACCCTGTGTATCTGGCATATGTGGGTGCTGGGGAATAAACCTGGGCCCTTAGGCTTCCCAGGCAAATAGCCTTAACCGCTAAGCAGTCTCTCCAGCCCTAAAAAGGTATTCAACTTTAAGCAAGGCTAAAAAGAATAGCCAGGCATGGTGGCGTATACCTTTAATCCCAGCACTTGGGAGGCTGAGGTAGGAAGATCGCTGAGTTTGAGGCCTGCCTGAGACTGAATTCCAGGTCATCCTGGAAGGCCCTGCCTCAAAATAAATAAATAAATAAAATACTTTGGGGATGGGCATGGCTTCCAGCACTCAGGAGGCAGAGGTTAGAGGATCACTGTGAGTTTGAGACCATCCTGGTCTAGAGCGAGACCCCACCTGAAAAAACAAAACAATCCTGGTGTGGTGGCACACACCTTTTATCCCAGCACTCTGGAGTTAGAGTAGGAGGATCACTGTAAGTTCAAGGCCACCCTGAGACTACACAGTGAATTCCAGGTCAGCTTGGGCTGGAGTGCGACTGTACCTTAAAAACCAAAACTAGGGCTGGAGACATGGCTTAATAGTTAAGGCGCTTGCCTTTGAAGTGTAAGACCCATGTTCGACTTTCCAGGTCTTACATAAACCAGGTGCAGAAAGTGACACAAGCATCTGGAGTTCAGTTATAATTGCTGGAGGCCCTGGTGCACCAATTCTATCTCTTGCATTAAAAAAAATAAAAATAATAAAAATAAATAAAAAATACATTTTTGGTGCTTAAATATCAACTTTAAAGAAGTAGCTAGGTAACATGCTTGTATTAGACATGGAATTCTTAGAAACACATTTTCAGGCTGCAAAAATTTTTTATTAAAAAGCTGTGTAACTAAGCCGGGCATGGTGGCACACACCTTTAATCCCTGTACTCAGGGAAGAGGTAGGAGGATTGCTGTGAGAGTTAAGTCAGCCTGAATGAGACCCTACCTCGAAAAACAAGAAAACAAACAAAATAGCTCTGTAACTAGGGCTGGGTTTATAGCTCAGGCTTGCTTTGTACGCAAGAGGTCCATGATTGAATCCCAGCAATTGCCCCCCCACCTCCCCACCCCCCAAAAATCAAAAGCTGTGTGACTAAATTCATATCCACTGCATGCGACTGTTCTGGAAATAGCTGTGCTAATGTCCTTTTGTTTTTAAAATATGTGTTAGTATATTTTTCATTTTCCTATTTGAGATGGTTTTGCTGTGTTGCCCACACTGTACTTGAACTCCAGGGGTGAGGCAATTCTCAGTGCCCTGAGTAGTTGGTACTGAGAAGTGCGAGCCAGCACAGGGAGATACTTTTTAATAACTGACTGTTATCATCAATGCATTTCATAAGTATTTTTAATGTTCTTTTTGAGGTACTCAGTGTAAAAGAAAATTCCTTTTTCTCTTTTTCTAGAACAATGCCGCAGAAGAGGTTGAAGAGGTAAAAAATAAATAAATACATAAAAGCAAACAAGCGGGGCCACCTGCAGTCCTAGTCACTGACAATGGGCTTAGGAAAAGTTGCACATTAGAGTGAACCCCTTTCCACTTGTTTTCAAGTGCAGTACTTAGGGTGATATTGATGCGTAGTGTGAGCATTCTTTGAGAATGAACAGGTCTTCTGTGGAGTGTGTTGATACGTCACTGTACACGCACACCTCACGGAGTGGTGCTGTGGGAGACAGAGCAGACACTGCTGGCAACTTTGCATGCTCGCTGCTTCAGCTGCTTTTTCTTCCCTTAGCAACTGCAGTAGTGTCATGGAGAGCAAAGCAGTTGCCCTTACAAACCCAGCCAGCACTGCAGCTGCTTCTGTGCTGGCAGTGTCTACTAATCAGAACTCCTAGGAACTACGTAGTGCAGGTTGTCAAGAGATAAGTAACCTTTCGGTTCTGATAAATAGATGTGATTGGTTGCCATTTGTGTTCTTTTGCAGAACTCTCATAAGAAAAGTGTTCAGTTTGTATTTAAGCAAACAGTGAACGGCATTTGCAATCAACTAAAAAATTCGTCTATCGAATTAGGGCTGAAAATTACTGTTACAGAGTGTTGCAGTGTGTCTGGTGGCTCCCTTTTCAGGACTAGGGTTTCCTCATGAAGTACAATATGTTAATATTTGCCTATTTAACTCATCTGTTAACGGTTTTTGAAAAACGTATTTCAGAAATTTTTGAATAATCTTCATATTTTCATTTAATCTATATGACTAATTTTTTCTGAGGAAAACGTTTTGTTTTTGAGTTTTTTCTTAATGTAAGAAAGTTGTATTTTTTTAAAGTGTCTTCAAACTGAATCCTTTACGCACCAAAGTTGGTTTTGAAAAGGAAAATAAAATCACTTTCTTGCTTGGTAAGCAAGAAGCCATATGGATTTTTTTTTAACTTTACAGAAATGGAACTATGTGTAACTTGTTAGTATTGTATCAAACAGATGTTGCATAGAGATAATAGAACATTGCTTGTAAATAACTGAGCAGATTTGTAATATATTTTTATATGATGAAATGTACTGTAGATGTTTTCTAGAGGCATGAAAGTCAAATGTATATATATGGTAGAAACAATATTGAAGGGTATTGTAGCTCACTCGTGCTGCCAGAGGAATCCTAAGAAAGCACCTTCTCTAACAATAATGTCTTGCAGACCTAAGGGGCTGTGTACTACTGTTAATGTCTACAAGAACAGAGCCCACGGAACACCCTTCCAGAAAGTCTCGGAGGGAGGGCTTGCATCTGTAAGAGAATGATGGCACTCATTTCTGACAGTGACCGTGAAATTGATTATTTCCTTACTGTTGGAGAGACATGTAAAGTGTGGTTATGTGCAGTCAGACTGCAGAGAACACTCCTGATTGAGGAGTCTCACCTTACTACAATGACAGGAAAACCAGCAGTTTTTACACTAAATTTTTTAAAGGAAGAATAGACAAAAATATAGAATTAAGCCTTTGCTTTCAAAATGGGAAACGTTTCATGATGCATAAGTCATTTCTCATTTGCTTTAAAAAATAAAAATAAATAAAAAAATATGGGAGGCTTTAATCATTAATGATGGGGTAAAGAGATATATACATGAAGTGAGTCGTATAGACTTAAGGGAAGTGCAAATAAAAGCACTGCTACTATAAGACATTCTGGAACGGTTGTTTAATAAGATCTTATCCATATGAGCTGTAGCAAATGTGATTTTATTTTTAAAGAGAAAAACTGTGTTACAATTTTTTTCTTTTGTCTCTGTTTGCTTTGAGCACTTCATCAGTTGTTTAATTAATTCTGTATCTGCAAAGTAACCTGCGATCTCTTTTATTCTTTTTAAATTTTGGTTTGTTAAAAAATTGCCAAATAGAAGTGTTTCTGATACATAGTTTGTATTTTTATTTTATTGCCTCATGTTCTTGTCTTTCTGAATTGACCGATGATTGTAGACCTTGCTTGAGTATTTTTTCTAATAAAACAAAGCAAATCATATTTAGTTTCAAATTGTTACAATTCAATTTAACTTAAAATATCAGAAAAGATACATCCAATGTTTTCTTTAGGTGCACAGTGAACAAATTAGGTTTTTAAGTGTCCAAACCAAATTTCTGGTTATTGATTCACCTCTGAGTACTGGAATCCCTCTTGGTCCTTTTGCTGTGGATGTGACTTTGGATGGAGAGTATTATTAGCACACCCAAAAGATACAGAATTAAAGTTAGCATTTGTGCATCTTGTGTGTGTATGTGTATTTATGCACACTTTCACCTTGATTGGAAAAGTTGTGAAAATCTTAGTCTGTATTGTTCATTTGTTAGTATTAATCTCTTGTTCTTAACCACCTGTATTCTTCCCACTCCCATTTATGGAGTATTTGTAATATGCCTGAAATTATGTTTGCTGTTCAAAATCCCATGTGTAGTATAGCACTGGGCAGCCCACAGGTATAGCCATTCTTCTTGTAGTGGACTATTTGAGTAGTGAGACGACTCTGGCACACTTAACAAAATGTTGGCTGATCCCTTGTCTAGTTGTTAAAATTTTGGAAAGATAATCTTAAGACCATAAACTTGCATATCATAGAGTACAAAGTGCTGCAGCGAACAGCACACATACTGTTCTGGGGAGGGCTTTGAGAGGGGCTTTTCATTAGATTACATTACATTCTTACTACTTGCTAAGATCCTACCACCTCATCACTTGTATTTTTAACAGATTTATTTATTTATTTATTTATTTATTTGGGAGAGAGAGGAGGGAGAGAATGGGTGTGCCAGAGCCTCCAGCTGCTGCAGACGAACTCCAGACTCAGGCACCACCTTGTGCATCTGGTTTACGTGGGTCCTGGAGAATCAAACCTGGGTCCTTTGGCTTTGCAGGCAAGCACCTTAGCCAGTAAGCCCATCACTTGTGTTTTTGTACTTTGTTTTACAACATATGTAGGAGTCAATATGGTTTTATAAATCAGATTCTATTTTAGCCACAAGGCTCATCTGGTTTATCTAAGAGAACCTTGTGGTAGAAAATACTGTAAAATTTCAGAGTCTTTTATTTTTCTAATAAACTTTTCATATATAAAATTTCTATAAAAGAGGGCCATGCATTAATCTGAATTTCATATGAAAGAAAAATAAAGTAGTAACCCATAGCAAATATTTTTTTCCTTTTAAAAATGTTTTTAAAGCTTTAAAAAAATATTTTTACTTATTTGAGCAGAGAGAGGAGAAAGAGGCAGATAGAGAATGGGCATGTCAGGACCTCTGGACACATGAGCCCCCTTGTGCATCTGGCTTATGTGGGTCCTGGCGAGTTGAACCTGGGTCCTTTGGCTTTGCAGGCAAATACCTTAACTGCTAAGCCATTTCTCCAGCCCATCAGCAAATATTTTCATATTGAAATGATTGTGGTGGCTCATGCTTATAATCCCAGCACACAGTAGTCTAAGGCAGGAAGATTGCCATGTGGTCAAGGTAAGATTGGGCTACACAGTGGGACCCTGTCTTCAAACAAGAAAAGCAATGACAAATAATTATCAGAAATCTTTGACTATGTTGCTTTCTCCCCTTGTATTAACAAATGTTTCAATTAGGCAGATGCTCTTAAAAGTAGTATTTGCCAGTCTTGTTCAGAATGTTGTTTTGTTTGCTCTTTGGATTCTTAATACAGGCTTCACAAAAGTGTTGAGTGAAGTATTATTGTAGGAAAAGGTGGATGAACTATTTCACATAGTCTGTTGATCAGGCTTTCTATTTAGTCATGGCTTTAAATTTCTTTTTCTCTCTCTTTTTTTTTTTTTTTACTTTTTAAAAATATCTATTGATATTTATGAAGGATGGATTTTCCCTCTTTTTTGGTGTTTTATTTTTTAATATTTATTTGTTTATTTATTGGAGAGAGTGAGAAGCAAATAGAGAATTGGCACACCAGGACCTCCAGCCACTGCAAACAAGCTCCAGGTGCATGTGCCACCTTGTGCATCTGGTTTACGTAGATCCTGGAGAATCAAACCTGAGTTCTTTGATTTTGCAAGCAAGCACCTTAACCGCTAAGCCATTTCTCCAGCCCTGTAATTTTCTTTTTTATATTACCTCTGTGTAAGTCCTCTAAAGACAAACAAGCTCTTAGTCTGTAGATTTGTAATGGATCTGCCCTGGCATCTGTGTGCAGTGATGTCTCAGGCTGCAGAGCTGCAAGGAGGAACTTAATCATCTGTTTATAAAAGGCGTTAAATCATACGTCATCTACAAGTTTTTCTTGAGAAGTGGTACATTGTAGAGGGTTTAATTTAAAAGTACTTTTTCTATTCTAACATAGAGTACTTCATAAACTAGAAATTTTGATTTATCTATTTGCAAGCAGAGAGAGAGCTAGATAGAAAAGAGGCAGACACGGAGAGAATGGGCATGCCAGGTAGTCTGGCCACTGCAAATGAACTCCAGACACATGTGCCCCTGTGTGAATCTGGCTTACATGGGTCCTGGAGACTCGAACCAGGATCCGTTGGCTTTGCAGGCAAATGCCTTAACTGCTAAGCCATTTCTCCAGCCCCTATTTTTCTGTTTTTTATTGTTAGACCCTAGTGTAGAACAAATTGCAATTCTATCACTACAGTTTATAGTATAAATTATATGCTGGGCACAGTGGTCCATTCCTGTAAGTCGGCAGTTGGGAAGCAGAGATAGAAGGATTGGCCCAGGCCAACTGGGCCAAAGGGAGACCTTGTCTCAAAACAAAACATATTTACAAGATTTATTTTATTTATTTACTTTTTTTTTTTGAGGGAGAGAGAGACAGAGATGGGTGCACCAGTAGCCTCTCAGCTGCTGCGAATGAAATCCAGATGTGTGTGCACCCTTGTGTCACTTTGCATCTGGCTAAACGTGGGACATGGAGATTGGAACCAGCGTTCTTAGGCTTAGGAGGCAGGCGCCTTAACCACTAAGCCATCTCTCCAGTCCTTATTTACTTTTTAAAATATTTTTATTCATTTATTTGAGAAAGAGAGAGATATACAGAAATAGGCAGGTATATATAGAGAGAGGCCACACTAGGGCCTCCAGCCACCCAAGTGTCCTTTCGCAGGCATGTGCCTTAATTTGTGCCATCTGTATTTTTGTAGGCAGAGTTTCATTTAGCCCACAAGGGGATGCATGTGTCAGGCAAGTGGAGGCCCTTAATTGCTCTCATTCTCTCTCCATCTCTGACAGTCTCTCATATATTTTTCTATTGGCAAAAAGAGGTTTCCATTTTATCCCAGGATTAACCTGGAATCCATTGTAGTCTCAGGGTGGCCTCAAACTTGTGCAATCCTCCTACCTTTGCCTCCCAAATGCTGGGATTAAAGGCGTGTATTGCCATGTCCAGCAAGATTTTTCCTTTGAATGAAAAAGGCAAGAATATTTTATTTCTAATGTTTTGTTAAAACCCTCAGTATGGTGTGATGTATTTCTTAAGTCAAGCTTGTACACTACACATGTGGCTTTGTTAATCTGGAAGTGAAAAATGATTTGTAAGCATGTTAGAGCAGGGATTGGAGCCGCAGGATTTTGCTACATCAGCATTCTTGCCAGTGTCCCCAAATGCTGGGCAAAGGACACTGATGTGTTCAGTGCTGCTGTGAAGTTGTCAGGATTTCTGCCTTAGCTAGGTCCCACCATGACCATGCACAGCTCAAGATAGCCTCTCAAGTATTTGTTTCAAGTTTTGGAGGGGTTATTTTGGCAGAATTGCAGGAATAAGACACATTTAGTGATAAAACATGCCCTCTTTACGCACACTTTTTTTTTTGTTTTTCGAGGTAGGGTCTCACTCTAGTCCAGGCTGACCTGGAATTCACTATGTAGTCTCAGGGTGGCCTTTAACTCCTGGTGATCCTCCTACCTCTGCCTTCCGAGTGCTGGGTTAAAGGCGTGTGCCACCATGCCCAGCTGTTTGTTTTTTCAAGGTAGGGTCTCACTCTAGCTCAGGCTGACCTTGATGGAATTCACTCTGTAGTCTCAGGGTGGTTTCGAACTGACGGTGATCCTCCTGCCTCTGCCTCCCGAGTGCTGGGATTAAAGGCGTGTGCCACCATGCTGGAATTTGTCTCAACAATCTCAGTGTGAAGATCAGCGGTGCTACATTTTTTTGCATTCTCAGTTGTAATGTAATTATTTTAGCCTTTTTAACCTCATTAAAGACTTATTCTGGAAAAAAGCTATTAAGAAACAATGAGACCTCAATTAAACTTTTAAAGACCTTTAAAGCATTGGTGCATTGGGTTTCTTTCCTGGACTGTTTTGTCTGGTTCCAGAACACTGCTCTTCTCTCAGGATTCCTTTCCTCTCTTCATTGTTTATCGTCCTTGCCTGAAGAAGACATATTTTCCAAGCACTACAAAGTTACTGTAAAATTTTCACAGCTCATTAGTTCTATCAAGGAACTAAATACAGATTTATACTGAATGCTTTGAGTGTGGGTCTTATGTGTGACGAAGATAGTTGGAAGATCTGAGAGCATTCTTTTTCTCTTGGGTTCAGTGTATGCACGTGTATGAGAGGAAATCCATGCGGGTGTGCTTGTTTGTGCTCTGGGACTTGAACCCATGACCCCACTCATGGCTAGGCAAGCCTATGGAGTTATCCCTGGGCCCAGTGCAGGGAATTTAGCTTATACACTGTAGATCATTGCAGCAGTCTCCTCTTATTGTTTTTATTAACAACATATTTCATATGGATACCTCATGTGGTGGGACCCTCTTCTCCCTTGTCTCCATTCCATTGGGGACGCTCCTCAGTGGGGTTGCAGGCATTCCCCATGGGGTTGTGATTTATGCATTGTGGGAGCAGTAGTCAGTTTTTTTTTTGGTGGGGGAGATAATGCCTCTGGGCATGATGTCACAACCTGTGGCTCTTAGAATCTTTCCACTTCCCTCTTCCACAAAGTCCCCTGAGGCATAATGGGTGAGGTTTTTTTTTTTTTAAAAGCTTTTAGAAATTTTTAATTATTTATTAGAGAATAGACGTGCCAGGACTTCCAGCCACTGCAAACGAACTCCAGACACACACGCCACCATGTGCATCTGGCTTACATGGGACCTGGAGAATCGAACCTGGGTCTTTAGGCTTCTCAGGCATGTGCCTTAATGGCCAGGTTTTAAGTCCACTTCAGGGATGAGCTCTTAGGAGCCTCTGGATCTCTGCTTTGGTAGGTGTTGAGTGTCCTCGGGGTCTGTCTCATATGCCCTGGCGCTGATTATCAGGTTCAGCATGGAAGCAGCACTCTTGCTCATCTCCAGAATTCTTCTGTGTTTTCAGCTGGGGCTTGGCTGAAGTGCCAATAGATATATTCTGGGCATGGTGGCACATTCCTTTAATCCCAGCACTTGGAAGGCAGAGGGCAGGAGGATTGCCATGAGTTTGAGGCTACCCTGAGACTACCTCAAAAAACCCTACCTCAGCCGGACACGGTGGCACATGCCTTTAATCCCAGTACTCGGGAGGGAGAGGTAGGAGGATCACTGTGAGTTTGAGGCCACCGTGAGACTACATAGGGAATTCCAGGTCAGGTAAGCCTGGACTAAAGTGAAACCCTACTTCAAAAAAAAAAAAAAAAAAAAAAAATAAAATAAAAAAAAAAAACAACAACAACAACAACCCAGAATTATATACATAATTTAATCTGCAAGGAGGGGAGAGAGAAAAGGAATGAATGGGTGTGTTAAACTCAAGGTACATCTGTCTCTGTACATCTAGCATTATGTGGGTACTGGGGAATCGAAGCATTGTAAACAAACACCTTTGACCTCTGAGCCATCCTAGTAGTTAGTCTTTTTGTTGTTGATTTTGTTCCAGGTCAGGCTGACCTGGAATTCACTGTGTAGTCTCAGGGTGGCTTTGAACTCCCAGCGATCCTTCTACCTCTTCCTCCAAAGTGCTGGGATTAAAGGTCCAGTTAATAATAATAGTACATGCCCTAATGTAAAGCTTATTTGTGCCTCCTCTCAGTATAAATACACCCTGAGTCATTTCAGGGATCATGATTTCAGACTGAAAACATATGGTTGAAACAAAATCCAGATAAGATATGTAACAAAGTAGTAACTGATAAGAAAATTGAACAGCATTTGGAAAAATAGCAAGTATTCCAAGAGAGCAAACCACAAATGCCGAAGACTCAAGCAGAAATACTTGAAATGAGAAACATGAGAAAAGGGTGAGCATCACTCATCATCAAGAATGAGAAGTTGCTTGTGTTGAGTTGTGTCAGTGGTAGTGGGGAAATCAACTTTGTCATTTTTAATTGGTTTAGATTGGTTTTTCTTTTTTATATAAATATTTTTAAAAATATTTTTATTTATTTATTTGAGAGAGAGGGGCACGGCAGGGCCTTCAGCCACTGCAAATGAACTCCAGACACATCTGCCCTTGTGCAACAGTAACTGTCTTATGTGTCCTGGAGAATCCTGGAACCTTTGGCTTTGCAGGCAAACACCTTAACCCCTAAGCCATCTCTCCTGCCCTTATTTTGGTTTTTTGAGGTAGGGTTTTCACTCCAGTCCAGGTTGACCTGGAATTCATTATATAGTCTCAGGGTGTCCTCAAATTCACAGCGATCCTCTACCTCTGCCTCCCAAGTGCTGGGATTAAAGGCGTTTCATGCTCAGCTATCTTTATTTTTTAAATTAATTTTTCAGTATATCAACAGATGGATTTCACTGCAGTATGCACACATATTTTGTTTTCTAATTTTCCTGGCTCTTTCTGTCTCTCTTTTTAAAATACATTCTACTTATTTGAGAGAGAGAAAGAGGCAGAGAGAGAGAGAGACAGAATGGCCACACCAGGGCTTCCAGCCACTGCAAACAAACTCAGATGCCTGTGCCACCTTGTGCATCTGGCTTACGTGGGTCCTGGAGACTCTAACCAGGATCTTTTGGGTTTAACTGCTACAGCCATCTCTCCAGCCCCTTTTTCCTTCCCTTTCCCTGTCAGGATTTCTTCCTTTCTTCCTTCAAGGTAGGATCTTCGCTGTCCTATCTCTCAGCCCCCTGGAATTCCCCTAAGTAGTCTCTCCCTCAAACCCTTGATCCACCTACCTGCCCTGGGCTTAATCAAGTGACATGGGTGGCCTCAAACTCAATTCTGATTCAGTTCTTTCAAAACCCAACTTTAGTGCTGGGATTTGGAATTTGTGCTGCCACACCTATGCCATGGTGTCTTGTTCTACAGTAACGTTCATCCACTTTACATGTAGTCTTTTTCCAGGCAAACACCTTATTTTCTTTGAATCTCCCTGTTTCCAAACACCTCAATTTTTAGGTATTAATTTTAAGAATCTCAGCTGGAGTGGTGGCTCGGCAGTTACAGGAGTTTGCTTGCAAACACCTTTAACTGCTGTTCAAGCCATCTCCCTGGCAATCTCAGGGTGGCTTTTTGTGGGAGATGGGGGTTTGAGGCAGGGTCTCACACTAGCCCAGGAGTGACCTTGAACTCCCAGCGATCCTTCTACCTCTTCCTCCAAAGTGCTGGGATTAAAGGTCCAGTTAATCTTTTTTTTAAATCTTTTTTTTCAGTTAATCTTTTTTTTTTTTTTTTTTTTTGGTTTTTAAAGGTCCATTTACGGGTCTCACTGTGGTCCAAGCTGACCTGGAATTCACTATGTAGTCTCAGGGTGGCCTCGAACTCTCGGCGATCCTCCTACCTCTGCCTCCCAAGTGCTGGGATTAAAGGTGTGCACCACCACACCCGGCCTCAGTTAATCTTTTTAATGGAAATAATAGTACATGCTGGGCTGGTAGAAGTTAGCTAATGTAAGCTTATTTGTGCCTCCTCTCAGTATAAATACACCCTGAGTCATTTCAGGGATCATGATTTCAGACTGAAAACATATGGTTGAAACAAAATCCAGATAAGATATGTAACAAAGTAGTAACTGATAAGAAAATTGAACAGCATTTGGAAAAATAGCAAGTATTCCAAGAGAGCAAACCACAAATGCCGAAGACTCAAGCAGAAATACTTGAAATGAGAAACATGAGAAAAGGGTGAGCATCACTCATCATCGAAGAATGAGAAGTTGCTTGTGTGCGAGTTGTGTCAGTGGTAGTGGGCACATGCTGTCAGAAATCAACTTTGTCATTTTTAATTGGTTTAGATTGGTTTTTCTTTTTTTATATAAATATTTTAAAAATATTTTTAATTTATTTGAGAGAGAGGGGCACGGCAGGGCCTTCAGCCACTGCAAATGAACTCTAGACACATCTGCCCCCTTGTGCAACTGTCTTATGTGTGTCCTGGAGAATCAAACGGGGAATCTTTGGCTTTGCAGGCAAACACCTTAACCCCTAAGCCATCTCTCCTGCCCTTATTTTGGTTTTTTGAGGTAGGGTTTCACTCTAGTCCAGGTTGACCTGGAATTCATTATATAGTCTCAGGGTGTCCTCAAATTCACAGCGATCCTCTTACCTCTGCCTCCCAAGTGCTGGGATTAAAGGCGTGCACCACCATGCTCAGCTATCTTTATTTTTTAAATTAATTTTTCAGTATATCAACAGATGGGATTTCACTGCAGTATGCACACATATTTTGTTTCTAATTTTCCTGGCTCTTTCTGTCTCCTCTTTTTAAAATACATTCTACTTATTTGAGAGAGAGAAAGAGGCAGAGAGAGAGAGAGACAGAATGGCCACACCAGGGCTTCCAGCCACTGCAAACAAACTCCAGATGCCTGTGCCACCTTGTGCATCTGGCTTACGTGGGTCCTGGAGACTCTAACCAGGATCTTTTGGGTTTGTAGGCAAATGCCTTAACTGCTAAGCCATCTCTCCAGCCCCTCCTCATGTCCCCTTTCTTCCCTCCCCTCCCCTCCCCTCCCCTCCCCTCCCCTTCCTCCCTTCCTCCCTTTCTTCCTTCAAGGTAGGATCGCGCTCTAACCTAGGCTGACCTGGAATTTGCTAAGTAGTCTCAGGGTGGCCTCAAACTCAGTTTGATTCACCTACCTCTGCCTTCCAAGTGCTGGGATTAAAGGGGGTGCTGCCACACCTGGTTAATAGCTTCCCCTTCTACTTGATGACATGTTCAACTTTTAAACATGTAATTCTAGATTCAGTTCTTTCAAAATTAGTCCACGCTTTAGTATTATTTTCTTTTGGAATTTGTGAGAGTGTGTTTATACCATGGTGTCTTGTTGCTACGAATTAACGTTCATCCAGCTTTACATGAGTGGCTAGGGAATTGAACTTGGGCCAGTGCTTTGCAGGCAAACACCTTTAACTGCTGCTGAGCCATCTCCCTGTTTCCAAACACCTCAATTTTTAGGTATTAATTTTAAGAATCTCAGCTGGAGTGGTGGCTCGGCAGTTACAGGAGTTTGCTTGCAAAGCCCGTGAGCTGGGGTTCAATTCTCAGGACCCAAATCAAACCAGATGCCCAAATGCACATGGATGTGCAATTTGGTTTGCAGCAGCCAGAAGTTCTGGCATGTCCATTTTTTTCTTCTTTTGGTGGGAGATGGGGTTTGAGGCAGGGTCTCACACTAGCCCAGGGTGACCTTGAACTCAGAACAATCCCATCTCTGCCTCTCAAGTGCTGGGATTAAATGCATGTGCTACAAGCCTGGTTGCTTTGTCTCTCTCTGCTCACGAATAAATGAAGATTAAAGAGTGCTAGTCCATTTACTTTTGTATTTTGAGACAAGGTTCTACCTATGTACTTGAGGCTGCCATCAAACAGGATCCATGTGCTATAGTCTCCTGATGGCTGGGATGGGGTCCATGTGTCACCACACCTGTCCTTCCCAATCCTTTATAGCTTTACTGTCCATCTCAGCTCAGTTGACTCTGTCCCAGGTAGCGGTGGAATCACTGTATCACTGTGTATCACTAGAATTTTATATAAATGGAATCGTACAACGTGTATCCTGTATCTGGACTCTTTCAACACAAATGATTCTGAAATGCATCAGTACTATAAATAAATCAATGTTTACTTCTTACAGTAATACTGAACTTTTTTTTTTTTTTTTTGGGCTATATGTAGTATTGGGGACACTGGGAATTGGGCATCGGGAACTCTTCTGACTTGAGATTGTTCTTTCAAAGTTCATTAAATAAAAAGTGCTCAATGGAGTGTTTGTTTGAACTGTCTCACTACATCTGCTTACACTTCTGAGGGGGGAACTCAGCACCTGTGCATGCTAGGAAAGTGTCCAGATAGCTACACTGCCAGCTCTTGCTGTGATGGGATTTCATTATGCAGAACTCAAGCTGGTCTCAAACTGGTGAACCTCCTGCCTCTGCCTTCCAATTGCAACATCTTGTTTTCTGTTTGTTTCTTTTTCTTTTTCTTTTTCTTTTTCTTTTCTTTTCTTTTCTTTTCTTTTCTTTTCTTTTCTTTTCTTTTCTTTTCTTTTCTTTTCTTTTCTTTTTTTTTTTTTTTTTTTTAGGTAGGGTCTCACTCTAGCTCAGGCTGACCAGGAATTCACTCTGTATTCTCAGAGTGCCCTTGAACTCACAGCGATCTTCCTACCTCTGCCTCCTGAGTGCTGGGATTAAAGGCGTGTGCCACCACGCCCAGCTACAACATCACTTGTTTTCTTGCTCTTCCTAGACAGTTCCCCCTTCCATTTAATGACATGATCAATTCTTTTTTTTTTTTTTTTTTTTTTTTTGAGGTAGGGTCTCACTGTAGTCTAGGCTGACCTGGAATTTACTATGTAGTCTCAGGATGCCTTGAACTCATGGTGATCCTCCTACCTCTAATTCCCAAGTGCTGGAATAAAGGTGTGCGCCATCACGCCCGGCAACATGTTCAATTCTTAAAAATGTAATTCTAGGGCTGGAGAGATGGCTTAGCAGTTAAGGCGTTTGCCTGCAAAGCCATAGGACCCTGGTTGGATTCTCCAGGACCCACATAAGCCAGATGCACGGGGGGGGGCACATGCTTCTGGAGTTGGTTTGCAGTGGCTGGATGCCCTAGCACACCCATCCTCTCTCTCTTTCTGCCTCTTTCTCAAATAAATAAATATATATATTTAAAAAATGTAATTCTATACAGTCAGTTTTTTCAAAATTAGTCCCACACATCAGTATTATTTTCTTTTTAAAATTGGTGTGTGTGTGATTGAGTGTACATGCTAGAGATTGAACTTGTGCACACACGTCAAATGTACCACAAAGCTAGATATATCCCCATCCCCCCCTCTATTTTGAGACTTCTGAGATCTGGGGTATAGGTCTGTTGTGAGTTGATAGGCAGTATTGCCTTGTACACATTATTGTGTGGAATATTGGGAATGTTAAACACTGTACAAATGTCAATTGCCTGTCATCACAGTAGAAGGATCTTGAGAACTTGGGTTTGATAATGCCACACAAAGGGAAACTTGCAAGCTTTTTTGTTTGTTTTGGTTTTTCAAGGTAGGGTCTCACTCTACCCAAGACTGACCTGGAATTCACTATGGGTGGCCTCGAGGGATCCTCCTACCTCTGCCTCTCAAGTGCTGGAATTAAAGGCATGCACCACCACACCCACCACCAGGGCCTTCAGTGGCTGCAAACAAACTCTAGATGCATGTGCCACCTTGTGCAACTGGGTTATATGGGTCCTGGAGAATTGAACCTCTGTTCTTTGGCTTTTCAGTCAAGCACCTTAACTGCTAAGCCATCTCTCCAGCTGCCTCCCCCCTTTAGTGATGTGTTAGGGTGATGTGTTTGAGTGTCAGTGCAGCTGAAGTAGGCTGTGTTTTCTGACCCTGAAAGTTTCTTTTTAAAATATATTTTATTTATGTGTTTATTTATGCATTTTTGTATGTAAGTATAGAAAAAGAAGAAAATGTATTTTATTTATTTACTTGAGAGAAAGGGGCAGAGAGAGAGAGAGACAGAAAGAGGGAGAGGTGGGCGTGCCAGGGCCTCCAGCCACTGCAAACTAACTCCAGATGCATGCGCCCCCTTGTGCATCTTTGGTTTATGTGGGTCCTGGAGAATCAAACCGGGATCCTTTGGCTTTGCAGGCAAATGCCTTAACCACTAAGCCATCTCTACAACCCCATGACCTGAAACTTTCTATCTTCACTAACTTTATATCGTTCATATCCCTCTGCTTTGTACTTTCCTCTCCCAAACCTAGCAGTCCATTATAGATTCAACTTTGCTCAAGTTCTCAGGACACACAGAGCAGCCAGCCTCCACGAACAGCTTCTAGCCCAGTGCTCACATAAAGTTCTTTTTCTGCTCATAAGACAAGCCTCTACAGTTCACAGTTATTTGTAGATTTTGGTCTCTCACCATTCTCACCAGAATGGTCCATCAATTTCCAGCACGTCAAGATGTCTCCTGGTCCTGTTCCTCCCATATTTCTCCCACTAATCGGTTCTAAAAGCCACACAGCGTAGTGAAGTTTTGTTTTTTGTTTGTTGTTCTTTTCAAGGTAGGGTCTCACTCTATCCCAGGCTGACCTGGAATTCACTAGGTAGTCTCAGGGTGCCCTTGAACTCATGGCAATCCTTCTACCTCTGCCTCCCAAGTGCTGGGATTAAAGGCGTGCGCCACCACGCCTGTCCACAGTGAAGTTTATTACTTTTTAATTTGAGAATGGGGGAGAAGAAAAGGCATAGATACACTAGGGCCTCTTGCCACTATAAACTCCACAACATACTTGTACTACTTTGTGTATCTGGTTATATGTGGGTACTAGGGAATTGAACCAAGGCTAGCAGGCTTTGCAAGCAAATGTCTTTAGCTGCTGAGCTATCTCCTCAGCCTCTCCCCAGTCCAACATGGTTGGTTTTCTATTAGCTACAACCCCACTCCTGGTACTAATTATCTGTTGTAGTTACAAAACACCAGCCAATGCCAGGCATGGTGGCGCAGGCCTTTAATCCCAGCCCTGGGATGCAGAGGTGGGTGGATTGCCGTGAGTTCGAGGCCACCAGGTCAGCCTGGGCTAGAGCGAAACCCTACCTCAAAAAAACCAACCAACCAAACAAAAAAAAACACCACCCAACCAAAAGTAGCTGATGAGAGGAAAGGGTTTATTTGGGCTTACAGTTGTTTTTTTAAAATAGACTTTAAAATTTTACTTATTTGAAACTGGGTGTGGTGGTACATGCCTTTAATCCCAGCACTTGGGAGGCGGAGGTAGGATCTCCATGAGTTCGAGGCCACTCTGAGACTACATAGTGAATTCCAGGTCAGCCTGGGCTAGAGCGAGACCCTACCTTGATAAACAACAAACAAAAATTTTACTTGTTTGAGAGACATAGTCAGAGAATGGGTATGCCAAGTCTTCCAGCCACTGCAAATTAACTTCAGACACCCCCATGTGCACTTAGCTTACATGGATTCTGGGGAATCGAACCTAGGTCCTTACGCTTCCCAGGCAAGTGCCTTAACCTCTGAGCCATTTCTCCAGTCTTGCCTTACAGTTTTGAGAGGAAGCTTTGCTATGACAGGGAAAGGATGGTAGAACAGAGGTGTCATGTCTTGTCATTAACAACTAGCAGGAAGTAGCAAGCGTGAGCTATGCTCTGTCAAGGTAGAATCTGGGCTGTAACAATACTCCAGAGCTAAGCCCTAGAAACACCTCCTGCAGCCTGGCTACACCTCCCAAGTTGCCACTAGCTAAGGTCCAAGTATTAAATCACATGAGTCTGTGTGTGACTGATTCAAACCACCACAGATTGGGGTTGTCTTCAATCTTTACATCAATTTCAGGGAAACTGCCATACATATTGGCTTTTAATCTTTATAACATTTCTCCCGAATTTATTTAGGTGTTAGTTTATCCTATGATATTTTAGAATTTCTTTGGAAAATAAGTTATGGACATATTTGGTTAAACTTACTACTAAATATAGCCGGGCATGGTGGCGCACGCCTTTAATCCCAGCACTTGGGAGGCAGAGGTAGGAGGATTGCCGAGAGTTCGAGGCCACCCTGAGACTACATAGTGAATTCCAGGTCAGCCTGGACCAGAGTGAGACCCTACCTCGCAAAACCAAAAAAAAAAAAAAAAAAAAAAAAAAGTTTTGGGCATATTTATCTTGTGCAGGTGGATAATGTTGTGAACAGAAGCCATAGATTGCTATTAGAAAATTTTCAGTGCCAGGGATGGGATACCTTCCAGAATTTTGTTGCCCAGGGAGGTCTCTGATTCCCCCAAACATTACAGGCTCTTGATTGCCCACCTGTAAAACCCTGTTGTTGAAATCTCCATATGCTTTGAGTGCAGGACACTAAGAAATCAAGCTGGAGCTGAGCATGACACCTCCTGTCTGTTGACTAGCTGTCAGAATGCTGGAAAGACCTTCGGAGCCTGTGGGGGGTAGAAAACCATCAGCGAGCTTTCTTGTCACATACATGTCTATATTTATTTGTATATTTAAATCTAGAATCTGCATATAAGAGAAAACATTTTTCTTTTTTCTTTTCTTTTTTTTTTTTGTTTTTTTCGAGGTAGGGTCTCACTCTAGCCCAGGCTGACCTGGAATTAACTATGTAGTCTCAGGGTGGCCTCGAACTCTCGGCAATCCTCCTGTCTCTGCCTCCTGAGTGCTGGGATTAAAGGCATGCGCCACCACGCCCGGCTAAAACATGGTATTTTTAAAAAATGAATTTATTAGAAAGAGGGAATGGAGCGGGGCGTTGTAGCACACGCCTTTAATCCCAGCACTTGGGAGGCAGAGGTAGGAGGATCGCCATGAGTTTGAGGCCACCCTGGGACTACATAGTGAATTCCAGGTTAGCCTGGATCAGAGTGAGACCCTACCTTGAAAAATCCAAAAAAGAAAGAAAGGAAAGAAAGAGAGAGAGAGAGAGAAAGAGAGAGAGAGAGAAAGAAAGAAAAAGAAAGAAAGAGAAAGAAGAAAGAGGGAATGGGTGTGCCAGGGCCTCTAGCCACTGCAAACTAACTGCAGACACATACACCACCTTGTGCATCTGGCATACATGGGTTCTGGGGAATTGAACCTGGGTCCTTAGCTTCACAGGCAAGCAGCTTAACCGCTAAAACATCTCTCCAGCCTGAAACATGGTGTGTGTGTATATATATATATATATTTGTCTTGTCTTTCTTCTACAGCCACTACTACAACAAAAGATTTTAAAAGTTAGAGGACAGGGACTATAGGAAACTGAGCACAAAATTTATACCGTAACTAAAGAGCAGGTCCCTTGAGCAAGGATGACACTGTCCCTTCTGCTGCCTTAGGGAAACTGCCAGGAGGCATGCAGAGGAGTGCAGTCCAGGTCTTACTATAACGGATCAGAGTCCTACATAAGCCAGATGCACATGGTTGCAAAGCCAGAGGATCCTGGCTCGGTGCTCCAGAACCCACGTAAGTCAAATGCACAAGGGGGCGCATGCATCTGGAGTTTGTTTGCAGTGGCTGGAGGCCCTGGCATGCCCATTCTCAATCTCTCTGTCCTAATACAAAAACACACACACACACACACACAAAACACAATACAACAGCAACAACAAAAAAAACAACCGAAAACATGGAGATCTCCCAGGAGGATTCCTCCTGACATTGACCTCTGGTTTCTACATACAGAGCACCAGCATATACATGAATATGCATCAGCACATACATGATGCATCAGCACACACATGAATATGCATGTGCAAAATGTGTGAAAAAACCCATGAAATTTCCAAACCTTGATGGGTCTATCTCTGATAGGTTGCCATGTAGGATGAGAAACCTCACTCGCATTCTTTCGTATCTTTCCATGCAAAAGGAAGATCATGATTTGAGAAGCGGAAAGAACTGTGGAGGGAACCCACATTCGGTTGTCAGCCTGGTGTG
Organism: Orientallactaga sibirica; assembly: GCA_036365145.1. Classification (NCBI taxonomy): domain Eukaryota; kingdom Metazoa; phylum Chordata; class Mammalia; order Rodentia; family Dipodidae; genus Orientallactaga; species Orientallactaga sibirica. The sequence continues at coordinate 5,105,499 of JAEOAD010001989.1, forward strand.
TCCGCTAGGCAGTGCCGGAACCATGAAACTTCAGCTGGGCCTTCATGAAGGTTTTTTAAAATTTCCGATAGGAAGCCGGGCGTGGTGGCGCACGCCTTTAATCCCAGCACTCAGGAGGCAGAGGTAGGAGGATCGCCGTGAGTTCAAGGCCACCCTGAGACTACATAGTGAATTCCAGGTCAGCCTGGACCAGAGTGAGACTCTATATTGAAAAACCAAAAAAATAAATAATTTCTGATGGATTGCACATACGAGAATTTGTAACTATGAGAGGAGAAGTTTGGAGAATATGGAAAAATCAGGGTCTTAGCCATTCTAGTCAATTACGTCAAGGGAAAAAAGAAACACAGGAAAAATGAGAGCAGATTAGATGAGTTGCATAGAAATTTCTGGAATCTTCTAAGAATGCCAGGGTTCAATAGGGCTTTATGAATGTGTCTGGATGGCTAGTATCATTTCTATGAGAAAGCAGATTCCAACTTTCAACTCGGGATATCTGGAACACATGTCTGTTTGTCACAGTTCCAGGACCGTTTTCCAGGGATTTCACTTTTCCTGCCGTGTGATATCAGCGGTAGGAAATGAAGCTAAAACACATGGCCCGGAGTGCTGATGCTTATCCCCGTGGAGAGGGGAGATTTCACAGTAAGAAGAGTAGGGGCTCAGGTGCCAGAGTGGTCTCCCCACATAGTTTCATGGAAACACAAGGAGCTTGGAACTGGTTGGAACAGAGCCCAGAGGCCGGGATTTTGGTGGGAAGCAGGCCAGGGCGCCCCTGCCTGCGTGGGAGGCGTGACTTCTCATGCTGCTCAGGATGCGAATGGCTCATGCTGTCCCTAGAGCCCAGACTTATCTTCAGAGCCTCCCTGGCACAAAGTGTGACACTGACGTAGTGTCTCCTTTCCTCTTCACTCTGAGGACAAGTGAGACTGGCTTGATGCCTGGACATACCTGTGAACTCTATGGAAGTCTATGGGCTAAGCTCGGTCAGCACCTGATCACTCTTCTCTATTTCTTAGTGGTTCAGTTGGCTAGAACTAGAGAGGAAGCATTTGAAGTATGTTGCATATATACTTAAAAAAAAAAAGCTACATTTTTTCCCTAATTATATTGCCTGCATGCAATAATTTCATGCCAGAAATAGAAATTGTATTATAGCCAGGCGTGGTGGCGCACGCCTTTAATCCCAGCATTCGGGAGGCAAAGGTAGGAGGATTGCCGTGAGTTCAAGGCCATCCTGTGATTACATAGTGAATTCCAGGTCAGCCTGGGCTAGAGTGAGACCCTACCCCAAAAAAAAAAAAATCCTGGCGCACGCCTTTAATGCACTTAAGAGGATCGCCGTGAGTTCGAGGCCACCCTGATACTACAGAGTGAATTCCAGGTCAGTCTGGGCTAGAGTGAGACCCTACCTCAAAAAAAAAAAAATCGTATTAGCCGGGCGTGGTGGCGCACGCCTTTAATCCCAGCACTCGGGAGGCAGAGGTAGGAGGATCGCCATGAGTTCAAGGCCACCCTGAGACTACATAGTTAATTCCAGGTCAGCCTGGGCCAGAGTGAGACCCTACCTCGAAAAAAAAAAAAAAAAAAATCGTATTATACATATAGATTCATAGCACATAACAATTTTCAGTCAGTGACAGAATGCAGATGCAATAGGGGTCCCATCATATCATAGTGGAGCTGAAAATTTCTCATGGCCTAGTGATGTGTAGTCATCTAATATCATAATACAATGCATAACTGATGTGTTTGTGGTGGTGGTAGTTAAATATGCATGCCAGGCTGCTGGTCATACAAAACTATAGGACATAACCCTTACATTGAATACTACATTGCTGGCTTATTATTTTCCTTTTGCTTATTAACATTTGATGATAAAACCGTGTGCTGTGGTATGCTGACAGCAGCTGCCTCTACCTGGTGATGTTCTGCTTGCTTGTTTGTTTGTTTTTTTTTTTCGTAGCAAGATCTCATTGTAGCCCTGGCAGAACTGAAGTTTACTCTGTATCCCAGGCTGGCCTTTTAATATTTATTTATTTATTTATTTGAGAGAGAGAGAGAGAGAAGGGGCATGTGCCCGTGTGCATCTGGCTTACATGGGTCCTGGGGAATCAAACCAAGGTCCTTTGGCTTTGCAGGCAAATGCCTTAACTGCTAAGCCATTTCCCCAGTCCCAGCCTAGCCTTGAATTCACAGTGATTCTCCTATTTTAGGCTCCTAAATGCTGGGATTAAAGGCATGCAACACCGTGCCTGGCAGAGAGGGAGGGAGAATGGGCGCACCAGGGCCTCTAGCCACTGCAAAGGAACTCTAGGCACTTGTGCCACTTTGTGTATCTGGCTTTATGTGGGTACTGGGGAATCAAACTTGGGTCATTAGGCTTCACATCATTAACCACTGAGCCATCTCTCCAGCCCTCATTTTCTCCTTTTCTTTTTAAAAATATATTTTATTTATTCACTTGAGAGAGACAGGGAGAAAGAAGTAGAGAGAGAGAGAATGGGCGCACCAGGGCCTTCAGCCATTGCAAACGAACTCCATATACATGTGCCCCCTTGTGCATCTGGCTTATGTGGGTCCTGGAGAGTCAAACCGGGATTCTTTGTCTTTGCAGGCAAACGCTTTAACTGCTAAGCCATCTCTCTATCCCACATAAATATATTTTTTAAAGCTAATTTTGGGCTGGAGAGATGGTATAGCCGTTAAGGCGTTTGCCTGCAAAGCCAAAAGACCTAGGTTCAACTCCCCAGGACCCATGTAAGCCAGATGCACAAGGGGGCGCATGTATATGGAGTTCATTTGCAGTGGCTAGAGGCCCTGATGGCTGATATTCTTTCTCTCTCAAATAAATAAATAAAGTTAAGTTTTTTTTTTTTTTTTTTTTTTTTTGCTTTTCGAGGTAGTTTGCTCTGGCTGACCTGGAATTCATTATGTAGTCTCAGGCTGGCCTCGAACTTACAACGATCCTCCTACCTCTGCCTCCCAAGTGCTGGTATTAAAGGCGTTTGCCAACATGCCTGGTTAACATTTTTTTTTTTTTTTTTGGTTTTGCAAGGTAGGGTCTCACTCTGGTCCAGGCTGACCTGGAATTCACTATGTAGTCTCAGGGTGGCCTCGAACTCTCAGTGATCCTCCTACCTCTGCCTCCCGAGTGCTGGGATTAAAGGCGTGCACCACCACGCCTGGCTTCTAACATATTATTTTTAAAAAGTTAACAGGGTTATGGTTATAGCTCAGTGATAGAGCACTTGCCTAACATGTGAGGCCCTAGGCCCAGAAGTACAACAAAACAAAACAAAACAAAACAAAACAAAACAAAACAAAACAAAACAAAACAAAATAAATGCTCCAAATGACAGAACCAAAACAAGTCAAAAAACTGAAAATTAATCCAATAAGTTAAAGACGTCTTTAAATGACTGTAAGCATAAGGTTCATGTTTGGACAGTTTTTCTCAGTTGGAATGCCCTGTTTTAAGACCCTTGTTTCGGGGTCTGCACTGTTCTATGTTCAGAGATGTGACCATGTGGGAGTCCTTACCAGGGAAGGTCCCTGATTACTTCCACAGTTGATAAGATACAGAAACAGAGGGTGGAGTTCAACGGTCTGCCTTTCTCTTTCTCACCAGGCTGTTCAGGCTTTCATTTTATTTCTGCTGGTGAGGGCATTTATAAGGAACAAAGAGGAAGTTACAGGATTAGATGAAGAGGTAAGTTCATGTTATCAATGAAATTTACAGAAATAAGGACATTTTCAGTGATTGTTTAGAGTCAAGTTCTGGTGAGAAATGATGGAGACAAATTTCCTCTCTTTGCATGGAGAAAGTCCTCAACTGTAAACGTGCCACGCACGAGCGACGAGCGCAGATCCTCAGACTCTCCAGACACCTGCTGCCGGCTGTGAAAAGAGCCTTCCAGCGTCTATTTTTATTTTTTCTCTATGTATTGTTTTTGTTTTATTGATCTTTTGGACAATTTTTTTTTTTCAAGGTAGGGTTTCACTCTAGCTCAGGCTAACCTGGAATTCACTATGTCGTCTCAGGGTGGCCTTGAACTCATGGTGATCCTCCTACCTCTGCCTCCTGAGCGCTTGTATTAAAGGCGTGCGCTATCACGCCTGGCTTTTGGACATCTTTATATATGCACATGACATCTTTCACCATCACCCTCTTCTCTACTGCTTGTCCCCTGCTCCCACAGAACCCCTTCTTCTAGCTCTGCTTTGATTTTTTTTTTTTTTTTTTTTTTTTTGGTTTTTCGAGGTAGGGTTTCACTCTGGTCCAGGCTGACCTGGAATTCACTATATAGTCTCAGGCTGGCCTCGAACTCATGGTGATCCTCCTACCTCTGCCTCCCAAGTGCTGGGATTAAAGGCTTGCACCACCACGGCTGGCTGATTTTTTTTTTTTATTGGTTACCCAGAGAGTTTCATTGGGGTTGCTTGCAATGATACCATCCAGGGCTGTTGGGTTCGTTTTCTCTGTTGATTAAATAATTAAAAGGGAAGTATTTAAAAGAATAAAGCTTATTTCAATGTAAGAGGTAAAGAAAGGATTTTTATCAAGTGAGGGCAGCCGGCCAATCCAGAGTCCATGATGGATCAGGTGCAGTTGCTGGTTGGTTTATGATGCATCCGGTTCATCACAGATGGCAGAAAGTATCCCCTCCCAGCCCCGGCTCCCAAGCCAGTCTGCCAGGAAGGAGGAGGAAGTGAAGTGAGGTCCTTCAACCCCAAACCCTGAGTTCACCGTTGTTCTTACCCAAAGAGTTGCGATAAACCAGACTGAGAAGGATAATTATTAAATTATGACATTTATTCAGGAATATCAGAGAGAGAAGGAGGGTCCACAAACGGAGGAAGGGAAAATAGACACGTCCACGTGGCCCAAGGACCCATGTGGGCAGTGAGCTCGGGCCTGAATGGAAAAGGACTGAGAGAGGAAAGGAAGAAAGCGCAGAGAGCTCCTGCCATATGGAGGGCAGGAGGGGGTAGAGAGCCCATGTGGGGTGGGGGGAGGCTGAGCCTCAGGACCTGGAAGTTCTGGAGAGATGACCATCCAGCAGAGAGAAGGGCCTGTCCTCCTGGGAAGCGTCCACTTAGACCCTTATTGTGGTGGGCTTTACCTTCAGGCTCAGGTGAGCCGGAGTGAGGGCTGATTGGTCTGGGCTAGGGGCTGGCTCAAGAAGAGGCCAGCCATGAAGCCAAGTTTAGGGGCTGAGCTTCAGCAACCACAATGCCAGGATCAGGTGTAAGTTCTAGGAAAAGGGACCTCTCTCCCTCTCAGGAAGGGCTCAGGTTGTTTATGGAAAAACAGATGTGAGGTCATGCCTTTAGTCCAGAGCCAAGGAAAGAAGAGATCCTGCCCGGAACTCGAGTAAAGTGGAGGTTGTAAGGGCTGCCTGAAGGACACTTACGTGGTTTATTTTCCCGGCCCATTCACCCTAACCTACCCAATAAAGCTCCCTGACTCCCTCTTACTGGGTTATGAGCCACCTCTCAAGGGCTCTTTTCCCATCTGTCTGCCTAGAAAGAAACTATTTCCTATGGTGCTTCATTTGCAACGTGGGGGGAGGGCTATGCATTGGGACATGGACACATTAGCAGAGAATGTATGTGTGTGAAGCTGGAAGACGGAAGAGACATTTCACATACATACTTTTTTTGTTTTGTTTTGTTTTGAGACAGGCTTACTGTGTTGCTCTGGATGGTCTTGTATTCACTATGTAGCCCAGGCTGGCCTCCAACTCATGACAATCCTCCTGCCTCAGCTTCTCAAGTGCTGTGCTGGGATTATAAGCATGTACCATCACTCCTGGTTTCCAGCTTCTCCTTATCTTCATCTTTTCCCTCTTCCTCTCAGTCTACCCTGTTTCCTGCCGACCTGGAGCTCCTTAGAGCTGAGGTCTGATCGGGTCTTTGTCTTTGCTTTGTAGTGTTTCCAGAAAGGAGGTAAAACTACGTAGTCTCTGGCTAGGAGGATGTTAAACATGTAGTTTTTGGTCCATTCTCTGTGATCCTGAACAAAACCTTGGGGACTTTGACAGAAAACCCTAAACTCTGCTGTTTTTTTTTTTTTTTTTAGGTAGGGTCTCTTTCTAGCCCAGGCTGACCTGGAATTCACTATGTAGTCTCAGGGTGACCTTGAACTCATGGGGATCCTCCTACCTCTGCCTCCTGAGTGCTGGGATCAAAGGTGTGTGCCACCACACCCAGCTCAATTACTATTATTATTATTTTAAAATGTTTTATTTATTTTTTTATTTATTTAAGAGAGAGAGAAGCAGACAGAGAGTGAGGGAGAGTAAGAGAATGGGTGCGCTAGGGCCTCCAACCACTGCAAATGAATTCCAGGCACATCCACCACCTTTGTGCAGCTGGCTTATGTGGGTCCTGGGGAAATCGGACCCGGGTCCTTTGGCTTTGCAGGCAAGCGCCTTAACCACTAAGACATCTCTCCAGCCCCAATTATTATTATTTTTTTTATTTGTTTGTTTTTCAAGGTAGGGTCTCTCTCTCTAGCTCAGGCTGACCTGGAATTCACTATGTAGTCTCAGGGTGCGCCACCATGCCTGTCTCAACGACTATTTTATCTTTTTGCTGATTAGTAGACTGACTTTTAAAATTGTACAGGTCTTGGGCTGGAGAGGTGGCTTAGTGGTTAAGGCATCTGCCTGTGAAGCCTGAGGACCCTTATAGACCCAGGACGCTCAGATTCCCCAGTACCCCTGTCAGCCAGATGCCCATGGTGGCACATGCATGTGGTTTTCATTTGTAGTGGCTAGAGGCCCTTGCATGTCCATTCTCTCTCTCTCTCTAATGAATGAATGAATGAATAAATAAATAAATAAATAAATAAATAAATAGAAGTTATCCAAGTCTGATCAGGTCATGGTCATGCCCTTCAGTGAATGAAGATGTTACTGCAGTCCTTCAGGCCAGCTTACAGGGGGAGAGGATGCTTTGGTCTGCTCATGTCTGTGATCCACAGAAGGCAAAGAAAGAAAAGAAAGCCGGCTACGGCCAGGAATGTTGGAAATGACTGGATCCTCATTTTGCACTAGGGTTAAAGGGTGGTCTGGAGACTCTGAGGGGGAAAAGAGAGATTGATTTTGTGGCTTGGAAATTGAAAAGGTGAGATGAAAGGATCATGGGGTAAAGCTTGGAAAGAGAAGAGAGGAACGCAAGATGAGAGTCACAACTTTTGTTTCTAATGAGTCAGCAAGTGAGAGGGCTTTGCATTAATGCAGAGGAAGTTATTTTTATAAATTCCAGAAGGATCTGTGACCGCCTCCTAAAAAGATGTAAAGAAAAAGACCCTAGTTGTTACTACGAAGGATAGACGAGAATCTAAAGCAGGGAATGAAGATATGCTTCCTTTTTGAAGTTCAGGAAAAGACCAAAGAAAGTTACCAAAAAAGTTCTCTCCCTCCCTCCCTCTCCCCTTCATTTTCACAAGCTTAGAATGCTAGTAGTTTCTGACATCAAAAACAAAACAAAACAAAACAACAACAACAACAAAAAAAAAACAGGAGCCGGACGTCGTGGCCCTAGGAATCTTTATAGATGAAGGTACACTTGAACTCAAACCACATTGTAGGGCCAAGGAGATGGCTCAGGGGGTAACGTGCTCATCACAGAAGCACGAGGACCTCAGTTTGGATTCCCAGCGCCCACATAAAAGCTGAGTGCAACACGACATGCCTGTAGTCCCGACACTGAGGAGGCAGAGGCAGGAGGATACCTGCAGTTTACGGGGTAACTAGTCTAGCCAAATGCGTGAGTTCTAGGTTCAGTGAAAGGTTCTGTCTCAAAAAAATAAGGTGGAGGGGCTGGAGAGATGGCTTAGTGGTTAAGACGTTTGCCTGCAAAGCCAAAGGATCCTGTTTGATTCCCCAGGACCCACATAAGTCAGATGCACAAGGGGGCACATGCATCTTGAGATCCCTTTGCAGTGGCTGGAGGCCCTGGCACACCCATTATCTCTCTCTCTCTCTGCCTCTTTCTCTCTCTCTCAAATAAATAAAAAAAAATAAAGTATATTAAAAAAATCAGGTGGAGCGCTATTGAGGAAGACACCTGACGGGGACTTCTGGACTCCACATGCATCACACCCATGTATACGCGTGTTTTTACGCAAATGCACTGGCACTCGCACACGCACATGTATGATCATGCACATACATACATGGTGCATAAAAAAAAATCAAACAAGGGAGGCAAGCCCCGTTTCCTGGACTGAGAAATTGACCTCAGGAAGCCAGAAGACTCATGGGAAGCAGAAAGTGTTGGAGCCAAAATGTTTACTTATTTTGTTTTTATTTTTCAAGGTAGGGTCTCCCTCTAGCCCAGGCTGACCTGGAATTCACTCTAGTCTCAGGATGGCCTCGAACTCACGGCGATCCTCCTACCTCTGCCTCCCGAGTGCTGATATTAAAGGCGTGCGCCACCACGCCCGGCAATAACAGATGTTTCTTGCAGTGGTATAGCCACTTGCCCGAGCACATGCTGGCAACCCTAAAACACAGGAAAGAAAACGTAGTGACAAAGAGGGACCAGTTGGGAAGAAGGGGTTAAATGGAAGGGGTACTCATGAGGAGGACAAGAAAAGGTAATGAGAGGGGGCTATGATCAAAATGCATTATGTACACGTATAAAAATTGTCAGTGAGTGGGCGTGGTGGCGCACGCCTTTAATCCCAGCACTCGGGAGGCAGAGGTAGGAGGATTGCTGTGAGTTCAAGGCCACCCTGAGACTACATAGTTAATTCCAGGTCAGCCTGAGCCAAAGGTAATGAGAGGGGGCTATGATCAAAATGCATTATGTACATGTATAAAAATTGTCAGTGAGTGGGCGTGGTGGTGCACGCCTTTAATCCCAGCACTCGGGAGGCAGAGGTAGGAGGATTGCTGTGAGTTCAAGGCCACCCTGAGACTACATAGTGAATTCCAGGTCAACCCTCCCCCGCAAAAAAAAAAAAAAAAAAAAAGTCACTGAAAGACATCTTGGGTTGGGAAGATGGTGCAGCAGTTAAAGGCACTTGTTTGCAAACCCTGCTGGCCTGGGTTCAAATCCCCTGCACCCATGTAAAGCTGAATACAAAAAGTGGTGCAAGTATCTGGCATTCACAGAGAGTAAGAGATCCTAGTGTGCCCATACATGCGCACACACACACACACACACACACACAGGGATGCAAATCAATAATTTTTGTTTTTGGTGCTTTTGGGGGTAGGATCTCACTCTAGCCTAGGCTGACCTGGAGCTGTATAGAACTACACTTCCAGGCTGGCCTCAAACTCACTGCCATCCTGTCTCTGCCTCCCATGTGCTGAGATTAAAGGCATGCACCACCATGCCTGGCTATTATGTATTATTTTTTTTTAAGATTTTTCTGTTTGTTTATTTATTTATTAGAGACAGAGAGAGGGAAGGAGAGGGAGAGAGAGTGAGAATGGCTGTGCCAGGACCTCTAGCTACTGCAAACGAACTCCAGATGCATGTGCCACCATGTGCATCTGGCTTATGTGGGACCTGGAGATTCAAACCGGGGTCCCTAGGCTTCACAGGCATGCACCTTAACCACTAAGCCGTTTCTCCAGTCTGATCACTACTTTTAATAAACATATTTATTTATTTATTTATTTACTTATTTGAGAGAGAAAGAGGGAGAGAGAGATCATGAATGGGCACAGCAGGGCCTCCAGCCGTTACAAACAAACTCCAGACACATATGCCACCTTGTGCATCTGGATTACGTGGGCACTGAGGAATTGAACCTGTGTCCATAGGCTTTGCAGGTAAGCGCCCCAACCACCAAGCCATCTCTCCAGCCTGGGATTACTACTTTTATAATTGCAGTTCAAAATACTGAGTGCATATCAGGATGTAGGCAGCGGCTATCATCTCTGGGGAGTTCAAAGCATGGAGAACTATGTATTGTTCCTGGACTCAAATTAAAAATGTCAGTGGAGAATTCAAGGGATCAAGCAGAGTTCACAGGGGCTTCCCCTGGAGCAGACTTTTTCATTTTTCATTCCCGGAGCTGAGTGGGCCTTGTAATCTTTCTGTATGCCTGAAATATTTCATCAAGAAGATAGGAAGCAGGGCTGGAGAGATGGCTTAGCGGTTAAGGCATTTGCCTACAAAGCCAAATGACCCCGGTTCAACTCCCCAGGACCCTGTAAATCAGATGCACAAGGGGGCTCATGTGTCTGGAGTTAGTTTGCAAGGGCTGGAGGCCCTGATGTGCCCATTCTCTATCTGCCTCTTTCTCTCTTCTTCTCTCTCTCTAATAAATAAATAAAAATAAATATTTAAAAAGAAGATATGAAGCAGAAGCCTACATGGCTTCACTGGAGAATCTGCAGGGAACTCAGTCGATGAGAGCAGATGGCCCAGAGCTGGGGAGTTCAGGAGGAAGGGTGAATGGCACGTTACCTCCAGGTGCCTTGTACCAGGGGCTAAAAATAGCAAGAAGTCTTTAGAAAACCTGCAGGCAGAGAACTGTGAGGCCCACTGGCGGGGAATGACAGAGTATTAGCAGACGGCTGAGGGAAAGTGGAGTCCCAGGGTCTCGCTTCTTCAGACATGTTCTCACTCACTGAATCCGTTGTTCTGCCCGTCTCCTATGTATTTATTTATTTAAATGTTTTTAAAATATTTTATGTATTTATTTCTTTGAGAGAGAAAAAGAGGCAGAGGGAGAGAGATTGAGAATGGGCACACCAGTGCCTCTAGCCACTGCAAACAAACTCCAGACACGTGTGCTTCCTTGTGCATCTGGCTTACGTGGGTCCTGGGGAATCGAACTGGGATCCTTTGGCTTTGCAGGCAAGCGCCTTAACTGCTAAGCCAACTCTTCAGCCACCCCCCATCTCCTATTTAGAGTGTCATCTTCAGCAAATGAAGGTATCAGCAACTTCAAGGTATTAAAACTTGCCTAGGGGGCTAGAGGGATGGCCTGGGTTCACATCTCATTCCCTTTTCTAGTTGTGTGCTCCTGAGCCAGCTGCCTAACTACTCTCTCTCTGTTTTTTTTTTTTTTTGTTGTTGTTTGTTTGTTTGTTTGTTCTTGTTTTTTCAAAGTAGGGTCTCACTGTGGTACAGACTGATCTGGAATTCACTATGTAGTCTCAGGGTGGCCTTGAACTCACGGCGATCCTCCTACCTCTGCCTCCTGAGTGCTGGGATTAAAGGCATGCGCCACCATGCCTGGCTGTTTACTTTTTTTTTACATTAAATTTATGTAGTTATTTATTAGAGAGAGAATGAGCGTGCCAGGGCCTTCAGTCCATTGCAAGCAAGCTCTAGATGCATGTGCCACCTTGTTCATCTGGCTTGCATGGATCTTGGGGAATTGAACCTGGGTCCTTTGGCTTTACAGGCAAGTGCCTTAACTGCTAAACAATTCCTCCAGCCCTCTGTCTGGTTTTTACAAGGTAGGGTCTCACTCTGGCCCAGGCTGACCTGGAATTCACTCTGTAGTGCCAGGCTGGCCTCGAACTCATGGCGATCCTCCTACCTCTGTCTCCTGAGTGCTAGGATTAAGGGTGTGCACCACCGTGCCCAGTGTAGGGTCATGGAAAGTAATCTGTGCTGCTGTTCCGAGCAGGCCTTGCAACTACAGCCTGCGACTGGGCCTGCACTCGTTATTAATGCTCATCCTCAGGAACCTGGCCACGTTCTGGAGTCAAGACCAAGCATTGAAAACTAAATTTCAAGAGGAATCCAAATTCTCTCTTTTTTCTTTTTCTTTCTTTTGTTGTTTTTTTCGAGGTAGGGTTTAACTCTATCCCAGGCTGACCTGGAATTCACTGTGTAGTCTCAGGCTGGTCTCGAACTCACAGTGATCCTCCTACCTCTGCCTCCCGAGTGCTGGGATTAAAGGCATGCGCCATCATGCCCAGTTTAGAAATCCACATTCTTGGACCTTTTCAAACTGGTGCAGCTTTCCTCCTATTCATTGTTTTTTTTTAAAAAAAATATTTTATTTTTATTTATTTGATAGAGAAAGAGGGAGAGAGAGAAAGAGAGAGAGAGAGAGAGAGGGAGAGAATGGCCGCCAGGGCCTCCAGCCACTGCAAATGAACTCCAGAAGTGTGTGCAGAAGTGTGTGCCCCCTTGTGCATCTGGCTTACGTGGGTCCCGGGGAATTGAACCTAGGTCCACTGGCTTTGTAGGCGAACGCCTTCAGCATTAGACCATCCCTCCAGCCCCTCATTAGGTTTTCACTGAGTGCCTGACTTGCCCCAGTCACGTTGATTCTGAAGATGCCAAGCCTGGTGGTGGATTTTGGGGAGTAACACTTCATGGGATTCTAATTTTGTTGGTCCCCCGTGTCTCTGTGTTCATGAGCGTTGTCTTTCTCTTGCTGTTGATTGATTTCCTGGGGTACACGTGCTTTTCTCCATTGTCGTCAGTCTGAAGATGTTTTCTTCTCATAAGAAATGTCAGGTAGGGGCTGGAGGGATGGCTTAGTGGTTAAGGCATTTGCCAGCAAAGCCAAAGGACCCTGGCTCCATTCCCCGGGACTCACATAAGCCAGATGGACGAGGTGGTGACGCATGTGTTTGGAGTTTGTTTGCAGTGGCTGGAGGCCCTGGCGCACCCATTCTCTCTCTCTCTCTGTCTGAAATAAATAAATAAATAAATAAATAAATAAATAAATAAATAATATTAAAAGAAATGTCAGCAGAGATCCAGAGGCTCCTCAGAGCTCATCACTGAAGTAGACTTAAAACTCACCCACCATGGCTCGAAATTTTGTGGAAGAGGAGGCGGAAAGATTGTAAGAGCCATAGGTTGAGACATCATGCCCAGAGGCATTCCCTCCCTTCCCCCAAATAACTGACTGCTGCTCCCACAGCGCATAACCCACAACCCCATAAGAAATACCTGCAACCCCACTGAGGAGCGTCCCCAGTGGAATGGGGGCAGGGATGAGGGAAAAGAGGGAACCAACACATGGTGTATCTATACGAAACATTTTGCTGCTAGTAATAATAATAATAAGCGTGAAAAAAAGAAATGTCAGGTAGGGGCTGGGTGTGGTGACACAGCCTTTAATCCCAGCACTTGGGAAGTGGAGGTAGGAGGATTGCTGCAAGTTCGAGGCCAGCCTGAGAATACATAGTGAATTCCAGGTCAGCCTGGACTAGAGCAAGACCCTACCTTGAAAAAAAAAAAAAAGTCAAGTAGGGACCAGGGCCGGGCGTTGTGGCGCATGCCTTTAATCCCATCGAGACCCTATCTGAAAACAACAACAACAAAAAAAAAAGACTGGGAGATGGCCCAGTGGTTAAAAGCCCTTGCTTGCAAAGCCTGATGGTCCTCAGTTCTGTTCCTCAGTACCTACATAAAGCCAGATGCACAAAGTGACACATGCTTCTGGAGTTCATTTGGGGTAGCAGGAAGTCCTGGAGCACCCTCTCTGTCTCTGTCTCTCTCACTCCTAAATAAATAAATAATTGCACTTGGGGAATTGAACCCTGGCTGTCAGGCTTTTGCAAGCCAGCGCCTTTAACCTTTGAGCCCTCTCCAGCTCTGTATAATAAATTATTTTAAAGAAATGTCAGGTCATTGTCTGAGGAGTGTTAAAACAGCTTCATGGTGTGTTGTGGTTTGAATGTGAAAAGTCTCTCATAGGCTCGTGTGTTTGAACACTTGGTCCCTAACTGGTAGCACTGTTTGGGGAGGTTGTGGCATCTCTAGGAGGTGGAGGCTTGATGGACAAAGTGGGTCACTGGGGGTGGAGGTGGGCCTTGAAGTTTGATAGCCTGGTGCCACTGTCTGCTTCCTAAGTGTGGGTGCAGTGTGAACAGCCACCCACGTTGCTGTGCCCATGCCCTCTCTGCTGTGGTGGATGTACACTCAAACTGTAAGCCCAAACAGACTCCTTCCTTACCTTGTTTCTGGCTGAATATTTGGTCACAGCCGTGAGAAAAGTAGCTAACACGTGCCAATGGCACTTACAAAGTGTGTTAGCCAAGCAACTGGCCTCACTTTATTTTATTTGGTTTACTTCTTGTTTATCTTTTGTCTTGAAACCAAGAAACCTCGGTATCTGTCTTAGTGTGTGGTCTCAGGTTTGGAAGCAATGACTTGGCAGGATTTTTAGAAATATTAAAAATTCCTTCAAGGCCGGGTGTGGTGGAGGCAGAGGTAGGAGGATCTCTGTGAGTTCAAGGCCACCCTGAGACTACATAGTGAATTCCAGGTCAGCCTGGGCTAGAGGGAGACCCTACCTCAAAAATCAAAACAAACAAACAAACAAAAAAAGGCAAAGAATTAACCCGAGTACTCAGGATGCTGAGGTAGGAGGATCACAACTGTGAGTTCAAGGCCAGTGTGGGGGAGTGAGTTGCAGATCAGCTAGAGTTAGAGACCCTACCTTGAAAAACAACAACAAAAAAAAAGTGGCAAGAAAAAAAAGTTAAAGCTTTACATATTCTCTATATGGTGATTAAATATTCCTTGGTCTGGAGAGATGACTTAGCAATTAATGGACTTGCAGGCAAAGCCAAAGGACCCGGGTTCAACTCCCCAGTAAAGCCGGATGAACAAGGTGGCACATGTGTCTGGAGTTCGTTTGCAGGGGCTAGAGGCCCTCATGCATTCATTCTCTCTCTCTCTCTCTCCTCTTTCAAATAAATAAATATTTAAAATAATAAATTTCCTATAAAAGCAAGTGATTCCAGGGAAATTAATAAGATCATCAGTACTTCCTTTTTTTTGTTTGTTTGATTTTGGTTTTCGAGGTAGGGTTTCACTCCTGAAATTCACTGTGTAGTCTCAGGCTGGCCTCGAACTCAGGGTGATCCTCTTACCTCTACTTCCCAGAGTGCAGGGATTAAAGACATCCTTCACCACACGTTTGTCATTCCCTCAAAAATGGGACAAGGGGGGGCTGGAGAGATGGCTTAGCAGTTAAGGCGTTTGCCTGCAAAGCCAAAGAACCTCGGTTTGATTCCCCAGGACCCACGTAAGCCAGATGCACAAGGTGGCGCATACATCTGAAGTTGGTTTGCAATGGCTGGAGGCCTTGGCGCGTCCATTCTCCAACCCCCCCTCTCTCCCTCTTTCTCTGTCTCAAATAAATAAAAATTAAATTTAAAAAATGGGACAAGGGGAAGCCTGGCTTAAATATTTTTATTTATTATTTACTTGCAATTAGAGACAGATGAGATAGAGAGAGAATGGGTACACCAGGGCCTCCAGCCACTGCACATGAACTACAGATGCATGCGCCACCTTGTGCATTTTACTTACGTGGGTACTGGGAAATTGAATCTAGGTCGTTAGGCTTTGTAGGCAAGCACCTTAACTGCTGAGCCATCTCCCCAGCCCTATTTAAATATTTTTATGTATTATTTATTTGCAAGTAGAAAGAGAGACAGAAAGGAGAAAGAGATAGGGACGGAGAGTGAAATGGGCACATCCGGGCCTCCCACCACTGCAGCCGAACTCCAGATGCATGTGCCATTCTGTGCATCCAGCTTTACATGGATACTGGGGAACTGAACAAAGGTCATCAAGTCTTGCAAGCAAAGCCTTTAATCGCTGAGCCATCTCTCCAGACCCTAGTTATTTATTTTATTTTAAAAAGGTATTCTAAGAAGGGATGGAGGAGTGCCCAGCACTGAAACACCTCTGTCACACCCTCCAAGGCTCAGGGCCCATTGCCGAAGAGGGGGCGGAAAGAATGTAAGAGCCAAAGGAAGGGTACGACTCCTTACAATGCAACTGTCTAGACAGAAATTGGCCTCGGTATCCATGACCTCGCAGAGCCCAGCAATACCTTCACAAGACCCTCATAATAGGAGAAAAAGATGACGACATCAAATTAAAAGAGAGACTAACAGAGAGAGGGAGGGGATATGACGGAGAGTGGAGTTCTGAAGGGGAAAGTGGGGGAGGGGAAGGAAATAGCATGGTTATTGTCTATAAATATAGACGTGGTCAATAAAATAAAAGGGCTGGAGAGATGGCTTAGCGGTTAAGGTGGTTGCCTGCAAAGCCACAGGACTTCGGTTCAATTCCCCAGGACCCATGTAAGCCAGATGCACAAGATGGTGCTTGCATCTCTTTCCCTCTCTCAAATAAATAAATAATAAAATATTAAAAAATAAAAATAAATAAAAGTTATTCGTTTTTTTGCATGTATGTGTGTGACGTGTGCTTTCTTATATGTGTGGGTGTAGGTACCCGTTCCTATGTGTGTGGTGTATGTGTGTGACGTGTGCTTTCTTATATGTGTGGGTGTAGGTACACGTTCCTGTGTGTGTGGTGTATGTGTGTAACATGTGCTTTCTTATATGTGTGGGTGTAGGTACACGTTCCTGTGTGTGTGGTGTATGTGTGTGACGTGTGCTTTCTTATATGTGTGGGTGTAGGTACCCGTTCCTGTGTGTGTGGTTATGTGTGTGACGTGTGCTTTCTTATATGTGTGGGTAGGTACACGTTCCTGTGTGTGTGGTGTGTGTGTGACGTGTGCTTTCTTATATGTGTGGGTGTAGGTACCCATTCCTGTGTGTGTGGTGTATGTGTGTAACATGTGCTTTCTTATATGTGTGGGTGTAGGTACCCGTTCCTATGTGTGTGGTGTATGTGTGTGACGTGTGCTTTCTTATATGTGTGGGTGTAGGTACACGTTCCTATGTGTGTGGTGTATGTGTGTAACATGTGCTTTCTTATATGTGTGGGTGTAGGTACACGTTCCTGTGTGTGTGGTGTATGTGTGTGACGTGTGCTTTCTTATATGTGTGTGGGTGTAGGTACACGTTCCCTGTGTGTGTGTGTATGTGTAACATGTGCTTTCTTATATGTGTTGGTGTAGGTACCCGTTCCTGTGTGTGTGGTGTATGTGTGTGACGTGTGCTTTCTTATATGTGTGGGTGTAGGTACACGTTCCTATGTGTGTGGTGTATGTGTGTGACGTGCGCTTTCTTATATGTGTGGGTGTAGGTACACGTTCCTGTGTGTGTGGTGTATGTGTGTAACATGTGCTTTCTTATATGTGTTGGTGTAGGTACACGTTCCTGTGTGTGTGGTGTATGTGTGTAACATGTGCTTTCTTATATGTGTGGGTGTAGGTACACGTTCCTGTGTGTGTGGTGTATGTGTGTGACGTGCGCTTTCTTATATGTGTGGGTGTAGGTACACGTTCCTGTGTGTGTGGTGTATGTGTGTAACATGTGCTTTCTTATATGTGTAGGTGTAGGTACACGTTCCTGTGTGTGTGGTGTATGTGTGTGACGTGCGCTTTCTTATATGTGTGGGTGTAGGTACCCGTTCCTGTGTGTGTGGTGTATGTGTGTGACGTGTGCTTTCTTTATGTGTGGGTGTAGGTACACGTTCCTGTGTGTGTGGTGTGTGTGTGACGTCACGCTTTCTTATATGTGTGGGTGTAGGTACCCGTTCCTGTGTGTGTGGTGTATGTGTGTGACGTGTGCTTTCTTATATGTGTGGGTGTAGGTACACGTTCCTGTGTGTGTGGTGTATGTGTGTGACGTGCGCTTTCTTATATGTGTGGGTGTAGGTACCCGTTCCTGTGTGTGTGGTGTATGTGTGTAACATGTGCTTTCTTATATGTGTGGGTGTAGGTACCCGTTCCTATGTGTGTGGTGTATGTGTGTGACGTGTGCTTTCTTATGTGTGTGGTGTAGGTACACGTTCCTATGTGTGTGGTGTATGTGTGTAACATGTGCTTTCTTATATGTGTGGGTGTAGGTACACGTTCCTGTGTGTGTGGTGTATGTGTGTGACGTGTGCTTTCTTATATGTGTGGGTGTAGGTACACGTTCCTGTGTGTGTGGTGTATGTGTGTGACGTGCGCTTTCTTATATGTGTGGGTGTAGGTACACGTTCCTGTGTGTGTGTGTATGTGTGTAACATGTGCTTCTTTATATGTGTGGGTGTAGGTACACGTTCCTGTGTGTGGTGTGTGTGTGTGTGATGCGCTTTCTTATATGTGTGGGTGTAGGTACACGTTCCTGTGTGTGTGGTGTATGTGTGACGGCGCTTTCTTATATGTGTGGGTGTAGGTACACGTTCCTGTGTGTGTGGTGTATGTGTGTGACGTGTGCTTTCTTATATGTGTGGGTGTAGGTACCCGTTCCTGTGTGTGTGGTGTATGTGTGTGACGTGTGCTTTCTTATATGTGTGGGTGTAGGTACACGTTCCTGTGTGTGTGGTGTATGTGTGTGATGTGCGCTTTCTTATATGTGTGGGTGTAGGTACCCATTCCTGTGTGTGTGGTGTATGTGTGTAACATGTGCTTTCTTATATGTGTGGGTGTAGGTACCCGTTCCTATGTGTGTGGTGTATGTGTGTGACGTGTGCTTTCTTATATGTGTGGGTGTAGGTACACGTTCCTATGTGTGTGGTGTATGTGTGTAACATGTGCTTTCTTATATGTGTGGGTGTAGGTACCCATTCCTGTGTGTGTGGTGTATGTGTGTGACGTGCGCTTTCTTATATGTGTGGGTGTAGGTACCCGTTCCTGTGTGTGTGGTGTATGTGTGTGACGTGTGCTTTCTTATATGTGTGGGTGTAGGTACCCGTTCCTGTGTGTGTGGTGTATGTGTGTGACGTGCGCTTTCTTATATGTGTGGGTGTAGGTACACGTTCCTGTGTGTGTGGTGTATGTGTGTGACATGTGCTTTCTTATATGTGGGTGTAGGTACACGTTCCTGTGTGTGTGGTGTATGTGTGTGACGTGCGCTTTCTTATATGTGTGGGTGTAGGTACACGTTCCTGTGTGTGTGGTGTATGTGTGTGACGTGTGCTTTCTTATATGTGTGGGTGTAGGTACACGTTCCTGTGTGTGTGGTGTATGTGTGTGTGTGACGCTTTCTTTTATATGTGTGGGTGTAGGTACACGTTCCTGTGTGTGTGGTGTATGTGTGACGTGTGCTTTCTTATATGTGTGGGTGTAGGTACACGTTCCTGTGTGTGTGGTGTATGTGTGTGACGTGTGCTTTCTTATATGTGTGGGTGTAGGTACACGTTCCTGTGTGTGGTGTGTGTGTGTGTGTGCGTGCGCTTTCTTATATGTGTGGGTGTAGGTACACGTGCCTGTGTGTGTGGTGTATGTGTGTAACATGCGCTTTCTTATATGTGTGGGTGTAGGTACACGTTCCTGTGTGTGTGGTGTATGTGTGTAACATGCGCTTTCTTATATGTGTGGGTGTAGGTACACGTGCCTGTGTGTGTGGTGTATGTGTGTAACATGTGCTTTCTTATATGTGTGGGTGTAGGTACATGTGCCTATGTGTGTGGTGGCCAGAGCACAACATCGATGTCATCCTCAGGAAGTGACATTCACCTCTTCTTGAGAGAGGATCTCTCATTGGCCTGGAATAAACACACGCACCTGGCCTTGTCACAGCCTAGTGTTCAGAAAACATTGAATGCAGTGTTTTCTTGGCAATTAAAATGTATGCATTCACTGTGTCTGTTGCCTAAAAAGATGGTGGCAGACTCTGCTTTTACCTTTGGGTGAACTTGTGCTTTTTGTTGTTGTTGTCGTTTTAAGATTTTATTTTTATTTATTTGTTTATTAGAGACATAGAGAGAGGGACAGAGGGACAGAATGGGCACGCTAGGGCCTCTAGCCACTTTAAACGAACTCCAGACAATGTGCCACCATGTGCATGTGGCTTACGTGGGACCTGGAGAATTGAACTTGGGTCCTTAGGCTTCGCAGGCATGTGTCTTAACCACTAAGCCATCTCTCCAGCTCTGTTTGTTTTGTTTTTTACGGAAGGGTCTCACTCTAGCCCAGGCTGATCTGAAATTCACTCTGAAGTCTCAGGGTAGCCTCAAACTCATGGTGATCCTCTTACCTCTGCCTCCCAAGTGTTGGGAATAAATGCATGCACCACCACACCCAGCAAACTTGTGCTTTAAAATTTTTTTTTGGTTTTTCGAGGTAGGGTCTTGCTATAGCCCAGGCTGACCTGAATGTACTGTATAGTCTTAGAGTGGCCCCGAACTCATGGCAATCCTCCTACCTTAGCCTCCTGAGTGCTTTTATTAAAGGTGTGTGCCACCACGGCCAGCTACTTTTGACACTTTAAAAAGTTTATTTATAGCCGGGCGTGGTGGCGCACGCCTTTAATCCCAGCACTTGGGAGGCAGAGGTAGGAGGATTGCTGAGAGTTTGAGGCTACCCTGAGACGACATAGTGAATTTTAGGTCAGCCTGGACCAGAGTGAGACTCTACCTCGAAAAAAAAAAAAAAAAAAAAAAAAAAAAAAAAAAAGGTTTATTTATTTATTTATTTATTTGCAAGCAGAGAGAGAGAGAAGAAAGACAGATGGGAGAATGGGCATACCAGGGCCTCCAACTGTAGCAAACGGACTCCAGGTGCATGTGCCACTTTGTGCATCTGGCTTTTATGTGCGTACTAGGGGAATCAAACCCTAATAATATTGTCAGTTTCATAAAATAAAAACTCTTGGCCAGGTGTGGTGGTGCACACCTTTAACCCCAGCACTCAGAAGACCAAAGTAGGATTGCTGTGAGTCTAAGGTCAGCCTGAGACTACATAGTGAATTCCAGGTCAGCCTGAACTAGAGTAAGACCCTACCTCATAAAACCAAAGAAAAGAAGAAAAGCAAAGAGACAGCACAGGCTTGTTGTCCAATTCCTGCAAGACCCGTGGAGTGATCAGAGAGGATCATGTGGATGTGGTACGTGCCCTGTGCTTGTATGCCAGCTGAGGAACTCTGAGTTCAGCAACTCCATGTTTCTAGATGGTTGCAAGCAGCCTTGCACGACATTGCCACACTCAAAGAAACACGCACAGTTGGGCAATAACTTTTCGTAGTGCCTGGTTTTTATTACATATGGTCTAGGCTCGGGATGAGATATCAGAAACTTGTATGAGTCTTTGGATTGCTCTATTATTTATGGTAGAAATCGAGGCAAGGAAAGGGAGGTGGGGAGAGAAGAAAGCATAATTAAATTCTTATTGAAGCACCAGGTGTTCAGCAGTTGTAACTGTATAAACAACAGGAATGGCTGTTCTGGCTTTTGGCCCCCACACACTGTCTTTGACAACCTTCTATCCAGGTCTGAGGGTCAACTGCGAAAGCAGCTGTGATCTCCAGGTGACATCCTCATCTCAAACACAGCCCGGTTTGGGCTGGAGAGATGGCTCAGTGGTTAAAGGTGCTTACTTAAACAGTCTGATGGCCCATGTACAGCCAGACACACCAAGTAGTACATGTGTCTGGAGTTCGTTTCCAGTGGCAAGACGTCCTGTTGCATCCATTTTTTCTCTCTCTCTCTGGTTGTAAATAATAAATAAATAAATTTAAAAACACCAGTTTGGAGTTGGACCTGGGTCTGCCTCTCTTCTCTCTCTTGTCAGGTTATTCAAAAAAAATTTTTTTATTTCGAGGTAGGGTCTCGCTGTAGCTCAGGCTGATCTGGAATTCACTATGTAGTCTCAGGATGGCCTTGAACTCACAGTGATCCTTCTACCTCTGCCTCCCAAGTGCTGGGATTAAAGGCGTGCACCACCACGCCTGGCTTTTGTCAGGTTATTCAATTTGATTCTCTCTCTCTCTTTTTTCTTTTGGAGAGAGAAAGAGAAGGAGAGGAAGACAGACAGAGACGGGCACACCAGCAGCCTCTCAGCTGCTGTGAACGAAATCCAGATGTGTGCGCTCCCATGTGGTCAAGTGCGGCATTGCGCCCTTGCCTCACTTTGCATCTGGCTAAACGTGGGACCCTCTGGCCTTTGCAAATGAACTCCAGATGCAACTGTGTGAGTTCTGGGGAATTGAACCTGGGTCCTTAGGCTTCACAGGCAAGTGCCTTAACTACTAAGCCATCTCTTCAGCCCTTGATTCTCCCTCTCTTTTTAAATAGTATTTAGTTTTTTAAAATATGGTTTATTTATTTATTTATTTATTTGAGAGAGAGAAAGAGACAGAGAAAGAGAGCGAATAGGCACACTAGGGCCTACAGCCACTGTAAATGGACTCCAG
Organism: Orientallactaga sibirica; assembly: GCA_036365145.1. Lineage (NCBI taxonomy): Eukaryota > Metazoa > Chordata > Mammalia > Rodentia > Dipodidae > Orientallactaga > Orientallactaga sibirica. The sequence goes on from JAEOAD010001989.1 coordinate 5,127,500, forward strand.
ATGCATGCGCCCCCTTGTGCATCTGGCTTATATGGGTCTTGGGGAATCGAACCTGGGTCTTTTGGTTTTGCGGGCAAATGCCTTAACTGCTAAGCTGTCTCTCCAGCCCTTAATTCTCTTTTTTTTTTTAAATGTATTTTTTATTTATTTGAGAGCAAGGATACTTAAGGGAGAACAGGAAGCTGTCTTTGAGCTGTCCTTCAGATAGTGTCCCTGGAGTGGAAGAGGACCCACTTTTCAATTTGGAATGCAGCCCTGCTTTTCCTAACTGCATCTTCCCTAAGCTGTGCCCGTCGCATTTCCTGCAGAGCACATTCCCTGCTTTTCACGTTTGTTTCTTTCTATATGACCGTGTAGTGACTCTCGGCTCTGGTGAAAACCATGTCTTTGTTTCAAGCATGCATCCATGTACTTGCCCAAACCCAACACTTAGTTCAGGAGGAGAGCTGACTCTTGGACTTTCCACGGGGCTGGTTAGAGGGCAGAAGACGGGTTCTCAGCCTCGCTTGGTCACTTGGTAAGTGATGTACGATTCGGAAGTGGCCATGAAGTGTCTCTGGGCTGCTCGGCTGCTGGGGCCTCAACGAGAGCTGGAGAGCAGTGGACACCTCTACCTTCCTTTCCAGGTTCTCGTCCCCAGCAGAGCAAGAATCCAGAGACAAAGAGAGGAATTGGGAAGCTTTGGTACGGGACATGTATGTACGTTCTCAAGAGACTTGTAATGGAAGTGAGAATAATTGACAAGTTATTACGGAGAGAGAGTTCGAGGAATGGGCTCAGACTTTCGGGAATAGGGTTGACGCCCCCTTTTCTATACTGTTAGGAGTTTTTTTGTTTGTTTGTTTGTTTGTTTTTTGAGGTAGGGTTTCACTCTAGCTCAGGCTGACCTGGAATTCACTATGTAGTCTCAGGGTGGCCTTGAACTCACGGTGATCCTCCTACCTCTACCTCCTGAGTGCTGGGATTAAAGGCGTGTGCCACCATGCCCGGCTGCTTTTTTTGTTTTGTTTTGTTTTGTTGTAAGTGGCATGGTGCCAGATTCATGATGGGAGCTTTGAAAGGCTAATGCTGCGGAGAGACCATCACTGGGAAGCGCAGGGCCGTTAGTGGCCATCTTGCTGGCCCTGGGTGGTGATGCTGTGTAGAGCTCTGTGACCGCTCCGGCTTCCTCGAGGTTTGCCTCTTCCATAGATGGTGCCTGCTTTGAGGATAATGAAATGAGAAGCGCCCTGAAGAAGGCAGGCAGGCAGGGTTTCCTCCACGAGCCCTCCCTGGGCCCCGTTCCCCAGTGATGGTTAGCACTGGGGAAGGAAGCAGGGGGCCTTGGTGGGAGGCGGAGGCTGGAGCCTGGCTACGTGGGGAGAGTCTCCTAAGGTGACATAGGGCTCCTGTCCCAGCCCTACCTGGACAGCTGGGGGGGGGCACATGCCTGTGACCCCAGTCCTGTGGAGAGCAGAGACCCGAGAACCCCTGGGGTTCCAGTGTGACCAAACACAGGGGCTCCAGCCAGGTTCAAGGGGAGACTGTGCCAAGGAAACTCTGAGGAGGAATGAGAGAGGAGAAGGATATCCTCCTGAGGCCTGTGCCCAAACACACACGCCACACACACACACACATCACAGCCCGCACCACACACACACACACACACCACACACAAACACACACACCACATCCTCACCACACACAAACACACACATCATATCCTCACCACACACACACATCACACCCTACACCACACACAAACACACACACACACACCACACGAACACACACATCACACAAACACACCACACACCACACACATCACAGCCCGCACCACACACAAACACACACATCACACACAAACACATACACCACATCCACACCCCACACACATCACACCCCACACCACACACAAACACACACACCACACACATCACACAAACACATCCCACACCACACACATCACACCCACCCCACACACACACACACACACACACACGCCACACACCACACGAACACACACATCACACAAACACACTCCACACCACACACATCACACCCACCCCACACACATCACACCACACACAAACACACATGCCACACACACCACACGAACACACACATCACACAAACACACTCCACACCACACACATCACACCCACACCACACACATCACACGCCACACCAAACACCAAATACATATACCACACATCACAGCCACACCACAAATACATATACCATACACACCATACACATCACACCATACCACACACATACAAACCACACACGCTCACCCCCCCACATCACATCACACCCACCCACCCACCCACCACCTACACACACACCACAACACACACCCACACATATACCATACCACACAAGCAAAAAAAAAATAAATAAACAATTAGCTGGGCGTGGTGGTGCACGCCTTTAATCACAGCACTTGGGGGGGGGGGTGCAGAGGTAGGAGGATCACCATGAGCTCAAGGCCACCCTGAGACTACAGAGTGAATTCCAGGTCAGCCTGGTATAGAGTGAAACCCTACCTCGAAAAACAAAACAAAACAAAAATTTTAAAAGTAAAAATATTTACAAAGAGAAAGGAAATTAGGGCTGGAGAGATGGCTCAGCAGTTAAGGTGCTTGCCTGCAAAGCCTAATGACCTTGGTTCAATTTCCCAGTACCCACATAAGCCAGATGCACATAGTGGTACATTTATCTGGAGTTTGTTTGCAGTGCCTGGGGGCTGTGGCATACCCATTCTCTCCTTCTGTTTCTCTTCACTTTCTCTCTCTCTGTGCTTGCAAATAAATAAATAAAAATATTTATTTTAAAAATATTTTTTATTTTTTATTGACAGCTTCTTTAATTGTAGACAATATCCTATGGTACTTCCCTCCATCACCCCCCCCCCCACTTTCCCCTTTGAAACTTCACTCTCCATCCTATCCCCACTCCCTCTCAATCAGTCTCTCTTTAAAGTTTGATGTCATGATCTTTTCCTCCTATTAGGATGGTCTTGTATAGGTAGTGCCAGGCACTGTGATGTCATGGATATCCAGGCCATTTTGTATCTGGAGGAGCACGTTGTAAGGAGTACTACCCTTCCTTTAGCTCTTACATTCTTTCTGCCCCATCTTCCATAATGGACCCTGAGCCTTGGAAGGTGGGTTTGAGATGTTTCAGCGCTGAGCACTCCTCTGTCCCTTCTCCTCAGCACCATTAAATAAAGAAAAATATTTAAAAGAAAGAAAGGAGATTAAATAACAGGACTCAGTGGGTAAACCTTTCCTATTTCATAATTCATTTTAGCTTGACCCTCAGCCTGTAGTGGAAACGGAACCTTTCTTTTCTGGAAGTCCTAATGTCTGTGTATCTTCCTGCTGCGTCTTTGCGGGGATGGCATTCCAACGCCTCCACGTGAGCTTTGCTCAGTAAAATCCTCTAGCCAGCAGGAGTTGGCAGCATTGTCTCTGGAAGGTGGAATATTCTTTTCCAGTTTAGTCTTTTTGAATTTTTAAAAATTTTATTATTTATTTGAGAGAGAGAGAGAGAGAGAGAGAGAGAGAAATGGGCATGCCAGAGCCTCTAGCCGCTGCAAACTCTACATACATGTGCTACTTTGTGCATCTGGCTTTACATGGGTACTGGGGACTCAAACTCGGGCCTGCAGGCTTTGTAAGCCAGCATATTTATTTATTTATTTATTTATTTATTTATTTATTTATTTGAGAGAGAGAGAGAGAGAGAGAGAGAGAGAGAGAATGGGTGTGCCAGGGCCTCTACCCACTGCAAACTAACTCCAGATGCATGCGCCACCTTGTGCATCTGGCTTATGTGGATCCTGGGGAGTCATACCTGGGTTCTTAGGCTTTGCAGGCAAGCGCCTTAACTGCTGAGCCATCTCTCCAGCCTAAGCAAGCACTTTTAACTGCTGAACCATCTCTTCAACCCCAAGCTTAGTCTTTTTTAAAAAAAATTTATTTGTGTGTGTGTGTTTGTGTGTGTGTGAGAGAGAGAGAAAGTAAATGTGTATGAGCGTGCTGGGGTCTTTTGCCACTGTAGATAAATGTCTGTTTAGCTTTATGTGGGTGTCTGGGGAATTAAACCCCAGGGCTGCGGGCTTTACCCACTGAGCCATCTCCCTAGCTCAAACTTAATCTTTTTTTTTAAAACATGCTTTAAAACTTATTTATTTATTTATTTATTTATTTATTTATTTATTTATTCATTTAAGACGGAGAGAAAGAGTGAGAATGGGCACGCCAGGGCCTCTATCACTGCAGATGAACTGCAGACACATGCACCACCATGTGCATCTGTCTTACGTGGGACCTGGAGAATTGAACCGGGGTCTTTAGGCTTCGCAGGCATGCACCTTAACCACTAAGCCATCTCTCCAGCCCTTTTAAACATTTTATATTTATTTATTTATTTGAGAGAGAAAGAACAAGAACGGGCACACCAGGGCCTCCAGATGCAGCAAACGGATTCCAGATGCATGCACCACCATGGGTTCTGGGGAAGTCGAACCTGGGTCCTTTGGTTTTGCAGGCAAGTGTCTTAACTGCTAAGACATTTTTCTAGCCATAGTCTTTTTTTTTTAAAGAACCTGTAATTAATTAATTTAAGAGAGAAAGACAAAGAGGAAAAGAGAGAGGGGAGAGAGAGGAAGTATGAGTGCCCCAGAGCCTCCTACCACTGCAAACGAACTCCAGATGCAGGCGCTACTTTGCGCATTGGTGGACATTGGAGAATCAAACCCGGGCTGTCAGGCTTTGCAAGCAAGTGCCTTTACCGGCTGGACCATCTCCCTAACGCTGAGCTCAGCCTTTTGAAGGAATACTGTTCCTTATGGAGCGAAGCCAAGGAACCCTTTGCAAATGATGTCATAGGGACCCGGGGTTCAAGCTCTCCACTGATATTAGGTGTGACTTTTATGACCCTAAAGAATGAACTGTGAAGTAATTTTCCCATTGTCTTTGCAGTCAGTTCACTTTCACAGACACTTGATGTTCTCTGCGGGAAAGCAATGATGTAATGGCACATTAAGTATATTGCAGCTATATAATAACTGAGGCCTACTCCACACACACACACACACACACACACACACACACACACACACACACACGTGTGCTCTGCTGTTCTTCTCACCAACGTGCTCTCAGCTTCATTTACTGTAGGGACGTGAGATGTTTCCATCACGGTTTTCCTTGGCACCCGTGCCTTCTCTCTCACCCCTTTCTTCTCTTTCCATTGCCTCTTTGCTCCATCCCAGAGTGTCTTGAAGCTGGGTCTGGAGTCATACTGCTTAATGTCTTTCTGCGAATGGATCGCTGAGTGCATTTCACAGTGAAATTTCACAGTGAAATTGAATCTGGGGGCTTTATGGGTCTGTTTAATCGATACTCACTCTTGGCGCCTACGATTCAAATAAGCACTTAAAAAATTGGGCTGGTATATGATGAGAATAAAAGATTGTTACCCAGCTGAGGGTTCAGTCAGCCTTGAAAAAAAAATACCTGACTTGCAAACAGTTTTCATCTGAGGACCAGGAGGCGGGAGAGAGCTGTGGTCTCATGTTAATTCCATTGTGAAAGACCCGTCTTCACACCCTGTGGTTTTTATGGAGGCTAGATTAATCCCATTTCCACGAGGTCCAGGGACCTTTGCATGCCTTTTCTGTTTCCCTACTTTTTATTTATTTATTTATTTATTTATATTTTTATTTACATATTTACTTATTTTTGGTATTTCGAGGTAGGGTCTCACTCTGGCCCAGGCTGACCTGGAATTCACTATGTAGTCTCAGGGTGGCCTTGAACTCACAGCAATCCTCCTACCTCTGCCTCCCAAGTGCTGGGATTAAAGGCGTGCGCCACCACGCCTGGCCAGTCCCTCTTTTAACTATGATGGTCTTGTGCGGGTAGTGACAGGCACTGTGAGGTCATGTATATCTAGGACATTTTGTGTCTGGAGGAGCATGTTGTAAGGAGTCCTACTCTTCCTTTGGCTCTTACATTCTTTCCGCCACCTCTTCCACAATGGACCCTGAGCCTTGGAAAGTGTTCGAAATGTTTCGGTGCTGAGCACTCCTGTGTCCCTTCTCAGCACCATGTCCACCTTACATTTTGAGTCGGTGTCTCTCACTGGACCTAGAGTTCACCAAATTGGCTAGACTCCCTGGCCAGCAAACGCTAGGACTCCTTCTGCGTGTGCCTCCCCAGCTGCCTCGCCTTGCCTTGATGTGGGTGTTGGGGAGCTGAGTGTAGGTCTATCCACCGAGTTTTCATCTCCCAGTCACCATTCATTTAATTTTAATGTTATTAATGTTTTTTTTTTTTTTAATTTGGGAAGCAAGGTCTTGTTCTGTAACCCAGCCTGGACACAAACTCATGGTCTTGCTGCCTTTGACTGCTGTGTGCTGGGAATGTAAGTGCGTGTCACTGCGCCTGCACCGCTGTGTGTGTGTGTGTGTGTGTGTGTGTGTGTGTGTGTGTGTAATGTTGAATACCCCCTCTATTTCTCATTCATGTATTTCCTTGATATGGAATCTCTCACTGAACCCGGAGCTGCCATTTCAGGAGCCTCAGTGAGTCTCTGATATGCAAAGAACTGGAGTTCATTTACATGGATGCTGGGGAATTGAACTCATATGGTCTCAGGCCCTCTTAGCCCACCATGTTTGCACGCAAGCTATGTTAACTACTGAGCCAGTCCCTTTCTTTTCTTTCCTTTCCTTTCCTTTCCTTTCCTTTCCTTTCCTTTCCTTTCCTTTTCTTTTTATTCCATTCTATTTTTTATTTTTTTATTATTTTATTTTATTTTATTTATTTTTAAAATTTTATTTATTTTATTTTATTTTATTCAGTCTCACTGTAGCCCAGGCTGACCTTGAACTTACAGTGATCCTCCTACCTCAGCCTCCTGAGTGCTAGAATTAAAGGTGTGCCCCACCACACCTGGCATTTTATTTTGGATATATTTTTATTTATTTGAAAAGAGAGAGAAAGAGAAAGACAGACAGAGAGAATGGGTGCACCAGGTTGTCTTCCACTGTGAATGAACTCCACTCTGGGCATCTGGCTTTACATGAGTACTGGAGAATTGAATCAGGGCCATCGGACTTTGCAAGCAAGTGCCTTTAACCTCGGAGCAATCTCTCCAGCCTGACAATTTTTTTTTTTTCCAGGTAGGGACTTATGGTAGCCCAGGCTGACCTGGAATTTACTCTGTAGTCTCAGGGTGGCCTCAAAGTCAGAGTGATCCTCCTACCTTGGCCTCCCAAATGCTGAGATTAAAGGTTTGTGCCACCACGCCCGGCATATATATATATTTTTAAAGAATATTTTAGAGGTGAAATAAGGGGAAACAGGAAAATCTGATTTCTATGCCTCTTACTTGTGTAGGGCACAGCAGGTCATGGATTTTCACTATAAGCATGGCACACCATAAGAAGACAGCTGCCAGGACTGTAAAACATTGACATCCTCCAGCTGGCTTGCACTGTGGTGCAGGTTTGCCGCACATCTGGATGGAGAGTCATCGCCCCACTGCTTTCTGAATATGGCTGCTCTAAACACCGCAGAAGTACATTCCCGCAAAATGGTTCAGCACACACAGGGCAAAGACAAAAATGGTGAAAAGAATTCAATGTTATTTGACATTTGCTCTTCATCTCATCTCCTCTCATCTCCTCCCCTCACCCCACCTAGACCATTTCTCTCTCTCTCTTTCTTTCTTTCTTTCCTTCCTTTCTTTCTTTCTTTCTTTCTTTCTTTCTTTCTTTCTTTCTTTCTTTCTTTCTTTTTTTGGTTTTTCGAGGTAGGGTCTCACTCTAGTCCAGGCTGACCTGCAATTCACTCTGTAGTCTCAGGGTGGCCTCGAACTCATCCTCCTACCTCTGCCTCCCGAGTGCTGGGATTAAAGGCGTGCGCCACCACGCCCGGCTGAAATTATTATTTTTTAACCAAACAGTATAATTAAAATTCACAGCAATGGGCATAATATGGCTTTTTTTGTTTTTTGGTTTTTTTTGTTTTCCGAGGTAGGGTCTCACTCTAGCCCAGGCTGATCTGGAATTCACTATGTAGTCTCAGGGTGGCCTTGAACTCTCCGCAATCATCCTACCTCTGCCTACCGAGTGCTGGGATTAAAGGTGTGCCCCACCATGCCTGGCTTAATAAGGCATTTTTATTCATACTTTTCATCTTCCTCCCCATTTCTCTTGCCTGTCCTCCTGCACCCTTCCCTTCTCTGGTAGTCACCCCCATTCCACTTTTATTTACATGTGAAGCCTAAGACCTAGGTTCAATTCCCCAGTACTCATATAAGTTATGCACATGGTGGTGCATTCGTCTGGAGTTTGTTTGCAGTTGCTAGAGGCCATGGCGCATTCATTTTCTCCCTCTCTCTCAAATAAATAAATAAATAAATAAATAAATAAATAAATGAAAAAAAAAAGAGGAAAAGGAGGGCCTGGAGAGATGACTCAGAAGTTAAAGGCACTTGCTTGCATGCCTGCTGATCCAAGTTTGATTTCTCAGCACCCACGTATAGTTGATGCATGCATCTGTGATCCCATGCTCTTACAGCAATGGGAGACAGGGGCAGGGGAATTCTGAATCTCACGCCGTGCTGGCATGGTGAACACAGCAGCACAAACAAGGAGAAATCTTCTGTCTCAAAGAAGGTGCAAGGAGGGTGGACACCTGGAGGTTGCCCTCTGACCTTCACATGTGATTTGTGCATGTGTGTGCGCACACACTAATCAATCAATCAATCAATCAATCAATCAGTAGTTAAGGAGTTGGAGAGCTTGCTTATCGGTTAAGCACTTGCCTGTGAAGCCTCAGGACTCTGGTTCAAGGCTAGATTCCCCAGGACTCACGTAAGCCAGATGCACAAGATGGTACATGCATCTGGAATTCATTTGCAGTGGTTGGAGGCCCTGGTGTGCCCATTCTCTCTCTCTCTCTCTCTCTGCCTCTTTTTTTCTCTCTCTGTCTCTCTCAAATAAATAAATAAACAAAAAAATTTTTTTAAATAGTTAAAAGAGAAGGAAGGAAGCTTTTTATGGTGGCGCATGCCTTTAATCCCAGCACTCGGGAGGCAGAGGTAGGAGGATCGCCATGAGTTCGAGACCACCCTGAGACTACATAGTGAATTCTAGGTCAGCCTGGGCTAGAGAGATACCCTACCTTGAAAAACAAAACAAAACAAAATAAAATGAAAAGGAGGGAAGGAGAAAGCTGAGTGCCAGCATTGTCCTTTCTCTGCTTGCAGACCCAGCTGGCAGGGAGCAAGCGCCCTCCTGCCTCTGTTGCCACGCCCTGCCATGGTGGGCTCCATCTCCTCAGACCGCAGACAAAAATAAATTTCCTGGACTGGAGAGATAGCTTAGAGGTTAAGACGTTTGCCTGTGAAGCCTAAGGACTCCGGTTCGATTCCTCAGGACCCATGTAAGCCGGGTGCACAAGGGGGCACACATCTGGAGTTTGTTTGCGCTTGCTGGAGGTCCTGGTGCACCCATTCTCTCTTTCTCTCTACCTGCCTCTTCCTCTCGGTCTCTCTCTCTCAAATAAATGAATAAAAATATTTTAAAAGAAATAGATAAATAAATTTCCTCCCTTAAGTTGCTTCCTGTCAAGTATTTGGTTACAGCAAAGAGAAGTTGAATGAATGTGAAACCCTGGCATCAGCTGTCTTTCCCAGCCCAGAGTCCTCTCTGATCGCCTCCTTGGAAGTCAGGTAACCATGTCGGGGCAGAAGTTTCCTTTCTCCCTTCCTCCTGTGACCATCACGAGTCTTTTGGAAGTGTGGCAAAGAAATAAATATTTCTGAATGCTAGCCAGGTGTGGTGGTGCACGCCTTTAATCCCAGCACTTGGGAGGCAGAGGTAGGAGGATCACCATGAGTTCGAGGCCACCGTGAGACTACAGAGTGAATTCCAGGTCAGCCTGGGCCAGAGGGAGACCCTACCTCGAAAAACCAAAAATAAAACAAAACAAAAATTTCTGAATGCTGCCTTCAAGCAGGACGGTGCTTGCGTTTGATGGCTGTTACAAGCCATCCTGCTGTTCAGCTGTGCATGACTCGGGGAATGACTACAATATTCACAGAAAATAAAAAAACAAACAACAACTTTTATTGACAACCTCCATAAATAACAATAAACCCTGACCCCAATCTCCTCCTACCATCCTCCTTTTTCTCCTTCCCAAATCCCTCCCTTTGAATCCCTCTTCTTTCCAAATACTCTCCTTCTATCTTGATGTTGACTTTTTTTTTTTTTTTTTTATTTTCAAGGTAGGGTTTCACTGTAGCTCAGGCTGACCTGGAATTCACTCTGTAGTCTCAGGGTGGTTTCCAACTCATGGCAATCCTCCTTCCTTTGCCTCCTGAGTGGTGGGATTAAAGGTGTATGCCACCACTCCCGGCCTGATGTTGACATTTTTTAAAAATGTTTTTTATTTTTATTTATTTGAGAGAGAAAGAGAGAGAGAGAGAAGTGGGTGTGTCAGGGGCTTCAGCCACTGCAAACAAACTCCAGACGCACGCAGCACCTTGTGCATCTGGCTTATGTGGGTTCTGGGGAATCGAACCTGGGTCCTTTGGCTTTGTAGGCAAATGCCTTAACTGCTAAGCCATCCCTCCAGCCCTTGATGTCATCGTTTCCCCCCCTTCTTTTATTCAGGTCTCGTGTAGGTAGTCTCAGCCATCAAAGATGTGTTGACATAGGGCCCGAGAGGAACCGTGTGGGTCACCAAATGATGTTGAGATCTCTGTGGATCACTTTGGGTTTCTCATCCCTGATGTCGCATTGCAACAGTAACACGCCCTTGGGCTTTGGTGCTCTGGAATATTTTCCCCTATTACCATCTCACTGAATCGGTAATCAGAACCTAAGTCTCTGGAATACTTTCCCCTATTACCATCTCACTGAATCGGTAATCAGAACCTAAGTTCAGAAACCATTTACTGGCTGTTTTACTGTCCCTTCTGTCGCCTGGCCAGCACAGGCCTGTGTACGAAGCTGTCAGTGTCAGATGGCACTTACTTACGATGTGGCAGGGATGGGAGGAGTGGACTCCGTCACTTCACTAGGCACAGCAGATAGAATTGGCCTCATATGGAATCGATATAATCTGATTGAAAACATAACATGTTATGTCATGCTCAGGATATGGAAATTGCTTGGCTGTACTGAGTACTCTCTTGAAATGATATTTGTTATTCCAACACAATTGCCCTCAGGGGTTATTATTTTTGCTTTTAATGACCGAATGAATGTCACTATCATGTGAGTAGTGGTGTCTTGAGCTCTTTTAGAAGTTCAAGTCAGCAGATTGTGAGGGGACTTTACTAAAACTATCTACTTTTAGGTAGGGAGCAACTTCCCCTAGCTGGAAACTTCTTGCACAGAAAAGGTATGTGCAGTTTTGGGGAAAAAATGTGCATATCATCTGTTCCTTTCCTTCAATCAGTTTGGAATGTGCCGACCTCTCTTCTGTCTGTGAAGCCTTATGAAGTTTCTCCAGGGGGTGGGGTTAGGGCCAGGCAAGAAAATGCTCTGAAGGCAGATGAAAGAGAAGTTGGTGTGGGAAGCCAGGATGGGCAGAGAGAGGCGTCTGATGGAAAGGCGATCCTTTTTGGCCAGGCTCTGGCTGGGAGTGTGTGTGCTGCCTTAAAAAGCTTCCAAAAGAAGAGGAAAAGGGTTTGATCTGTCTCTCCTCATGGCCACTTTGGTCTGTCACGTCTGTGAGCAAAGAAATAGACAGCAGTCTTTTCTTTTTAAAAAAAAATATATATAGGGATGAGCCAGGCGTGGTGGCACACGCTTTTAATCCCAGCATTTGGGAGGCAGAGGTAGGAGGAGCACCATGAGTTCAAGGCCACCCTGAGACTAGCCTGGGCTAGAGTGAGACCCTACTTCAACCACCCCCCCAAAAAGAAGAAAAAAATGATATAGGGGATGGAGAGATGGCTTAGTGGTTAAGTCACTTGCCTGTGAAGCCTAAGGACCCAGGTTCAACTCTCCAGATCCTACGTAAGCCAGACACACAAGGTGACATGTGCAAGGTCTCACACGCACACAAGGTGGCGTACCACACATCTGGAGTTTGATTATGGTGGCTGGAGGACCTGGTGCGTCAAATCTCTCTCTCTCTGTCTCTCTCATAAAAAGGGCAATCTGTTGGACTTGCCCCCCCCCCATGTATATATAATTTGTGAGGAGAGAGAGAGAAATATGGACATGCTAGATTGAACTCCAGATGCATGCACCACTTTGTGCATCTGCCTTTATGTTGCACTGGGGGAATTGAACCTGGGCTGACAGGCTTTGCAAGCTAATGCCTTCAACCACTGAGACATCTCTCCATCCCTCTTGTTTCTCTTTTCTTTTGTGTGTGGCAGGCATGCCTGTGTATACGCACATGGCTGCATGTGTGTCACTGGTGCTTGTGCTCATGTTTGTGCATGCATGTGGAGGCCACTTTGTTTTTTGAGACATGGTCTCCACTAACCCCAGAGCTCCCCGGTTAGTCTAGACACGCCCCTGGGATCCTCCTGTCGCCACCTCCCCAGCCCTGGCACTGTAGGTTGCACCACCATGCCTGACTTATGCCTGGGTGCTGAGGATCTAAACTCACATTCTCATTCTTTTTATTTTTTTGTTTTGTTTTTTGAGGTGGGGTCTCACTCTAGCCAAGGTTACCTAGAATTCACTCTGTAGTCTCAGGGTGGCCTCAAACTCATGGTGATCCTCCTACCTCTGCCTCCCGAGTGCTGGGATTAAAGGAGTGTGCCACCACGCCCAGCCCCACATTCTCATTCTTGTGCGACAAGCACTTTATACATGGAGCCATCTCCCTGGTCCTCTTTGTTTTTCTTTTTTTTTTTTTTTTTTTTAAATTGACAACTGCCATAATTATAGACAATAAACCATGGCAGTTCCCTTCCCCCCATTTTCTCCTTTGCAACTCCACTCTCCATCTTATCCCCTCCCCCTCTCAATCAGTCTCTCTTTTATTTTGATGTCATCATCTTTTCCTCCTATTATGATGCCTTGTGTAGGTAGTGTCAGGCACCTCTTTGTTTTTCTTTTTCTTTTTCTTTTAATTTTATTTTAGAGACAGTGAGAGTCAGAGAGAGAATTGGTGCTCCAGGGTCTCAGCCACTGCAATTGAACTCCAGACGCTTGTGCCACCTAGTGGGCATGTGTGACCTTGTGCTTTCTTTACCTTTGTGCATCTGGCTAGTGTGGGATCTGGAGAGTCGAGCATGGTTCCTTAGGCTTTGCAGGCAAGTGCCTTCACCGCTAAGCCATCTCTCCAGCCCACCTCTTTGTTTTTCTGAGACAGGGACTCACTCTGTAGCGTGGCTGACTTAGAACTCACTATGCTGCTGGGGCTGGCCATGAATTCACAGCAAACCTTTCTCCTCAGCCTCCTAAATGCTGGGATTACAGGCACAGCGCAGCCCTTTCAACTGGAACTCCTTACATCACGAGAGCCTGCGTTCTATCTGGACAACCTCTGTTAGCATCCGCACTTGGAAACACTTGGTTTGTATCAAACACAAAATTTAATTAATTAATAAATTTATTTATCTTGATCTTTTGAGGTAGGTAGGCTGACCTGGAATTCACTAGGTAGTCTCAGGCTGGCCTTGAACTCAGAGTGATCCTCCTACCTCAGCCTCCTGAGTGTTGAGATTAAAGGTATGATCCACCACACCTAGCAGAGAGAGAGCCGGAACGGGTGCACCAGGGCCCCCAGCCACTGCAAATGAACTCCAGACACATGCTCCACTTTGTGCATCTGGCTTTATGTACTAGGGAAAAAACTTCGATCATTAGGCTTTACAGGCAAGTGCCTAAACTGCTCCAGCCAACAATATTCAATTTAATTTAATTTAATTTATTTGAGAAATATATATATATGTGTGTGTGTGTGTGTGTTAGTGTGTGTGTGTGTATATATATATATATATATATATATATATATATATATATATATGTATGTATATGTATATATGGAGAGAGAGAGAGAAGGAGAGAATGGGCATGACACTGCTTCCAGGCACTGCAAACGAAATTCCAGATGCACGTGCCATCCTGTGCATCTGGCTTACATGGATACTGGGGAGTTGAACTTGGGTCCTTAGGCTTCACAGGCAAGTGCCTTAACCGCTCAGCCATCTCTACAGCCCCTACAACATTTTAAATTTGCAAATTTGGGGCACTTGCTGTGCTTGTTGTGCAAGCATGAGGCCCCGAGTTCAGATCCTCAGCACCCACACAACGGCTGGGCGTGGCAGTGCCAGTAATCCCAGTGCTGGGGAGGTAGACACAGGTGGATCCCTAGGGCTCACTGATGAGTGGTTGTACCCTCTAGTTTCAATGAGAGACTGTCTTAAAATATAAGGTGTTGCTGGCCATGGTGGTGCACCCCTTTAATCCCAGCACTCAGGAGGCTGAGGTAGGAGGATCATGAATTCAAGGCCAGCCTGGGCTACAGAGTGTGTTTCAGGTCAGCTTGGGCTACAGTGAAACTCTGCCTCAAAACAGAATAAATAATGCCGGGCGTGGTGGTGCACGCCTTTCATCCCAGCACTCGGGAGGCAGAGGTAGGAGGATCGCCGTGAGTTTGAGGCCACCCTGCGACTACAGAGTGAGATCTGCCAGGTCTGCCAGGACAGGAGTGAGGCCCTACCTGGAAAAACTGAAAAAACAACAACAAAAAAACACCTCCCCACACAAAACAAACAAACAAAAAAGTACGGTGAATGACAGTCGAGGACAACACTTGATGTCAACTTCTGTCCTCCACATGCCCCTCCCCCATGCCCATGCTGCTGTACGTACACACGTGTGCACACATCTACAAACATGTATACATACAGGCATATACACTACACACACACACACACACACACACACACACACACACACACAAGATGGAAAACTGACTAGAATTATAATGAAAATAACTTAAACTTGATGAAGAAAACAAAACGCTTTCTTGGGGCCAGGGTTAGAGTCTCATCCAGATTGTATTGTGTGTGGGCCCTTTGGCTCAGACCATAGTGAGTCTATGTGGCAGAATAAGACTTATCTTGGGCTGGAGAGATGGCTTAGAGGTTAAGTGTTTGCCTGTGAAACCTAAGGACCCCGGTTTGAGGCTCCATTCCCCAGTACCCACGGAAGCCAGATGCACAAGGTGTCACATGCATCTGGAGTTACTTTGCAGGGGCTGGAGGCCCTGGTGTGCCCATTCTCTCTCTCTCTCTCTCTGCCTCTTTCTCTCTCTGCCTGTTGCTCTCAAGTAAATAAATAAATAAATACAAACAAGCAAAAAGACTTGGCTCTACGGAGCCTGCACTGCTGACACGTGGTCCCACATCCCAGTGCAGTTAAAAGCACCACAGGGCTGCGCCACACATACCACCAGGAGCCAGGAGAGGCTGGACTCATTGTCTCCAAAGAAGCCTGAGAAAGTAGCTCCTGGATGATGCTCTTCTTGACAGGTGCATGAGGGAGACAGGATCTGGATGTGTGCTGAATGTGTGGCCTTGGGGGCTGGTGGGTAGCTACAGCTTCATGGTGAGGCCGGGACATGCTGGGGCCTGCTGGGGCTAGATGCTACTGAGAGGTTGAGAGCATGGAGGAAGGGTCAGGATTGTGGGGGCAGTCCTAAATCTAAAGCAGGGGTGCTGGGGGCAAGCCCTACCTATCGGCAGCTTGTTACATTAGTAAAATGTCAACAAGTTTGTTCTTGAACCAGCCGTGGTGGCGCACGCCTTTCATTCCAGCACTCGGGAGACAGAGGTAGGAGGGTCTGTGAGTTCGAGACCACCTGAGACTACATAGTGAATTCCAGGTCAGCCTGGGCTAGCGTGAGACCCTACCTCAAAATAAATAAATAAATAAATAAATAAATAAATAAATAAATAAATAAATAAATAAAAATTTAAAAGTTTGTTCATGTTTCCTATAGACCTTTGAAATTTATTCAGTCGCATGAAACCTAATTCTGCAGACCTAGGTCTTCTTACAGACCCTCAAGTATTCTGTTTGCTCCTAGTGAGCAGACCTGTCTCTAGTCACACACACACATGAGATTTTTTTTTTTTTTGGAGAGAGACACAGAGAGGAAGAGGAAGACAGATAGAGATGGGCGTACCAGCTCTCAGCTGCTGTTAAAGAACTCCAGATGCGTGCGCCCCCTTGTGGTCAGGTGTGGCATTGCGCCCTTGCGTCACTTTGCATCTGGCTAAATGTGGGACCTGGAGATTGGAACTGACGTTCTTAGGCTTAGCAGGCAGGCATCTTAACTGCTAAGCCATCTCTCCAGCCCGAGATTATTTTTTTTAATTAATTTATTTATTTGACAGAAAGTGGGAGGGGATGGTGGTGGAAAATAAACATGCCAGGGCCTCCAAACTCCAGACATATGCACCCTCTTGTGCATCTGGCTTATTTGAGTCCCAGGGAATCGAACCAGGGTCCTTAGGCTTCGCAGGCAAACACCTTAACCTCTAAGCCATCTCTCCAGCCCACACAGATGAGTTTTTTTAATAAGTGAATATACAATTTATTTAACATTAACTTCATTTAAGACATGTGCAATATTGCAGTTTTACTGGGAGCTGAACCCTACCTGGGATGATTGCTTGCTGGGGCTTAGCACAGGGTCAATTTCATCGTTCAGTTGAAAATATTAACGTGTCAGTCTTCACTCATGTAAGGGACGGGGCTCCTGGAGCAAAGCCCTCCCCTCAGGGAGCAGGAAGGAGGGGTGAGAGTCTCCCAGGGGAGGTGTGTTCATTCTCTTCTCAACCTCTGCATCTCCCTCTGCTCTCTCTCTCTCTTTTTATAAAAAATATTTTATTTTTATTTATTTGAGAGAGGGAAAAGAGAGAGAGACAGAGACAGCTCAAGTGTGAGAGACAGACATAGGGAGAGCGAATGGGTGTTCCAAGGCCTCTAGTCACTGCAGGGGAACCGCAGATGCATGTGCCACTTTGTGTATCGGGCTTTACATGGGTACTGGAGAATCAAACACAGGTTGTTAGGCTCTGCAGGCAAACACATTAGCCCTGCACCAGCCCTGTTGTAATTTTTTTTTTTTTTTACAGAAGGAGAGAGAGAGAGAGAAAGAGAGAGAGAGAGGGAGAGGAATTGGAGTGCCAGGTCCTCAGCCAAGGCGATCAAACTCCAAATGCTTGCGCCACCTAGTGGGCACGTGCAACCTTGCGCTTGCCTCGCCTTTGTGTGTATGGCTTACATGGGATCTGGAGAATCGAACATGGGTCCTTAGAATTCACAGGCAAGTGCCTTAACTGCTAAGCCATTCTTCAGCCCTCTGTTGTAATTAAAAAAAAATTATTTATTTATTTGTTTGGGCTTTATAAGCAGCACCCTTAACCACTTAACTACCTCCCAGCCCTTGTAATTTTGATATCACAGTGATAATTTTTCTTTTCTTTTCTTTTCTTTTTTTGTTTTTTTGAGGCAGGGTCTTGCTCTAGCCCAGGCTGACCTGGAATTCACTATGTAGTCTCCGAGTGGCCTTGAACTCATGGTGATCCTCCTACCTCTGCCTTCTGAGTGCTGGGATTAAAGGTGTGCACCACCATGCCTTTTTAAAAAATTTTTATTTGTTTAAAGTCTTTACTCTTTAGAGATATTTACAGATGTACTGTGGGAGAAGTATACAGAAGTATTTTGTGAAAAATGAACTTTCCTTTATACCGATCCAGAATTGGGGAGGGAGATGAGGAAAGGGGTCATAGCTGAGACCAGCAGTTGTGTTGTGTTGAAGTAGTGTGACAGGTGTGTGGGAGAGTCACGAACTTATTTGCTTCACTTTAGTGTATGTTTGAAAATCACAATAATAAGTTAAAAATAGTGGGCTGGAGAGATGGCTTAGCAATTAAGGCGTTTGCCTGCAAAGCCAAAGGATCCTGGTTCGACTCTCCAGGACCCACATAAGCCAGATCCACAAGGGGGTGCATGCATCTGGAGTTCGTTTGTAGTGGGTGGAGGCGCTGGCGTGCCCATTCTCTCTCTCTCTCTCTACCTTGTTTCGCTCTCAAATACATAAATAAATAAAATATATTTTTAAAAATATATTTTTTTGAGGTAGGGTTTCATTCTAGCCCTGGCTGACTTGGTATTCACTCTGTAGTCTCAGGGTGGCCTCGAACTCACAGCAATCCTCCTACCTCTGCCTCCCAAGTGCTGGGATTAAAAGTGTGCACCACTACTCCCAGCTAAAAATAGTATTTTAGACACTAGTGTATATAAAGACAATGGGTTTCATGGCAATATAAATGGATGACAGAAACGCTTAAATCTACAGTTATAAATGAACACAACCAGTGAGGGTCAGGGCGCCCTCACTGAGAAGGGGCTGCACCAACACTGGCATGTGGGACTGGGAAGGTGGGAGTGGGGCGCCAATCCCTGGTGTTTCTGGGTGTGTGTGTGGTGTGACACCAATCTGAATGATCTCTGCATAGTCGTTGGGGGTGGGGCGATGGCTTATGACACCATCTGTGGCTTCCTTCAGTTTAGGAATCTGTTGTTGATCTCCAGAGTGACAGAAGGAAGAGATGAGAGCAGGCTGGTCCAAGAGGGGACGAGCCCCTTGTCCCTGGCAGCATAATGAGGTCTTGAAGCCAGAGAGAGAGGGGGCTCTGAAAATCCAAGGGCAGGGCTGGAGAGATGGCTTCACGGTTAAGCGCTTGCCTGTGAAGCCTAAGGACCCAGGGTTGATTCCCCAGGACCCACGTAAGCCACATGCACAAGGTGGCATGTGAATCTGGAGTTCATTTGCAGTGGCTGAAGGCCCTGGCGTGCCCATTCTCTCCCCTTCTTCTTCAGCTGCTGTTTATCCTCCTCCTCTTCCTCCTCCTCTTCCTCCTCCTCCTTCTTCCCTTTCCTCCTCCTTCCTCCCCTCTCTCTTCCTCCCTCCCCTCTCTCAAATAATTAATTTAAAAATCCAAGGAGGGCTGGAGAGATGGCTTAGTGGTTAAGGCACCCACCTGCCAAGCCTAAGAACCCCCATTCGATTCTCCAGGTCCCACGTTTAGCCAGACGCAAAGTGATGCAAGGGCGCCATGCTGCACTTGCCCCCAAGGGCGCACACATATCTGGAGTTTGTTCACAGTCGTTGAGAGGCCGCTGGCGTGCCCATTCTCTATCTGCCTCTTCCTCTCTCTCTCTCAAAAAAAAAAATCCAAGGAGTAAAGAATAGTGTCCCTTTTTAAGGGTTTCTGGGCATAGACTATGTGAGAGGGCTCCAGGTGGCAGTGGACAGTGGGAGATCAAGCAGCCCTGGGGCCCTGCAAGGTCTTGAAGGGACAGGGCTGCCCTGTCCTGCTGCTCTGCTCCTGGTCGCTAGATGAGGGAATCGTCCTTTAAGGTAGCCTCTGCCAGAGCAGCAGGGCTCTTAAAGTGACCACATGTGCATGGACACACAAGGCAGGTCTCTCTGACCACTCTTGGGTCCTCCGAGTCCAGAGGCTCTAGGCTTCCCGAGTCTTCGTTTTTTCACTTCTTCTCTTGGGTAGACAAGGAAAGAATCTTTATTCCCACTGAATATAGAGGAAGCGTCAGATACTGTCATTAGCAGTCCAGCCACACACTGGCTGGCTGAGTAGGGAAACTGTTGGGTCTCAGGTCGTGTTATGTTATTTTTATTTTTTTATTTTTTTGTCCCTGCCTCGGTGTCCTCGGTGAAGAGGCCCGACCTTCGCTAGCTCGTATTCAGCACAGCGTTACATTTTTGGGGGTACCGTTTATTTGCAAGGTAAATAAAGCCACCAGGTCTTCATGCCTCCACTCTTATGGCCAAATGAAATGTCTTCCTTCTGTGTGTGGCCAGAAAAATAAAAAAAAAAAAAAAAAAAAAGAAAAAGAAATCCCATTAAAGTGCAAACCCAGACATGAAATTGCTGCTCTGAAACTCAGCATCATTAACATCGGAGAAGTAAAACATTTTATACACTACGTTGGCGTTCTACACCCAGGAAATTATGGGCATATGTCTATGTGCACATATAGCGGGTTTCAGGTCTTAAACCTTCTTTCCATATGTAGCTTTTTTATAACCGGCAAATAGATGGGACTTTGGGGTTTAATGAAAAGACTTGTATAGAGAACACATGTTTCAATTCATAGCAAGTAATTTCTCAGGCTGTTGAAAACGCCTGCATCTTAAAGTGACCGTAGAATAAGTTTATTTGACCCTTAAATCACATAGTTTCTTCCTTTCTTTCTTGGTATGTCACAGTCCATGTGACGGTCTCAGCTTTACTTCCAGAGGTCTGTTCTGAATAAGAAAAAGGACTAGTTCTATATTTTTAGTTTGTCTTACGTAACGACATCTTTTACCCACGCTGACATATTTTTGGCATTGGGAAGTCCGTGGGAGGGTGTATTTAGAAAAATAACTACACATTCTTTGCTTCATCTTGGTGGACAGATTTAATCAACGTCTAAACAAGATTCTTTTCTCTTACAAATGTGTTCTTAGGGGAAATTAGCTTGGAATAAATTAGAGGCGAATCTGTATTTTTCCTGATTTTAGATGCCATTTGGGAAAAATGGGTTGAGTTAGTATAAAGTTACTTGATTTGGAGATTCATTGTCTTTAAAATACATAATTTAGCCGGCTGTGGTGGCTCCCGCCTTTCATCCCAGCACTGGGAGGCAGAGGTAGGAGGATCGCTGAGAGTTCAAGGCCACGCTGAGACTACATAGTGAATTCCAGGTCAGCCTGGACCAGAGTGAGACCCTACCTTGAAAAAGAAAAGAAAAGAAAAGAAATGTAAAATACATAATTTAAACACATATGGCTATAAATTTGTAACAGAACTTGCCTCATGGGAGGCTGAGGTAGGAGGATTGCCATGAATTCAAAGCCAGCCTGGGCAACAGAGTGAGGTCAGGTTAGCCTGGTCAAGAGTGAGACCCTGTTTCAAAAAACAAACTAAAAACTGCAAAACAAACACCAGAACAAAAACAAACAACAATGTTATGATCTCTGATCTCAGGGTAATGTACAACTTATTTGTTCAGATTTTTCTTTTTCCGATTAGAATTTCTTTTCTTTAGGTCTCAAGCAGGACGCCTATAGTGGAGAGTCCTCAAAACGGGGCTGAAAGCCAGGAGTGGTGGCACACGCCTTTAATGCCAGCACTTGGGAGGCAGAGGTAGGAGGATTTTTGTGAGTTCAAGGCGAGCCTGAGACTACGTAGTGAATTCCAGGTCAGCCTGGGCTAGACTCTACCTCGAAAAACCAAACCAAACAAACAAAATAACCACTGCAGTGGCTTTTCTTTGTAAATAGAATGTAATGTTGCGAGGTGTGGTGGCACACACCTTTATTTAGTCCCAGGACTCTGGAAGCTGAGGTAGGTGTATTGCCATGGGGTTCAAGGCAGCCTGGGCTGCAGAGTGAGTTCCAGGTCAGCCTAGGTTAGAGGGAGACCCTGCCTTGACAACAAACAACCCACAAAAAGATGAGCAACAAAATAATGTGAACATTGTAAAGTAAATACCAGGCCTTTTTATTGGGGTGTGTGTGTGTGTGTGTGTGTGTGTGTGTGTGTGTGTGTGTCTGAGTCATCTCCAGAACCCAGGCTTAACCTCAGAAACACATTCACAAAGCTTTTCTGAGGTTGCAATTCAAAACCTCATTATCAACTCCAAGCCGGTGGGTGATGGCTTTTAAGTTGGCAAGCTTTCTGTGTCTGTAAGTTAGAGATTTCCTCCTTACAGCCAACAGCTCTGGCTTGGATCATGTGTTGAAATCGGTGGTTTCTGAGGTATTATTTTTCATTTTATATATAATTGAATTTTGTTGTTTATGACCTAAGTGCTTGAAAGATAGTGTATTATATAATTCTGTGGAAACTATATTTGCACCTTCAGTTTCCTATTTACATGAACACATACCTATGAATATACACAGATATGTGTGTGTGGACTTAGTGCTGGGGCTTGAATTTAGGATCCAACCCTATGTTTGGCAAATGATAGACCGCTGAGCTCTGTTCCCAGTTGTCCTCTTCTATCTCCTCTTCCTCATTATTTATTTATTTATTTTGGTTTTTCGAGGTAGGGTCTCACTCTAGTGCAGGCTGACCTGGAATTCACTATGTAGTCTCAGGGTGGCCTTGAACTCACGGCGATCCTCCTACCTCTGCCTCCCGAGTGCTGGGATTAAAGGCATACGCCACCATGTCTGGCTCCTCCTTATTTAATTAAAAAATATATTTATTTATTTAATTGCAAACAGAAACACAGGGAGAATGAGGGGTGGAGGATGGGCCTCCAGCCACTGCAAACAAACTCCCGATACACCCACCACTTTGTGCATCTGGCTGGACATGGGTACTGGGGAACTGAACTTGGTCAACAGGCTGCGCACATAAATTCCTTTAACCCCTGAGCCTTTCTCCAGCCCCTTATTGTTTATTTATTTTGAATATTTTATTCACTTATTGGAGAGAGAGAGAGGCAGACAGAGAGAGCATGGGCACCAGTACAAATGAACTCCAGATGCATGTGCCACTTTATGCATCTGGCTTACATGGTTACGGGGGAATCCAACCTGGGTCCTTCAGGTTCATAGGCAAGTGCCTTAACCACTAAGCTATCTCTCCAGCTCTTTTTTAAAATTTAAATCTATATTTTTAAGATTATTTTTTATTTTTATTAGAGACAGAGAGAGAGAGGGAGAATGGGCATGCCAGGGCCTCTAGCCACTGCACACGTGAACTCCAGATGCATGCACCACCATGTGGGACCTGGGGAATTGATCCTAGGTCCTTAGGCTTCGCAGGCAAGCACCTTAACCACTAAGCCATCTCTCTAGCTCTTTCTTTTGTTTGTTTTCTGTGTTTTTTTTTTTTTTTGGTTTTTCAAAGTAGGGTCTCACTCTGGCCCAGGCTGACCTGGAAGTAACTATGTAGTTTCAGGGTGGCCTCAAACTCACGGCGATCCTCCTACCTCTGCCTCCTGAGTGCTGGAATTAAAGGCGTGAGCCACCACACCCAGCTTGTTTTCTGTTTTTCTTTAATTTTTTTTTTTTTTTTTTTTTTTTTTTTTTTTCGAGGTAGGGTCTCACTTTGGTCCAGGCTGACCTGGAATTAACTATGTAGTCTCAGGGTGGCCTCGAACTCTTGGCGATCCTCCTACCTCTGCCTCCCAAGTGCTGGGATTAAAGGCGTGCGCCACCACGCCTGGTTTCTTTAAGTTTTTTGAGGTAGGGTCTCCGTCTAGCCCAGCTGACCTGTATTCACTATATAGTCTCAGGGTGGCCTTGAACTCAAGGCGATCCTCCTACTTCTGCCCCACAAATGCTAGGATTAAAGGCATGTACCCCCACGCCCAGCTTTCAGCTCTTTTTAATTTTTTTTTTTTTTTGAGGTAGGGTCTCACTCTAGCCCAGGCTGACCTGGAACTTACTATGTACTCTCAGGGTGGCCTCCTACCTCTGCTTCCTGAGTGCTGGAATTAAAGGTGTGCACCACCACGCCTGGCTTTTTTTTTTGGGGGGTCCAATATATATATATTTTTTTCAAGGTTGGGTCTCATTCTAGCCCAGGCTGACCTGGAATTCACTCTGTATTCCCAGGGTAGCCTCGAACTCACAGCAATCCTCCTACCTCTGCCGCCCGATTAAAGGCGTGCGCCACCATTCCTGGCTTCCCCAATCTTTTTAAAATATATATTTTTTATTTATTCGCAAGGGAGAGGAGAGAGAAAGGGAGAGACGGGGGATGAATATGAGCATACCCGGGCTTCTTGCCGCTGCATATGAATTCCAGATGTGTGTGCTATCTTCTGTATTTGGCTTTATGTAGGTACTGGGCAATTAAACTTGACCATTTGGCTTTCTTAGCAAGCACCTTTAACTGCTGAGCCGTCTCTCTAACCCTTGTTTGTTTTTTTCCTTCTGGGCACATAGTGGTCACTATGATAGAAATGTAAGGAAATGGTGTCCTGCTCCTGTGGCTGTCCAATGGCAAGCCTGCCCTGTGATTTCAAGGACGGGTTGCATAAGTGAGAGGAACGAGAAACCACCTCCACACAGACCCACATGGACCTCCTTTACAGCAGGGCTGCAGGAATCTTGACATTTTGGTAACACTGTTTAAAATCCAAGGTTCTCTTTGAGCGACACACCTGGAGCTGAAGGATTCAGCCTGTGGGGCACACTCTGCGTTCAAAACCTAGGGCTCTCGGATGAATCCAGTTTTATTTAAACCTGACCAAATAGGTATTGAAGAGCTTAATGAAAGGAACTTGATGCTATTGGCTTATTTCCCACCTTATTGAGTTTCTGTCACAGTTTCCTGGGCAATATTCGATGATTTAATTTAATTTATTTTCTCCTGGGAGACAGGCAGGAAAGAAATTCGCACAGAAATAAGATCTTCAAGCTGAACCGACCTAGGTAGAAAATTAGAATGCAGGATGGACAATCTGAAGTAACTGTACTGAGATAATTGATTGGACATTACAAAAGGGGCTTGAATTCTCCGCTAAACTCACTTGCAATGATAGATACTTAAAAAAAATTTTTTTTGAAGACACAGTGATTTCACAACCAGGTTCTACCAGAATAGAACCGCAGTCAGGAGTCAGATCTGTGTTTGTAAAAGTCACACACCCTTCCTCTGTGGTGTAAGCGTTAAACGCATCAGCCCTGAACTGACCACTAGGTTCTCAACCTTAACAAGATGTCCTCCTGGCCTGGTGACCTTGGGCACTGTGATCTTTTGGGTCTTCTATGTTCCCAGAACACCCAGGGGTGGAGACTTGGTCCAGCCTGTGGCACTGTGGGAGATGGTGAAACTTTTTTTTCTTTTTTTTGGAGAGAGACACAGAGAGAGAGAGACAGGAAGAGGCAGAGAGATAGAGAATGGGCGTGCTAGCAGCCTCTCAGCCACTGTGAACAAACTCCAGACGTGTGCGCCCCCTTGTGGGCAAGTGCAGCATTGTGCCCTTGTGCCACTTTTACTAAATGTGGGACCTGGAGAATCGAACAGGGGTTCTTAGGCTTAGCAAGCAGGCGGCTTAACTGCTAAGTCATCTCTCCAGCCCGATGGTGAAATTTGGAACAGGTGAGACCCTGTTGGGAAGTCTTAGATAATGAAATGGGCTGTGGCTTTGAAGGGAATCATGGCACCTTAGTCTCTCCTGCCTCCCTTTCCTTTTCTGACCATGTGTTCTCCCTCCTGCTGTGATACGGTGCCTCTGCCAGAGGGACAGGGCTAGACGGTCACGAATCAGACCGGAAGCTGTGAGCCTCACCGAACCCTTCCACTTATAAGCTCACCATCTCAGTATTTGTTACGGTGATAGAAAGTTGGCTAACGCAGGCAGGTTTCTGAAAGATAGGTATGGGGACCATCACCTCCCTGACAGGTTTTATGGTGAGGATGAAATGAATAAATCCACATGACATGCAGCACCCGACACACCGAATGTAAATGCTCAGCAAATGCTGGAAACGATAATTTCCCAACAATTTAATTTTTCCAGAGCTCAGTCTTTTCATTTGTATAATAGTTTTTCAATGTTTTCTTAACTTTTTTTTTTTTTGAGGCAAGCAGGCAGACTGGCCTTTTTTTTTTTTTTTTTATGTGAGAGAGCAACAGAGAGAGAGAGAGAGAGAATTGGCACGCCAGAGCCTTTGGCCACTGCAATTGAGCTCCAGACGTGTGCGCCCCTTCTGCACATGTATGACCTTGTGTGCTTGCATCACTGTGTGTCTGGCTTACGTGGGACTTGGAGAGTCCAACACGAGTCCTTAGGCTTTGCAGGCAAGTGCCTTCACCACTAAACCATCTCTCTAACCCTCTTTTCTTAAAAAAAAATTATTTGTGGGGCTGGGCATGGTGGCGCATGCCTTTAATTCCAGCACTTGGGAGGCAGAGGTAGGAAGATCACCGAGAGTTCAAGGCCACCCTGAGACTACATAGTGAATTCCAGGTCAGCCTGAGCTAGAGTGAGACCCTACCTTGAAAAACCAAAAATAAATAATAAATAAATAAAATAAATTATTTCTTTATTGATTTGCAAGGGGAAAGAGAGAGAGAGAGAGAGAGAGAGAGAGAGAATGGACACATCAGGGCCTCTTGCCACTGCACTTGAAATCCAGATGCATGTACCACTTTGTGCCTCTGGCTTTATACATGGGTACAGGGGAATCAAGGCCAGGCCATCAGGCTTTGCAAGCAAGCACCTTAACCACTGAGCAATCTCTCCAACCCTCTTCCCCCATTTTTAGAAGCTTTTAATTGACAATCTCTCTCTATATAAACAATATATCACGACCATAATCCCTTCTAGACTTCTTTTTTTGGGGGGGTGGTTTGAGGTAGTGTCTTACACTAGCCCAGGCTGACCTCTGTAGTTTCAGGGTGGCCTCAAACTCATGACAGTCTTCCTACCTCTGCCTCCCAAGTGCTGAGATTAAAGGTGTGTGCCGCCATGCCTGGCAGACTTATTGTATTGTATTGTATTGTATTGTATTGTATTGTATTGTATTGTATTGTATTTATTTGACAGAGAGAGAGAGAGAGAGAGAGAGAGAGAGAGAGAGAGAGAGAGAAAGAGGCAGGCAGAGAGACAGAGAGAGAGTGGGTGCACCAGGGCCTCTAGCCACTGCAAACAAATTCCAGACATATTACCACCTAGTGCATCTGGCTTTACATGGGTAATCCTGGGTCCTTTGGCTTTTCTGGCAAGTACCTTAGCCTCTAAGTCATCTCTCCAGTCCTCCCCCACACCGCAGACTTCTTATGTAGGTACTAAGGTAATGTCCTGGCAGGAGTGAAGATATTCTAAAGAGAAACGCCCGTGCCCATCTCTTCAGCTCTGAGACTGTTGTGACAACGGCCCCCAAGGAATTGGAGTTTTCTCAGTAATCTCATGCTGAGAAAAGGAAAAGCCGAAGCCTGGTGACAGCCAGACAAGTAACTTGTCTCTCAGAAGGAAATCTCACACAGAGCTGACAACTTGTCAGATCACCTTACAAGAGAGATCGGAGCTGCTGCAGACGGCAGGTGGGACTGCACCTTCACCAACGATACGGGAATCGGGGTTCCTTCCCAGCACACTAATATGATATGCCAATACTTTTGGGGTGTCTCCAGAATCTTGTCTTATGAATTCAATGGATGAAATTCACAGAGCAGATACAGAAAATTCACAGGTACAGAAAGATTGTATTATAGCTTAGAGCTTTAGCAGAAAGCGCTTTAAAAGAAGGGGATCTTAGGGCTGGAGAGATGGCTTAGCAGTTAAGGCGCCTGCCTGTGAAGCCTAAGAATGCCCATTCGAATCTCCCGGTCCTACTTTTAGCCAGACACAAAGGCACAATGTCACGCATACCCACAAGGGGGTGTATGCGTCTGGAGTTCATAGCGGCTGGAGTTCGTTCACAGTTGGCACGCCCATTCTCTCTGTCCCTCTCAAATAATTTTAAAAAATTTAAAAAAAGAAGGGGAACTTAAGGGAAGGAAGGAAGACAGCTCTTGACCAAGGAGGCAAGAGGGGGTTTGAAAAGCCCACCCTGAGACTCAGGTTGGGGTCTTTTACGTGAGTCCTCTGGATGGGCACCTGATCCCACTAGTATGGTTCTGTCTGGGCTGAGGATTTCTGGGAAATTATATATATTAGAGAGAGAGAAAGAGAAAGAATAGGCACACCTGGACCTTCAGCTGCTACAAACAAACTCTAGGTGCATGCACCACCTTGTGCATCTGGCTTACGTGGGTCCTGAGGAATCAAACCTGGGTCCTTTGGCTTTGCAGGCAGCCATCTCTCCAGCCCTGAAATATATATTTTTAAAATTTTTATTTATTTATTTGTGAGTAGAGAGACAGATAGAAAAGAGGCAGCCAGAAGGAGAATGGGCACGCCAGGGCCTCTAGCCACTGCAAACAAACTCCAGATACATGTGCCCCTTGTGCATCTGGCTTACGTGGGTCCTGGAGAATCAAACCAGGATCCTTTGGCTTCACAGGCAAACACCTTAACCACCGAGCCATTTCTCCAGCCCTTAAAAAAATATTTATTTATTTATTTATTTATTTATTATTTATTTGAGAGAGAGAGAGAGTGAACGGACGTTGCAGGGACTCCAGCCACTGCAAATGAACTCCAGACACATGCGCCACCTTGTGCATCTGGCTTACTTGGGTCCTGGGAAATCAAACCTGGATCCTTTGGCTTTGTAGGCAAACATCTTAACCACTAAGCCATCTCTCCAACCCTTCCCAGAATTCTTAATTCTCTCATAGTCTTCTCCAAAGGGTATAGAAGGACTCCTCCAGGGGGCAGGGATAAGAAAAGTCCAGACCCTTGTGACAGTCCTGACCTGTAGTAAAGTAAAAATGACCTGGATTTTTCCCTACAGACCCAAGAACCATTCCTGTGTTTAGCCAAAAGAAAGCCATTCTCTTTGGGGCACTGTCACCCCTAAACAGCCTATGTAAGCGTGCATACCTCTTGCATCATCTCTGGAGCCAGCTGATGGACTTGAGGGGTCACTGGACCCCTTTGTTCCTCTTGCCAATGTGGCCACATTGAATACGTCTCCTTTTCTCCTTTCTCCACTTTTCTTTATGATCGTCTGCTTAATTGGCCCAGTTTAGCTTGTAAAGGCTGCCAGGGTCCCAGCTCTGACCCTAAGAACTCTGGTAACAATAAGAAGGTTAATAAGGAAGTAGATTCAGTTGCCTGAAGAAATTTTCTCTCTCTGGATGAGGGAGATTAAATACACAGGACGCAGACTCAAAGCAAAATAGAAGGTCACAGTGTACTTAGAGGACAGTGGACATTTTCCTCACCAGACACAGTTTTTTTTTTTCCTTCTTTTTCTTTCTCTTTTTGCTTAATTTTGCTAGGCACAAAGTATTACATTTAAGGTTTTTATTTTATTTTACTTTGTTGCTTTTCAAGGGAGGGTCTCACTCTAGCCCAGGCTGACCTGGAATTCACTCTGTAACTCTCAGGGTGGCCTCAAACTCCTACCTCTGCTTCCGGAGTGCGGGAATTAAAGGCGTGCGCCACCACACCCGGCTTAGTATTAGGTTTTATTATAGCATTTCTCTTTCTTTCTTTCTTTCTTTCTTTCTTTCTTTCTTTCTTCCTTCCTTCCTTCCTTTCTTTTTTTCCTTCCTCCCTCCCTCCCTCCCTCCCTCCCTCTTTGTTTCTTTCTTTCTCTCTTTCTTTCTTTCTTTCTTTCTTTCTTTCTTTCTTTCTTTCTTTCTTTCTTTCTTTCTTTCTTCAAGGCACGCTCTTACTCTAGCCCAGACTGACCTGGAATTCACTGAGCACTCTCAGGCTGGCCTTGAATTCACAGCAATCCTCCTACCTTGGCTTCCCAAGTGCTGGGATTAAAGACATGCGCCATGATGCTTGGCTGTTTTATTTTATTTTTTACATTTTCTTTCATTTAAAAAAAATCTGTATTTATTTATAGAGGGGGGAGAGAGAGAGAGCGAGACAAAGACACGCAGAGAGAGAATGGGCAGCCAGAACCTCTTGCCACTGCATACAACCTCCAGATGCATCTGGCTTAACATGGGTACTGGGTTCTGGTTTTTGGTGAGTGTTGGGGAAATAAACTGGGCCAATAGGCTTTGCAAGAAAGTCCCTTCAACCACTGAGCCACCTCCCAAGCCCTCATGCTGGCATTTTCAAACAAAGGTTTGTTTGTTGTCCTTTGGACACATGCTCTGTTTTGTGCATCTGCTTCATGTGGGTACAAGGGACTTGAACCCAAGCCTTCGGACTTTGCAAACAAGCACCTTTAACCACTGAGCCCCTGGCTAAATTTTCTTTCTTTTCATTTTTAATTTTTTGAGGTAGGGTCTCACTCTAGCATAGGCTGACCAGGAATTTACTCTGTAGTCCCAGGCTGGCCTCGAACTCACAGCCATCCTCCTACCTCTGCCTCCAGAGTGTTGGGTTTAAAGGTGCATGCTACCACCCTTGGCCTGGCTAATTTTGTTTTCATTTGTTTACATTTTCAAGGTAGGGTCTCACGGTAGTCCAGACTGACCTGGAATTCACTATGTAGTTTCAGGTTGCCTCAAACTCACTGAGATCCTTCTATATATGCTTCCCAAGTTCTGGCCTGCTAAAGTTAAAATATTGATTTATTTGAGGTAGACAGAAAGAAGCAGATGGAGATGGAGAGAGAGAGAGAGAGAGAGAGAGAGAGAGGAGCATGCACATACTAGGACCTCCTGCCACTATAAACGAATTCTAGACACTTGAGCCACTTTGTATATCTGGCTTTACGTGAGTACTAGGGAATTGAATGCCAGGCCACCAGGCTTTGCAAGCAAGCACCTTCAGTTGCTGAGCCATCTCTCTAGCCCTCCTTGTCATTTTTCTTTCCTCTGCTTGACTCAGGTGCTGTTTCATCAACCTGCCTATGTTATCCCAGGTCTTTAGAAGTGTTACATTTATGAAGAAGAGAATTTCCAAAGCTAGAGATCATGGAAAAGCCAATTTAGGGGCTGGGGAGATGGCTTAGTGGTTAAGGCACTTGCCTGCAAAGCCTAAGGACCCATGTTCAAGTGTTCAGATCCCACATAAGTCAGACACACAAAGGTGAGGCAAGCGCAAGGTCGCACATGCCCACTAGGTGGCACAAGCATCTGGAGTTTGATTGTAGTGGCTGAGCCCTTGGCACACCAATTCTCTCTCTCTCTCTCTCTCTCTGTAAGAAAGAAAAAAAAGCCAATTTAACAAAGGACCTGTGTGAACAAAGTCACGAGGATGGAGCAGTGGGGTAGTGAATGCTAGCTACTTCAGGCTGATCCCAAATCCCGGGGCTGCAACAGGATATGTCTGTTTTCCACTTCCGTAAAGTCTGACAGAGCTCAGATAATAAATATTCCTTCGTCTTGTAGCGGGGCCATTTGGCATGTGAGACTTCCAAGGTGACCTGCAGGGCAGGAGAGGAGTGGAGGAGGCACTTGGCTTTCTGCTGGCTCTATGTAGAAGTGACGTGTTTCACACTCAGAACTAAGTCACGGGCCCCATTCTTCCTACAAAGCAGGCTGGGACTGTCACTGCCCATGGATACTGGTGGGTGCCCGAGCGACAGCCGTGGTGGGAAGTGGGGTGGGGTGGGAAGCTGCTCAGTTTGGGAATCACACAACCATGGAAGAACATTCTTTGTCTTTCTTCTCTCTCTCTCTCTCTAAAGTTGAATTTTTTCCCCATGTGTATGTGTGGTATATGTGCACGTGTGTATATGTGTGCTTGTATATGTGTAGGGCAGGCATGTGTGCAGGTGCATGTGTATGCACATGTGTGTGGAGGCAAGTGGTTGATAATTATCTTCCACAGTTACTCTCCACCATAATTTTTTTTTTGAGGTAGGGTCTCACTCTGGCTCATGCTGACCTGGAATTCACTATGTCATCTCAGGGTGGCCTTGAACTCTTGGCGATCCTCCTACCTCTGCCTCCCAAGTGCTGGGATTAAAGGCGTGCCCCCACCATGCCCGGCTACTCCACCATAATTTTTTGAGGCAGGGTCCCACTAAACCTGGAGCTTACCAATTTAGCTAGACTCGCCAGGCATGGTGGTGCCCATCCCAGCACTCGGGAGGTAGAGGTAGGAGGATCACCGGGAGTTCAAGGCCAGCCTGAGACTACATAGCGAGTTCCAGGCCAGCCTGGACTAGAGTGAGACCCTACCTTGAAAAACCAAACCAAACCAAAGCAAACCAACAAAAACCCAAAATCCTTAGCTAGACTAGCTGGCCGGCAAGTCTCAGGAATCCTCCTGTCTCTGCCACGCCAATGCTGGGTTCCAAGCATGTGCTGCTGTGTGCTGGGTGTCTGAAGCCAGGTCCTCATGCTTTTGTGGTGTTGTAGTTCCCTTCTCATTGCTGGCACAAGATGCTGGCACAAAAGCAGCGGTGGGTGGAAAGTTGTTTACTTTGGCTTATGTGTGTACCAGGGAATTGCACCTCAGCCATTGGGCTTTCAGCAAGCATCGTAGCCCCTGGACCATCTCTGCAGCACCCCATCCATCTGTTGAAAGATGAAAGATGGTCTCTCTCCATCCTGGAACTCACCAAGTGGGCCCCAGGGACTCACTTGTCTCCACCTCCCCAGCTCTGAAATTACAGGCACAAGCCACCGTGGTGGGTACTTTCACGTGGAATTAAACTCAAGTTCTCACACTTAAAAGGCAAGCACTTTATTCACAGAGCCATTACCCCAGCACGCATTATTTCCTTTTCTTTTTTTAAAAAATATTTTATTTGGGGGCTGGAGAGATGGCTTAGCGGTTAAGGCGCTTGCCTGCAAAACCAAAGGATCCCGGTTCGATTCTCCAGGACCCACGTAAGCCAGATGCACAAGGTAGTGCGTGCATCTGGAGTTCATTTGCAGCACCTAAAGGTCCTGGCATGTCTCATTCTCTCTCTCTCAGCCTCTTTCTCTCTCTCAAATAAATAAAAATGAAATATTAAAAAAAAATTTAGGCCGGATGTGGTGGTGCATGCCTTTAATCCCAGCAATCGGGAAGCAGAGGTAGGAGGATTGCCTTGAGTTCAAGGCTACCCTGAGACTACAGAGTGAATTCCAGGTCAGCCTGGACTAGAGTGAGACCCTACCTCGAAAAACAAAAAAATAAAAATTTAGGGCTGGGGAGATGGCTTAGCCATTAAGGTGCTTGTCTGTGAAGCCTAAGGACCCAGGTTCGATTCTCCAGGTCCCACGTAAGCCAGATGCACAAGGTGGCGCATGTTTCCGGAGATCATTTGCAGTGGCTGGAGGCCCTGGTGTGCCCATTCTCTCTCTTTCTTTTTCTCTCTCTTGTCTCAAATAAAAATAAAAATAATAATTTAAGCTCTTGGCAGCCCCTTCATACTTGTGAAACTCCAGGTTCTGGAAAAGTCTGGGATTCTCTATAGAGGAAGGGGGTCAAGGAAAGGAAGCCCATTAAGGACTCACCATCAAGCCAAGAACTTCAATGCCACCAGCCTTTGGCACTACACAAAGTTCTGCACGCCATCATTTGTGAATCAGGCGTGAGCAACAGTGTGGCCTGCTTGCTGATGTCCCGTAGAGGAGAGATGGACAGTCCAGCGAAGCATCAGAGCCCAGGCCCGCCAGGTGAGACCCTTCATACTGCTGCAGTGCAGGGCCACCTGGCTTTTTCCACAAAGAACCAATAGGTAAATATCATGGGTTGTGCAACTGGAAAGACTCTGTTGTCACCCCTCCACCTGCCATTGTGTTGTTGCAGGGCAAGGAGGGGTTGTATAGAGCAACCAAGGGATGCTAGGTACCTGCCTTCCCCCAACACTGCACCTGGCTCTGAAAACACAGAAGGTCCCCATACCCACCCAGTAAGCACACCAAAATGGGCTCCTGGCAGCCAGCTATGCTGTAACTTTTTTTTTTTTTTAAATATATTTTATTTGTTCATTTATTTGAGAGAAAGAGGGAGAGAGAGAGGGAAAGAATGGGCACGCCAGGGCCTCCAACCACTGCAAATGAACTCCAGAAGCATGCGCCACCTTGTGCATCTGGCTTACGTGGGTCCCGGAGAATCAAACCAGAATCCTTTGGCTTTGCAGGCAAATGCCTTAACCACTAAGCCATCTGTCCAGGCACCATGCCGTAACTTTTATGATCACAGATAATTCACATTCAGACTAACGCAGGAAGAAAGGCTACCTGTGAGTGAATGAGACCCACTGCGGCTTACTGTTTTACTCTCTCCTTTCCTGACATCTTTTAAATATATATAATTTATTTATTTGAGAGAAAGTGGCAGAGAGAGAGAGAGAGAGAGAGAGAGAGAGAGAGAGAGAGAGAGAGAGAGAGAGAGAATGGGCATGCCAGGGCCTCCAGCCACTGAAAACAAACTCCAGATGCATGTGCCCCCTTGTGCATCTGGCTTATGTGGGACCTGGAGAGTCGAACTGGGATCCTTTGGCTTTGCAGGCAAATACCTTACCCACTAAGCCATCTCTCCAGCCCCCTTGCTTGACAGCTTTCATATCCAAGGGGGACTGTTGGGAGAGAAAGTTGGCCGGCCGATGGCAGAAACCTGTGGAATTGTAAGCCGGCACCGCAATGACTAGCCTTCCTGGAGAGGAGCATTTCCACCAAGCGTCTGCTCCTTCAGACTCCAGCCAGGCCGTGGTGTTCCTGAAGATGCTGCTTCTGAGCGTGAGGCAGTTCCCATAGCATCGTCTGGAGAGGAGAACAGCTGAGAAGGGTGGCTGAAGGGCTCGAACAAGCCCTGGCCTTTCCTTGGCAGAGCAGTTGTCAGTGTCTAAAGAAAGCCCATGACACCCCTCTTAGGAAATTAGACCACTTAGGGCTGGAGAGCTGGCTTAGCGGTTAAGGCACATACCTGTGAAGCCTAAGGACCCTGGTTCAATTCTCCAGATGCACACGTCTGGAGTCCGTTTGCAGTGGCTGGAGGCCCTGGTGTGCCCATTCTCACTCTCCCTCTCTCTTTCTCCCTCTCTCTGTCTCTAATAAATAAATAAATAAAAATAAAAAAGTATGAAATTATACCACGTAGACCACCTGTACTAAAGCAGACTTCCCAGAAACAGGACAGAACTTTCTTTCTTTCTCTCTCTCTCTCTTTTCTTCCAGGTAGGGTCTCACCCTAGTTCAGGCTGACCTGGAAATCACTATGTAGTCTCAGGGTGGCCTTGAACTCACGGCGATCCTCCTACCTCTGCCTCCCGAGTGCTGGGATTAAAGGCGTGCGTCACCACACCCGGTTCTCTCTCTCTTTTAAAACTAACATGATTCAAGTTCTTCTGGCTAAATGGAAAGCACTGATGTAATGAATTATATTCAGAATTCTCCTTGAACTCAGTTGATTGCCTGAGGATGCACAGCATTATTCTATAGTAAGCCCATCGCCTTGAACACCCACTTGATCCATGAAAAGATGGCGTGGGGCTTTTCTCTAAGGGTCCCAAAGCACTGCACTGCCTCTTGACGTTAGCGTGGGAAGCCTGGGTGTCCAAAGCGATTGACAATGAAATAGTAAATTTGATGAGAGCAGAATACAGATTCCCCCCCCTTGGGGAAAGGTGAAATTGCCCACCCCACCCAGGTGAGTGGAGGCAGCTGCTCCTCTCCTTGCCCCAGAGAGAGGGTGCTGAGACCTCACACTTCCCTCGCCCATTCAGTGATAGGGTTTCCCCTGCTGTCTCCACCCTAATTACAGCTTGCTTCTCGTGAAGAGATCTATCAGGTTGACACTGTTGCTATGCACCGGTTAAAGTTGAGTTAATTATTAAAATAGTAGTTATCGAGGGTTAGCAACTGCAAAATAAGATTCATGTTTGTGGAAGTTGCCAAAGTTTAATAATTCTATTCTTCTTTTAAAATAATTCTTCATAAATTTTATTTATTTATTTGCAAGTAGAGACAGAGAGATAGAAGAGAGACAGACAGAGAGAGAACGGGCGTGCTAGGAATTCTAGCCACTGCAAACGACTCCAGATGCATGTGCTCCTTGTGCATCTGGTTTACGTGGGTCCTGGGGAATCAAACCTGGGTCCTTTGGCTTTGCAGGCAAGTGCCTTAACCTCTGAGCCATTTCTCCAGCCCAATAATTCTATTCTTAATAATTAGTTGTGATCTGTTTGACTTGGAATCCCTTTTCTGATTAAATCAAAATCAATCCTTTCTTTGAGAAAAAAAATTAATTTAAAAATATTTTATTTATTTATGCACACATGAGAGAGAGAGAGAGAGAGAGGCAGAGAGAGAAAGAGAGAGAGAGAGAGACAGACAGAGAGAGAGAGGCAGAGGGAGACACACAGAGAGAATATGGATGCACCAGGGCTTACTTGTGTTCTGGGGAATTGAACCTGGGTCCTTAGGCTTTGCAGGCAAGCACTTTAACTGCTAAGCCATCTCTCCAGCCCCATTGTTTGTTTGTTTGTTTTTTCTTGTTTTTTCGAGGTAGGGTCTCGCTTTAGCCCAGGCTGATCTGGAATTCACTCTGTAGTCTCAGGGTGGCCTTGAACTCATGGCCACCCTCCTATCTCTGCTGGGATTAACGGCATGCACCACCACGCTCGGCCCGTTGTTTCTTTTTAATAGCTATCTGCAGAAGGGCAGAGTAAGTGATGGTGACCTGCCCTCGGTGCCTGCCAACTGACAAGTAGGCTGCCCAGCTGTGCGATGCTTTCTTTTATCCAGTCCTGTCTGACACATAGCAGGGAGTCTGTAAATATGCATCAGGTGAACGAATAAACAAATGTCATTGTGCAGAATCTTGGAAGGAAAGCCATGCAGGGGTCTTCAGCCTGATCTGAGAGCGGGAAATATTTAGATGCCCCCCAGACAGCCTTCACTCTAAATGACTCTCTCCCTTTCCTCTGAACCTCTCTCTTCAGAAATTCACGAAATAACACAACCTTAGCTTTCCTCTTAATTATTTTATTTTGAGATCTGTTTAACTTGTGGTGGGTGGTGGTGGTGGGGAGGCAAAGAAGTAGAGCTCGTGCTGCCACCTGTCGGGCGGAGGCGGTAGGACATCTACCTTCCTAGTGAGAGTCAGAGGCAAAGCTGGAAAGTTCATTAGCAGAGCAGGCAAGCCAGAGCTCAGCAAGAGCTCCTGGTCTGGTGAGCGACCTCAGGAAATGAAGGAGGAAGGATGGGCAGTTAGCCCACACGCCTGCAGAAGAGTTGAAGTCAGGAAGTCACATTTGAATCTGCTTTTCCCCTCCTTAATTTTTAGTGGTGTGTGTGTGTGTGTGTGTGTGCGCGCGCGCGCGTAGGCACAAGGAAAGTAGATCTTTTTCTTTTCCTCTGCTCAGCGGAATGATAAAAAAAGGTTCAGAATGGCTCCCTTTGGATGGTGAAAAATGTAGTATTTTCCCTCCCCCAATCAAATAATTTAAGTGATAACACTTTCTCCCAGCCTGTAAGGCGTCTTTTCAGAAGTCAGCTGTCAGATGAATTGAATTGCTTAACCCCCCCTCCGCCCCCACAAATGTATTCAGGGGCTGGAGAGATGGCTCAGCGGCTGAGGCACTTGCCTGCGAAGTCTAATGACCTGAGTTCTATTTCCCAGTTCTCACGTAAAGCCAGATGCACGATGGTGCACGCATCTGGAGTGCGTGTGCAGCGGCTAGAGACCTGGTGCACCGTTCCCATTCTCTCTCTTCCTGTCTCTCTCTTCTTTCTCTCCCTGCTTGCAAATAAATGTCTTTAATCCCAGTACTTGGGAGATAGAGGTAGGAGGATTGCCATGAGTTCAAGGCCAGCCTGGGACTAGAGTGAGTTTCAGGGCTAGAGTGAGACCGTACCTGGAAACAAACAAATATTACTTCTATCTCTCTTAAGTTTTCCTGTTAGAATATTGGTTAATTTCTCCATGTTCTCTGAAAGCTCATTGAATTTCCTTAAAACAGGATTTTTGTTTTTTTTTTTTTTTTGTTTTTCAAGGTAGGATGTCACTGTAGCTCAGGCTGACCTGGAATTCACTATGTAGTCTCAGGGTGGCCTCGAACCTCTACCTCTCCTCCTACCGCTACCTCCCAAGTGCTGGGATTCAAGGTGTGTCCCACAGGTGTTTTAAAAATTCTTCCCTCAAGTGTTTATACATATTTGTTATTATCTAGTTATTTTCTGGCACCTTATTGTTAGGTTTTGCTTCCCTGACACACACACACACACACTCTCTCTCTCTCTCTCTTTGTCCCCCACCTCCCGTGTGTGTGTGTGTCGATGCGCATGCATCACAGAGCAGTGTGTGTGTGTGTGTGTGTGTGTGTGTGTACATGCACCACAGAGCATGTGTGGAGATGAGAGGACAACTTTGGGTGTCTGTCTCCTCCTTCTACTTTGAGACAGTCTCTTATTCACCACACCTGTGAACTTCTGGATTCTCCTGTCTTGGCCTCCTATTTTCTTTTCTTTTTTTAAAATTAAATTAAATTAATTTATTTGCAAACAGGGAAAGAGAGAGAGAATGGGCCACACGTACTCACTGCAAATGAACTCCAGATGCATGTGCCTCCTTGTGCATCTGGCTTACATGGGTCCTGGGGAACTGAACCTAGGTCCTTTGACTTCTCAGGCAAACGCCTTCACCATGAAGCCATCTCTCCAGCCTTCTATTTGCTCATAGGCGCATTGGGATCCCAGACGTGTACTATGGATTTTGCTTTTTTAAAAATTTATTTATTTATTTATTTGACAGAGAGAAAGAGGGAGATAGAGACTGACAGAGAATGGGCGTACCAATGCCTCCAGCCACTGCAAACAAACTCCAGACACGTGTGCCCCCTTGTACATCTGGCTAACATGGGTCCTGGGGAATTGAACCTGAGTCCTTTGACTTTGCAGGCAAATGCCTTAACCACTAAGCCATCCCTCCAGCCCCGGATTTTGCTTTTGATGTGGGCTCTGGGGATCTAAACTCAGGTCCACAAGCCGATATATGTATATATATATACATATATACATATATATATATATATATACATATATACATATATGTATATATATATATACATATATGTATATATGTATGTGAGAGAGAGAGAATGGGCATGCCTTTACATGCGTCACCTTGTGCACCTGACTTTTCGTGGGTACTGGGGAATGGAACCTGGGTCCTTTCGGCTTTGCCGGCAAGCGCCTTAACCACTGAGCTATCTCTCCAGTCGCCCTGTTGACGGGTGACGTCATGCACACGTGGAAGGATTAGGTGTCTGTCGCAGTCTTTATAATCTAGCGTTGGGTCTGTTTCTGCAGAAATTCGAGGAGGCCGCTTCCCAGCCCTTGAAGGTTCCTGAAATCCAGGTTTACAGCGCGCTGCGTGTGCATCGCCGTTTTAGCACTAGAGGGCGCTCCAAGTTCAGGTTTTTCTGCAGTTCACCACGAATTCGGGAAGCTCCTAAAACCTTTTTCCCATGGACCAGGCAGGCCCGAATACCTCGTCGCGTGTGGTCAGGGACTATGGGACTCTGCCTAGCTCTGGGCAAAATCGTCACGGAGGGACTAGGTAGGGCCAGGCTTCTGTCTCCACCTGGCCATGGACTTTGTAAGACCGCATCATACCTTGAGTTGACAGCCCACTGGCTCACACTGCTATGGATTGATTGCTTATTGCTGGGGAGGATTTTTTGTTTTAAAACTTTAGTTTTGTCTTTTGGTTTTTCGAGGTAGGGTTTCCCCTCTAGCCCAGGCTGACCTGGAATTCACTATGTCGTCTCAGGCTGGCCTTGAACTTATGGCGATCCTCCTACCTCTGCCTCCCGGGTGCTGGGATTAAAGGCGTGTGCCACCACACCAGGCTTTTAAAAATGTTTTTAAATTTTTTTTATCCGAGAGAGGGGGAGAGAGAGACAGAAATAAAGGAGAGGGGGGATGTGAGGGCCTCCAGCCACTGCTAACAAACTCCAGGCACATGTGCCACATTTGGCTTATGTGGGTACTGCGGAATTGAAACTGGGTCCTTAGGCTTCACAGGCAAGCGCCTTAACCGCTAAACCATTCCTTCTTTTTTATAAAAAAAGAAAATTTAATTTTTTAAAAAAGTCTACCTTCCTTCATGACCTCACAGTGGTGACGCTACCTACCCAAGACCTGCGTAATAAGATGAAAAAAATAATGGCAGCAAAACTAGAAGAGAGACTAAATTGGAAAGAAGAAGGGATTCAGTAAAGAGGGGATTCAGGGCGAGGGGGGGGAAGGTAGGTTGTTGGAGGGGATTATGATCATGGCATATTGTTTATATTTTGGAAGTTGTTATGTGCACACCCCGATGTGTGCTCACACACACACAAACACATGCAGACTGCACATACACATGCCAAAACTCCATTTCATCCTTACCTTTTTTTTTTTTTTTTTTTTTTTTTGAGGCAAGCCCAACAGACTGGCTATTTATTTATTTATTTATTTTTTTGGTTTTTCGAGGTAGGGTCTCACTCTAGCTCAGGCTGACCTGGAATTTACTATATAGTCTCAGGGTGGCCTTGAACTCATGGTGATCCTCTTACCTCTGCCTCCCCAGTGCTGGGATTAAAGGCATGCGCCACCACGCCTGGTTCTTTTATCTATTTTTTAACAAGGGGGTGGGAATTGGCACGTCAGGGCCTCCAGCCACTGTAATCGTACTCCAGGCACGTGCGCCACCTTGAGTGCATGTGCGACCTTGCGCATGTGTCACCTTACGCATCTGGCTTATAGGTTCTGGGTTGTCAAGCCTGGGTCTTTAGACTTCCCAGGCAAGCGCTTAACCCCTAAGCCATTTCTCCAGCCCTTTAATATATTTTATTTATTTATTTGCAAGCAGAGAGAGAGAGAGAGAGTGAACAGAGGAAGAGAGATAGAATGGATGTATCAGGGTCTCTTGCCACAGCCATTGAATGCCAGATGCATGCACCACTTTGTGCATCTCTCTTTTTTTAAAAAATATTTTATTTTTATTTACTTATTTGACAGAGAAAGAGGGGGAGAGAGAGAGAGAGAGAGAGAGAGAGAGAGAGAATATGAATGGGCGATCCAGGGCCTCCAGCCACTACAAACGAACTCCAGACGCATGCGCCCCTTTGTGCATCTGGCTAACGTGGGTCCTGGGGAATTGAACCTAGGTCCTTTGGCTTTGCAGGCGAATGCCTTAACCATTAAGCCATCCCTCCAGCCCAGTGCATCTCTCTTTATGTGGGTACAAGCGAACTGAACCCGGGCCCTTAGGCTTTGCAAGCAAGCACCTTCATCTCTCTAGCCCCGCTTACCTTATCTTAATGGCACACAGTTTTGCACTGCTGTTGTTCACTGTGGTGAGCACCCAGCGGTTCAGTTCACACTCACTGAGGAACTTCGTGATCTACGTGCTTAGTTGACTTTAAGCAGAAGACATTACCTGTAACAAGTGGGCGGTGAGTCACCTAACCAGGTAAATGCTCTCTGGGGGAACACTGAAGGAAGTTTCTTGAACTGATACTTCCTGAAGACTGCAGCGTTCATTCAGCCTACCTACAGGTTTGTTGAAAGCTAAACTGTGACACATTAACATTTATAGTTTATTTGAGTGTATAATCCACGTGAATTGGCCACCCCCTCCAGCCTATGGGCGGTTTGGGGCTTCCCTGAAGGGGCCTAAAGGTAGCAGAACTTTTAGAGGGCGAACACGGAGGACAGGCAAGGAAATGATTCCATTAGAAAAATACTCAGAGGTTAGCTGGCAGTTTCTGATTGGGCTGGAATATGACCACTCACACCAAGTTGGATTTTGTGGTTTGTTTATATAGGAACCCAGAGTGCTGGCGTTTCCACATCTTCTAACCTCCAGTTAATGATTTGAGCAGACTTCTGATTTGCCAGGACCCCACTCATATGAGCCAATTCTATCAAATCTTTCTCCTCCTCCTCTTTCTTTTTTTCTTTTCTTTTCTTTTCTTTTTTTTTTTTTTTTTTTTGGAGAGAGACACACAGAGAGAGGGAGAGGAAGACAGAGAATGGGTGCACCTGCAGCCTCTCAGCAGCTGTGAACGAACTCCAGGTGCGTGCGCCCCCCTGTGGTCAAGTGTGGCATTGCGTGCTTGCGTCCCTTTTGTGTCTGGCTAAACGTG
Source organism: Orientallactaga sibirica (assembly GCA_036365145.1). NCBI lineage: Eukaryota > Metazoa > Chordata > Mammalia > Rodentia > Dipodidae > Orientallactaga > Orientallactaga sibirica. The sequence continues at coordinate 5,169,127 of JAEOAD010001989.1, forward strand.
GGACCTGGAGATTTGAACGGGTGTTCTTAGGCTTCGCAGGCAGGCGCCTTAACTGCTAAGCCATCTCTCCAGCCCAAATCTCTCTCCTTCTAACATTGATACTTTTCTACCAGCAAACTTCACCCCCACCTCAACAAAAGTGTACAACAAAGCAAGTTAGACATAATTGTTGGTGAAAGTAAGTTTGTTAGCATTAAAATATTTCTTTGGAACTGGACATGATGGTGCATGCCTTTAATCCCAACACTTGGGAGGTTGAGGTAGGAGGATTACTGTGAGTTTGAAGCCACCCTGAGACTACAGAGTGAATTGTAGGTCAGCCTGGGTTAGAGCGAGACCCACCTCAGAGAAACCAACAACAACAAAACTATATTTCTTTGGGGGTTGGAGAAATGGCTCAGCAGTTAAAGGTGTTTGCTTGCAAAGCCTGATGGCCTAGGCTTAATTCCTCAGTACCCATGTAAAGCCAGATACACGAAGAGGTCCATGTGTCTGGAGTTTGTTTGCAATGACAAAAAGACCTGGTGCTTTCTCCCTCAAAAATTTTTATTTATTTACAAGCAGAGAGAGATAAAGAGAAGAGAGACAGAGAGAATGAGCACTCCAGGGCCTCTAGCAGCTGCAAACAAACTTCAGATGTATGCACCACCCTGTGCATGTGGCTTTATGTGGGTACTGGGGAATCAAACTTGGGTCATTAGGCTTTGCAAGCAAGTGCCTTAACTGCTGAGCCATATATATATTTGGCATTCGATTATCATGAAAACTGCTCAAAATTATATAAATCGTTATGACATTTGATACTCGTCTTAAAGAAAAAAACTATGTTGGAAATGTATCTCTTACAATCACTGTGGGGTGCATATGGGTGGAATGTTTTTCAGTGTGTGTATATAGTATGTGTTGTGTGGTGTATGTACATGTGTTTGCAGATGCATGTGTGGGGACAAGAGGATGACATACGGGTCTTCTTTAATCACTTGTCCACCTTATTTCCCTGAAGCACAGTCTCTTGCTGAGCCTGGAGCTCCCCTATTTTTTTTTAAATATTTTATTTATTTATTTGACAGAGAGAGAGAGAGAGAGAGAGAGAGAGAGAGAGAAAATGGGCGCACCAGGGCCTCCAGCCACTGCAAACGAACTCCAGGTGCGTGTGCCTCCTTGTGCCGCTGGATTACGTGGGTCCTGGGGAATCGAACCCTCAGGGTCCTTTGGCTTTGCAGGCAAACCCTTAACCGCTGACCAGGAAACCTAGAGAGCCTCCTGTGTCCATCACCCTCTCTGGACTACCGCTTTCTACCTTGGTGCTGGGTGTGGAACTCAGGTCTACAGACATGCACAGCAAGCACTCTTACTCTCCCCAGCCCCCTCCCTGATTCTTTTTTTTAAAATTAAATATATATTTTTTAAAATTTATTTGAGAGAGAGGCAGGTAGACAGAGAGAGAGAGAGAATGGGTGCGCCAGGGCCTCCAGCCGCCACAAATGAATTCCAGATGCATGCGCCACCTTGTGCCTCTGGCTTACCTGAGTCCTGGGGGAGTGGAACCTGGGTCCTTTGGCTTTTCAGGCAGAAGCCTTAATTGCTAAGCCATCTCTCCAGCCCTCCCTGCTCCTTTTAAGACAAGGTCTCACTGTGTAGTCCAGGATGGCTTTGAACGCTCTTCCTCTTCACTGATTACACGTGTGTTCACTCACACCTTGCTTAGTTGTTTTTTTTTTTAATTTTATTTTTTGTGGTTTTTTTTTTTTCAAGGTAGGGACTTACTCTAGTCCAGGCTGACCTGGAATTCACTATGTATTCTCAGGGTGGCCTCGAATTCACGGTGATCCTCCTACCTCTGCCTCCCACGAGCTGGGACTAAAGGCGTGTGCCACCACGCCTGGCCTCACACCTTGCTTTGATGTGAGACTTAGGAGGGTCTTGATTGATTAAATAATCATTGAATTGTCTCTGGCCCTGGGACTTTATTTATTTATTTATTTGAGAGCAACAGACAGAGAGAGAAACAGGCAGAGTAAAAGAGAGAATGGGTGCACCAGAGCCTCCAGCCACTGCAAATGAAACTCCAGATACCTGCGCCACTTTGTGCATCTGGCTTATGGGGGTCCTGGGGAATTGAACCTCAAACCAGGGTCCTTAGGCTTCACAGGCAAGCGCTTAACCACTAAGCCATCTCTCCAGCCCCCCTGGGACGATTTTAAGAGCCAAAGAAGAGAGTGTAAACACTCTGGACAGGTAGAGGATCTGAAAGTGATTTCCTTGACACTGTGGCCGTACACGTGTTCCAAATCATTGTACGCTGGGCACAGGTGCCTTCCATGGAAGAGAAGACAGCTGCGCATTTGCACTTCAAAGCTACCTCCCCCCTCCCAAAGTGCCTGCTTTCTGAGCCGGTTTGCAGTAAAGTTAGGCAAGCTCCTGGTTTCTGCTTAGTTTGTGGTTTCTCTTGATTTAGGCACAGGGCGTTCCTGGTACCTTTGGGTTTCATATCACCCAGGGTGTGGACTATCCGCTCCTTCTTTTCAAGGCCAACTCCAGGGAGCTCTAACGCTTCCCCACTTTTTAACAAGACAGTTTGATCTTAGCTCATCAGAAAGGTTACAGCTGCTAATAACTGCTGCAAGGGGGTGCTAGATGGCTGCTGGAGGCAGAGCCTGGAGCCCACCTGTTTGTCAGCTTGCTTTTCCTGAGTGCATGAGATGAGGGTCAGGAGGTCATGTGGGGATTTGATTCAGGTGTCCCCCATAAACTCAGGTGATCTCAATGCTAGGTTCCCAGCTGATGGCAATTGGAAATTAACCCCTGCTGGAGGAGGTGGGCTTATGGGTATTATGGCCAGTGTTCGGCACACTCTCCTGTTCCTGTTGTCCACCTTATGTTGGCCAGGGTGTGATGTCTGCCCTCTGCTCATGCCATCGTTTTCCCTGCCATCATGGAGCTTCCTCCTCGAGCCTGTAAGCCTTTTGTTCCCACAAGCTGCTCTTGGGTGATTTCTGCCAGCAATGCGAACCTGACTGCAACAGTAATGTTGGTACCGAGGAGTGGGGTTGCTGATGGACACCTGACTGTGTGACTTTGGCCTTCTGGAGCTGATTTTCAAGAGGAATGTGGAAGAATTTGAAACCTTGGCCCAAGTGACGCCTTGCAGTGCTGTAAATACAGCTTGATGGAATATTCTGGTCAGAGTTGAAAGACCTGAATGCAGTAAGAACTATGGACTGTGAGGTTTGGCTTCTGAAGGTGAGAAAGAGCTTTGCTTGGACTGGGCTATAAGCAGTTTGTGTGAGAGGCTTGCTGTTATGCTCGTGTCCTGAGAATTTGTGCAGGGTTCCTTTGCGTAGAAATGGACTGATATGAACAGAGGGATATGGCACAGAAAAAAAAAAAATGAAATCTTTGGGTGAACTGCTGCCTGTTCAGCTGCAATTGAGAGATTACAACCTTTGAGATTGGGCCAGCTGACCTGCACTGGGGCATCAGGAAGAATGCAGACTCTTTGAAGGGGCCTCAATGCTGAAGGAGTGTCCTGTTCTTCAAAGTCTGCTTTATTTCCCCCTGGATTAACAAATTGGCATTGTACCTGGTATTGTGGAGTATAACAAATGCAGGAAAGAGAGGGTCATTGAGTTTGCAATGCGGTCTTGTGTTTTGGAAACGGCCATGGGCAGTGTGAAGCCGGTTTGCTGGATACCTGCATGGAGACCGGATGGAGCTGTGAGGATGGACCGTGGGTTGCAGTGGAGACCCAGTGGAGATGCCAGGACCACGAGATGGCTGCCAAGGAGAGCTGCTGTCCCCGGATGAAGTTTTCCAGGACTGTGAGTAGCCTAGCTGGAGGGGCGGAATTGGAACTCCAGAGACTTGTCTGTGATCAGAATTCTCGGACTTGGAACTTGTCATTGACTAGAGTTGTTGGACTTGGAGCTATAGAGTTTGATGTCTGCCCTGTTTACATCTTGTTTTGGTGGAATGTTTCTTTGCTATGCCCAATGACATCTTTTTCAGTGTGAATGTTTATTCTGTGCCATTATGGGTTTGTGTGTGTGTGGGTTATGGCTCAGTTAAAGACCTTGGATTATGTTTGAATGTTTGAATATCATTGGGATAGATTTAAAAAACAACTGTGGGGACTTTTAAGGTTGGATGAATGCAGTGTATTTTGTATCATGTATGGTTATCAGTTTTGTCAGGGGCCAAATGTGGTGGTTTGATTCAGGTGGTTTGATTAGGTGTTCTGAATGCTAGGTTCCCCTAGCTGATGGCAATTTGGAAATTAAAGCCTCCTGGAGGCAGTGTATTGTTGGGGGTGTGCTTATGGGTGTTATAGCCAGATTCCTCTTGTCAGTGTTGGGCACACTGTCCTGTTGCTGTTGTCCACCTGATGTTGCCCAGGGGGTGATGTCCACCCTCTGCTTATGCCATTGTTTTCTCCTGCCGTCATGGAGCTTCCCCTCAACTCTGTAAGCCAAAATAAACCCTTTTTTCTTACAAGCTCTTCTTGGTAGGGTATTTTCTGCCAGCAATGTGAACCTGACTGCAACAGATAACAATTAAATTTAATTTTTCTTTCTTTTTTATTATTGACCTCTTCCACAATTATAGACAATACACCATAATTCCCTCCGCCACTTTCCCCTTACACTCCTCTCCATCATTTCCCCTCCCCCTCTCAATCAGTCTCTCTTTTATTTTGATGTCATCATCTTTTCCTCCTATTATGATGTCTTGTGTAGGTAGTGCCAGGCACTGTGAGTTCATGGATATCCAGGCCATTTTGTGTCTGGAGGAGCACATTGTAAGGAGTCCTACCCTTCCTTTGGCTCTTACATTCTTTCATCCCCTCTTCCGCAATGGACCCTGAGCTGTGGAAGGTGTGTTAGAGATATTTCAGTGCTGAGCACTCCTCTGTCATTTCTTCTCAGTACCACGGTGCCTTTTGAGTCATCCCAAGGTCACAACCATCTGAAAAGAGAAGCTTCTCTAACCAAAAGTGAGAGTAGCATTAATATATGGGTGTGGACATTAAGAGAAGTACTTACTGGGCAGTTTGGTGAGCCAGACACCAGCAGACGTTACACCTCCAGGGCTCATGACCACCCTTATCATAGGTTTTCAGTATCAGGCATGTATTCTTTCCTGTGGAGCAGGCCTTCGGTCCAATAAGTTTAATTTTTCTTTGTTTTTTCTTTCTTTCTTTCTTTCTTTCTTTCTTTCTTTCTTTCTTTCTTTCTCTTTTTTCTCTCCTCCCTCCCTCCTCCCCGCTTTTCTTTTCTCCTTTTTTAAAAAAATTATTTTTATTTATGTATTTGAGAGAGACAGACAGACAGACAGAGAGAAAAAGAGACAAAGAGAGAATGGGTGCGCCAGGGCCTCCAGTCACTGCAAACAAACTCCAGATACATGCGCCATCTTGTGCATCTGGCTTACGTGGGTCCTGGGGAATTGAGCCTTGAACCTGGCTCCTTAGGCTTCACAAGCAAGCACTTAACCGCTAAGCCATCTCTCCAGTCCTCTCCTTTTTTTTTTTTTTTTTTTTTTTTTTTTTAAAGCTAAGTTATTCTGCTTGGGAATCTGACCCCTTGACGTTGATCTGTTTCCACTTACCATGCTTTATTTCTGTTTATGTTTCCATCTTTTCCCTTTAAACTCAGGTGATTTTTCCCCCCGATTCTTCCGAAGACATTTGATTGGCATTACACAGTCCTCTTAATGCTTTTAAAGATAAGAACTTAAAAATGTTAAAATTTACCAAAAATTTCAGATATTAAAGTCCCATCATAAGTCCTTATTCCCATATGTGTATGTGTGAAATAGGTTTTGGCATCATGTAGAAGTTATTTAAGGGCTGGAGAAATGGCTTAGCAGTTAAGGCATTTGGCTGCAAAGCCAAAGGATCCTGGTTCGATTCTCCAGGACCCATGTATACCAGATGCACAAGGGGCACACACATCAGGAGTTCATTTGCAGTGGCTGGAGGCCCTGGCATGCCCATTCTCTCTCTGTCTGCCTCTCTTCTCTCTGTCTCTGCTTGCAAATAAATAAATAAAAAATTTTTTAAAAGAAAATAAAAAAAGAAGTTATTTAAATCTGTGGGGAGAGGGTCAGAAGCTATAAAAGGAACACATGAGGACCAATGTTCTTCTAGAACTTTCTACCTCTCTGTGGTAGCACATTATATACATGTTTCCTGTATTTCCTTTCCTTTTTTTTTCCTTAAAAAATTTTTTTTTTTTGTGTGTGTGTGTGTTGGGAATCAACCTCAGGGTCTTACACATGTCAGGCCTGTGTTCTGCATGAGCCACCTCACCCCCAGGCGTCCATCATTGTCACCCTCTTGTCAAATCTGACTCTAACCTTGGAAGTTGAAACAGGAGTGAGCAGGCAGAGGAGGAGGAAGGGACACTCAGTGTTTTGAGATCAGTTCTTGTAGGAAGTTCTCAAATGAACTCTTCCTCTCTCAGGATGCTTTGCCTGTACAATAATAATCAGGATAATCTACTTTTCCAGGGGTCAAGGCAGCTCTGCATATTTCCATGGTAAATACTCTGGTTCTCTAAGTTCAGGGTTTTCCCTGCTGGAACAAGATTTATTTCAGGGCTGGAAAGATGGCTTAGTGGTTAAGGTGCTTGCCTGTGAAGCCTAAGAACCCATGTTCGACTCTCCAGATCCCTTGTTAAGCCAGACGCACAAAGGTGAGTCAAGCCAGGCATGGTGGCACACGCCTTTAATCCCAGCACTTGGGAGGCAGAGGTAAGGTCACCATGAGTTAGAGGCCACCCTGAGACTACATAGTGAATTCCAGGTCAGCCGGGACTAGAGTGAAACCCTGCTTCGAAAAAGAAAACAAAAACAAACCACAACAACAAAAAAAACCAAAGGTGAGTCAGGCGCAAGGTCGCACATGCCCACTAGGTGGCACATGCGTCTGGAGTTCATTTGCAGAAGCTGAAGGCACTGGAGAGCTCTCTCTCTCTCTCTCTCTCTGCTTCTCTCTCTCACATAAATAAATAAATAAATAAATAAATAAATAAATAAATGATTTTTAAAAAAACCCTGAAACTGAAATTGACATCTATTAAAAAAAATCTCTCACATCTGAAAATTTACCACAGTGGCAGCTGTGGAGAAGTTCTCTGTCTTTTTCTTTCTCTTTTTCTTCATCTATAGAATTTGCTTCATGTTGTATGTCTTCATTTATCTTTCTTTCTGTATGACATGGGAATTAGTCTCTCATTCTTTTCTCATGAGAAGCAGCATTCCCACTGATTTTTCTTTCTTTCTTTCTTTTTTTGGTGTGTGTGTGAATTAGCTTCTCCCCTTGAGTGCACCATAAACCCTGCTGGTCTCAGTTGTTTTCAGCCTGGACTCTGGGAACCCTCACACCATGGAGATCAGGACCCCTTCATCTTTTTCCACTCCAGACCTCTTTTCACCTAATAAGTTTTTACACAACTGTGAGTGTACAGAAGAGGTATTAGTGACTCTTATCATCATCATCATCATTATTATTATTTTGGTTTTTTGAGGTAGGGTCTCACTCTAGCCTAGGCTCACCTGGAATTCACTGTGTAGTCTCAGAGTGGCCTCGAACTCATGGTGATCCTCCTATCTCTACCTCCCGAGTGCTGGGATTAAAGGCGTGCACCACCAAGCCCGGCTTTTACTGCTCATTATTTTGACAAAATACTCCACAAAAGCAATTTGGGGAAAGAAGGGGTTATTGGGGCTCTTGGTTTGAGGGTACAATCACCAAGGCAGGGAAGTGCTGGAAGCAGGAGCTGGAGGAGGAGGAGGTGGCTGCCTGTGCAGCCAGGAAGGACAGAGAGAGAGAGAGAGAGAGTCTGAGAGAGAGAAGATGCTGTGCTCAGCTTGCTTTCTCCCTTCCATTCAGTCCAGGACTCCAGCCACTCACATTTAAAGCCAGTCTAGAGGGGAGTGGTGACACACACCTTTTATCCCAGCAATTGGGAGGCAGAGGTAAGAGGATCTCCGAGAGTTCAAGGCCACCCTGAGACTACATATTGAATCCCAGGTCAGCTGGGGCTAGAGTGAGATCCTGCCTCAAAAAACAAACAAACAAACAAAAAGAAAAATAAAACAAAAAAAGAAGGGGAAAAATCTTGACATCAAAATAGAAGAGAGAGTAGTTGGAGATGTGAAGGGATTGAGTGGAGGGGGTACTTGGGAGGGGAAAAAGGGAGGATAGGGAGGATGGTGGGAAAGGATTATAATATTGGTATATTGTCTATTTTATGGCCAAAACGTTTTAAAAAGAGTCAGTCTTTCCTCCTCAGTTTAGAGCTCCCTGGAAACACCCTCACAGGCACACCCAAGGGTATGTTTCCATGGTGATTCTAAATCTAGCTGACAACGAAGATGAAGTATCACAACAGGAATATGAACTAGTTATACAGCCAGATGCGCAAGGTGGCGCGCGCATGTGGATTTCATTTGCAGTAGTTAGAGGCCCTGGCGTGACCCATTCTCTCTCTCCCTTTCTCTCGCAAATAAATACATTTAGAAAATATTTAAAAAATAGTTAACACAGGCCAAACATTTACTGAATAATAAATCATATAGCAATTTATATTAAAACAATTCTTTGGCATATGTGTGATTTAATCATTTAATAAACATGAAAATTTTATACTAGTAAGATGGACGTGCTTGTCTATTTTCACTGACAGAACTAAATCTGGGCCAGGCGTGGTGGCGCACACCTTTAATCCCAGCACTCGGGAGGCAAAGAGTTCGAGGCCACCCTGAGACTACATAGTGAATTCCAGGTCGGCCTGGGCTAGAGTGAGACCCTATCTTGGAAAAACCAAAAAGAAAAAAAAAAAAAAAAGAACTAAATCTGAGCTGAGTATTTAATACTGCAGGACACAGCATCTCCAGTGTCTTTTGGAGGTAATCCATGCTTGACTTCGTGATTGTCAATGTGGAAGATGTCACTGTGCATAAACATGTGGCACATAATAGGAAGAGCATGTTTAGGCCATCTCGGAAACTGTCGAAAGTTCTGTCCTCATCCCGAGTCAAAATTCACCTTACAACTTCTCATATGAATCTCCGGTCAACAACTTAGGCAGTAATTAAAGAGAATTCAACTATTTTTTTTTCTTTTGGTTTTTCTGGCCCAGGTTGACCTGGAATTCACTCTGTAGTCTCAGGGTGGCCTTGAACTCATGGCGATCCTCCTACCTCTGCCTCCCAAGTGCTAGGATTAAAGGCGTGTGCCACCACGCCCGGCTACTTTATGAGTTTTAATAGAACTTATTGCCGATCCATTTGTGTATATATTTTGGGTTGTGAAAAAGTGGTTTTTTTTTGCATGTGTATGTGATGTATTATGTATATTGTATGCATGTGTGTGTGCATAGGTATGTGCAGCAACCAGGGAGAACTTCAGGTGCCTTAAGCATTGCTCAGCTGCACACTTCCTTAAGATGGGGGCTCACTACTGGGAGCTGATGTTTTCCTTCAGTGAGCCCCAGTGATTCTCTGATCTCTGCCACTCACCCCCATGGACACGCGTGCATGACCATGCCTAGCTTTTATTTTTCTCAGTATATTTATTTATTTGCAAGTCAAGAGGTAGATAAATAGAGTCAGAACCCATCAGGCCTCTTTTTTTTTTTTTTTTTTTTTTTTTTTTTTTTTTTTTTTTGAGGTAGGGTCTCACTTTAGCTCAGGCTGACCTGGAATTCACTATGTAGTCTCAGAGTGGCCTCAAACTCTCAGTGATCCTCCTCTCTCTGCCTCTCGAGTGCTGGGTTTAAAGGCGTGCGCCACCACGCCCGGTCTCCATCAGGCCTTTTGAAACTGCAAACAAACTCCAGACCACTTTGTACATCTGGCCAGCAGGCTTTGCAAGCAGGCACCTTTATTGTCTGAGCCATTCCCTCCCTGCCATCCCCCACCCCCACCCGTCCCCTCCCATGCCCACGTGTGCTTTTTTACGTGGGTTCAGGAGGAAATGAATTCAAGAGGTCTCAGGTTGTTCCAGGCGTTTGTGTTTAAGTGGCAAGTGTTTTTAACTACTGAGCCATCTCCCCTTCGTGTGAAAATGGGTTTTTAGTGGGTCGGTGATAGATGAATCACTTAGCACAAGGGCTGAGTCGACATCTCACCCATGTTGGTTGTTAGACTTGCACAAGAGTGAGGGATAATTCTGTGATGCCCACCAGTATGTAGGCGGTTTCTGATGGACCTCTGGCATTCGTTCTCTCTGAAAGTTTCTGCAGCCTAACATGAAGACATGTTTGAATATTTTGAGATGTTTTCCCAGTGGGCCGGATAACGCTTTTGACGTTTTTTAGCATGAATTTGGAGACTGATATGGAAAGTTCATGCCAAAAATCTTTCCTTTCCAGTCTCTTGAGTTTTAGGGCGAACCAGAGATGTTTTGAAGTAAATCAACCATTAGATGTCACTTCTCACTGCTTTCAGTTTTAGGAACTATGTCCTAGGTGAAAACTTTATTTTTTCTTCTTCTTCTTGAGATCCACAAGTAGTCTTCATGTGAAAGCTAAATGGGAAACCCAATTTTAGATGAACTGATAAGAGATAATACTCAGCCTCTTGGAATAATTGAACTTTGTGTCTGTTTTAAACTGGCCTGACTCAGTGTCCCTAGTTGTCTCAGCCTGTGAATGCCACACTGCTGTGTTCTTCTCACTGACATTGGCATAGCACTTCTGCTACATCAGACCCCTGTGCTGGGGTTTACCTTGACTCATGTTTTTTTCTAATTGAAATATTATATTTCTTTATTTAGTTATTAAAGACAGAGAGAGAGAGAGAGAGAGAGAGAGAGAGGGAGGGAGAGAATGGGCATACTGGGGCCTCTAGGTACTACAAACCAACTCCAGATGCATGTGCCCCCTTGTGCATCTGGCTTATGTGGGTCCTGGCAAATCGCACCTAGGTCCTTAGGCTTCTTCACAGGCAAGTGCCTTAACTGCTAAGCCCTCTCTCCAGCCCGACTCGTGGTTTTTAATGTTCACTGCTGGGATGGTGCCCTGTTATCGCTGTGCTCAGGAAAGAGAGGCAGGAGAATTGCCATAAGTTCTAGGACAACTTGATCTATATCAAGTTGATTTGGTCTACATAGCGTGACCTTGTCTCAAACAAAACAAAAGAAATTAAGCCTTCATTAAGGAAAAAATAGTATATATGAGATACCTTCCAGAGCTTCTTGTCCAGAAAGCCTCTTCTAACCCAAGCTGGTTAGGAACAGCTGTGTACTCGCCTGTGTTAGTAGCTGTAACGCCGTGGAGGCCTGAATGGACAGTGTCCCTCAAAGCTTGTATGTTGGGCTGGAGAGATGGCTTAGCGGTTAAGGCGCCTGCCTGCTAAGCCTGAGAACACTGGTTCCAATCTCCAGCGGTTCCAATCTCCAGGTCCCACGTTTAGCCAGATGCAAAGTGACGCAAGGGCACAATGCCGCATTTGCCCACAAGAGGGCACACACATCTGGATTTCGTTCACAGCAGCTGAGAGACTGCTGGCGCACCCATCTCTATCTGTCTTCCTCTCCCTCTCTATCTGTTTCTCTCTGTGTCTCTCTCCAAAATAAATAAAATAATAAAAAAAAAAAAAAAAAAAGCTTGTATGTTGATGGTGAAGTCTCACACTCAGTCTCCAGCTGCTGGAGGATGTTGTCACTGAAGGCTCGTTTGGAGGAGGACCTTGTCCTGTGTTGTCACTCTATGTCCTGTCTGCTCTGAGGTGAGCAGGTCCCCTCTGCCACAGTCCTACAACCAGCATGTCCTTCCCAGGTGCCTACAGGAGGCCGAGTGACAATGGACTGAATCCTCTGAAATGGGCCCAAATCAGTCTTTCCTCTTCAAATTGTTTCTGTCTGATTTTTCGTCCTAGGCAAAGAACGACGAACAGGGTGATTAAGGCTAGTGTGGCGAGGGATGAGGAATGAGTGGCTTCTTTCTGTGACCAAATCCCTGTCAAGAAGCAATGTCGGGGCTGGAGAAATGGCTTAGCGGTTAAGGCGTTTACCTGCAAAGCCAAAGGACCCAGGTTTGATTCTCCAGGACCCACGTAAGCCAGATGCATAAGGGAGTGCATACATCTGGAGTTTGCAGTGGCTGGAGGCCCTGGTGCACCCATTCTCTCTCTCTCTGCCTCTCTCTCTCGCTCTCAAATAAATAAGTAAATAAATAAAAATAAAATATTTTTGAAAAGCAATGTAAGCGAGGAAGGGTATTCAAACGCATGAGTCTCTGAGGGGATATTTCACATTCAAACCACAGTGGATGATTTGGAAGGGAAAAGACCAGAGTAGAAATGGAAGGTTTAAAATGATACAGTGGAGGGCTGGAGAGATGGCTTAGCAGTTATGGCATTTTCCTGTGAAGCCAAAGGACCCAGGTTCAATTCCCCAGGACCCACGTAAGCCAGATGCACAAGGGGCACATGCATTTGGAGTTCGTTTGCAGTGGCTGGAGGCCCTGGTGTGCCCATTCTCTCTGTCTCTCTTCCCTATCTGCTTGCAAATAAGTCAATAAATTTAAAAACATGATGCAGTGGAGCAGTCCCCCTCCCCTCAGACAAACAACACAGCCAACAGTGCCTCCCAGCCAAGCTGTCCACACCCACTCTGTGAGAGTTCTGCCAGTCTTTTGGGTCAAGAGCACTGAGTGGCCTGCATGAGGCAATGACAGAACGTCAAGGGCTCCGTCCTGCTGGACAGTGGCTCTGCCAGCTGCGGGCGTGGAGGAGCACCAGCAGAGAAGAGGTAGCTGAGGGACATGGGCCTGAAGAGAACTGGGACAGCCCGTTGAATGAGATTGTCTTCAGAAAAAAAAGCACTAGTTTCACCTTTGGAAAATTGAAACGTTAGGATATATTTTCTTGGATCTTTTCTGAGTTCTAAGACTCAGCTTACTTGATTATTCTACATGGAATTACGTGTTATGGAGAGACTTTTATTTTACCTTCCCATATCATGCCCACATGTTCAAAACAAATTTTGAGAAAATACTAATTTGGTTTCTACTTCCCTGGGCCTTTATGCCTTCTATAATCCTCAACATTAATTAGCTTCAGAATTAGCTTTCTCTAGAGAGAATATATTTATACACTTTTCTGTAAAACATATTTATGTAAGTCCATGCTCGGTGTTAGACACAAAGGAGATAAACCCCTTTGTTGCTTTTCTACCATCCACTTAAAAAATTTTATATATTTTGTGTGTGTGTGTGTGTGTGTGTGTGCATGCGTGCGTGTGCTAGGGTCTTTTGCTGCTGCAAATGAACACCAGAAGCTTGCTCCACTGTTTTTTTTTTTTCGAGGTAGGGTCTCACTCCAGCCCAGGCTGACCTGGAATTCACTATGGAGTCTCAGGGTGGCCTTGAACTCACAACAATCCTCCTACCTCTGCCTCCCAAGTGCTGGGATTAAAGGCATGTGCTACCATGCCTGGTTAGATATGTTATTTTTAAAAGTATTTATTTATTTGAGGGCTGGAGAGATGGCTTAGCAGTTAAGGCGCCTGCCTGCTAAGCCTAAGAACCCGGTTCCAATCTCCAGCGGTTCCAATCTCCAGGTCCCACGTTTAGCCAGATGCAAAGTGACACAAGGGCGCGATGCCGCACTTGACCACAAGGGGGGCGCACACATCTGGATTTTGTTCGCAGCAGCTGAGAGACTGCTGGCGTGCCCATCTCTGTCTCCCTCTCCCTCTCTCTCTGTGTCTCTCTCAAAAAAAAAAAAAAAAAAATTAAAAAACATCAGTTTAAGGAAAGAAGGGTCTACTTCAGCTTACCTTGCCAGGTACACTGCATCTCAGCAGGCAAGACAGCAGGGGCAGGTCACAGGCAGTGCAACAGAGGAAGCAGAGCACAGTGGTGAAGTCTGGTGCTCAGCTCCCTTTCTCCTTTTTATTTTTATTTTTATCTTTATTTATTTATTTTGGTTTTTCGAGGTAGGGTCTCACCCTGGCCCAGGCTGACCTGGAATTCACTAAGTAGTCTCAGGGTGATCTCGAGCTCACGGCAATCCTCCTGCCTCTGCCTCCCGAGTGCTGGGATTAAAGGCGTGTGCCACCACGCCTGGTAAGGCTTCATTTTTTTTTTTTTAAGGCTTCATTTTTTAAAAAGAAGGAAACAAATCCATTTAGCAGTGTCATCTAAAATTATTTTCTGCATATTCAAGAAAGTTTCCTTAAAATGCATGTCTTTTTTTTTTCTTTTACAAAAAAACCAAACAAACAGGAAATGTATCCATTAATTATATTTAATGCCTTTCTTAGGATCAAAGTCTCCATGGAAAAGGGTTAAGCGTTCTGTTGGTTTTTCCTCTCTCCGAGACCCTGTGGCTGGAGGTTTCTGCCACATATGACAGAAAAATGAATCTTGGGTGAAAATTTAAACTTAAAAACACATTCAGGACACATCTCATGGACCTCCTTATTCCCAATGTCCTCTAGTAACGTGACACGGAGTTTCCACATTTCTTTGCCTTATTATTATTATTATTATTTTTGCCTTTTAGTGAGTATTGCATTTTTAAGGGATATCATAACCTCGTTACCTAATTGGTAGTAAAATTTGTGTAATTCATATAACAAGACCAAGAATATACAGTTACATTTGAACCGTGGGTAGTCTGTTTTGGAGTATTGGCTAGACTCAAGTATATTCTGTACAGAATATTTTCTTCACGGCATTTAAATCACATTATGATTTAGAAGCCGAAAGAGAACCCTGTAGTCATTGGCTTCAAGATGGAGTATGAGAGAATTCGTAGAAGTAGTGCTTCCCTCCCTAACTTCCATTCCCATTTGGCTTAATTTTTTTTCTTGCACAACAGACATGACATTTAAATATTTCCCTAATGTTATTGGCATCATGAACTTTGTCAAAGAGCCATATGGTTTTTGCAAACACCCGGATCATCTTGGAACACTGACTTAGGAAAACTTAATTTAAAAAGCCTGTGAAAATACTGGAAAACAGACAGAGAGTCAAAGTAGACATTGTTTACACGTAGAGGCAGACGCACCTTGCCTTAGGGTCACAGCTATTTCTGAGGAATTGTCCAACTTTGAGGCTTTATTTCTACCCAACTTTCCGTTATAACAGTTGTTGGCATGTCAGTATTTTATTTTATTTATTTATTTTTTTGAGAGAGACATACAGAGAGAGACAGAGAGAGAGGGAGAGGGAGACAGATAGAGATGGGCGTGCCAACAGCGTCTCAGCTGCTGCCAATGAAATCTAGATGCCTGCGCCCCCGTGTGGTCAAGTGCGCCCTTGTGTCACTTTGCATCTGGCTGAACATGGGAACTGGAGATTGGAACCACTGGAAATTGGAACCAGTGTTCTTAGGCTTAGGAGGCAGGCGCCTTAACCCCTAAGCCATCACTCCAGCCCGGCATGTCAGTATTTTAAAAATATACCTAGGATTATGCTTTTATTATACTCTGAATTTATTATAAGTATACACACTTTCATTGGCAAGGAATCTTTATTATTACAGTGAATGTGACTAGTGAGCACTATTTTTATTTTTATTATTATTACTTTGGTTTTTTGAGATACGGTCTCACTCTAGCTCAGGCTGACCTGGAATTCACTATGTAGTCTCAGGGTGGCCTTGAACTCATGGCGATCCTCCTACCTCTGCCTCCCGAGTGCTGGAATTAAAGGCGTGAGCCGCCACGCCCGGCTCTTGAGTAGTATTTTAAATCAGAGCTGTTCTTTTCCATTTTTGTGTGTGAAAAAAGAAGTTGTTTTCTCCATATCAACTTTTTAAAAAATATGTTACTTTATTTATTTATTCATTAGAGTGAGAGAGAGGCAGATAGAGAGGGAATGGGTGCACCAGGGCTTCTAGCCACTGTGAACAAACTCCAGATGTATGTGTTACATTGTGCATCTGGCTTACATGGGTCCTGGGAAATTGAACCTGGGTCCTTAGTCTTCGCAGGCAAGCACCTTAACGGCTAAGCCATCTCTCCAGCCCTCCCAGTCAACTTTTATCTCAGTAGAATAGAATGTCTAGTCTCAGAAACACTTAGTCATTGAAGGTGACTTGATCTTACACTTACGGATTAATTGTAGTAACTGTCAAATTTAGGGACTTAAATCTGAATAGCTTAACAAAAATAATTTGTTTTTTTCCCAAGGTCGGGTCCCATGCTAGCCCCGACTGACATGGAACTTACTCTGTAGCTCCAGGCTGGCCTCAAACTAATAGCAATCTTCCTACCTCAGCCTCCTGAGTGTTGAGATTAAAGGCATACAGCTCCGCTTTCTCAGGCTGGAGAGATGGCTTAGCGGTTAAGGCATTTGCTTGTGATGCCTAAGGACCCATGTTAGACTCTCCAGATCCCACATAAGCCAGACACACAAGGTGATGCAAGCGTGCAAGGTTGCACATGCACACAAGTTAGTGTACATGTCCTGAGTTCAACTGCACTGGCTGGGGGCCTTGGCACACCAGTTCTTTCACTCTGCCATAAAAAAATACACAAAAGCACTTTCTCCTTTTAGATTGTTAAAAAAAAATATGTATGGCACTACCTTTAATCTTAGCACTCGGGAGGCAGAGGTAGAAGGATCTCTGTGAATTCAAGGCCAGCCTGAGACTACATAATGAATTCCAGGTCAGCCTGGTCTAGAGTGAGACCCTACCTCACTGTGTGTGTATGTGTACTGCTGCTACAAACCAACACCAGGTGCTTGTGCCACTTTTTATGTCAGGCTTATGTGGGTATCTTGGGACCTGAACCTGGGCTGGCAGGCTTTATCGGGGCTGATAGATTTCACAAGCAAGAGCCTGAATTTCTTCCCTCCCTCTTCCTTCCTTCCTTCCTTCCTTCCTTCCTTCCTTCCTTCCTTCCTTCCTTCCTTCCTTCCTTCCTTCCTTCCTTCCTTCCTTCCTCCCCCTTCCCCCCTCCCCCCTTCCCTCCTCCCTCCCTCCTTCCCTTCCCTTCCCTTCCCCTTTCTTTTTTTTTTTTTTTTTGGTTTTGCAAGGTAGGGTCTCACTCTGGTACAGGCTGACCTGGAATTAACTATGTAGTCTCAGGGTGGCCTCGAACTCTCGGCGATCCTCCTACCTCTGCCTCCTGAGTGCTAGGATTAAAGGCGTGCGCCACCACGCCCGGCTCCTTTTTTTTTTTTTTTTGAGACAGGGCCTTATGTAGCTCAAGCTGGACTGAAACTCAGCTATGTAGTTGCGAATAATCTTAAACTCCTAACTCTCCTGCTTCTACCTCCTAGTGCTGGGATTATAAATTTATTCCATTGGCCCATAGAATTGTTAGACAATGCTTACCATAGCTTGGTCATAAAATTTAGAAATTCCAATAAGGTACATTTATAGTGTTTATTTTGCACCAGGGATTATTACTCTCTGTTGTTTTTGGATTTTTTTTTTTTTTTTTTGGCTTTTTCAAGGTAGGGTCTCAATTTAGCCCAAGCTGATCTCCACATCAGCTCACCTGGAACTTACTCTATAGTTCCAGGGTGGCCTTGAACTCATGGCAATCCTCCTACCTCTGTCTCCTGAGTCCTGGGATTAAAGGTGTGCACCACCACATCTGGCTGTCTAGTTGTTTTATATATGAATTATTGTGCCATTTGGAAAAATTAATAACTAAATTCTTTCCCCTTTCAACGGAGACAATCTTTTTTTAAAAAAATTATTTGTGCCAGGTGTGGTGGCGCACGCCTTTAATTCCAGCACCCGGGAGGCAGAGGTAGGAGGATCACCATGAGTTCAAAGACACCCTGAGACTACATAGTGAATTCCAGGTCAGCCTGGGCTAGAGTGAGACCCTACCTCAAAAAACCAATATATATATATATTTGTTTATTTGCAAGAAGAGAGAGAGAGAGATAGAAGAGAGACAGAGAAAGAAAAGGCATGCCATGGCCTTTAGCCACTGAAATGAACTCCAGATGTATGTGCCCCTTGTGCATCTGGCTTACGTAGGTCCTGGGGAATTGAACCTGGGTCATTCGGCTTTGCAGGCAAATGCCTTAACCACTAAGCAATCTCTCCAGTCCAGAGGCAATCTTAATTGCTGTGATTCTGAAGAATAGGTAATTCTAAATTGAGAAAGAATTATAGTTGTGGCCAGAGAGGATTTGGAACATCAACATAACATTTATTAACATGTAAACTTGAATTAATATTGTTTTGACCTTGAAAATGAAATTTTAAGACTAAGGGGATAAATATCAATTATCCCAATTTGCAGTAGGAATTCATGAAATGTTCTTTTATAAAGTTCTAAAATGATACAATGGAATTCAATGTGAATTTAAAATGAAAATGTTGGGATTGAACAGAAACTATGATAGAGTTTTAAAGGCATGCAGATGATCAACAAATGTTGAATCTTCTTTTCTTTTGTCTCTTTAGATTTTGATGGCAAATGACCTTCATGCAATTGTGCTATGGCTCTGTTGCAATTAAGAAATGCATTTCTGGGCCCCGTGGGGTGGCGCATGCCTTTAATCACAGCACTTGGGAGGCAGAGGTAGGAGGATCACTGTGAGGTCGAAACCACCCTGACATTACATAGTGAATTCCAAATCAGTCTGGGCTAGAATGAGACCCTACCTCTTAAAACCAAAAAAAAAAAAAAAAAAAAAAAGAAAGAAAAGAAAGAAAAGAAAAAGTGGGGAGGTGGCCAGGAAGGCAGAGTGAGGGGCTTTGTGCTGTGGTGGGTGAAATGTCTCAGACCCTTCTAAATGGCACCTTTTTCATGCAATGAGAGTGTAAAGGGAACCCACCTGGTAGAGCTGTTGGGGACTCACATCAGATAACGCATGCGGTGCGCTCCTACACGACCTGCAACCTAATGAGACGTCGTCTTCCATTACCGCGAGCAAGTAAGAGACATATCTGAATCACAGATTGAAGAGAATGCCTGCCTCAAGTTACATCTGTGTTCCTTAGGAAAAAAATGGTACAAAGATGGCTTAATGGTTCAGGCATTTTGCCTGCAAAGCCAAAGGATCCAGGTTCAGTTTCCCAGGACCCACGTCTTCTGGAGTTCCTCTGCAGTGCTGAAAGCCCTGGAGTGCCCATTCTCTCTTCTCTCTCTAAGAAAGAAAAGAAAGAAAGAAAGAAAGAAAGAAAGAAAGAAAGAAAGAAAGAAAGAAAGAAAGAAAGAAAGAAGGAAGGAGGGAAGGAGGGAAGGAAGGAAGGAGGGAAGGAAGGGAAGGAGGGAAGGAAGGAAGGAGGGAAGGAAGGGAAGAAAGAAGAAAACATAGTACAGGGAAACAAAACATGGACAGATTCTAACCTAGGCCCCATGGCTTTGCAGGTGTATACAACGTGATGAACTTTTGTGTCATCATTCTGATTTTTTTGTTTTGTGGAGTCTCCCCTATTTTAGTAGTCAAGGGAAGAGGCAATGGGAAGCGTGGTGAAAGGTCCCGTATCAGAAGCGGCAGAGGCAGAACTCAGCCACGAGCTGACTCCAGTAGTGGCTGTTCAACGTTATGGCTGCAGCCACACTCCCCGAAGTCCCCAGCTGATTCGGCGGTGCCAAGGTATGACCTCCCTGTTCTATTAGTCGGATACGCCTATTGAAATCAGGCACATTAAGGAAAGTGCTGACGTTTCCCGGCTCCTTACAGCGCTCTGTGAAAGTGCCGGGAGTGTGATGTGACACTTTGGAGACGCTCCTTTCTCTTTCCGAGGGTGACGTTGCTAAGGGACGAGTACACGTTAATTGCAATCGTCTAAACACACGAAAGGCCAGTTGTTTGGAGGCAATTTATTCTGATTAATCAAAACTGTTGACACAAAGAGACCCTGAGAAATGCCATTTAAGGGATTTGAAATTATTCCACATAGAAAATTCATGCTTCATTTTAACGGTGAATCACTGCTTAAACATTTAATTTTGTTCCCGAAATGGGAGGAAATAAAAGATAGTCATGTGGTCTTTCTTTCTTTCTTTCTTTTTTTTGGCAAGTTAAAAACCAGTGGTTCTGTACTGGAAATTCTCCAATTTCATTCTTGCCATCTTCGCTTCCTGCGAAGGTGGGCGAAAAGCACGAGGTAAAACTGGGCCATTCAATCCCCATCCACTGCCAAGGAACTTATTCTCCCACTGGCTGCCCTCCCGTGGAGAAAGCCGCTTGGCAAGGTCATGACCTTTTTCATCCAATGCCAGGATGAGGCCTGGTGTCAAGATCCAACTCTGTCCCAACTTCCAACTCTCAGAGGGAGTAGGGTTGCTCAGAGGCTCGAGTTGCTTGAGACCGTCTCAGCCTTTTCTCCCTCACTGCACTGGATTCTGTTTTCCCAAATACACTTCCTGAACATGCCAATCTCTGGCACCAGGCCTAGATGCCTGGGCTCCAACCTGCAGCAGCAGCGACTGGAGGAAGGTACAGTTGCATCATTGTGTGGTGGACATCATCGTTTGTGGACGTGGTTGGTTTAAAATCTTTTTTTTTTTTTGAGGTAGGGTCTCACTCTAGCCCAGGCTGACCTGGAATTCACTCTGTATTCTCAGGGTAGCCTCGAACTCATGCCGATCTTCCCAGCTCTGCTTCCCGAATGCTGGGATTAAAGGCGTGCGCCACCACGCCTGGCTTAAATCTTGATAAGCACAACAGTGGCCTGAGCTGTGGAATACTCAGGCCTCTGCAGTTCTTAGACAAGCTGTTCTTTCTTTAAAATTTAATGAAAAGATTTCATTCTATATACATGTAATCTTTGTGTGTGTATGTGTGTGTGTGTCCAAATGTGTGTGGGTATATATGTGAGTGTGTGTGTGCATGTGTGCCTTGCATGTAGTGGTCAGAGGACAACTTTGGGTGTCATTCCTTAGGAACACTGTCCTCTTTAAAGGACCCATGTTCGAATCTCCAGATCCCATGTAAGCCAGATGCACAAAGGTGAGGCACGCGCAAGGTCGCACATGCCCACTAGGTGGCGCAAACGCCTGGAGTTCCATTGCAGTGACTGAAGCCCTTGTGCGCCAAGTCTGTCTCTCTCTCAATCTGTGTCTCTCTAAAAAAAAAAAAAAATTAAACAAAATAAAAACATTAATTTATTTACATATTTCTTATTCTTATTTTTTGACAATTTCATACACGTGTATAATGTATTTTGATTATATTTATCCCCCATTTATCTCTGACTGCCCCTCCCACTTTCTCTAAACTTCTTTTTTCCAACTAGTCCTCTTTTTACTTTTTTGGGGACCCACACGAGTGTAATGAGAGTTCTTGCTTGAGCATGGGAAGGGGGTATTAACTGGAACGTGGGTAACTTACTGTTGGTGAAACCACTAGGCTCACCTCCCACTGTCTGGAGCTTGCTAAACATGCTGCCCTGGCTGCTCCATGGGCCCCAGGCCTCTGCCCATCTCCTTCCCCGTGCTGGGATTATTAGTGTGCACCACAATGCCTGGCTTTTAAAATTATTTATTATTATTTTATATAAATTATAACAGGCTATACTCTTTTTTTCTTTTTCTTTTTATTTATTTGAGAGAGAAAGAGAGAGAATGGGCACACCAGGGCCTCCAGCCACTGCAAACGAACTCCACATGCATGCGCCCCCTTGTGCATCTGGCTTACGTGGGTCCTGGAGAATTGAACTGGGGTCCTTTGGAATCACAGGCAAACGTCTTAACCGCTAAGCCATTTCTCCAGCCCATGCCTGGCTTTTGAACATGGCTTGTGGAAACTGAACTTGGGCCCTCATGCTGGCAAGAGGAGCACTTTATCACGATGCATTATCCTCCCAGGCCTAGATGTAGTTAACCTTGTTGCCATTAACTTCTTTTTGTTTTGAATTTTTTAAAATTTATTTGCAAGAAAAGAGAGACAGATTGAGAGAGAGAGAGAGAGAGAGGTGAGAGGAGAGAATAGGTGTTAGGGCATCTTGCCAGTACAAACTCCAAATGTGTGCTGAATTTGCATCTGTCTTTATGTGGATACTGGATAATTGAACCAGGCTATCAGGCTTTGCAAGCAAGTGCCCTTAACTGCTAAGTCATCTCTCCAGCCCCTATTTATTTATTTTTTAATTTTAATTTTAATTTTAATTTATTTTTGGCAATAGACAGAGAGAGAAGGGGGGAAGAGAGAGAGGGGGGAGGGAGAGAGAATGGGCACGCCAGGACCTCCAGCCACTGGAAACAAACTCCAGATACATGCACCACCTAGTGCATCTGGCTTACGTGGGTCCTGGGGAATTGAGCCTTGAACTGGGGTCTTTAGGTTTCATAGGCAAGCACTTAACTGCTAAGCCATCTCTCCAGCCCTCTATTTACTTTTTTTTTTTTTGAGAGAGAGAGAGAGATAGAGAGAGAGAGAATGGGCACGCCAGCTGCAGCAGCTGTAAATGAACCCCAGATGTTTGCGCCCCCTTGTGGTCAAGTGTGGCTTTGCGCCCTTGCGTCACTTTTTGCATCTGGCTAAACGTGGGACCTGGAAGTTGGAACTGGCGTTCTTAGGCTTGGCAGGCAGGCGCCTTAACCGCCAAGCCATCTCTCCAGCCCCTATTTACTTTTTATATAATGTAACAGTTAGTCTTGGCAGTAGTCTCAGCTACTCTGGAGGAGGCTAAAGCAGGGATGGCAAGCTCAAAGTCGGCTTGGGCTGTAGAGTTAGTTCAAGGTCAGCTTGGGCCTGCCTTTGTCTCAGAATCAAAAGGAATAAGATGGTTGGGAATATACCTCAGTGGTAGTGCACTGGCCTAGTATGTACACAACCTTAGGTTCAATCTTCTGTGATGCAAAAAAGAAAAAAAATCATAGACATGTGTATATATATATATTGGTTTTTCGAGGTAGGGTCTCACTGTAGCCCAGGCTTACCTGGAATTCACTATGTAGTCTCAGGGTGGCCTTGAACTCATGGCAATCCTCCTACCTCTGCCTCCCGAGTGTTGGGATTAAAGGTGTGCGCCACCACGCCCAGCATATTTATATTTCTATATACTTTATTAACACATATTAATTGTGTAATGGGATACATGTATATTTATAATTCTGTATACTTTTAAAAATATATTTTATTTATTTGAGAGATAGAGGCAGATAGATAGATAGATAGATAGAGAGAGAGAGAGAGTGTGTGTGTGTGTGTGTGTATGGGAATGCCAGGGCTTCTAGCCACTGCAAATGAACTCCACACACATGCACCACCTTGTGCATCTCATTTACATGGGTACTGGTGACTTGAGCCTGGGTCCTTAGGCTTTGTAGGCAAGTGCCTTAACCACTAAGGCATCTTTCCAGCCATATACTTTATTAATACGTATTAATGGTGTCATGGGACTCACTGATTTTCCATGCACGCTTCTTGAATTGGTCATGTCCATCTACCCTCTTCTTCCTTATTATTATTTTATATAAATTATAACAGGTTATACTCTTTTGTTTCTTTTTCTTTTTATTTATTTTTTTATTTATTTGAGAGAGAGAGAGAGAAAGAGAGAGAGAGAGAGAGAGAGAATGGGCATGCTAGGGCCTCCAGCCACTGCATATGAACTCCAGACATGTGCACCCCCTTGTGCATCTGGCTTACATGGGTCCTGGGAAATTGAACCGGGGTCCTTTGGCTTTTCAGGCAAACGCCTTAACCACTAAGCCATCTCTCCAGCCCCCCCTTTTTTTTTGAGGTGATGTCTCCCACTAGCCCAGGCTGACTGAAATTCACTTATGTGGCCCTACTGTGTGTGCTTTTAACATGTACTGAACAGCAAGGCTGTACAGTACATGAAGAACTATAGAAAGTGCTGGGTAGGTGAGCATGCAATGTCACACATGCACACAAGGGGGCGCACGCATCTGGAGTTTGTTCACAGCACCTGAAAAGGCCCTGGTGCGCCCATTCTCTCTCTATCTCTTCCTCTTCTCTCTCTCTCTCTCTCAAATTAAAAAACAAACAAACAAAAACAACAAAAAAAGAAAGTGCTGGGCAGGAATGAGACAAGGAGCTGCTGTCTTTGTAGGGTTAATGTAGGTCATCTCTCAGGGAGGAAGATCTTTTTTTTTTTTTTTTTTTTTTTTTTTTGCAAGGTAGGGTCTCACTCTGGCCCAGGCTGACCTGGAATTCACTATGTAGTCTCAGGGTGGCCTTGAACTCTTGGTGATCCTCCTACCTCTGCCTCCCGAGTGCTGGGATTAAAGGCGTGCGCCACCACGCCCGGCAGGGAGGAAGATCTTAATAACTCATGGGCTATCTAGGGGAAGAGTGCCAGCCTCCACCACCAATCTAGGGAAAACGTCCTACTAGAACGTTCTAGAGTTTCCCATCACCCGAGGCCATTCACACAGAATATGGATGGTCTATTGCGCTGGAAGTGGGGATTGTTTTTTCCCCGTGGATTTTTCGAGGTAGGGTCTCGCTCTAGCCCATGCTGACCTGGAATTCATTCTGTAGTCTCAGGGTGGCCTCGAACTCACGGCGATCCTCCTACCTCTGCCTCCAGAGTGCTGGGATGAAAGGTGTGCGCCACCACCCCCGGCTGAAGTGGGGGTTCATGCACACAGAAAGAAGTGCTGTGTGGATTTACGTTTTGTGATAGAGGACCATCTGATAGGCATGCTGCAGTCAATAAGACTTGATAACTTTTAGTGTGGCTTGTAGTAAATCAACCTTGGATTAGGGCATTCCCTTTGTTGGACATCTTGTCAAAAATGAATGGCTACTGGGAGGTTTCATTTGTTAAAAAATAACTCTGGCCCATCTCAAATAGTCTCTCTCTCTCTCTCTCTCACTCTGTGCACTAGCAGTCTCTTTCCCAGCCTGGATATTTCACACAACCAGGATCCTCTGCTCCTCCGGGACTCTGACAGCAGAGCTATTTGTCTTAATGAAATTCAATCTCTCTCTTTTTTTGCTCTAGAGATAAGCTTAGAACGACAAAAGGCTTATATTGTCTTCAGAATAACTTAATACAGGTCACAATGGGATAAGTTTCATATACTAAATTGAATGTTTTTTTATGAATGGCATTCTTTAATGGATTTTTAATAGAAGATGTACTGTTTTCATTTAGTTGCAATAAAAGGGAGGATTGCTTCATTGAAATACTAATGGAGAATTTATAGGGTTGACAGCTGTGAAGTTTCCTCAATCATTTTGCTACAGAGTTGTTCCCCAAAAGCAGATGGTCTATCAGCATTTAGCCTACAGGTGTTTCCCTTAGAGCTCCAACCCTCAAATCATGTGACTAGTCATGAATATTAAAAATATCTGGCATCCAGGGGTGGCGACACACGCCTTTAATCCCAGCACTGGGGAGGCAGAAGTAGGAGGATCGCCAAGAGTTCGAGGCCACCCTGAGAATACAGAGTGAATTCCAGGTCAGCCTGGGCTAGAGAGAAACACTACCTCAACCCTCCCACCCCCCCAAAAAAATCTGTTTTGGAGAAGAAACCATTGGGGAGAAATATATGATGAGAGTAGCTTTGAAAGTTCAGTCATCAGTAAACAAAGTATGATGTCATAAAAAGAATAAGAAAACCATAGTTTATATCCTTCCCCTTAACTTACGTGTTCAACAATTTATCAGTTGCTTTCTTATTTTTTGGACAAAATACCCAACCAGAAGCAGCTTAAGGAAGGAAAAGATTTATTTTATTATATATATATATAATTTATTTATTTGAGAGAGAGAAAGAAGCAAAAGAGAGAGAGAGAGAGAATGGGTGCACCAGGGGCCCTCAGCCACTGCAAACGAACTCCAGATGCATGTGCCACCTTGTGCATCTGGCTTGTGTGGGTTCTGGACAATCGAACCAGGATCCTTTGGCTTTGTAGGCAAACGACTTAACCACTAAGCCATCTCTCCAGCCTGGATTTTTTTTATTTATTTATTTATTTATTTATTTATTTATTTATTTGTTTGTTTGTTTGTTTGTTTGTTTTTTTGAGGCAGGGTCTCACTCTAGCTCAGGCTGACCTGGAATTCACCATGTATTCTCAGGGTGGCCTCGAACTCATGGCAATCCTCCTACCTCTGCGCTGGGAATAAAGGTGTGCGCTAAGGATTTATTTTTGGTTTACAGTTTCAAGGGAAATTTGATCATGGTCAGAAAGGCATGGCAGGGGCAGTGAGCCAAGATTACCATCATCAGCAGGCAGGAAGTAGAGACAGAAGAGGAAGCAGAGCCAGGTTCCCCAACCTCACGGTCTACCCCCAGTGACATACTCTTTTCCAGCAATGTGCAGCCTCCTCAAAGTTCCCCAGTCTTCCCAAATAACACTGCCAACTGGGACTAAGCATCAAACACAGGAATCTACGTGGGCATGTTTTACATTCAAACCATCACTTTCTTCCCCTAGTCCCCTACAGCCTCATGGTCACCTCATGATGCAAAATGCACTCACTCCAACTTTAAAAATCCCCATAGTTGGGCTGGAGGAATGGCTTAGCAGTTAAGGCATTTGCCTGCAAAGCCAAAGGACCCAGGTTCAATTCCCCAGGACCCATGTTATCCAGATGTACAAGGGGGTGCATGCATCTGGAGTTCGTTTGCAGTGGCTGGAGGCCTTGGCACACCATTCTCTCTCTCCCTTTCTCTGTCAAATAAATAAATAAAAATAAAATATTTTAAAAAAATCCCCATAGTTACTATCAATCCTAACTCTGGTATAAAGTACAGTCTCGGGCTGGAGAGATGGCTTAGTGGTTAAGGTGCCTGCCTCCTAAGCCTAAGAATGCTAGTTCCAATCTCCAGGTCCCACATTTAGCCAGATGCAAAGTGATGCAAGGGCGCAATGCCGCACTTGACCACAAGGGGGCACATGCATCTGGATTTCGTTCGCAGCAGCTGAGAGGCTGCTGGCGTGCCCATCTCTGTCTGTCTTCCTCTCCCTCTCTCTGTCTCTCTCAAAAAAAAAAAAAAAAAAAAAAAAGGTACAGTCTCACCTGAGACTCAAGGCAGTGAGTAAAATGAAAACACAAGTTACATACTTCCAACATATCAAGGCACAGAGTGAACACTTCCATTCTAAAAGGAAGGAACGGGGCATAGCAAGGAGTGACTGGATCAAAGCAATACTTAAAAACAGCAGGACAAACTCTTAAGCGTTGCAGCTCCATGTGGGGTGTGTGAGACTCAGGATGGAATTCTCTGGGCTCTAAAAGATTCTGGGTAGTTCTGTCCCTCCAGCCATGCTGCCTATAACCTCTCTCTTAGGCAGGATCCACTCTGAGCCCACAGTTTCTCTCAGCAGAATAGTGGAATTTCCTGTGCAAGGTTGGCATAGCTGATCTTGGGGAGCACGGTTAGATGTCAAGTCTCCCCTGAGAATTTAGGAACCCTCCATCTATTCTCTTAGTTCTACTGTATGCAGACAAAGTACCATGACTCCCTGAGCTTAGCCGCTTTGTTATTTTTCTTTAATCTTCATTTTTATTTATTTATTTTTTATTTTTTTAATTTTTGGTTTTTTGAGGTAGGGTCTCACTCTAGCTCAGGCTGACCTGGAATTCCTTCTGTAGTCTCAGGGTGGCCTCGAACTCACGGTGATCCTCCTACCTCTGCCTCCTGAGTGCTGGGATTAAAGGCGTGCACCACCACGCCCAGCTCTTTTTTTCATTTTTAAATTATTGACAATTTCCATAATTATCGACAGTAAACCATGATAATTCCTCCCCATTTTCCCCTTCATAACTCCGCTCTCCATCATATCCCCACCCCCTCTCAGTCTCTCTTTTATTTTGACGTCATCATCTTTTCCTCCTATTAGCATGGTCTTGTGTGGGTAGTGCCAGGCACTGTGAGGTCATAGATATCCGGACCATTTTGTGTCTGGAAGAGTGTATTGTAAGGAGTCCTACCCTTCCTTTGGCTCACTTTGTTACATTTGTGGTACTGGGGATTGAACCTAGGACATCATGCCTGCTAGGCAAGTATTCTATATCCCCAGCTATTTAACCCCTTCTGCAATTAATACTATGTATGGTACAGTCTTACTTTGAAGCTAAAATGAGGTAATGTATTTTTTTTATTTTTGGAGAGAGACACAGAGAGAGAGGGAGAGGGAGACAGAGAATGGGTGCGCCAGCAGTCTCTCAGCTGCTGTGAACAAAATCCAGATGTGTTCGCCCCCTTGTGGGCAAGTGCGGCATTGCGCCCTTGTGTCATTTTGCATCTAACTGAACGTGGGACCTGGAGATTGGAACCGTGTTCTTGGGCTTAGGAGGCAGGTGCCTTAACTGCTAAGCCAACTCTCCAGCCCTGAGGTAATGTATTTAAAGTAATTAACAGTGCCTAGCATAGAAAACGTTCAATGAATACTATTTTTATATTTATTTATTTACTTATTTATTTTTGGTATTTCAAGGTAGGGTCTCACTGTAGCCCAGGCTGAGCTAGAATTTACTGTGTAGTCTCAGGCTGGCCTCAAACTCATCGCAATCCTCCTACCTCTGCCTCTCGAGTGCTGGGACTAAAGGCGTGTGCCACCATGCCTGGCATATTTATTTATTTATTAGTGAGAGTAAGAGGCAGGCAGAGAGAGAGAGAAGGAGGGAGAGGGAGAGACTGGGTGCTCCAGGGCCTCCAGCCACTGCAAACGAACTCCAGTGCACACGCCACCTTGTGCATCTGGCTTACGTGGGTCCTGGGGAATTGAACTTGGGTCCTTAGACTTTGTAGGCAAGTACCTTAACTGCTAAGCCATCTCTCCAGCCCTTGGGTACTTGGTCCTGTCAAGTGAACTGACAATGAGTCTGGGGTTTGCTGAGCATGAACACCTGTAACATTCTTCAACAGACAGTTTAGTTTTACTGGAGCTCGTGACTTACGTAAAATTACATCTAAGGGATCTGTTTCCAACACCCTGTTTGAAATTTAGTAGCGCCTCTCTCATCACAGATACATTTTACATTTTATTTTATTTTATTTTATTTTATTTTATTTTATTTTATTTTATTTTATTTACGTGGGTCCTGGAGAGTCAAACTGGGATCCTTTGGCTTTGAAGGCAAACGCCTTAACCGCTAAGCCGTCTCTCCCGCCCCAGGTCATTTTTCTTTGTTCTTATTTTTCCTTCTATTAATAAGGATATTATATACCATAACTTTCCTGTAATCACACGACAATATGAAAAGACTTGGGATGCTTAAGTTTTGATCAACCTGTTGTTATTAAAAACAACCGTTTATTTTAACCCAGTATTTTAGTTCTATCCTGGTACTTTAACAACCAAGTGAATGTTAACTACTGATTCACTTATTTTATATTATATTTATTTTGTATGATCTTCTCAGAAGCAGCTCATGTTCGCCACTTTCTTAGCTGGCTAGTGCATGGCAGCAGTGCCCTGAGAGGGTATTTCTTCCTGCATGAGGCTCGTGATTCAGATCTTCTCCTACTGACACAGCTTGGCGATGGCCTCTTGCATTGTCGTCTTTCACAAATGACTTGATGTCTGTTTTAGTTTCAGAAGATGATGTTGATAGAAGATAATTCTAAATTAATACTATGTATGGTACAGTCTTACTTTGAAGCTAAAATGAGGTAATGTATTTTTTTTTTTTTTTGGAGAGAGACACAGAGAGAGAGGGAGAGGGAGACAGAGAATGGGTGCGCTAGCAGTCTCTCAGCTGCTGTGAACAAAATCTAGATGCGTGTGCCCCCTTGTGGGCAAGTGCGGCATTGCGCCCTTGCTTCATTTTGCATCTAGCTAAACTTGGGACCTGGAGATTGGAACCGGGTTCTTGGGCTTAGGAGGCAGGTGCCTTAACCACTAAGCCAACTCTCCAGCCCTGAGGTAATGTATTTAAAGTAATTAACAGTGCCTAGCATAGAAAACGTTCAATGAATACTATTTTTATATTTATTTATTTACTTATTTATTTTTGGTATTTCAAGGTAGGGTCTCACTGTAGCCCAGGCTGAGCTAGAATTTACTGTGTAGTCTGGCCTCAAACTCATCACAATCCTCCTACCTCTGCCTCCCAAGTGCTGGGACTAAAGGCATGTGCCACCATGCCTGGCATATTTATTTATTTATTAGTGAGAGTAAGAGGCAGGCAGAGAGAGAGAGAGAGAGAAGGAGGGAGAGGGAGAGACTGGGTGTTCCAGGGCCTCCAGCCACTGCAAACGAACTCCAGATGCACACGCCACCTTGTGCATCTGGCTTACGTGGGTCCTGGGGAATTGAACTTGGGTCCTTAGACTTTGTAGGCAAGTACCTTAACTGCTAAGCCATGTCTCCAGCCCTTGGGTACTTGGTCCTGTCGAGTGACCTGACAACGAGTCTGGGGTTTGCTGAGCATGAACACCTGTAACATTCTTCAACAGACAGTTTAGTTTTACTGGAGCTTGTGACTTACGTAAAATTACATCTAAGGGATCTGTTTCCAACACCCCGTTTGAAATTTAGTAGCGCCTCTCTCATCACAGATACATTTTACATTTTATTTTATTTTATTTTATTTTATTTTATTTTATTTTATTTTATTTTATTTACGTGGGTCCTGGAGAGTCAAACTGGGATCCTTTGGCTTTGAAGGCAAACGCCTTAACCGCTAAGCCGTCTCTCCAGCCCCAGGTCATTTTTCTTTGTTCTTATTTTTCCTTCTATTAATAAGGATATTATACACCATAACTTTCCTGTAATCACATGCCAATATGAAAAGACTTGGGATGCTTAAGTTTTGATCAACCTGTTGTTATTAAAAACAACCGTTTATTTTAACCCAGTATTTTAGTTCTATCCTGGTACTTTTAACAACCAAGTGAATGTTAACTACTGATTCACTTATTTTATACTATATTTATTTTGTATGATCTTCTCAGAAGCAGCTCATGTTCGCCACTTTCTTAGCTGGCTAGTGCATGGCAGCAGTGCCCTGAGAGGGTATTTCTTCCTGCATGAGGCTCGTGATTCAGGTCTTCTCCTACTGACACAGCTTGGCGATGGCCTCTTGCATTGTCGTCTTTCACAAATGACTTGATGTCTGTTTTAGTTTCAGAAGATGATGTTGATAGAAGATAATTCTACCTGACAATTTCTCTCTCGGTATCTTGAAGATCTTCCACTCTTTTTTCAGCTTCCAGGGCTGATCTGTAGAGATCGGCTGTCAGTATGTTGTTGGGTTCTCTATCTCCCTCCCTCCCTCCCTTCCCTCCCTCCCTCCCTCCCTCCCTCCCTCCCTCCCTCCCCTCCTCTCCTCTCCTTTCTTTTTTTTTTTTTTTTTGAGGTAGGGTCTCACCTGGTCCAGGCTGACCTGGAATTCACTATGTATTCTCAGGGTGGCCCACGAACTCTCCTCGATCCTCCTACCTCTGCCTCCCGAGTGCTGGGATTAAAGCATCTCTCTTTCTTTTCTTTTTTTTTTTTTTTGAGGTAGGGTCTCACTCTGGTCCAGGCTGACCTGGAATTCACTATGTAGTCTCAGGGTGGCCTCGAACTCATGGTGATCCTCCTACCTCTGCCTCCCGAGTGCTGGGGTTAAATATGTGTGCCACCATGCCCGGCATCTTTATTTTTCCTTCAGTGGTAGCTTGTAAAATCTTTCTTTATATGGGATTCTCGGATCTTATTTCCACTTTGTGAAGAAGACAGGTTTAGTTCTTTTATCCTTGTATGGAGCTTGTATTAAAACTCAATTTCCAGCTGGGTATGGTGGCGCACACCTGCTGTGAACGAACTCCAGACATGTGTGCCCCCTTGTGGCATATAAGCGACATTGTACACTTGTGTCACTGTGCATCTGGCTACGTGGGACCTGAGATTTGAACATGAATTCTTTGGTTTTGCAGGCAAGCACCTTAACTGCTAAGCCATCTCTCTAGCCCTGTTTTTTGTTTTTTAAAAAAGGCAATAGTATTTATAGACTAAGGAAAGAAATAGTGGTATGGAGAGATTAAAGATTTTGGTGGACTGATGTTTGAGATATTAATAAACCAAAAGGAAGGAAACTTTCAGATGGAGAGATTAAAGACTTTGATGAAATACTGCCCCAGAGAAGGCGGGAAAGCATAGGGCGAGGGACTAAACACCCAGGGTTAACCTCAGGCTGGAGACTTTATTATCTGAGAAAGGAAGGAAGGGGAAAGTATATTTGTCTGCGCAGAGACATTTGGGAATGGGAGGAAGGAGGTTAAGGGAAAAATGTTTATTCTTGATTTCTGTGAAGTGAGGTCATTTGCTGAGACTAAAGATAGCGCCAACATGCTTTTGGTAACTTGAAAAGCATAGGGAAAG
This sequence comes from Orientallactaga sibirica, assembly GCA_036365145.1. Lineage (NCBI taxonomy): Eukaryota > Metazoa > Chordata > Mammalia > Rodentia > Dipodidae > Orientallactaga > Orientallactaga sibirica. Next base: position 5,201,310 of record JAEOAD010001989.1, read on the forward strand.
TTTTCCAGTTTTCTTTGTGGATGTTTGATAATAATTTACTTAGAGATGATTATAAGATAATTGACCAGACTCAAGAAATGAGCTCCAATAACATGAATATATAGATAAGAAACTTAAAATTCAAAGTCGTCTGGAAGTTGTTTGTATTTCTATATAATTATCAGCGTTGCTGGTCAGGTCTCCCAGACATCAAACTTTGAGGCAGAAATGCCCAGGTAGGAGGCTCTGTGTGTGTGTGTGTGTGTGTGTGTGTGTGATGCTGTCAGGATGAACAGGTGGGGAGAAAGAGGGAAGAAGAACTATGTGGACGTGGTCATTATTTGAAGGGAGAATGTTTCGTTGATTTGTCTGGCATCCAGGTGAGAGGACAGGCTGTAATCCAGCCATACTGGGGTATCACTGGTGTAGGCAGCCCCTGTGGGCCTGTAGGATGAGGAGGAGGCTGCCTTCTGCTGATGGCAATTTCTGAAGAGCTCTGACAGCTGTAGGCCGTGAACTGGCATCACTTCTGCAGCTGGGAGAAAGTCTTTAGTTTTGAAGGAATGGGATTCTACACACCCAACAGCTACTTACTTTTGCCTCTGCTACTCAAACTTTTCTTTTCTTTTTTAATTATTATTTTTTTTATTGACAACTTCTATACTTACATACAAAAAAACCCCACCTGATATTTCCCTCCCCTCCCCTATTCCACTTTAGAACTCCAATCTCCATCATATCCCCTCCCTCTCTCCATTAGTCTCTCTTTTAATTCGATGACATCATCTTTTTCTTGTATTATGAGGGTCTTGCGGAGGTATTGCTAGGCACTGCAAGGTCATGGATATCGAGGCCAATTTCTGTCTGGGTGGTTGCATTGTAAGAAGTCATACCCTTCCTTTGGCTCTTCCATTCTATCCGCCCCCTCTTCTGCAATGGTCCCTGAGCCTTGGAGGGTGTGACAGGTGTTTCAGTGCTGGGCACTCCTCCATCCCTTCTTCTGAGCACTATGTTGCCTTTTGGGTCATCCCAGTGGTCATCGCCATCTGTAAAGAGAAGCTTCTCTAACCAGAAGTGAGTCTGCTACTCAAACTTTTCAACCATCACTTGCTGCAAGGAGAGAGCTTCCGGGATCATGCTGAGCTGCTTTCCATGGGGAAGCTTCTAAGAGGCGAGCCGATTGGCTGAACCAGGTACCTACCTGTTAGCAAGCCTGGCTTGAGTGGCAATCTGGTAGTCACCAACTCTTTTCTCTGTTGTCCATCCCAGTGTCCTTTCAGTCTCACCCTCCACTTCTTTCCAATTTATTTTTATTTTTTATTTTTATTTTTATTTATTTATTTATTTTTTGTTTTGTTTTTCAAGGCAGGGTCCCGCTGTAGCTCAGTTTGACCTGGAATTCACTCTGTAGTCTCAGGGTGGCCTGGAACTCTCGGCGATCCTCCTACCTCTGCATCCCCAGTGCTGGGATTAAAGGCGTGCACCACCACGCCTGGCTTCTTTCCAATTTAAACAGTTCACCATTGGGATGAGTCCGCAGACCGAATTCTCTGAGGTGTCTGGTCAGCGTGCTCCTTCTTGGCTACAGCTGCTGTCTCCATCAGCTCACTTTCAAGGGCATGAATGGATCATGTGGGTATGGACTATATCACCCACCATCCTGCCTGGCAATTCTTCTTTTATTTTTTTTTGTGGGGGGCGAGGAGTATTAAGGTAGAATCTCGCTCTAGCCCAGGCTGACCTGGAATTTACTATGTTGTCTCAGGGAAGCCTTGAACTCAGAGTGATCCTACTACCTCTGCAACCGAGTGCTGGGATTAAAGACGTGCACCACCACGCCCGACTATCATTCCATTTTTCTTTTAAAAATTTTTTAATATATTTACTTATTAAAGACAGACAGAGAGAATGGGCATGCCAGGGCCTCTAGCCACTGCAAATGAACTCCAGATGCATGCGCTACCAGGTGCATCTGGCTTATGTGGGCACTGGGGAATTGAACATTGAACCAGGGTCTTTAGGCTTCACAGGCAAGCGCTTAACCACTAAGCCATCTCTCCAGCCCCTCCTTCCATTTTTCTATCAGTCATTTTTCCGTTGCTGTTGTTCTCTTCTCTTCCCACAACAAGGGCGTGAGTGGACACACTGTGTGCACACCAGGGCCTCCCGCCACTGCAAACGAACTCCAGATGGATGCGCCGCTTGCGCATCTGGCTTACATGGGTCCTGGAGAATCGAACTGGGATCCTTTGGCTTTGCAGGCACATGCCTTAACCACTAAGGCATCTCTCCAGCCCCAGTGATCCTGTAACATCAGTCAGGGCCTATGGATGCTGCCACCAAAGACTTTTCAGTGACACTGGTGCTGTCTCATTGACACTTTTTTTTTTTTTTAAAATTCTTTTGGTAAATAGAGTCAACGGGTCTTTCCAAGGAGAAAAGTTACCTGGTGGATTATCTGACTTATTGTTGATCTAGTCTGCAGCTTCTCAGAGTCGAGTGATTCCTTCTGCTGGCAGATATGGGAGTTCAAACAAATCTACGGGCACCATCACAGCCTATAAGCACTTGAGAACCAAGCCAGTATCCCATGAACTCCAGGAACCCGACACTGTTAGGACCCAGACTCTGTGATCTTCCACAAAGCATACAAATGCCGATGCACTGTGCCACAGGCTCAGTTACCCGACCTCTCTGTTCGTTCCTGTGTGAGTTCTCTCAGCTGTCTTGATTACCTTTTATTTATTTAATACTTTTTAAATATTTTATTTATTTGAGAGAGAAAAAGAGAGAGAGAGAGAGAAAGAAGCAAACGAACTCCAGATGCATGTGCCACTTTGTACATCTGGCTGATGTGGGTCCTGGGGAATCGAAACCGTGTCCCTTGGCTTTGCAGGCAAGTGTGCCTTAACCACTAAGCCATCTCTCCAGCCCACTTTCTTTTTTTAAAATTAGGTATGGTGATACTGCAAGCCTTATTTATTTACTTATTTTTGGTTTTCCTTTTTAAAAAATATTTTATTTTTCTTTATTTATTTATTAGAGACGGCAGGGGGGAGAGAGAGAGAGAAAGAGTGAGTATGGGCACACCAGGGCTTCTAGCCATTGCAAACGAACTCCAGACGCATGTGCCACCTTGTGCATCTGGCTTATGTGGGTTCTGGGGAATTGAACTTGGGCCCTTTGGCTTTGCAGGCAAGCGCTTTAACCACTAAGCCCAGTGAATAATTTTAAAAAATATTTATTTGAGAGAGAGACAGAGATGGAGAGAAAGAGGCAGACACAGAGAGAGTGAGCAGGGGCGGCACGCTTGGGCCTCCTGCCACTGCAAACAGACTCCAGACGCATGCACAACTTTGTGCATCTGGCTTTATGTAGGTGCCGGGGGATGGAAGCTGGGCTGTTAGGCTTTGCAAGCAGGTACCTTTAACCATCCCACCATCTCTCCAGCCCCACGTGAGTAATTTTGAGTGAGTGAGTCTTTGTATATTTCATTCTTCTCCTGGTCAGTCTCAGTTGTTCCCACACTGTCTGTAAAAGAGACCATGATTTTTCTGTTGGATTTGGCACTGCTGCTACAAAAAAATTGGGTATGAATATGTATTTTTTCTAGATTCCACTGCTTTTTTTTTTTTTCAAGGTAGGGACTCATTCTAGTTCATGCTGACCTGGAATTCACTATGGAGTCTCAGGGTGGCCTCCAACTCAGGGCGATCCTCCTACCTCTACCTCCCGAGTGCTGGGATTAAAGGCGTGCGCCACCATGCCCGGCTAATTCCACTGATTTAAATGCATGTTTATTACATTTTGCTTGTCTTGATTATTTTATGTCTTCATGGTAACATCTGAAATGCGGAAGTATAATTCCTCCTTGTCACATATTTAGTCCTTCATGCATTTTACAAGAAAGGTATGAAGGATGGAGAGATGGCTGAGGGGTGAAGTGAGCTTTCTGTTCAAGCATGATGGCTGGGGTAGGGAGGGTGGGGGTGGAGCTGAGACCACTAGATCAGACTTTCAGCCCCCACGAAAAACAGTAAAACAGGATGTAACCCTCATCCCTCAGGGGAGCAGAGAGCCGAGAATGGTTGGGGCTCCACAAGCCCGGAATCAGTACAAAGCCTTGGGCTCAAAACAAGACCAGGCAGAAGAATGATGGGGCAGGACATCTGACACTCCGCTCCGGCACGGCAGGCGAGTGGTCCCCGCCGTAGGAGAGCATGTGCACACATCAAATATACCATGCTACACACATGTGCACACGAGCAAAAAGATTTTAAAATGACAGTAATTTAAAAAGGTGTGATAAGAACACAGTAATTGATCAACTGAGCAAAATTTATTTAAGCAAGAAACAAGAGAGGCAAATAATATATATATATGGAGAGAGAGAGAATGCACCAGAGCCTTCTGCCACAGCAGACAAACCCCAGATGGCTTATGTGGGTGCTGGGGAATCGAACATGGGGTCTTAGGCTTCACAGGCAAGCACCTTAACCACTAAGTCATCTCTCCAGCCCATCTCTCAGCAGAATTTTAAGAGTACAGTACAGCCTAATTCTAGAACCTACTCATCTAGCACAGTTGAAAAAAGGAGAAAGCTAGCCAAGCAGCAGCATTCATCTCTTCTCTTCTCTCTCTCTCTCTCTGTTTTCTATTTATTTTTTTTTTATTTCAAGGTAAGGTCTTGCTCTAGCCCAGGCTGACCTGGAATTCAGAATGTAGTCTGAGGGTGGCCTCAAACTGTTGGCAATCCTCCCACCTTTACCTCCCAAGTTCTGGGATTAAGGTGTGCGTCACCACGCCCGGTTTGTAATCTAGGAAATCCTTCACCAATATGCCCAGAGATTTGTTACCATGGTGATCCTAAAAGCTGTCAAGTTGACAATACATTAATCACAGTAGGGGCTGATAGTCTTTGTGGAAGAACAGGGGGAAGCGTGGGACAGAAGGAGATGCTCGCCATAAATTCATTCTCCACAAAGCTGTAGCCAGCCTTGTGGGGGCCCCAGGAGCTGGGTGGCTCGTCACTGTTTTCCTGAATTGGGATGAGCTCCCCATGTAGCAGTCACCGTATGGGGCTGTGTTCAAAGATAATGCAGCCCCAGGCTGCATCTCCATCTCCCCATCTCCTTCCTATAGAGGGTTCTTTTTTTTAATTTTAATTTTTTTTTTTTTACTGATAGCTTCCATACTTACAGACAATAAACCGTGCTAATTCCCTCCCCTCCCCCTCTCCCCCTTCAGAACTCTACTCTCCATCATATCCCCTCCATCTCTCCATCAGTCTCTCTTTTATTTTGATGTCATCATCTTTTCTCCTATTATGAGGGTCTTGTGTAGGTAGTCCCAGGCACTGCGAGGTTGTGTATATCAAGCCAATTTCTGTCTGGGCAGTTGCATTGTAAGGAGTCATACCTTTCCTTTGACTCTTACATTCTTTCTGCCCCCTCTTCCAAAATGGACCCTGAGCCTTGGGGGTGTGACAGAGATGTCTCAGTGCTGGACACTCCTCCGTCCCTTCTTCTCAGCACTATGTTGCCTTTTGGATCATCCCAGTCGTTACCACCATCTGAAAAGAGAAGCTTCTCTAACCAGAAGTGAGAGTAGCATTAATATATGGGTATGCACATTAAGTGTAGTGCTTACAGGGCAGTTTGGTGCACATAATATATGCATTTAGCCAGACAAGAGCAGGCGTTACACTCCTAAGGCTCGTGACCTCCCCTGCCATAGGCGTTTGATTAGGTTTTCAGTACCAGGCATGTATTCCCTCCCATAGAGCAGGCCTCTAGTCCAACTAGAGAGCAGTTGGTTTCCCCCAGAGCAGACATGCCACTATTACACTCGTTTGGTCATTGGTCCTGTCTGGCCAAACTTGAGGTTTCCAGTGTCCACTGTTTTCACCACTGATGACTTCTCTCTCCCACAGGGCTGCACGCAGTGCAGCTTTTCCCCGCGTTCCTACAGATGGTTCTTGCTCCCGTCATGTTGCCAGCCTTCCTGACAGTGTCAGTGGCATTTAATAGTTTGTTTATTTCTTGGTGTTGCACGTTAAATTCTGCAGGATACACACTCTGGGGCAGGGTTTGCTGTTCAGGGCTTGTTACTAGGGAGCTCCCTGGGGTTAAAACCCTAGGAGAGAAATAGAAGCAGCAGGACTGGGTAGGGGCAGAACCCATCTGTGATACAGACCCAGCCTGGCAGCTCAGCCGATTGCATGAGGAACTCTGTGGCTGGAAAGGCCTGCCAGACTTGTCTTGCACCAGGCTGACATTTCCAGTTCTTTCTGAATGGTCAGTAATGGGATGTGGCTGCCCTAGAGGGGCCTGACTTTGGGTGAGGGACTTCTTTGCCATCAAGGTTGAAGAGTTCTTTTTTAAAAAAATTATTATTATTTGTGTGTGTGTGAGAGAGAGAGAGAGAGAGAGAGAGAGAGAGAGAGAGATATTGAGAATGGTTGCACCAGAAGACTCTCAGTTGCTGTGAACGAACTCCAGATGCATGCTCCCCCTTGTGGGAAAGTGTGGCATTGCGCCTTTGCATCACTTTGTGTCTGGCTAAATGTGAGACCTGGAGATTCGAACGGGCGTTCTTAGGCTTAGGAGGCAGGCGCCTTAACTACTAAGCCATCTCTCCAGCCCTTTTAATTATTTTTATTTATTTATTTGAGAGAGGGAGAAGAGGGAGGAAGGGAGGGAGGGAGGGAGGGAGGGGGAGAGAGAGAGAGAGAGAGAATGGGTGCACCAGGAGGTGCAGCCACTGCAAACGAACTCCAGATGCATGCACCACCTTGTGCCTCTGGCTTATGTGGGTCCTGGAGAATCGAACTAGGATCCTTTGGCTTTGCAGGCAAACGCCTTAACCACTAAGCCATCTCTCCAGCCCCAAGGTTGAAGAGTTCTGAAGGAGTTGAGCGCAAAGGCTGTACAAGCCTCGAGAGCTTCCTGGCGACGTGTCGCATGGCTTGTGAGTGGTGAGGAACCTTGGACTTGTGACTCATTCTGAGGGGACATGCTCCCTCTCATCTCATGTGATGTGATGTGCCTGCCACAGTGCTGGCAGCGATGCCCAGGGCGCTGTGTGGACCTCAGTCTCCATGGTCGAGGCTGGGCTCTGTGGACTTCATGTGAAATTGTTAATATTCTTGACAAACCTCAGGTGGCCGAGGTCTCACAGAATTAGTTCCAGGACTGGCTGAGGCAAAGCATCCCTGGCACGGAGTCATTGTTAATTCCCCAAGTTCTCCTGGATAATTTATTATAAATCTGAAGGGACGGAGAAACAGCCAGCTTGGTTCCCATTTTTGTTCATTTCCAGAGTGGATACTCCGTTTGGCGTCTCCTTGGCTCCCTTTGCTGCCCGTGTCAGTCAGTCTTGATCTAAAAATAACCCAATTCTCCTAGGGTCAGTATGTGTCGACTAGGGTCAACGTCTCAAGAGCTCTGAGGAGATGGTGAGGAGGACGAAGGAGAATTCAGGAAAAATACAGATTCACATTGTTTCACAGGGCTGGCTTTGGCTGAAGAACGAAAACAGTATTAATTGCTTTAAGAAGGCCAGGTTAATCTAGCAGAGGCCATTTTAAAAACATTCTTTATTGACAATTTCCATAAATATAAATACACCATGGTCATAACCCCCTCCCACCATCCTTCCTTTTTCTTTTCCATTGAATCCCTTCTTCTTCCTTTAGTATTTTCATTTATTATTTGCAAGCAAAGAAAGACAGACTGAGAAACTGGGCACGCCAGCCACTGCAAACGAACTCCACATCGTATGCACCACTTTGTGCATCTGGCTTTACCTGGGTACTGGGTAATTGAACGTGGGTCGTTAGGCTTTGCAGGCAAGCACCTTGACCACTGAGCCATCTCTCCAGCCCCTCACTTCTTTCCAACCAGTCTCTCTTCTATATTGATGTCATCTTTTTTTTTTTTTTTTTTTTTTTTTTGAGGTAGGATCTCACTCTGGCCCAGGCTGACCTGGAATTCACTATGTAGTCTCAGGGTGGCCTTGAACTCACAGCGATCCTCCTACCTCTGCTTCCTGAGTGCTGGGATTAAAGGCATGCGCCACCACGCCTGGCTGATGTCATCATTTTTTCCTCTCCTATGTAGGTCTTGTGTAGATGGCATAAGCCACTGTGAGGTCATGAATGTCAAGGCCACTCTATCTGGAAGACAGTTTGTCAGCAATTCTCCTCTTCCGTTGGGGCTCACATTTTTTCCTGCCACCTCTTGCGCAATGATCCCTGGGCCTTGGAGGGTGTGACAGAGATATCTCACTTAGTGCTGAACACTCCCTGCCACTTCTCACAACTGGTGAGTTTTGAGTTAGACGAGTGGACACTGTCATCTGAAAAGAGAAGCTCCTGTAATCAAAAGTGGGAGTAGGGCTGGAGGGATGGCTTAGCAGTTAAGGCATTGGCCTATGAAGCCTAAGACCCTGGTTCAATTCTCTAGGTCCCACGTAAGCCAGATGCACAAGGTGGCGCATGCTTCTGGAGTTTGTTTGCAGTGTCTAGAGGCCCTGGCACACCCATTCTCACTCACTTTCTCTCTCCCCCCTTATTTCTGTCTGTAACAAATAAATAAATAAAAATAAAATCTTAAGCCAGGCATGGTGGCGCATGCCTTTAATCCCAGCACTCGGGATGCAGAGGTAGGAAGATCGCCGTGAGTTTGAGGTCACCCTGAGACTATATAGTTAATTCCAGGTCAGCCTGGACCAGAGTGAGACCCTACCTCAAAAAAACAATAAATAAATCAATAAATAAAACCAAAATATTTTTTCAAAAAGTGGGAGTAGCATTACAATATAGGCACAAAGACATATTAGAGGGTAGTTAGGTGGATATATGTGTGTGTGTGTGTGCGTGCGTGTGCGTACTCCATTTAGCCAGACAACAATAGTAGTTACCCTCTAGGGCTTATGACCTCCCAAGCCGTAGGTTTTTGATTAGGTTTTCAGTACCAGGCAGGAATTCCCTCTCATGGAGTGGACCTCAAATCCAATCAGGGATCAGCTGGTTTCCCCATAACAGACATGTCACCAGGGCACCAGTTGGTACATTTGGCCTGGCTGGCCAGCCAAAGAGTAGAGGTAACTTATTTATTCATTCATTTATTTATTTGCAAAGAGAGAGAGAGAGGAAGAGAGAATGAGCACATCAGAGCTTCTAGCCACTGCAAAGCAACTCCAGATGCATGTGCCTTTTTGTGGCAGGGGACAAATGAGATAGCAGATATAAATGCACATTTTTCTATAAAGAAGGGTGCATTTTCAGGGACTTTTTATCCAAAGGCCAGGGTTTTAGCTGACTCCTGGGACTGTGAGGTATCCATGAAATGGATGCTGGTGTTTGGAAGACAACAGATCACGGAGGTCGTGATTATCTGGGCAGGGATGGGGCGGTGGAAAGAGGGCAACGTGGTTCTTTGAGTCTCAAGCATCTTGGCCCGCCTCTTCTTTTGGAAGGCCTCTTGACATTGAGAATTCGGTGTTCCATCATCGGTGGCTTTAGTCCGTGTGGCCCTGTCTCAACTCGTGTATCCAACAAGCCAATTTCTTGCAGGAAATGAGTCAGGGTGACTAAGGGTTGTGAGATGGTGTGACATGATGTGGTTCCAACACAAACATGCCCTCGGTGTCGAAGTTTGTTAAGGCTGGAGAACAGACTCACATCTTTTGAGAGAACTCAGCTAAGGAATGGTATTTCGAAATGAGAATTCTCCACAAAGGCACATGTTTGAGAAGACAGCAGCATTTCACAGAAGACAGCAGAAACAGAACTCACCCAGCTATGTCTCGTCTCTCCCGTTTGCAATGCACCCTTCACACTGTTTAGACCAAGATCCAAACTCCTCCAGCTTGGAAGGGTCTAGCATCTGGTTCAGGGATCTTTGCTGCCATGTCCACTCCCCTGCTAAAGGTGATTTCTAGAACATTGGCAGTGCTAGCGAATTTATAAATGAATAGGAGACACTCATAATGTGGCCTTCATATACCATTCTTGTTCCCTCTCCTACCCATCTCCTCTAGTTCCTCCCGGCTGGGTTACTGAGTGTTACTGAAATCAGTTGGACTTGACACCCTTTCCTTGCAGCTTGGAATATCTTCCCTTGTCACTTGTGTGGAAAACATTCTACTGATTCTTTTTATTTATTTATTTATTTATTTATTTATTTATTTTTTTATTTTTTTGGTTTTTCGAGGTAGGGTCTCACTCTGGCCCAGGCTGACCTGGAATTCACTATGTAGTCTCAGGGTGGCCTTGAACTTACGGTGATCCTCCTACCTCTGCCTCCCGAGTGCTGGGATTAAAGGTGTGCGCCACCACACCTGGCTTCTACTGATTTATTTATTGATTTGCAAGGGAGGGAGAGAGAGAGAGGAGGAAGAGAGAAGGAAGAGAAGAGGAGAGAGGGAGAGAGGAGGAGAGAGAAGAGAGGGAGAAAGAGGAGAAAGAGAGAGAGAGAGAGACAGAGAGAGGAGAGGGAGAGAGAGAGAGAGAGAGAGAGAGAGAGAGAGAGGAGAATCTGTATGTGGGCATGTTCCAGAGCCTGTTGCTACTGCAAGAAAAAAAAATCCAGACACATGTACCACTTTGCACATACGGCTTTACGTGGATACTGGGGAATCCCAACCTGGGCCAGAAGGCTTTGCCAGCAAGCACCTTTAACCACTGAGCCATCTCCCAGCCTCTGCTGATTTTGTAATATGTAGTTTGGTTGTGACCACTTCCGCAGTGCCTTTGCAGACCTTTATTCCACGCCCCTCCACATTTCCATCCCCTTCGTTCTCCGTTGCGGACACTTTGTTGTGGAACAGTGATTTCCAGGTGTTTTCCAGGTGTGTCTTGCTCATGAGCTCTTACCCATCTCTACAGCTCCTGCACTCAAGAGGTGCTTTACTGATGCGAGCTGGAAAATCAAATAGATGTCTTTTTTCTTTTTGGTGACAAAGCAGGTAGCTTATGGATTTGTTCACCAGGTTCTTTCTGTGTGTGATAGTTGAAGAAGCGGTAGAAAGAAGGAGAGGTCAGCCGGGCATGGTGGCGCATGCCTTTAATCCCAGGAGCACTCGGGAGGCAGAGGTAGGAGGGTCGCCATGAGTTCGAGGCCAACCTGACACTACATAGTGAATTCCAGGTCAGCCTGAGCTAGGGTGAGACTCTACTTTGAAAGACAAAATAATAATAATAATAATAAATAATAATAATAATAATAAAATAATAATAATAAAAGAATGAGAGGTCAGAGGGTGGTGGCTGTGGGACATAATACTCCTTTGCTGCCCAGTTTTCAAGATGAGAGCCTGTGGCGTGTTTCATTGGCTCAAGTCACAGGCTCCACCACTCACCACAAGCTCAAGCTCTGGTGCAAAAGGTTTGTTTTTCCTGTGAAATACCTTGTGTCATGTGGGGGAAGATGCTTCTCAGCCTTGCCTGAACCACCAAGTTCTGGCTCAGGATTTCACGTTCTCACAGTGGACTAGTTGAAAGACGATGGGATTGTTTTTTCCTCTCACTGGAGAAGTCATTTAAAGTGTTTGCATTAATGAATGGCGAGCCTTGAATAAAGGGCTAGATTATGTCAAGAATGACTTCCACAAAAATAACCTATTAAGTATGTGGCATTCAGTGAGCGCATTAGACACCACATCATAAATCCTGATTTCACCGTGATTTCGTTTGGTGATGAAGACGAGAGAATATCCAGGAAATCGCTATCACGTTGCCTTGAAAATGCATTCTTGCTTGTTTTGATTTTTTTTTTAATTTTAAAATATTTTTATTTATTTATTTGAGAGAGAGAGATACAGAAATAGGCAGGGGGGAGAGAGAGAGAGAATGAGTGTGCCAGGGCCTCCAGCCACTGCAAACGAACACCAGATGCATGCGCCCCCTTGTGCATCTGGCTTACATGGGTCCTGGGGAGTCGAACCTAGGTCCTTTGGCTTTGCAGGCAAGCGCCTTAACCGCTAAGCTATTCCTCCAGCCCTTGTTTTGATTTTTATTAGGGATGTATAGAAGAAATGAATGTATATTTCAATGTTAGGTGAAGTCCTGAATACTATTTTATATTTCCTTTCTGTTTCTCATCGTCCATATTTACTTTAATGATCAGATAAATGCTGCCCATGATGCACATTACCGTGGAGAGATTACTGTGGGCTTTCTGAATTTAAACTTTGTTCAGCATGTCCTTCCCTTCCTTTTCTATTTTTTCAAACCACCTCCTTGGTTACCAGTTCATTGAGAACATAATTGATTCCTAGCTCTTTTATTTTATTTTTATTTATTTGAGAGAGGGAGAGGGAGAGAGAGAGAGAGAGAGAGAGAAGGAAACAGAGAGAGGGAGTGAATGGGTGTGCCAGGGCCCTTGGCCACTGGAAATGAACTCCAGATTCATGTTCCACCTTGTGCATGTGGCTTATGTGGGTCCTGGGTTCTTTGGCTTTGCAGGCAAGTGCCTTAACCTCGAAGCCATCTCCCTAGTCCCCTAGCTCTTTTAAAACAGAATATTCTTGCTGTTTCCACACCCAGTTTTCTTCCCCTACATGCTTAAATACACATTATCACTTACGTGTTACAAGTTCTTAGGGTGGTGGAGATGGCTCAGAGGCTGCAGTGCTTGCTATGCAAACGTGAGTATCTGAGGTGGGATTTCCCAGAACCTGTGTCAAAGCTAGATGCTGCAGGGGGCATCCGTAATCACAGCATGCCTACAGCAAGAAGGGAGGAGGGGACGGGGAGATCTTGTGGAAGCTGGTGGTGGCACATGGGCACCTGTAGCTGGGATTACAGAATGTGACCTCCATTCACACACTGCCTCCCTGTGGCTGGAATTACAGAATGTGAGCCTCCATGTCTGGCTTCACACACATGAACATCACCCGCAGAATGTGACCTCCATGTCACACGTGATCCTCCAACACATAAATTCTCCTACCACTGCCTCACGTACTGGGATTACATCATGTGAGCCTCCACAAACATGTACAACACAGAATGTGAGCCTCCATGAGCACACACATGAACAAGTACACCTCCATGTCTGGCTAGATGCACATAAACTCCTACCACTGCCTCCATACATCACACACACACAAACATGTATGCACATTCTCCTACCACTGCCTCCTGTGGCTGGGATTACAGAATGTGATCCTCCATGTCTGGCTAGAGCATCCTCCATGTCACATCACATACCATAAACATGTCTGGCTAGATGCACATAAATTCTCCTACCACTGCCTCCTGTGGCTGGGATTACAGAATGAGCCTCCACATGTATTCTCCTACCACTGCCCTGTGGCTGGGATTACAGAATGTGATCCTCCATGTCTGGCATGAACACATAAATTCTCCTACCACTGCCTCCTGTGGCTGGGAGCAGAATGTGATCCTCCATCACTAGATGCACATAAATTCTCCTACCACTGCCTCCTGTGGCTGGGATTACAGAATGTGATCCTCCATGTCTGGCTAGATGCACATAAATTCTCCTACCACTGCCTCCTGTGGCTGGGATTACAGAATGTGATCCTCCATGTCTGGCTAGATGCACATAAATTCTCCTACCACTGCCTCCCGTGGCTGGGATTACAGAATGTGATCCTCCATGCACATAAATTCTCCTACCACTGCCTCCTGTGGCACATCCTGTGGCTGGGATTACAGATGTGAGCCTCCATGTCTGGCTAGATGCACATAAAGTCTCCTACCACTGCCTCCTGTGGCTGGGATTACAGAATGTGATCCTCCATGTCTGGCTAGAACATAAATTCTCCTACCACTGCCTCCTGTGGCATGATCCTCCATGTCTGGCTAGATGAACCACTGCCTCCTGTGGCTGGGATTACAGAATGTGATCCTCCATGTCTGGCTAGATGCACATATTCTCCTATCCTGTGGCACAGAATGTGATCCTCCATGTCTGGCTAGATGCACATAAATTCTCCTACCATATGGCTGGGATTACAGAATGTGAGCCTCCATGTCTGGCTAGATCACATAAATTCTCCTACCACTGCCTCCTGTGGCCATTACAGAATGTGATTCTCCTACCATGTCTGAATATTCTCCTACCACTGCCTCCCTGTGGCTGGGATTACAGAATGTGATCCTCCATGTCTGGCTAGATGTACATAAATTCTCCTAACTGCCTTCTCCTACCATGTCTGGCTAGATGCCTCCTGTGGCTGGGATTACAGAACTAGATGCACATAAATTCTCCTACCACTGCCTCCTGTGGCTGGGATTACAGAATGTGATCCTCCATGTCTGGCTAGATGCACATAAAGTCTTCTCCTACTGTGGCACTGCCTCCATGTGGCTGGGATTACAGAATGTTTTCCTCCATGTCTGGCTAGATGCACATAAATTCTCCTACCACTAATTCTCCTACCACTGCCTACCACCCGTGGCTGGGATTACAGAATGTGAGCCTCCATGTCTGGCTAGATGCACATAAATTCTCCTACCACTGCCTCCCTGTGGCTGGGATTACAGAATGTGAGCCTCCATGTCTGGCTGATGCTAGATTCACCTACCACTGCCTCCTCTGGCCTACCATGCCTCCATGTCTGGCTAGGCACATAAATTCTTACCACTGCCTCCTGTGGCTGGGATTACAGAATGTGAGCCTCCATGTCTGGCTAGATGCACATAAATTCTCCTACCACTGCCTCCCGTGGCTGGGATTACAGAATGTGAATGTCTGGCTAGATGAATTCTCCTACCACTGCCTCCTGTGGCTGGGATTACAGAATGTGATCCTGGCTAGATGCACATAAATTCTCCTACCACTGCCTCCCGTGGCTGGGATTACAGAATGTGAGCCTCCATGTCTGGCTAGATGTACATAAATTCTCCTACCACTGCCTCCCGTGGCTGGGATTACAGAATGTGAGCCTCCATGTCTGGCTAGATGTACATAAATTCCTCCTATCCTCCACTGCCTACCACTGCCTCCTGTGGCTGGGATTACAGAATGTGATCCTCCATGTCTGGCTAGATGCCTACCATGCTCTGGCTACCACTGCCTCCTGTGGATGTGGCACATAAATTCTCCTACCACTGCCTCCCTGGGATTACAGAATGTGCTGGGATTACAGAATGTGAGCCTCCATGTCTGGCTAGATGCACATAAATTCTCCTACCACTGCCGTGGCTGGGATTACAGAATGTGGCTGGGATTACAGAATGTGAGCCATGTCTGGCTAGATGTCTACAGAATGTGCTAGATGCTAGACATAAATTCTCCTACCACTGCCTCCCGTGGCTGGGATTACAGAATGTGAGCCTCCATGTCTGGCTAGATGCACATAAATTCTCCTACCATGTCTGGCTAGATGCACATAAATTCTCCTACCACTGCCTCCCGTGGCTGGGATTACAGAACAGAACTGCCTCCCGTGGCTGGGATTACAGAATGTGATCCTCCATGTCTGGCTAGATGCACATAAATTCTCCTACCACTGCCTCCCGTGGCTGGGATTACAGAATGTGAGCCTCCATGTCTGGCTAGATGCACATAAATTCTCCTACCACTGCCTCCCGTGGCTGGGATTACAGAATGTGAGCCTCCATGTCTGGCTAGATGCACATAAATTCTCCTACCACTGCCTCCTGTGGCACTGATCCTCCATGTCTGGCTAGATGCACATAAATTCTCCTACCACTGCCTCCGTGGCTGGGATTACAGAATGAGAGCCTCCATGTCTGGCTAGATGCACATAAATTCTCCTACCACTCTCCATGCTGGCACATAAATTCTCCTACCACTGCCTCCCTGTGGCTGGAGTAGGGTCCATTCCATCAAGAGTGCTTGGCTGGGAGTACAGAATGTGGCACTGTTGGCTAGATGCACATAAATTCTCCTACCACTGCCCCCTGGCTGGAATTACAGAATGTGATCCTCCATGTCTGTCACATCACATGAACCTCCATGTCTGGCTAGATGCACATAAACAGTCTGCCTGGATGAAATGTCTGGCTAGATGGATTCTCCTACCACTGCCTTGGCCAAAGACTTTTTAGGAGCTTCTTTGTAGATTATCTGACTGAATCTCCTACCACTGCCTCCCGTGGCTGGGATTACAAATGTGAGCCCTATGGAATGCACATAAATTCTCCTACCACTGCCTCCCAGCCTCCAGTGAGCTAAGAAAGGTATTGCTGTTTGGGAGACGCTATTATCAGTATTCATTCATCAACTTTTTAGTGAGTTTAACATCAGATTTGGAGTTAACAGTTGTCAAAAAAGCAGGGATGTATCCAAGGTCTGTGACTCAGTGACTGAACCGCATGCAATTCTGGTGGTTAAGAGTCACTCTCCTACCACTGCCTCCCGTGGCTGGGATTACAGAATGCAAGCCTCCATGTTTTTTTTTTTTTTCTTGAGGGTCTCACTCTAGTCCAGGCTGATCAGGAACTCACTTTGTAGGTCCAGGGGATTCACTTTTTTTTTTTTTTTTTTTTTTGGTTTTTCGAGGTAGGGTCTCACTCTGGTCCAGGCTGACCTGGAATTAGCTATGTATTCTCAGGGTGGCCTCGAACTCTTGGCGATCCTCCTACCTCTGCCTCCCAAGTGCTGGGATTAAAGGCGTGCGCCACCACGCCCGGCAGGATTCACTCTTTTTAAAAAATTATTTTTATTGTCAACTTCCATAATTATAGACAATAAGCCATGATATTCCCTCCCCTCCCCCACTTTCCCCTTCATAAATTCACTCCCCATCATATCCCCTCCCCCTCTCAATCAGTCTTTCTTTCATTTTGATGTCATCATCTTTTCCTCCTACTCTACTGGTCTTGTGTAGGTAGTACCAGGCACTGTGAAGTCATGGATATCCAGGCCATTTGTGTCTGGGAAGTGCGTTGTAAGCAGTCCGTACCCTTCCTTTGGCTCTTACATTCTTTCTGCCGCTTCTTTCACAATGGACCCTGAGCCTTGGAGCGTGTGATAGAGATATTTCAATGCTGAGCTCTCCTCTGTCACTTCTCAGCACTCTGGTGCCTTCTGAGTCATCCCAAGGTCACTTGTTATCTGAAAAGAAAAGCGTCTCTAAACAAAAGTGAGAGTAGCATTAATATATGGGTATGAACATTAAGAGCAGTGCTTACTGGGCAGTTTGGTGAGCATAATATATGCATTTAGCCAGACACCAGCAGACATTACACACCTAGGGCTCATGACCTCCCCCATAGTAGGTTTTCACTACCAGGCATATATTCCCTCCCATGGAGCAGGCCTCCAGTCCAAGTAGAGAGTGATTGGTTTCCACCATAACGGACATGCCACTATTGCCCCTGTTGGCACATTTGGCCTGGCAGGCCAGACTTAACACTTGCAGGGTGCACTGTTGTTTTATCTCCACTGCTGATGACTTCTCTCTCTCTCCCATAGGACTGCGTACAGTGTAGCTTTTCCCGGCTTTCTGTCAGCTGGTCCACAGGGAGGGTTCACTCTTGTCAATCATGTGTTGATTTCTTCCTCCCAGATGTTTGAAAAGGTGGATACGTGGGACAGGTAGGATGGATGGGGTCGTCCCTCCTAAGTTGATGTTCTCTCCCTAAGCACCCATCAGTCGTATTTAGCTGAAGGTTCTCTAGTTCCTGGCTCCCTCTACATAAGTGCGAGAAGCATAAAAGGTCGTGGGAACACATTCTTTTTATTTATTTATTATTTTAAGTTTTTTTTTTTTTTTTTTTAAATCAAGGTAGGGTCTCTACTCTAGCCCAGGCTGACCTGGAATTCTCAGGGTGGCCTCGCACTCATGGTAATCCTCCTACCTCTGCCTCCCGAGTGCTGGGATTAAAGGCGTGCACCACCATGCCTGGCAAGGGAACACATTCTTATGACTTACCATTAATATCTACACACAACTGGCTTACCCGATAAGGGGCGATGGCCGTGTTCGGTAGAGTGGAACAGAATGAAGCAACACTGAGAATACAGAAGTAAAAATAGTAAAAAAGTAGAAGGACAAAAAAAAAAGGTGTCAAAGTGGAAGAAGGACTGGCTGGAAAGAAGGAGGTCTTCAGGGGTCCTTAGGCTTCACAGGCAAGCGCTTAACTGCTAAGCCATATCTCCGGCCCCTCTCCCTCTTTTTAAAAATTAATTAAAATTGATTAACTTATTTATTTATTTGAGAGAGAGAAAGAGGTAGAAAGAGAGAGAGAATATGGGTGCACCAGGGCTTCCAGCCACTGCAAACTAACTCCAGACGCATGTGCCACCTTGTGCATCTGGCTTACGTGGGTCCTGGGGAATTGAACCTGAGTCCTTAGGCTTCGCAGGCATGCACCTTAACCGCTGAGCCGTCTCTCCAGCCCCACTTTCTCCCTCTTATTCATTTCTAGGCCCCTGCTGATGAAATGGTGCACCCATTGGTAGGGATAATCTCCCTACCTCAGTGATCCCAATCTAGACACTGCCTCAGAGATACGCGCACAGATTTGTCTCCTACGTGACTTTAGACCCCGTCAAGTTGACAAAACCAAGTGTCACAGATGCCGTGACCGTCCTGCATTTGATCACATCAAGGATGGAGTGGAAAGCCGGTGGTGCGTGTCACTCATGCTAAGAGAGGATCTTTCCAGTCCCGTAGCAGCATGAAGGGCTGACTTCTCCATGGTGCCCAGTTTTCACTCAAGGTGAAGAAAGGGAAGGGATGGAGCAAATGGTGTTTGCTGCATGTTGTTGCTTCATCAGAGTAGCTTTGTGGTCTCCATTTAAAAAACCTGCTATAGGGGCTGGAGGGATGGCTTAGCAGTTAAGGCATTGGCCTGCAAAGCCAAAGGACCCAGGTTCGATTCCCCAGGACCCATGTAAGCCAGATGCACAAGGGGGCGCATGCGTCTGGAGTTCATTTGCAATGGCTGGAGGCCCTGGCGTGCCCATTATCTCTCTCTCTCTCCCCCTCTTTCTCTGTCAAATAAATAAATAGATATAAAATATTAAAAAAAAAGCCCTGCTATAGAAAAAGTGCCTCTTAGGGGTGGGACATAAGAGGGTTTTACGCAGTTTGCTAGATGAGAATGTGATTGAGACAGTGCTAAAGATGGAATTTTTAATGTTTTTGAAATGCAGTCTGCAAACCCAATTCAAGGGGAGAAGAGATCTTTCATTTTCTTATTTTTTTGGAGCCGGCAGGCTTTCCAGCTGCATGCAATTTCAGGCAGTGATATGACCATTTATTCAATAACTCTTTTCAAGTTTCTCGGGAAATGATGGAATGATTCTGAAACCAAAATGCCGATTGGAATATGTGTCATGCCCGTTGCCAAGTGGTATTGCTTGTCTGTCCGATCACACTAATTTATCTTTGAGAAAGAACGTAAGCTCTTACTAATTACTTCACACAGGCATATTTTTTCTAAGAGTAGCAGAAAACCAACCATATTAAATATTTACTGAGTGCCAGGAAGAAAAAAAAAGTAACTTTTAAGTTGCCTCTGAACTCATGGAGTCGAGTAGAGGAGACGGGCTGTGAAATCACAGCCATGTGGGTACACGTGAGATTCCAGCACTGGGAAGTAGTATGCGGGAGAGGCCTATGGGGCTATGATGGCATAGCATACGATGGAAGGCTCCTCACAAAAATGGTATTAGGGGCTGGAGTGAAGGCTTAGTGGTTAAGGCGCTTGCCTGCAAAGCCTAAAGACCCAGGTTCGATTCTCCCGGTCCCACGTAAGTCAGATGTACAAAGTGGTGCATGCGTCTGGAGTTCATTTGCAGTGGGTGGAGGCCCTGGCGTGCCTATTCTTTCTCTCCTCTCTGTGTGTGTCTGCCTCTTTCTCAAATAAATAAATAAATAAAATATTTAGAAAAAAGTGGCATTGAAGCTGAGTCCTGAAGTACAGGAAAGACTGCTAGCTAAGTAAAGCCCAAGGCCAAGCATATTAGCCAGCCTCCTTCCTTCCTTCCTTCCTTCCTTCCTTCCTTCCTTCCTTCCTTCCTTCCTTCCTTCCTTCCTTCCTTCCTTTCTTCCCTCCCTCCCTCCCTCCTTCCTTACTTCCTTCCTTCTTCCCTTCCTCCCTCCCTCCCTCCCTCCCTCCCTCCCTCTCTTCCTTCCTTCCATTCTTCCTTCCTTTTTTTTGAGAGAGACAGAGAGAGAAAGAGGAAGAGGCAGAGAGAGAATGGATGTGCCAGGGCCTTTTCAGCTGCTGTGAACGAACTCCAGATGCGTGCGCCCCCTTGTGCACATGTGTGGCATTGTGCATTTGTGCCACTTTTGCGTCTGGCTAAATGTGGGTCCTGGAGATTTGAACAAGCATTCTTAGGCTTTGCAGGCAGGCAACTTAACTGCTACGCCATCTCTCCAGCCTCTACTTTTCTTATCGCTGTGATCAAATGCTTTTCAAGAAGCAGCTTAAGTGAGGAAGGGTTTATTTTAGCTGATGGTTTGAGGGGCACAGTCTTTCACGGTGGGGTGGGGGAGGCAGAGGCAGGAGCCTGAAGCATCTGGTCACACTGACCCACAGTCAGGAAGCAGAGAGATGAATGCTGGTGCTCAGCTCACCTTGTCCAGGCCCCCACCCCATAAAATGGTGCCTCCCCCAGTTCAGGTAGGCCTTCCTGCCTTAGTAACCCTAATCCAGAAACTCTCTTATAGGCATGTCCAGAGATTTGTTTCTATTATGATTCTATTTATTATTATTTATTAATTTCATGTGGTT
The DNA here is from genome assembly GCA_036365145.1 of Orientallactaga sibirica. NCBI lineage: Eukaryota > Metazoa > Chordata > Mammalia > Rodentia > Dipodidae > Orientallactaga > Orientallactaga sibirica. The sequence continues at coordinate 5,221,981 of JAEOAD010001989.1, forward strand.
CTTTTCAAAGCAAATTTTAAATTTATTTTTATTTGAGACAGAGAGAAAGGGGAGTGGGGAGAGAGAGAGAGAGAATGGGCACGTCAGGGCCTCCAGCCACTGCAAATGAACTCTAGACGCGTGTGCCCCCTGGTGCATCTGGCTAACGTGGGTCCTGGGGAATCGAACCTGGCTCCTTTGGCTTTGCAGGCAAATGCCTTAACCTCTAAGCCACATCCCTGCAGCCCTTACTGGGCTTTTAGACCCATGGTGAAGGTTCCTAAAGAGGAGAAACCGGTAGCTGTTTTCTAATTGTGAACGACCTCAAGTGATTTGCCAAATGATCTGCATTACCTCAGGGTTTCCTGAGAAACAAAGACAGCAGTATGCGGGACATATTTTATTATGAAGTAGAACACAAACGCGAATGCAGTCCTCTGTCTGAGTGTCGTAGCTGTACTTGGTCTGTGGTCTCTTCCACGAGTCAGTATGAAGACTGCCATGCGTCATGCCAGCTAATTTCCTCCACCTTGTCTCTTGTCACTAACCTGGGGTCAACTCGGTGACTGGTTTCCTGCATTCTTGTGGTTGTGGCTTCAAAGGCTGTCAGCGCCTGGGCGAGGTTGGAGTCATGCAAATTGCCCCAGGGAACTTCAGACAACTGTTCTCACAACGCTGCTACTAGTGGTGGAGCAGACGTGAAAATATGTCACCAACACCAACAAAAACCAGCCATGAACATTTCAGTTGAACACACGGACGGAGTAATTTGAAGAACTCCTTCATTACTACTCATTCATATTATATGTAGGAAACAAAACAACTGATATATATTTTTGTTTGTTTTTTTGGTTTTGCAAGGTAGGGTCTCAGCTGATATTTTTGACAAGGCAAGGGACAGTGTGTTCTTTTCTACATGTAGTTTGTTTTATTTCTAAATTCATTTGGAGGGCTGGAGAGATGGCTTAGTGGTTAAGGTGCCTGCCTCCTAAGAACACTGGTTCCAATCTCCAGGTCCCACGTTTAGCCAGATGCAAAGTGACGCAAGGGCGCAATGCCGCACTTGACCACAAGGTGGCTCACACATCTGGATTTCGTTCCCAGCAGCTGAGACACTGCTGGTGCGCCTCTCTCTTCTTCTCCTCTCTCTCTCTGTCTCTCTCCAAAAAAAAAAAAAAAATTAAAAAAATTTTAAAAAGTTTTAAATTCTATTAAAGTATACCAGTTACATGACTTAATATTTATTTACTTATTTGAGATAGACACAGAGAAAAAGGGGGAGAGGGAGAGGGAGAGAGGGAGAGAGAATTAATGAATGAATATGGGCACACCAGGTCCTCCTGCCACTGCACACAAACTCCAGACACATGTGCCACTTTGTGCATCTGGCTTTACATGGGTACTGGGGAATTGAACCTGGGCAGTCAGCCTTTGAAAGCAGGTGCCTTTAACCACTGAGCCATCTCTCCAGCCCCTGATTTATTGGTTTTTAAAACATTTTTTATTTCATTTATTTGAGAGCGACAGACAGAGAAAGAGGCAGATAGATAGAGAGAATGGGCCTGCCAGGGCGTCCAGCCACTGCAAACGAACTCCAGATGCATGTGCCACCTTGTGCATCTGGCGTGGGTCCTGGGAATCGAGCCTCGAACCGGGGTACTTAGGATGCACAGGCAAGCGCTTAACGGCTAAGCCATCTCTCCAGGCCCTGATTTAATGTTTTTAATAATGGGCTTTTCCATACATTTATCAAGCATGATATTATGAGAAAATCAGAATTTGAGGTCAAAACTAAGCAAATTATCAGTATATATATATATATATAAAATCATATTGTAAAGGCTAGGCAGAAATGAATGAGGGAGCAAAGGGCAGTGTCGGTGTTGCTCTTGGCTTTGGAATACTGAAACCTCATCCATTTGGAACGATTCTGTTTTTCTCTGTGTAGGAAGTTATATGGGATTTTTAGGAATAAATAGTGATTGTATACCACTCAGGTGTGGTGGGACATGCCTATAATCCCAGCACTTTGGATGCTGAGGCAGGAGGACTACCATGAAGCCAAGGACAGCCTCGGGTACATAGCGAGTTTCAGGCCTGTAGGGCTATGGAGTGAGATCCCATCTCACTCACCTCCGTAGATGTCTTCGGGATTGTTTTGAGCAGTCATCCAACATTTCAGGCAATGGAATAAGTTATCCTGGGATCACCTCGGACTTATTGGACTAAATAATACAAGAATTTAGCTTTTTTTTCTTTGTGAAACAATATCTGAACAAGTCCAGCGCTGTGGGGCGCTTCTCTTCGAATATAATGTTCTCTGAAGGAGCTTTTTCTGGGGGGGGGGGGGTGGATAAAATTGCTCTTGGCACCCTAGATGTTAATATCACAACACTGTGTTGGGGTGTCAGTTAGGTGCTTCAGGCTGGCCTTCATCTGATGCCCGAAGTATGCATGGAGCATCAAGCTGGTTGAACTTGGTGTGGCACTGTTCATCCGAACTGTGTTTGCTTTCTCCCTCAGCTGACCTCTGTTGATGGGGTGATGCTTGGGTTTCTGCTGTCAAACTCGGGAAACTTGATAATTAAGACTATTTCTTACTACACCACAGACACTCCAGCTTCTTAAGAAGTCTTAGAGAAAGACACTGCTTTCTCTTGCACCCAATAAGTTACAATTTTTTGACACGTCCCTTATTGGAGGATGAAATGAAAATCAATGCTCCTTGAATTCAGAGTAATGTCTTGTGCACTTTCCACCTCTGGACAAGTGAGTTATCTATTTCATCAGGACACACCTCAGCGTTTTCATCAACGCAAGGTGTAGCTCAGGTTCTGGAAGTTACGGGAGCAGAAATTTTTATGTCATTATGAAGACACTATTAGAATACATGGCCAGCAGATGGCACTCTTACCTTTGTGCTCATAGGACGGAGTGTCTGAGCCTGGGCTGAGTTCGCGGATGGCTTGCTTGCCGACACGTGCATTTCCCTATTTTCATTCAAACACGGTTTTATAACAAAGCAATGAAGTTATTTTTACTGTGATGGAAGAAAGTGGATGAATGGACAAAACCATACTCTAGATGGTCTGTTCAATGATTTGTTAGCACGTGAGAATTGCTAAGATCCATAGGGACAGAAACTGCTCTTCCAGCAAATGTAAGCTCGGAATTGAGTCCACGTCTTCCGTCCTTATTTATAAACCTCCACCCCCTCTCGCCCCGCATCTTAATCTGATAAATCCAGCTGGGCAGACAATAGGATGAGAACAAAGCGCTTTTCTTCCTTTGTGTTTTGGATTTCATACTCTCTTGGAATCCGAGTCTTCAAGGAAATTTAAGGTTGTCTGGTTGAACATGAAAACTCTGAGAAGAGGAAACAGAGGCCCAGTGAAGTTAGACAATCTGTCTGATCTGACGGTGGAGACTTTTGCTTTCAGTGACGAACAGCGACGGTCACTGCCACTCTCTCTTGTCTGAGCAGATCTGTCCCTGGCAGCTTTTTTTGTTTGTTTGTTTGTTCGTTTGTTTTTTTGAGGTAGGGTCTCACTCTGTCCCAGGCTGGCCTGGAACTCACTATGTAGTCTCAGGGTGGCCTTGAACTCATGGCGATCCATCCTACCTCAGCCTCCAGAGTGCTGGGATTAAAGGCTTGCGCCACCACACCCGGCTTGTTCTTGTTCTTGTTCCTGCTGTCTTAAGTGTTTTTGTTGTACGTTACTCTGTCATTTCCCCTGGTGGTATGGAGGGCAAGGGAGACTCGACCATTCACTGGTGAAGATCAATTGTTTTGTCATGCCATGTCTGTTTTGGCTTTATTTCATAAAATTCATGTAGAAAGCAGCCAAGATTCTAGCAATGTATCACAGACATATCTTACTTTATTATTCTTAGTTTTTTTTTTTTTTTTTTTTTACTATTTTATTTTATTTTTTGTTTTTCGAGGTAGGGTCTCACACTAGCTCAGGCTGACCTGGAATTCACTATGTAGTCTCAGAGTGGCCTCGAACTCATGGCGATCCTTCTACCTCTGCTTCCCAAGTGCTGAGATTAAAGGCGTGCGCCACCACGCCCAGCTACTTATTTATTTATTTTTTACATTTTTGGTGCGCTTGTGCGTGGTCTCAGGGTGGCATCAAGCTCAGTTGAGGTAGGAGGCTCGCCCTAAGACTTGGATTCCAAGAGAGTGTGAAATCCAAAATGCAAAGGAAGAAAAGTGCTTTGTTCTCATCCTATTCCAGGTGAATTCCTGGTCAGCCTGGGCTAGCGCGGGACCCTAACTCGAAAAATCAAAACAAACAAACAAACAAACAAACAACCAAAAGAACCCTTTTCTGCCAGAGTGAAGGAATTCTACAATTTCCAGTACTAGTAATTTTGGCAGTCGTGATCAAATGCAACGTGGATTGTGGTGTTGGCCTGGCTCTGGGAACATGCCAAGTGTCAAGGTGTTTCTCTCAGCACACCTCCTGTCCCTTACTTAGAGTGGTAAGAGAGCCGAGGACCTGACATGAGGCAAGAGCTGGCCCAAGGTCAACGTTCCCTGTTGTCGCTAGCCACTGAGCTGTTTGGTGTTTGAGCACGTGAGTTCCACGAGGAGGTGGTCCTCAATGCCATTCTCTTCTTCTATGGGGGGCGGGTGGGCGCTGATTAAGACCCAAAGCTGTGCAGGGTCCGGCTAAAGCTTTTGATCCCTTAGGTGCTGTGAAGAGCGGTGTGCAGGTGTTTATTTTCCCCCCTCAAGTTCACCACCCTTACTTCCAGCCTCTGGAAGCCCAGCCATCTTTGGGGCCTACAGTGGCAAACCTGCTTGGTCTGTGCTCTTGAGGACTCAGAGCCCAGAAGGAGCCATTCAGGGGCCGGTCAGGTCAATGTGCTGGTCCGTGGGGGACTATTCCAGAGACATTAAAAAATATTTTATTTATTTATTTATTTGACAGAGAAAGAGGGAGAGAGAGAGCGAGAAGGAGGAGGAGGAGGAGGAGAAGAAGACGAAAGAGAGATTGGGTGCGCCAGGGCCTCCAGCCGCTACAAACAAACTCTAGATGTGTGCGCCCCCTTTGGCTTTACATGGATCCTGGGGAATCGAACCTGGGTCCTTTGGCTTTGCAGGCAAATGCCTTAACCACTAAGCTTCAGTCCTGCTTTTCCTTCTATGATTTCTCTGTGCTCCAGTGAGTGAGTTGGCTCTGGGGCCTGCACAGCATCTCAGGCCATCCAGTGGCAGGCCAGGAGCCCTTCCCTCCTCCACCCTCACTGTGGCAAGTTAAATCTGCAGGGGGCGGGGATGTGGGGAATATGGACACCAGGAGGAGGGTCCACCTGGAGCTGGGGAAGCCACCCGGCAGCTGCTCCAGAACTTGTCTTGGGCAATTGCACTTGCCAATCAAAGGATGGAAACATTGGGGGTCAACACCTGCATTTGTGAATTTAGAGTGCCTCCGTTTAATAGGTTGTAGGTTTGATGTCACTTTCAAATTTCTCCAAACTACCCAAATTGAAGAGGCTTGCCCTCAGTGACAATGGGATCTTTGGAGATCTGGACACATGAGCAGAGGGCATTCCGGATCCCCATCTTTTTAGCCCAGGCTGACCTGGAATTTACTGTGTCATCTCAGGGTGGCCTTGAACTCACGGCGATCCTCCTACCTCTGCCTCCCCAGTGCTGGGATTAAAGGCGTGCACCACCATGCTCGGCTGGAATCTCACACATCTTAACCTAAATGGAAACACACCAAAAGACATCGGCACCTTGGCACCTTTGAAAAAAGTTGGATTAGGCCTGGAGAGATGGCTTAGTGGTTAAGGTGCTTGCCTGAGAAGCCTAAGGACCCAGGTTTCATTCCCCAGGACCCACATAAGCCAGATGCATGAGATGGTGCATGTGTCTGGAGTTCGTCTGCAGTGACTGGAGGCCCTGGCACACCCATTTTCTCTCTCTTTCTTTTCCCCACTCAAGAAAATGAAACAATTTTTTTTTTTTAAAAAAAAGTCTGATTTTCTGAAAATCCTGGATCTGTTTAACTGTCAGGTCACTAACCTGAATGACTCCCCAGAGAGTGGCTTCAAGTGCCTGCCCCAGCTCACCTACGTGGATGGCTGTGACAGGGAGGCCCAGGGAGCCCATGATTCACACGGAGAGGTGGATGGTGTGGATGAGGAGCAAGAGGGTGAAGAAGGAGATGAAGGTGAGGAGGAGGAAGATGGTGAGGAGGAAACGTTTGATGAAGAAGGTGGAGAAGGGGAAGATGGTGAAGTCAGTGGTGAGGACCAAGAATTTGGACGTGTTGGAGAAGTTGATGAAGATGAGGATAAAGAGGACGAACAGATCAGGAGAGGCAAAAACAGAGAGAGAGAGAACAGGTGATGAAATGACTGGGCTGAAGAGATGGCTTAGTGGTTAAGGCACTTGCCTGTAAAGCCTAAAGACCCAGGTTTGATTCCCCAGAACCCATGTAAGCAAGATGCACAAGGTAGCACATGTGTCTGGAGTTCATTTACAGTGGCTGGAGGCCCTGGTGCGCCCAATTCTCTCTCATCTGCCTCTTTCTCTCTCTTGAATAAATAAATAAAAATATTTAGGAAAAAAAAAGACCCAAGTGATCTGCAGAAATAGAATTGTCCAGTATTGGTTGGACTGCACATGGATTTGGTAGCTGTTTTCCTTCCTTCCTTCCTTCCTTCCTTCCTTCCTTCCTTCCTTCCTTCCTTCCTTCCTTCCTTCCTTCCCTTCCCTCCTTCCTTCCTTCCTCCTTTCCTTCCTTCCTTCCTTTCCTTCCTTCCTTCCTCTCTCCCTCCTTTCCTCTCTCCCTCTCCCTCCCTCTCTCTCTCTATTTCTTTCTCTGTCTCTCTGGGATTGGTGAGTTAACTGTCCGTGGCTACCAGTTACACTGGGATTGTAAAAACATTTTTATTTTCTGTACAACAGCAACACAAAGCTTTGTAAATAAAATCTTAACATTTTGGGTATGTTTCTTTTTCATGCTTTTCTTTTTTTGTTGGTTTGTTTTTTTCCACATCAGGAAATTTTACGTGACAACTGCCAACAAAGCATTTCTTTTTAAAACTTTTTTGGTTTATTTTGTATTTATTTATTTGACAGCGACAGACAGAGAAAGAGGCAGATAGATAGAGAGAGAATGGGCACACCAGGGCCTCCAGTCACTGCAAACGAACTCCAGATGCATGTACCCCCTCGTGCACCTGGCTTATGTGGGTACTGGAGAATTGAGCCTCGAACTGGGTCCTTAGGCTTCATAGGCAAGCGCTTAACCACTAAGCCATCTCTCCAGGCCAGACAAAGTATTTTTTAAGTGAAATAAACATATCACTCTTTGATTAAAAAAAAATTGTACATGTCCTTTCTGCATTGGTGCAGGTCGGCTGTCATCCTTCTGCTTGCTTCCTCCTGTAGGGAGCGCCATGGAGCAGACACCCCCAGGGAACACCAAGTCTGAAGTACATTATGGGCAGGAAGTTTATACACAGGGAACTGAATTCCATGTAACACACACCTCAAGCTACGACCAGCCTTCTTTCCCTAGCCAGAATTCAGACATCTTGTATATCCTCATCAATCAGCTTGACCTTTTAACATCAATGGGCTAAAAAAAAAAAAAAAGATTGTTTTTCTCTCAGGGAACACAGAAGAATGTCTGGGAAAAGAGAGAAAGAAAGAGAGAGGGAGAGAGAGAGGAGAGAGATACCTTATATCTTTTGTAAAATTTTATTTTATTTTTTTAGCTTTAGTTTTTCTGGAGGGTTACTCTTATATCTTTTGTAATTTTTAAATGTTTTTACGCCATCCTCCTTTGAGTGAGGGAGAGAAATGCCTGGCTCTTTTGGAGGGAGGTATTTGAGGAGAGAAAGAGAGGGAGGGAAGGAGAGAGAGAGAGAGAGAGAGAATGGGTGTTGCAGAGCCTTCAGCCACTGCAAATGAACTCCAGACACATGCACCACCTTGTGCATCTGGTGGGTCCTGGGGAATCAAACCTGAGTCTTTTGGCTTTTGCAGGCAAACACCTTAACCTCTAAACCATCACTCTGGCCTGAAATCTTGTATCTTTTTGGACATGGACTTCTCAACAAGAGGTGTCAGACACGGGCTGATTTCCCCACAATCTGGTCTGTTTTCATGACGCTTCACTTTATTTGAGTCATAACTTTTTGGATGGTGACGCAGCAGGAAGACCCAGATTTCCAGAGGCCGATGCTTCTGGTTGTTAAAGTTAAGCAGGCCCAGGGGGCGTCCCGCTGGGTGGAAAAATCGGTTGCATTTGAAGTGGACAACTGTGAGGGTAGAAGACTGGAGAGTGGGGGTAGAAGAGCCGGCTGTGTTAACCCAGCACTCCCACTGCCGAACATGCTTGCCGCTGCTCAGCCTTCTATTGCGAACTTGATTTCTTGTCTTCTCAGAACCCCTCAGCTTCCTATAAAATAGAATTTGCACTTACTGCCTGCTTACTCCTTAGGGATTCTGGAGAATTCCCTGGGTTAATTTATGCTAAGTGCTCGTTCTAGTCCATGACAACAGAAATGAGAGTTATCAAGACGTCACCCAGAGAATTGAACATTCCCTCATTTCCCTTGGCAAAACGTTGTTCTCAATATGTCTTGTAGAACAGGATTTATGAAAAAATGCAAACTGGAAAACACTGCTGTGAAGCAAAAAGCTGGTCAGGTTTGTGAGGGAGAGAGACAAACATCGTGGCGGATCCACTCTCTTTCTTTCTCAACCACTGGTGGCTCAACAGCTGGCTTTGGAGTTCTGTCCAGCTCACTGTGCCCACGACCAACCTGAGGGAATTCACTGGGCAGCTCTCTTCCCAACACTGTGCTGGGGGCATCGTGACAGTGGCCTGGGGTGGGTCACACTGGGAGTGTTGACAAATAAGGCAGTGACTGCAAATGACAGTGGGTTCATAGACATTTACCAGCGTGTGACTGTCTGAGAATCACATTTAAAGTAGATTGTTGAATAATTTAGGTGTTAAGAAAAAAAAAAAAGATGACTATACAGACCTGGAGCATTTTTACTCCAACTTCAAAGAGAGAGAGAGAGAGAGAGAGAATGAATATGATTCAAAATTGGGACTCATTCTGTCCCTCCAACATGCTTTTTTTTTTTTTTTTTGGTTTTCCGAGGTAGGGTCTCACTCTGGTTCAGGCTGACCTGGAATCCACTATGAGGTCTCAGGGTGGCCTCGAACTCTCAGCGATCCTCCTACCTCTGCCTCCCGAGTGCTGGGATTAAAGGCGTGCGCCACCACGCCCGGCTCCAACATGCTTTAATAATTGCTTTAGCCTCACATGGTGGAGCACGCCTTTAATCCCAGCACTTAGGAGGTTGAGGTAGGAGGATCGCTGTGAGTTCGAGGTTAGCCTGAGACTACATAGTAAATTCCAGGGCAGCCTGAGCTAGAGTGAGACCCTAAGTGGAACCCCACCCCAAACACAAGATAGTAATTAAAATGCCACCACTACATTTGCCAATGAAAGGTAGCTGTGCAGGTAGTAATGATACTCAATCCTTATAGCAGTCAGCCATTTTGCTCTCCAGAGAAAACCCAAGAAAACAAGCAAGAAAATCTTCCTGTTTAAATTTTGTTTCCACGAATAATTTAAGTAGAGCTCTTTGGGTCTCACCTTCTTTGCTTTCTTTCCCCTAACGCTGCTATAAGTCAGTCTAAATTACTTGGCCAGTTACTGCAGATTTTAAAATATTTATTTATGTGTGTGTGTGAGAGAGAGAGAGAGAGAAAGAGAGAGAGAGGAGGAGGAGGAGGAAGGCAAAGAGAATGGGCACACCAGGGACTCCAGTCACTGCAAACAAGCTCCAGACACATGTGCCAACAAGTTCCTGCAGATTTTAAAAGGATATTGTACTAAGCCCCAGGGAGGCAAGGGGATTAGAGGAAATAATGAATTAATGACCACACAAGGTGCTGTCAGAGAAAAACTCCTCTTCTCCCAAAGCATCCAACTTCAGTGACACAAGTTCTCTGAACTTCGCTGGGTAACAGCAAATGAATCCTCATGTTCATTAGGCCCACAGTGAAAGGCAGAGTTTATTTATTTTTGTATAGTGCTATTACATTTTGAAATTGGATGGCTAAACAGTATGCATTAGAAGCTGAGGATGGTGTTAGCCCTTTAGGAAGCTGAACTAGCAACAACAGTGAAACATACCTTCCCATGAGAGGGTAAGCGAGCTGCTCAGGATGGCCAGGGGCCTTTCCTAAATATGTAAGACTGGACTGTTATTGATGTCCACTTTAAAAATGTTTTATTTGGGGCTGGAGAGATGGCTTAGCGGCTAAGGCGCCTGCCTGCTTAAGCCTAAGAACGCTGGTTCCAATGTCCAGCGGTTCCAATCTCCAGGTCTCACGTTTTAGCCAGATGCAAAGTGAGGCAAGGGCACAATGCCGCACTTGACCACAAGGGGGCGCACACATCTGGATTTCGTTCACAGCAGCTGAGAGACTGCTGGCATGCCCATCTCTGTCTCCCTCTCCCTGTCTATCTCTCTCTGTCTCTCTCTCCAAAAATAAATAAAAAATAATTTAAAAAATGTTTAATTTGGGCTGGATTGATGGCTTAGGGCTTAAGGTGCCTGCCTCCTAAGCCTAAGAACGCTGGTTCCAATCTCCAGGTCCCACGTTTAGCCAGATGCAAAGTGACGCAAGGGCGCAATGCCGCACTTGACCACAAGGGGGCGCACACATCTGGATTTTGTTCACAGCAGCTGAGACACTGCTGGCGCGCCCATCTCTGTCTTCCTCTCTCTCTCTCTGTCTCTCTCCAAAAAAAAATTATTTATTTATTTATTTTGAGAGAGAGAGGTAGAGAGAGAGAGAGAGAGAGAGAGAGAGAGAGAGAGAGAGAGAGAGAATGGGCATGCCAGGGCCTTCAGGGTTGCTGTGAATGAACTCCAGATGTGTGCACCCCCTTGTGCACGTGTGTGACATTGCATGCTTGCATCACTGTATGTCTGGCTTACGTGGGACCTGGAGATTCGAATAGGAGTTCTTAGGCATCACAAGCAAGCTCCTTAACCACTAAGCCATCTCTCCAGACCTTGATGTCCGCTTTCCTTAGGAAGATGCCCGCACAGCTTTCGAACCTCAGGAGCCTCTCAAATTGGCCTTGTTCAGATATGTTAGAGTCCAGTGTGAGCCACAGGTGAACAGCAGTGCTGAGCCCCAACAGTAAAATAGATGCTATTCCTCTGCATGTGCTTCGTCGTGTGTGCGCATATGTACACGTGTGTACTCACACTTCTGCATGTAGACTGGAAGACAACCTGGTGCCATCCACCAATTTTTTAATTTTAGTTTACATTAAATTAAATTAAATTAATTTATTTATTTTGGTTTTTCAAGGGTCTTGCTTTAGCCCAGGCTGACCTGGAACTCACTATGTAGTCTCAGGGTGGCCTCGAACTCACTGTGATCCTCCTACCTCTGCCTCCCGAGTGCTGGGATTAAAGGAGTGCGCCACCACGTCCAGCCCACCTATTTTTTAAAAAAATTATTGTGTTTTTTTTTATTTGAGAGAGAGAGAAAGAGGGAGGGAGAGAGAGAGAGAGAGAGAGAGAGAGAGAGAGAGAGAGAGAGAGAGAGAGGGAGGGAGAATGGGTGTCTTAGGGCCTCCAGCCACTGCAAATGAACTCCAGATGCATGCACTCTCTTGTGCATCTGGCTTACGTGGGTCCTGGAGAATTGAACCTGAGTCCTTTGGCTTTACAGGCAAGCACCTTAACAGCTAAGCTATCTCTCCAGCCCCTACTTATTTTTTGAGGCACAGTCTTATTGATATGGAACTCACCATGTAGTCTAGGCTGGCTGGATCTGCTTATCTCTGCCTCTCCAGTGGTGGGATTACAAGCTCAAGGTCATATCACCATGCCTGCTTTCCTTTCTTCCCTTCCTTCCTTCCTTCCTTCCTTCCTTCCTTCCTTCCTTCCTTCCTTCCTTCCTTCCTCCCTCCCTCCCTCCCTCCCCCCTCCCTCCCTCCATCCCTTCCTTCCTTCCTTTCTTCCTTTCCTCTCTGTCTCTCTCCCTCTCTGTCTCTCTCTCTCTTTCTTTCTTTCCTTTTGGTTTTTCGAGGTAGGGTCTTGCTCTTTCCCAGGCTGACCTGGAATTCACTATGTAGTCTCAGGTCAGCCTTGAACTCTTGGCGATCCTCCTGCCTCTGCCTCTGGAGTGCTGGAATTAAAGGCATGCACCACCATGCCCGGCTTCTTCTTCTTCTTTTTTAAAAGTTTTTTAAAAAGATTTTATTTTTATTTATTTATTACAGTCAGAGAGAGAGAGAGAGAGAGAGGGAGAGAGAGAGAGTGTGAGAATGGGCACGCCAGCCACTGCAAACAAGCTCCAGACGCTGTGCCACCATGTGCATCTGGCTTGTGTGGGACCTGGAGAATTGAACCTGGGTCCTTAGGCTTTGCAGGCATGCGCCGTAACTGCTAAGCCATCTCTCCAGCCCTCTCCCCTTTAAACATGGATCTGAGGCTCAAATTCAGGTCCTCATGCTTGCAAGGCAAGCACTTTTCCCATGGGGCAATCTCCCCAGCTCTCTGTGTGTCTCTATATACCTCTTCTCTCCTTCTGGGAAAGAGATGTCCCAGCCTGAGAGTCGTGCATCATCATATTTCATAGCCTTATACATGGGCATAGTTACCCTCCCCACCAAATGTCTCATATTTTATTAGAGGGACATTGTGGATGTTTGAGGGTGAGAGATGTATATGACTGGGGTTTTCCTTTGAGCCCCAGCATATCAGATCCTAAAGTTCTTTTACTTAGGTACACTTCACAGGTAAAATATATATAACCTTTAGAATTTATCTCACTTGCCCAATATAGTTGAGAAAAATGCTCAGATTTCTGACACCCAGGAAAGTACAACAATTTGAAGTTAGGATACTTGATCATTTTTTTTTTTTTTTGAGAGAGAGAGAGAGAGAGAGAGAGAGAGAGAGAGAGAAAGGAAGAAACAGAGAGAGATTGGGTGCTCCAGGGCCTCTCAGCCACTGTGAACGAACTCCAGATGTGTGCGCTCCCTTGTGCATATGTGCGACATTGTGTGCTTATGTCTCTTTTGTGTCTGGTTAAATGTGGGACCTGGAGATTCTAACGGGCGTTCTTAGGCTTCGCAGGCAGGCGCCTTAACCGCTAAGCCAACTCTCCAGCCCTACTTGATCATTTGTAAGTCAAGGTATTTCAAGTCCAGCCATTATAGTTTCATGCACTGGAGATTATTTATGGGAGCAGTTATTAACTAGACAATTGTTGAAGTCATATGTACGTCTATGAAATAAAGGAGGATTTAAAATAATCAGAATGCTAGGAGCAGCAATACTTAATCTTTCACTCACCCTTTTCCTGTTCCTGGAACTGCGACAACCAGGCTTTTAAGGGATTGTTGGTTGAGAAAATCTACTGTCACACGGCTTGTGCATTTCCGAGGCCGACGTGAGCATGCTGGCTCTGATTCTGTGGACTTCACCTCCCACACAGCAGTTCTCACATCATATAAAACCGTGTAAACTAGCACCAAGAGGGGGCAGCCACGGATTGAGCCGAGGACGGAAGGACGACTTTTGGAAAGACATGCGTTCTGAGCCAAGTTTTGACATATGGTTCCGTGGCTTGATGCCATGGTGTGTGTTCACAACGTGGATATACATAGGTTGACGAATTTCGAAATCTTAACAAGAAATTGGAAGGAAGCAAATGCCACTTGTACTAACTCAAATTTACAAGACGAGTAATTGATCACATTTCCTGTTCCGTCATTCCCTGTAGTCCAGCAGGACACTGCTGACAAAATGTTCATGAACGACTGCTTTGGCTTGAATACCTTCCTTCCTTCTTCCTATCACCTTCCTGAACTTTTTTTTTTTTTTTTTAAACCAGGCCCAACAGACTGCCTTTTTTTTTTTTTTTTTTTGTCTTTGTTTTTGTTTTATCAAGGTAGGGTCTCACTCTAGCCCAGGCTGACCTGGAATTCAGTATGTAGTCTCAGGATGGCCTTGAACTCACAGTGATCCTCCTACCTCTGCCTCCCCAGTGGTGGAATTAATGGCATGCGCCACCACTCCCAGCCAGACTGCCTTTTTTTTTTTTTTTTTAAGATTTTATTATTTATTTATTTATTAGAGACAGAGAGAGGGAAAGAGACAGAGGGAGAGTGAGAATGGATGTGTCAGGGCCTCTAGCCACTGCAAATGGACTCCAGATGCATGTGCCCCCTTGTGCATCTGGCTTATGTGGGACTTGGAGAATTGCACTGGGGTCCTTAGGCTTCATAGGCATGTGCCTTAACTGCTAAGCCATCTCTCTAGCCCCAGAAAGGGTCTCACTCTAGCTCAGGCTGACCTGGAAATCACTATGTAGATTCAGGGTGGCCTCTAACTCACGGTGATCCTTCTACCTCTGCCTCCTGAGTGCTGGGATTAAAGGTGTGCGCCACTACGCCCGGCTCAGAATACCTTCTTTTAATGACAGAGAGAGAGAGAGAGAGAGAGAGAGAGAGAGAGAATTGGCACGTTAGGGCCTCCAGCAATTGCAGTTGAATTTCAGACACGTGCACCCCCTTGTGGGCATGTGTGACTTTGCGTGCTTTCATCACTGTGCGTCTGGCTTATGTGGGACCCAGAGAGTCCACCATGAGTCCTTAGGCTTCGCAGGCAAGCACCTTAGCCACTAAGCCATCTCTCCCACTTCCTGAACTTTGCTTCACACTTCTGTCACCTTTGTTCAGCAGAACGTGTTCATGATCTTGGTCTCCCTGGCTTGTCAGGCTCTTGTGGCTATTGGCTGCATTAATTCTATATGTATTTTATTTTATTTTATATTTTATTTATTTGAGAGAAAGAGGGAGAGAGAGAGAGAGAGAGAGAGGGAGAGAATGGGTGCACCAGGGCATCCAGCCACTGCAAACAAACTCCAGATGTGTGTACACATCTTGTACATCTGGTTTATGTGGGTCCAGGGGAATCGAACCTGGGTCCTTTGGCTTTGCAGGCAAACTCCTTAACCGCTAAGCCATCTCTGCAGCCCCTGGCTGCATTCATTCTAATGAAGATTGCCTGCTTTTACATTCAGCTCTCTTTGATTGCTTCTAAGCCATGCCATATTTTGTCTGTATGTGATTTGTGCACACACATGTATGCATGTGAGTGCACACATGTGGGTGCATGTGTGTGTACATGTAGAGAGGCTAGAGGGGTAACATCAGGTGTCTTCTTTGTTTGTTATCCTCTTTGCTTCGCTGAGGCAGGGTCTCTCACTTGAACCCAGAGCACACTGCTTCAGCGGGGATAGCTCGTGAGCTTGCCCTGGGCAGTCCCTGTCCCTACCCCCAAGCACTGGAATTACAGGGGCCTCCATACCTTCCTAGCCTCTGTGTGGGTGCTGGGGATCTGAAGTCTGGTCTTCATGCACAGCAAGCCCTTTTCTTAGCGAACCATCACCCTAGCCCACGCCATGCCATCTTTATTGATCACACTTTTAAAAAGGTTTTTAAAATATTTTGTTTATTTATTTATTTGAGAGAGAGAAAGAGGCAGAGAGAGAGAGAGAGAAAGAGAGAGAGAGAATGGGCATGCCAGGGCCTCCAGCCACTGCAAATGAACTCTAGATGCATGCCCCCTTGTACAGCTGGCTTTCGTGGGTCCTAGAGAATCGAACCAGGATCCTTTGGCTTTGCAGGCAAACACCTAACCACTAAGCCATCTCTCCAGCCCCACACTTTCTTATTCCAAACACCTTTACCCCTCCCTTTGTAAATTCAACAATACATGCTATTGAGCTTTAAAAAAAATAAAGATATCTATGGGCTGGAGAGATGGCTCAGCGGTTGGGGCACTTGCCTACAAGGCTAATGACTTGGGTTCGATTCCCCAGCACCTACATAGAGCCCAGGAGTGGTGTATGCATTTGGAGTTTATTTGCAATGGCTAGAGACTTGGCATGCCCATTTCTCTCTCTCTCTCTTTCTGTTTCTCTCTCTGTCTCGCTCTGCTTGTAAATAAAAATAGAAAAGATCTTTATTATTTTACAGACAGAGAACGGGACAAAGAGAGAACGGGACAAAGAGAGAACGGGACAAAGAGAGAACGGGACAAAGAGAGAACGGGTGTGCCCAGGGCCTCTTGCCACTGCAAAGAACTCCAGATGCACGTGCCACTTTGTACCTCTGACTTCACGTTAGTACTGGGAAATTGTAACCTCTGAGTTTTGCAATGAGCATGGGAGGAGGTGTTACTGACAAGCTTGTGGCAGATACAAATCTAATCCAGGGGGTCAAATACTCTGAAGAGGCCAGGAGTTCCCTGTAGGCAGAGGGGCTTCCTGACTCCTCCCTCTGGGTTCCATGGCCGCCAGGTAGCATCTATTGATGCTGTGATGGAAACCAACAGAAACCAAAGAAATTCAGAAAATCATATGGACATACTTGAAGAATATATATGCCTCTAAGTTTGAAAACCTGAAAGAAATGGATGACTTCCTTGATTCATATGACCTACCAAATTTAAATCAAGATGAGATAAACCATTTAAACAGACCTATAACAACTACAGAGATCCAAGCAGTTATAAAAAGTCTCCCAACTAAAAAAAGTTCCAGGCCCAGATGGATTCACTGCTGAATTTTACCAGACATTCCTGGAAGATCTAACACCAATGCTTCTCAAACTATTCCATAAAATAGAAAAGGCAGGAATTCTACCTAAATCCTTCTATGAAGCCAGCATCATCCTGATACCCAAACCAGACAAAGACAGAATAAAAAAAGAAAATTACAGACCAATCTCCCTCATGAACATAGGTGCAAAAATTCTCAACAAGATACTGGCAAACAGAATACAAGAATATATCAGAAAGATTATTCACCTCGACCAAAGTAGGCTTTATCCCAGAGATGCAGGGATAGTTCAACATATGCAAATCCATAAATGTAATACACCACATAAATGGTCTGAAGGACAAAGATCACATGGTCATCTCAATAGATGCAGAAAAGGCATTTGACAAAATCCAACATCCCTTCATGATGAAAGTATTACAGAAACTGGGAATAGAAGGAACATATCTCAACATAATAAAAGCTATTTATGACAAACCTACAGCCAACATAATACTAAATGGGGAAAAACTGGAAGCTTTTCCTCTAAATTCAGAAACAAGACAAGGGTGTCAACTTTCCCACTTCTATTTAATATAGTACTGGAAGTCTTAGCTATAGCAATAAGGCAAGAGACACTCATAAAAGGGATACAAATTGGAAGGGAAGAAATCAAATTATGGTTATTTGCAGACGATATGATTCTATGCATAACAGACCCTAAAGACTCCACCAGCAAACTGTTAGAGCTGATAAAAACACTTTTAGCAACATAGCAGGTTACAAAATAAACACACAGAAATCAGTAGCTTTTCTATACACTAACAACAAACGTGCAGAGGATGACATCAGGCTTCTTTTTGATGTACCCCAAGGGACGCTGTCCCTAATGTTTGCTCAAGGGCTTCTTCCTGCTTGTGACCTGGCCAGAGCTGTGTACTGTGTGACGCTGGTGACACACTCAGGACGTCCTGAGTTACCTGCAGACAGATGTTTACACCACCGTGTCTCTTGTTCTGGATGGCCATCAAAGTCTCTGCTCCATGTCCTGCGTTTACCACACTTATGGGAAGGGGAGCCGTTCAGGAGTTTAATGTACAGTGTTCTTTGACTCCTTTTGTCTGGAGCCCAGATGATTGATGGGCCATGTGATGGGCTTCGTGCCTCAGCAAGAAAAATTCTGCTAAAGGGGGCTGGAGAGATGGCTTAGTGGTTAAGGCGCCTGCCTCCTAAGCCTAAGAACCGGGTTCCAATCTCCAGGTCCCACGTTTAGCCAGGTGCAGTGATGCAAGGGCGCAATGCCGCACTTGACCACAAGGGGGCACACACATCTGGATTTCGTTCACAGTAGCTGAGAGACTGCTGGCGCGCCCGTTCTCTATCTGTCTCCCTCTCCCTCTCTCTCTGTCTGTCTCTCTCTGTGTCTCTCTCTAAAAATAAAAAAAAATTCTGCTAAAGGCGCGAAAATGAGGAGGAGGGACTATTCAGAGATCTAAAGTAGTTCTTTCCTCTCTCTCACTGGTGTTTTGGAAAGCCTTGCTTTTCTTCCTTCTTTGATGCATTTTTTTTCTTTTCTTTTTTCTTTTTTTCAAGGTAGTGTTTTACTCTAGCCCAGGCTGACCTGGAATTAACTATGTAGTCTCAGCATGGCCTTGAATTCACGGCAATCCTCCTACCTCTGCCTCCTGAGTGCTGGGATTAAAGGTGTGCGCTACCACACCTGGTGGCTCTATGCATTTTTTTCTTTTGGTTTTTAATTGTTATTTATTTATTAGAGACACAGAGAGGGAGAGAGGGAGAGAAAGAGAGAGGGGGGGGGGGAGAATGGGCATGCCAGGACTTCTAGCCACTGCTAGCAAACTCCAGACACATGCAACACCTTCTGCATCTGGCTTTCATGGGATCTGGAGAATTGAACCTGGGTCCTTAGGCTTGGCAGGCAAGTGCCTTAACCACTGATCTATCTCTCCAGCGGATCTTCCTGCTTCTATTAAGATGTCTAGGTAGACTTCAGAGGTGTCTGGGATTGCTGGTTTTCCTCATCTCATTCCCATAGCAAAGTACCTTTAATGACTCAGCCAGTTTCCCATTCTCACTTTATTTAATTTTTTTTTTTTTCTGAGGTAGGATCTCACTGTAGCCCAGGCTGACCTGGAATTCACTATGTAGTCTCAGAGTGGCCTCGAACTCATGGCAATCCTCCAACCTCTGCCTCCCAAGTGCTGGGATTAAAGGATTGTGCAACCATACCCAGCTCCACTTTATTTATTTATTTATTTATTTATTTATTTATTTATTTATTTATTTATTTGAGATGGGATCCCTCTTGGAATTGGAGCTCACCAATCTGGTCAGACTAGCTAGTGAGCATATCCCAGGGATTTTTCTGTCTATGCCTTCCCAGCACACCCCACCACGCTTAGTGCTGGGTTCCAGGCACACACCATGCTTAGCGCTGAATGTGGATTCTGGAGATGGGCACTCGGTCCTCATACCCTTGTGGCAAGCACTTTACCCTCTGATTCATCTCCCCACACCCCAAGCTAGGTCATTCTTGAGGCACACACCATGCTTAGCGCTGAATGTGGATTCTGGAGATGGGCACTCGGTCCTCATACCCATGTGCAAAGATGGGTTCATTCTTGAGGCAAAGATGGTGTCTCTAGCCCAAGCAGATGGATTGAGGTTGCCCCCAGTAACATGTTCCAATGTGGAAATAATATCGTGAAATTTTTATAGTTACAAGGCGAGAGAAACTCATAAATCAAAGCCTTTTCCAGATACACTGGTGGGAACTCCGTGTCGGTTGGTTACAACAAAGCAGGGGAATCTGCTATAGGGTTCAGGGGCTGTCTGATAGCATTTTTAGCCCTTGGGTTGGTGGCAGCTGGTGGTCTGCAAGTTAATACATCCCAAAAGCTTTGGCCTGTTCATCAGAGGATATTAGGTCACACACACAGGTGGGCAATGAATGGCCATGAAGGGGGCTGAAGGTAGCCTGACAGTTTGGTCTTGGATGGGCACCACCCCACCCCAGCTCTACAACATGATCTTCCGATAAGTTGACCAGCCTTGTAGACTCTTTTAACATTTAAAAAATATTTCTTAATTTCTTTATTTGAGAGAGGGAGAGGGGGAGATAGAGATAGATAGATAGATAGATAGATAGATAGATAGATAGAGAGAGAGAGAGAGAGCGAGGCACAAATAGGCAGAATGAGAACACCAGGGCCTCTATCCAGTGCAAACAAACTGCAGATGCATGCTCCACCTTGTGCATCTGGCTCCCGTGGGTACTGGGGAATCAAACCTGGGTCCTTAGGCTTCTCAGGCAAGTGCCTTAAACACTAAGCCATCTCTCTAGCCCAATTTTTTTTTTTTCTGGGCGCTTCAGTTCACAGTTTTTATATCTGGAGGTGAATAAAGTTCTTAGCATTTGCTGGTTTCAAAGGAGGGGTGTCTGAAGGTTCATGGGGGACTTCATCTGGGTGGGGATTGGGTAAAGGGTAGAAAGCTCTCTTTTATCTTATTCCAGTGTATCTCTTTGTTGTCTGATCTTAGGATTATTTTGTCCCTTCTTTTTTTTTTTTTTAAAGATTTTATTTATTTATTTGAGACAGAGAGAGGGATTTTATTTATTTATTTATTTATTTATTTATTTGAGACAGAGAGAGGGATTTTATTTATTTATTTATTTGAGACAGAGAAAGGGAGGGAGAGAGAGGGAGGGAGAGGGAGAGGGAGAGAGAGAGAGAGAGTGAGAATGGGTGCGCCATGGCCTCCAGCCACTGCAAATGAACTCCAGATGTGTGTGCCCCCTTGTGCATCTGGCTAACGTGGGACCTGGAGAATCGAACCGGGATCCTTAGGCTTCACAGGCATGGGCCTTAACCGCTAAGCCATCTCTCTAGCCCTTGTCACTTCTTTTTATGGGTATAATAGCCAAAATTTTATTTTATTTTTCAGTATTTGGAGTTGAACCCATGGCCTTAGGCACGTTAGGTGAACACTGTACATGGTGCCCACACACCACATTCTTGATGTATACGCAGTACATGGACATTCCTGTCCTGCACAGTCTGGATCTTTCTAGTCTTATATTCACCCCATAGTGTGCTGAGCTGCGGGAAAGCCCAGCATCTCCACCAGTAAACTAAACCGCTTCTGCAGCAAGCTTCCCCTTTACTTTGGGCAATGTCCCTTCAGTGTTGTTCATCATTCTGGACAGAGAGTAAACCGATTAAATACTGCAGCTGAAATAGCACCCCAAGTTCAATTTATGAAGTTCAGTTCACCACATGTTTTCATTGTCTTTTTGCGCCACTAAGAATCTCATTGTTTCTTGCAAATCATTTTCTTTTAAAAAAACATGTTTATATAAGATGGGATGTTCTTTAGCTGAAATAAATTTCAGCTGCATTTGAAATGAATTTTTGGAGACTGAATGCCTTTTAGGAGAAAATTTATTTAGGGGCCTGGAGAGATGGTTTAGTGGTTAAGGCGTTTGCCTGCAAAGCCAAAGGTCCCAGGATTGAGTCTCCAGGACCCACATAAGCCAGATGCACAAGGTGGTGCATGTGTTTAGTTTGTTTACAGTGCCTAGAGGCCCTGGTGTGCCCATTCTCTCTTTCTTTCTCTGCCTCTTTCTTTCCCAAATAAATAAAAATAAAAGTAATTTTATTTATTTTATTGTTAGTTGCTTATTTAGTAGATACAGAGACAGGGGACAGAGAGAGAGAGAATGGGCACGCCAGAGTCTCTAGTCACTGCAAACGAACTCCAGACGCATGCGCCACCATGTGCATCTGGCTTCCGTGGGACCTGCAGAATCGAACTGGGGTCCTTAGGCTTCACAGGCATGGACCTTAACTGCTAAGCCATCTCTCCAGCCCTAAAAGTAATTTCATAAAAAAGAAAATTTGAGCTGGGCATGGTGGTACACGCCTTTAATCCCAGCACTCAGGAGGCAGATGTAGGAGGATTGCCATGAGTTCAAGGACACCCTGAGACTACATAGTTAATTCCAGGTCAGCCTGAGCTAGAGCGAGAGCCTACCTCAAAAAAAAAAAATTATTTAGAATGCATTGAATTTCTGGGAGTAGGAATGACTGAAGTTGTGAGTGTGGCTTAGACAATGTCCACACAAAGCTTTGTCTTTGCTATTTCTCTGCTATTACCCAGTGGGTGTGCAGCTTGGGGCAGGCATGGAGCTTAGTAACCACAAAGACACTGCAAAAGGTGAAAAGCTGCAGTGATTGCAGCGAACATTTTTGAGTGCCAGTTGAAAGCAGAAGCTATCCAAGCACATTACATGTGTTCTGGTAGTTATTCTTTTACAAAACTTTTCATTGACAATTAAAAAAATTTTATTTATTTATTTGAGAGAGAAAGAGACAAAGTGTGGGGGGGGAGAATGGGTGCGTCAGGGCCTCCAGCCACAGCAAACGAACTCCAGACGCATGTGCCCCTTTGTGCATCTGTCTTACGTGGGTTCTGGGGAATTGAACTGGGGTCCTTTGGCTTTGCAGGCAAATGCCTTAACCACTAAGCCATCTCTCCAGCCCCTCACTGACAATTTTTTTAAAAAAAATATTTTTGTTTATTTTACCGGGTAGGGGGGCAGGCAGAGAAGGGCACACCAGGTGCTCTTGCTCCTGAAAATGAACTTCAGACACATGTGCCATTTTGTGCATCTGGCTTTACGTGGGTACTGGGGAATTGAACCTGGGTCAGTAAGCTGTGCAAGCAAGCAGGCTAGCAGCTTCAACTGCTTAACCATCTCCCCAGCATGATCATTGACAATTTTCATACACGTATATAATAGACCTCGGTCACAATCTCTTCCCAGTACTTTCTTTGGTTCCTCCCCCCACATATCCACCTTCTACTGAACCCCCTCTTCTTTTCAATGAGTCCTTCTTCTATTTTGATGTCCTTTTTTTTTTCTCTGTCATCCACGATGGAATGTTGATGGGCTCAGGATTATGCAGGTTACAAACAGACCCCTGCGTGGTCCCGAAAGTAACGGCCATTTCATGTCGGGAAGTGTTCCTCTTCATTCCTCCCCATCCTCTGGCTGTTTTCTTTCTGTCTTCTTTTGCAATGTTCCCCAAGTCTTGGAGGACATGACAGGCTGACTCATTTCTTGCTGAGGTCTCAACAGTCACAAGTTCTCAGCACGTGGATGAGTTTTGAGTCTCTTTAGCAGTCACCAGCAACTGCCAGAAAGCACCTTGTCTGACCAAAGGTGATAGCATTAATTATACTTTTAGACTGAAATGATCCTTTTTCTATGCCCAGTATTCTTAGGTTTGACCTCTTTATATTGTTCCAAGTGTTTTGAAAGTCTTTTGTGTATGTTTTTGCTTGTTTTTAAAATATTTTACTTATTTATTTGAGAGAAAGAGTAAGAGACAGAGAGAAAGAGAGAATGGGTGCGGCAGGGCCTCCAGCCACTGCAAATGAACTCCGGATGCATGTGCACCCTTGTGCATTTGTCTTACATGGGTCCTGGGGAATTGATCTGGGATCCTTAGGCTTTGCAGACAAATGCCTTAACTACTAAGCCATTTCCCCAGTACTTGTATTTTTTTTAAAGAGAGAGCAAGCTAGGAAGCGAGTGAGAGAGAGAGAGCGAGAATTGGAGCGCCAGAGCCTCCAGATGCTTGCGCCACCTAGTGGGCATGTGTGACCTTGCACTTGCCTCACCTTTGTGCATCTGGCTTATGTGGGTTCTGGAGAGTTGAACATGGGTCCTTAGGCTTTGCAGGCAAGTGCCTTAACTGCTAAGCTATCTCTCCAGCCCTACAGTCATAGTTAAAAAATTTTTTTTATTTTTTATTGACAACTTCTTTAATTGTAGACAATATCCCATGGTACTTCCCTCCCTCCTCCACTTTCCTCTTTGAAACTCCACTCTCCATCATATCCCCTCCCCCGCTCAATCAGTCTCTTTTCAGTTTGATGTCATGATCTTTTCCTCCTGTTATGATGGTCTTGTGTAGGTAGTGTCAGGCTCTGTGAGGTCATGGATAGCCAGGCCCCACAGTCATAGTTTTAGTTACAATGTCTTATTGCCATCCTTCAAAAGGAAGCAATTTCATTCCTTTTCCTTTGTGACCTTTTAAAATTTATTTATTTTTATTAATTATGAACTTTATTGTATAAACACCTTACATTTTGGTCATATTCCCATTGGGTCATATATATTCTTCTTCTTCTTCTTTTTTTTTTTGGTTTTTCAAGGCAGGGTCTCACTCTAGTTCAGGCTGACCTGGAATTCTCTGTGTAGTCTCAGGGTGGTGGAACTCTCGGTGATCCTCCTACCTCTGCCTCCTGAGTGCTGGGATTAAAGGCGTGCACCATCACGCCCAGCTTGTCTTTTTTTTCTTTTTCTGAGGTAGGGTCTCACTCTAGCCCAGGCTGGAACTTACTATGTAGTCTCAGGGTGGCTTTGAACTCACAGCGAGCCTCCTACCTCTGCCTCTTGAGCACTGGGATTAAAGACATCCGCCATCACACTCGGCTATATACACTGTATAGTTGCTCCCCTGCCCGCATTCCAATGAGGACCCTCAGTTGGTCACTGTGGGGTCATGAATGTACCAGTCAGTCTCAGTGGGGGGAGACAGTGCCTCAGAGTACACCTTCTCACCCTGTGGCTCTTACATTCTTTCCGCTCCCTCTTTTGCAATATTCCCTGAGCCTTGGAGGGTGTGTTATCAGCCTCGTGTTTTTCTGCTTTGATGAGTTTGGGACCCCTCAATGTCTACCGTCATCTCCCTGGGGGAGGTTTTCAGGGCAGCAGTGAGAGCCACACTCCTGTTTAATCCACCTCCTCTGTGATGTTGCCTGGACTCTGGTGCGTGCATGCGTGTTAGAGATGGCTTGTCTCATGCTAGGACGTGGGCTTTCATTTCTTGTGCTGGCGAGTCTTGTGTCTGCCCGATTATTAGCTGCTACCTGTAAAAAGCAGATTCTCTAACCAAGAGTAACAGCATCATAGAGCCAAGGAAATAAACTTTTCTATTTTTTAAAATTTTATTTATTTGTTATTATTATTTTTATTTATTTGACAGAATCAAAGAGAGAGAGAGAGAGAGAGAGAGAGAGAGAGAGAGAGAGAGAGAGAGAGAACAAGCATGGGCACGCCAAGGCCTCCAGCCACTGCAAACAAACTCCAGACGCATGTGCCACCCTGTGCATCTGGCTTATGTGGGTCCTGGGGCATTGAACCTGGGTCCTTTGGCTTTGCAAACAAATGCCTTAACTGTTAAACAATCCCTCCAGACCCTCTTTTTTTAAAAAATTATTTTTTAAGGTTTTTTATATTTAGAAATAAACTTTAAAAAAATTAATTTAGGGCTGGAGAGATGGCTTAGTGGTTAAGGCGCCTGCCTGCTAAGCCTAAGAACGCTGGTTCCAATTTCCAGCTGTTCCAATCTCCAGGTCCCACGTTTAGCCAGATGCAAAGTGACGCAAGGGCGCAATACCACACTTGACCACAAGGGGGGGCACACATCTGGAGTTCGTTCACAGCAGCTGAGAAACTGCTGGCATGCCCATCTCTATCTGTCTCCCTCTCCCTCTCTGTCTGTCTGTCTCTCTGTCTCTCTCCAAAAATAAATAAAATAATTAAAAAAAAAAAAAAATAAATTTATTTGAGAGAGCGCGTGAGAGAGAAAGAGGCAGACACACACAGAGAGAATGGGTGCGCCAGGGCCTCCAGCCACTGCAAGGTGATGCATGCACCACCTTGTGCATCTGGTTTGTGTGGGTCCTGGGTCATCGAACCTAGGTCCTTTGGCTTTGCAAACAAACGCCTTAACTGCTAAACCATCCCTACAGCCCCCCCCTTTTTTAAAAAAATATTTTTAAGTTTCATTTTTTTATTTAGAAATAAACTTTTAAAAAAAAAATTAATTTATCCAAGAAAGCGCGCACGAGAGAAAGAGGCAGATACACACACAGAGAGAATGGGGGAGCCAGGGCCTCCAGCCACTGCAAATGAACTCCACATGCGTGCACCACCTTGTGCGTCTGGCTTATGTGGGTCCTGGGTCATCGAACCTGGGTCCTTTGGCTTTGCAGGCAAGCGCCTTAACCACTAGGCCAAGTATCCAGCCCCCAAGGAAATCAGCATAGTCATTTAGAAGACCTTTGGATAGGCATACCCTCTCCTGTTAGCTAAAGAATAGGAAGAGCCTGCTACTTAACAAACCGTCGGCTTCTGACCCGGTTGTCAGAACCAGGTATGAATCCCCGCCCACTGAGCGGGCCTCACGTCCAATCAGAGTGCACTTTACCATCCTCATAGCATGTGCCCCATTATTGCACAGGTGTGCGCATCTTGCCTGGCCTGTTCGTTTTTGTCACTTGCAGGATCCACTGTTTGTTCCCACTGTTGGCAATCATGACTTCTAGAAGCCCTCCTAGCCCTTTCCCGCACTATGACAGCAAGCCAGCAAGGAGCTGGCTTCCACGTCAGTTCCAGCGTGATCTCTCCATGTCCTGCGACCACAGCCGGTGGTGTCTTCAGCAACAGGTTCTGAACATTTTTGAACTGATGGGCAACCAAGTGCTTTGGCAATGGCCTGTATTGTTTTGTGGGCTTCCCTGACCAATAGCTCAAGTGAGATCTTTCTTTTTTTTTTTTTTAATAGTTTTTTTGTTTTGTTTTGTTTATCGAGGTAGGGTCTCGCTCTAGCCCAGGCTGACCTGGAACTCACTGTATTTTCAGGGTGGCCTCGAACTCACAGTGATCCTCCTACCTCTGCCTCCCGAGTACTGGGATTAAAGGTGTGCACCACCATGAGCATTTTTTTATAGTTAAAAAATTTTATTTATTTGAGAGACAGGCAGATAGAAAATGGGCATGCCAGGGCCTCCATCCACTGCAAATGAACTCCAGACATGTGCACCACCTTGTGCGCCTGGCTTATGTGGGTCCTGGGGAATAGAACCTGGGTCCTTTGGCTTTGCAGGCAAACACCTTAACCGCTAGGCCATCTCTCCAGCCCCTAAGTGAGCTCTTTCTTACAGGACTACTAACTGGTTGACTCTCTGGTCCACCACTAAATGCTCAACCAGTTTTCAGATGTTGGTGACGCAGCTTTTGGCGTCTCAGTCACTAACAGCCGGACCAGGAGAAATCACTTCCTTGCAGCAATTAGAGAAAGAGAAATATTTGCAGCTGTCTTTTAAGCATGTGGAAAAAAAAATGACCCAAGAATTCCTTTTTCCTTCATTTCTTGAAGGTTGAGCAGCGTTCACTTTGCATGTTAACTAAAAGCAGAACCAGCAGTTGGGCATTCCCGACTCAATACTTACATAGTTCCTTATTCTTCTTGAAAATCAGTCTTTGACTCTCAGGAGCACATGGCGTTCTTTTTCAGTTCGTACTTGTGACTCTCTAGGAAGAGGCGAGCTCGCAAATGAACCTCTTCCGTTGGTTACCCGAAGGCTCACAGGCTCTGCTGTGCTAGGAAAGTACTTCTGAGCTCCTTAAAATGCGCGTGGGGGTGGCTTAGGAGGGTTCGTGGGGCCTACTACAACGGGACGCTCCCCTGAGTTGTGGACTTAGCCTTTCTGTAACCTTTCCATGGCATATTCTAGACACTTTGGAGATGGGAGCACAGGGGACCAATGACATTGCATAGCTAAGAAGGCCAGAGCTGGGTCACTTTTCCAAACTTAGAAGGCCAGAGCTGGGTCACTTTTTCCAAACTTAGAAGGCCAGAGCTGGGTCACATTCTTAGGCTAGAAATCTGATTAATTTCACTTCTTCCCTAATCTAAATTTCCCTTTAATCACCAATAATAATAAAAAAATCAAACACTCCCCCATGTTTGAAGTGTTTTGTCTTTTTTATGCCTCTCTCTCTCTCTCTCTCTCTCTCTCACACACACACACACACATTATTCCTTGATTGAAATTATTGGAACTCAAAAATGTTGCAGATTTTTCTTCCAGGTTCACTGAGAATTTTTTTTTTTTTTGGAGAGAGACAGAGAAAGAGGGAGAGGAAGACGAAGACAGATAGAGATGGGCATGCCAGCAGCCTCTCAGCCACTGTGAACAAACTCCAGATGCGTGCGCCCCCTTGTGGTCAAGTGCGGCAATGCGTCCTTGTGTCACTTTGCATCTAGCTAAATGTGGGACCTGGAGATTGGAACCAGTGTTCTTAGGCTTGGTAGGCAGGCGCCTAAACCACTAAGCCATCTCTCCAGCCCCATTGAGAATATTTTTGAACATTTGTATACACAAAATGACAAATCTTGGGGATGAGACACAAGTCTGAACACACGTTCATTTGTATTTTGTATATTAGGTTCAAAGTGATCTTACACTATCTGAACGTGCACTCATTTTGACTGTCATTTATTACCTGAGACCAGATGAAATTTTCTACTTGTGGTTTTTCAGATTTGGGGGTTAGGGATGCTCAGTGTCATGGTTGATCTGGTCGAATTGACTTGCTGGAGAAACACCTAGGATGTTGTTAAATCTCACCTCTGGGAGTGTCTGTGATGCTATTTCCAGAGACCATTTGATCACGGGGTTCCGATGTAATGCATGGCTTGATGCCTTGATAGATTCATTTTATGATAGTATTATTGGGAGATGGCAAAAGGTAGGAGAGATGTGGGGTGCAAAGAATAAGGAGCACATGGTGTTCTTTTGAATAGGAAGAGACCTCTTCCGTGAGGCAAATGAACCTCTTCCGTTGGTTACCCAAAGGCTCACAGGCTCTGCTGTGCTAGGAAAGTACTTTTGAGCTCCTTAAAATGCGGAGGCATGTCACCGGGGGACCATAGCTTGTCTTGGATTCTTCCTGTCTCCCCTTCTTTGCTTCCTGGCCACCATGGTGTGGTCTGCCCCTTCAGGCTTTCTCTACTATGATGGGCTTACACCTGGGAATCCAGGAATACAAACCAGATCTTTCCTCCATAGGTTAGTTTCCTAGGTATTTTGGACACAAATACTCTGTCTTCTATGGAACTCTGTCAACCATATCACCAGGAATGATAAAGTTTATTTATTTATTTATTTAAATTTTAATTCTTATTTATTTATTTGCAAGCAGAGAGAGAGAGAGAGAGAGAGAGAGAGAGAGAGAGAGAGAGAAGAGAGGCAGACAGAGAGAGAATGGGCACGCCAGGGCCTCCAGCCACTGCATCTGGCTTACATGGGTCCTGGAGTATCAAACCGGGATTCTTTGGCTTTGCAGGCAAACGCCTTAACCGCTAAGCCATCTCTCCAGTCCCAATGATAAGGTTTTAAGAATACTTAGTTAGCAACCAGGCATGCACATGGGCCAAGTTCCTTCTCTTTGCACCCTACTGAGTGAGTCTACTATGTTTCCTGGAGTAGCGCCATAGAAAGGTGCTTATGAGATCTGCTAAAAGATAGACAGCAGGGACGTGTCCAGGATGTTGTCTCCCTCATGGCTCAGAGCCTCATTAGGAATGTCCCAGGTGAGAAATTCCCCTTTAGCTCAAAGTTCTACTTTCTCAGAGGAGCTGATCTGTCTTTGGTGTTCTTCATTCAGAACAAAAAATTCAGTATATGGGTTGGAAGATGGCTTAGTGGTTAAGGCGCTTGCCTGTGAAGCCTAAGAACTCATGTTCGAATCTCCAGGTCCCACGTAAGCCAGACACTCAGCGATGCAAGTGTGCAATGTCACACATGTGCACAAGTGTCTGGAGTTCATTTGCAGTGGCTGAAGACCCTGGCACTCATTCTCTCTTTCTCCGCTTGTTTCTCTCTGTCTCTAATAAATAATAGAAACCTTGGTGCACCCATTTTTTTTTCTCTCTCTCTGCTGGGCATGGTGGCACACACCATTAATCCCAGCACTTGGGAGGATCACTGTGAGTTCAAGGCCAATCTGAGAATTCCAGGTCAGCTTGGGTTAGACTGAGACCCTTACCTCAAAAAAACCAAACAAGGCCTGGAGAGACGACTTAGCAGTTAAGGCGCTTGCCTGCGAAGCCTAAGGACCCATATTCAACTCTCCAGATCCCACATAAACCAGACCCACAAAGGTGAGGCAAGTTCAAGGTCACACATGCCCACTAGGTGGCGCAAGCTTCTGGAGTTTGATTGCAGTGGCTGAGGCCCTGGTGTGCCAATTTTCTTTCTGTCTCTCTCTCTAAAACAAATAAACAAACAGCTAGACATGGCCATGCATGCCTGTAGCCCCAGAGGTGAGAGAGGATTGCTACCCCCCCCCCCCGCCCCCGCCCCGGTCAGTTTAACTGAAAAAGTGTGGAGCTGCCCCCCCTCCCCACACACGGCTCGGCATTTGGGGACAGGAGTATGGCAGGAAGTCCCACAGGTCTGTGGCTGCTCTTTGGTCACAGGAGTCGGTCTTTTCTGCTGCGAGACTCCTGGGTGGCAGTTGTGCATGTTGAGTTCTTCCAGCAGGTCCTGCTTTTAGCAAGAAAGGTTGTATTTACTTTTGGGGATGGGCGGATGGGAGCGGGAACCCATTCTGGAAACTTTGACTTTTGAAAGACTGCTGCTGTCAGGAGGGGAGGGGTAACCCTGCGTGGCCTCTGGACGCCGTGGCTAGTGGGGCTCCAGGTGCTGGCTAGTCGGGGAGCCCACCGCTCACTTCCAGATGCAGGCTGGTGTTGTGATGCCTTCGGGTTCCATTTTTCTGCTCCAACTCATCATGCTAAGATCATGGTATTTCCTGACATTTCATCTCCTGTTTTTTTTTTTTTTCTTTGTATCATAAAGGCATTCTCTTTTCTTGCTTCAAATGACAAACACGTGCTGGTTTTGTGTCAACAGACAGTCCTTTTGAATACAAACTGATCTGCTAGCATTTCTACCCGCCAGGATAGAGGCAGCATTTTTACTAAAAGCACACGCATCAACAGAGGCCTGCCTTTTCCACGTTCACGTTGCCCCACATTTGTTTCATGTTTACAGTAACGTGGGTCTCTAATCAGTTTATTCCTGCCAGGATGAGAAGTAGTAAACTAGACACGAGTTAATTTAAGTAAACTGGGATTTGCTTAACCCAAACCACATTTCCTTTTCTTCCTCCCTTCCCCTCTCCTGTTGACTGGAACCCATACTCATCTTCTTCCTTAACCCTTAAAACCATATATCTTATAAAAGTGTGTTGAATTATCAAGTTCAAATTACATCCTAGTTCGTTTACTTCTCCTTTCTCTCCCTTCCTTTTTTTTTTTTTTTTTTTTTTTTTTTTTTTTTTTGAGGTAGGGTCTCACCCTGGCCCAGGCTAACCTGGAATTAACTATATGGTCTCAGGGTGGCCTCAAACTCAGAGTAATCATCCTATCTCTGCCTCCCAAGTGCTGGGAGTAAAGACGTGTGCCACCACGCCTGGCTTCGCATCTTTTTTTAAATTATTTACTTATTTATATATTTGAGAGAGAGAAAAAAAGAGAGAATGGGCATGCCTAGCCACTACAAATGAACTCCACATGCATGTGCCACCTTGTGCATCTGGCTTATGTGGGTCCTGGGGAATCAAACCAGGGTCCTTTGGCTTTGCAGGCAAACACCTTAACCGCTAAGCCATCTTTCCAGCCTAAGAGTTCAGTTCTTTTTTTTCTTGACAACTTCTTTAATTGTAGACAATATCCCATGGTACTTCCCTCCCTCCCCCCACTTTCCCCTTTGAAACTTCACTCTCCATCATAGCCCCCCCATCAGTCTTTCTTTTCAGTTCGATGTCATGATCTTTTCCTCCTATTATGATGGTCTTGTGTAGGTAGTGTCAGGCACTGTGAGGTCATGGATATCCAGGCCATTCTGTGTCATAGCACGTCGTAAGGAGTCCTACCCTTTCTTTGGCTCTTACATTCTTTCCGCCCCCTCTTCCTCAATGGTCTCTGAGCCTTGGAAGGTAGGTTTGAGATGTTTCAGTGCTGAGCACTCCTCTGTCCCTTCTTCTCAGCACCATGGTGCCTTCTGAATCATCCCAAGGTGGCCAC
This sequence comes from Orientallactaga sibirica, assembly GCA_036365145.1. Classification (NCBI taxonomy): domain Eukaryota; kingdom Metazoa; phylum Chordata; class Mammalia; order Rodentia; family Dipodidae; genus Orientallactaga; species Orientallactaga sibirica. The sequence goes on from JAEOAD010001989.1 coordinate 5,253,566, forward strand.
CATCTGAAAAGAGAAGCTTCTCTAACCACAAGTGAGAGTAGCATCAATATATGGGTGTGGACATTAAGAGAAGTGCTTACTGGGCAGTTTGGTGAGTATTGTATATGAATTTAGCAGCCTTGCATCTTTTTTAAGGAGTTGCATATATAATGGTCTCTAGTAACATTATCTTCCATATGAGAAGTTAACAAAGAACTGAAGACAGAAAACTGAAACCAAAAAGTCAAACAAAACTTGTACAATTGATTTGCAATTGCAGTATTCCCATGTGAATTCCCATGAGTGCTTAATTTTTTTTTTTCAACAGCTAACCTTGGTTTAGGAGAAGGGAAGTGACTGGAAAGTTAGTACTGTCTGAAGTGTTAAATAAGGCAGAAGGAATTGCATTTTTTTTTTTTTTGATTAGAGGATTTTGGAATGACTAGAGCCGTATAAACATTGGTGACTGTCACTTTTGCATGGGGATAGAAAAGTTCCTCCAAGATCAAAGCTTAAAACTGGATGTTCTTGAGGAAACCAGGATGCTTGTCCACACTTCAAGAATCTTCTTAAGACACAGTGGACATGGTAAAACTCACTGGAAATGGTGGGTTGGATTGAAATGTTCCCCACAGCCTCATGTGTTTGTGATTTGACCTTGCCCTTCGTTTCCTGGTGGGAAAGCTTTAGGGAAGTGGAGCCTTGCACGGGGAGCTGTGTAACTGGAGGTGTGTTAGGCTGGGTGTTCAGGGCTGGCTCAGTCTTGCGGCTGCTTCTGAGCTGCTCTGATAAGATTTGATGATGTGACACCCAGCCTCTGCTCTGCCATCCCTGCATCTTTTTTTTTTTTCAGCCCTATTTCTCACCTCAATCCTCATCATCTCCCCTGGGTAACTGATTGCGGGCACAAAGTCTGTCCTTTCTTGCCCAGGGCCTTTGTATGAACTTGCCTTGCCTGACGTGCCTGTAATCCCAGCACGTGGGAGGTGGAGATAGGAGGAGGCTCAGAAGGTTTAGGTCATCTTTGGCTACGTAATGCGTTTGTTGTAGTTACCGTCTCAGTTGCTGAGACCAGAAGCAGCTTATGAGGGGAGGGGGGGCTCAATTCAGGCTCACTGATTCCAGGGGAAGGTTCTCCATGGTGGGGAGGACGCTGGCTCCCTCTGGCACACATCCACAGCCGACAGACCACAGCCACCAGCAGCAAGCACGAAGCTGACTCTGAACACACAGGACTGGGCTCCACCCCAAGGTCCACCCTGGTGACACACTTCCTCAGGTCAGCCTCTGTATGGCACAATGCAGGTTGGGCCCTAGCCAGACCGCATGCTAAAAGAAACCAGGCCACACCCCTTGGGTTTTCTCACCAGGATGGCGGGTAGTCAATGACGGGTAAGACCCCATGAGATGGGGCAACCTGAGACAGGCACCATCACATGTGATGATCCCTTGGGGCCTGGGTTCAACAATGGCTTGGCAAAGAACCATGCCTTCCAGGGTTGCCAATAATAAAAACAAGAAGGAGGATATGTATGGCACAATGCAGGTCGGGCCCTAGCCAGACCACATGCCTGAAGAAACCAGGAAGTGGCTTCTGTGGATGTGGCGTCCTGTGCAGGCCTGGTGACAACAGCTACAGTCCAATGCTCGCGAGAAACCTGCTGCGAGATGATCTGTCTGGAGACAGGCTGTCATTGGTTACAAGACGGGGACCACCCCATACAATGATTGGCCAGCCAAACCCTTTAAACCCCCTATACTGCCTTGAATAAACGAGTTTGCAGTAGCTCGCCCTCTGCCTGCTTCCCCCCAACTCCCGGAGTCTGTGTCGTGACTCTGCGCCTCTCACCCCCTACTCAGCAGAAACCCTACTGTCTCTCCTGGGCTGGCCCAAGGGGGGACCCCAACAAGCCTCCACCTCCCTAATACTCCAAGCTGAGGACTAAGTAGGGAACTTCATCACAAACACCAGCGACTCTGGGACATTACATTCAGAATCACCACGGTGTTGTAGACCAGCATGGGAACACACGAGATCCTGTCAAATAAACAGAAACAACAACAACCCCCCTCCAAACACAAATTAATAATAAGAGGAAGCAAAAGAAACGCCCCTTCCCCCAAGCCCATAGGTGAATACAACCTCTACAGTTCCGGTCTTCTCTGACCATATTCTTGTTTGGGCCCTTGAGGTCAGTAGACATGGGAATGACTTTGTCAACCCACAAGTATCCAAAGTGTAGTCCGACTTTTGTTCCCAAATTAAGAAAAAAAAAAATCCATGATTGCTATTGGATTCATTGAAGCCTGAGACAAAGTGTAAGCAGAGGGGATGCTTTGAGACAAAACTTATGAGAAAAGATTGAGAAATACACATTTACTATTGAAGTGAATTAAAAACTTCTCTCTCTCTCTGTATGCATATATATGTGTGGAGGCCGGAGGACAACTGGACAACTTCAGGTGGTCATTTCCAGGAATGTTGTCTTGTCTCCTTTAAGACAAGATCTCTCATGGGCCTGAAGCTCACAAATGAGGCTCGCTTAGCTGGCCAGCAAGTCCCAGACATCCTCCTGCCTCCACCTGCCCAGTGCTGGGATTACAAGCGCAGACCATCATGCCCTGCATTTTACATGGATACTGGGGATTGAACTCATGATTTTAAGGCAAGCATTTTACCCAGTGAACTATCACCCCACTCCATTAAATGAAATTTATGTTATTTTATTTTTATTTTAGAGAGCGGGGGAGAGAGATTTGGCATGCCAGGGCCTTAGCTCCTGCAAAGGAACTCCAGACACTTGCGCCATCTAGTGGGCATTGGGTGTGCCAGGGCCTCCAGCCACTGCAAAGGAATTCCAGATGCGTGTGCCCCCTTGTGCATCTAGCTAATGTGGGTTCTGGGGAATCGAGCCTGGGTCCTTTGGCTTTGCAGGCAAGTGCCTTAACCACTAAGCCATCCCTCTGACCCTAATTCTTAAATTCTTATTCTTTTGGGGAGTCACTATGGAACCCTGGAAGAGCTACATTCCCCTGCCTCCATCTCCTTATGCCTTTAACGCACCCCTTTCTGAGACAAAGAAGTAAATACTCATCCTTTTTTTGTGTTCTGCTCTCCAGTTCTCCAGGAATCCCTGAATACCAAAAAGCAGTTGTTTTTCCTGCCTCACCAGGAAAGGACGTCGGAGGAAACAATATTTTCAGTGGAGTCAGATTTTGCTTAATTCTCCTTCTCATTTCAAAGAAAGAAGCAAAAATGATTTCTATAAAAGAGGCTGAAGAAAATATCTTTTTATTGGGTTTTGTTTTTTTAAAATATATTTTTTTTATTTATTTGAGAGAGCAAAAGAGGCACAGAGAGAGAGAGAGAGAGAGAGGAGAGAGAGAGAGAGAGAGAGAGAGAGAGAGAGAGAGAGCACCAGGGCCTCCAGCCACTGCAAACAAACTCCAGATTCATGTGCCTCCTTGTGCATCTGGCTTACGTGGGTCCTGGAGAATTGAACCAGGATCCTTTGGCTTTGCAGGCAAACGCCTTAACTGCTAAGCCATCTCTCCAGCCCTTAAGAAAATATCCTAAGGGTACGGACTAGTTTAATTAAGATTCACTGTTATTTCATTTTAATGATCTCAATGGTGATATACATCATTAGTTTTCTATTAGTGTTTTTATTGTCATATTGCTTTATAAAGTAATGCTATTAAAATTAATGTTCTCCAGCATAAAGTGTAATTGGTTTACTGTAGCTTTTGATGTTTCTAGAAAGATTAATTTTGGTAAGACTATTGTTTTACTTTTGTGGTTTGGAAAAAATATGGAGATTGGTCTCAGCTCTAAGCCTTGGTTTTTGTTATTGTGGAAAAAAGAAGCACCCCCTCTACCTCAGAAGTTTCTTTTTGTTTTTAATATTTTATTTTTATTTATTTATTTGAGAGAGAAAGAGGGAGAGAGAAAGAATGAGAATTGGCACACCAGGGCATGTTGTGTGCAAAGGTTAGCTGGCACTAATCCATGTGATAATAATTCCACACAAGATCCTAATTCATGCATGAACCCTCACACACAAAATCCACACTGTGCGGGCTGGAGAGATGGCTTAGCGGTTAAGGCGCCTGCCTGCTAAGCCTAAGAACGCCGGTTCCAATCTCCAGGTCCCACGTTAGCTGCAAAGTGATGCAAAGGCGCAATTCCGCCCCTGACCACAAGGGGGCGCACACGTCTGGATTTCGTTCACAGCAGCTGAGAGACTGCTGGTGCGCCCATTCTCTATCTGTCTCCCACTCTCTCTGTCTCTCTCTGTGTCTCTCTCCAAAAAAAATCCACACTGTGGGCTGGCAAGATGGCTCAGTGGTTAACGCACTTGCTTGCAAAGCCTAAGGACCCAGGTTCCATTCCCCAGGACCCATGTAAAGCCAGATGCACAAGGTGGCACATACGTCTGGAGTTCATTTGCAGAGGCTAGGGTTCCTGGCATGCCCATAGTCTCTGTCTCTGTCTCTGTCTCTCTCTCTCCTTCTTTCACTCTCTCTTTCTCAGATAAATAAATAAAATATTTCTAAAAATTCACATTGTGAGAATGTGCTTTTGTGGAAGCAAATTTGCAAAAAAAAGAAACATAAAATGAATTAATGTTCTTTAAAAGGCTAAAGAATCTATTTTTATTTTTTATTTATAAAATTGTTGACAGTGGGCTGGAGAGATGGCTTATGGGTTAAGGCACCTGCCTTCTAAGCCTAAGAATGCCTGTTCGATTCTCCAGGTTCCATGTTTAGCCAGACGCAGGGACGTAAGGGCACAATGCCGCCCATGACCACAAGTGGGCGCACTCATCTAGAGTTTGTTCACAGCAGCTGAGAGGCTGCTGGTGCACCCTTTCTCTATCTGTCCCTCTCTCTCTCTCTCTCTCTCTGTTTCTCAAAAAAAAAAAAAAAAAAAGGAATTGTTGGCAGTGTTGGCAATGAGGTAAACCTAAAATACCTAGTATAGTGAATTATAAAAATTAATAGTGATAATTTTAAGTAGTGGAAAAAACTAAAGTATTAGTTGGAGAATGGGGTGGAGACAGAGATAAATAAAGAAAGAAACCCTAAGCCTTGACCTCCATTAAAAAAGTAATAACAGTGGCAGATGAAAATCTGCGTTGCAAGATTAGATCTCGCGTAACAACTTCCTGATGGTCACCTTCCTGGGAAGCATGTATCGTGACACGTGCCCGGGCATGGCTCTGCTTCGAGAGCATTTGGATTACTTTCCTATCTGGTGCTGCTATTCTCGGCTTTCTGCGATTCTGCGTACCCCAACTCAGGCAGTTCCTCTTCCACAGTCCCTCTTAGGTGCCCTTCTCTGCGTTGTTTTGGGTGTATGGAAATGCGCTCATCACTCATGTGCAGGAACAGCAGCAGTGACCCACAGCAACATTGGCACGGAATGTCGTATTGTGCACGTTAACAATTTTCCAGCCTGTCAACACTTTTCTGGCCTCTTCTGGCAATTGAAGCTTTAATCCACTGAAAGCTCACGGGGCGTTGTTAGAGAGAAAAGTGTCAATCACGTAATGACACCTACTTGATCTTTTTCAAAGGAGCCAATAACACAGGCTGGAGAAAAGACAGCACCTTCAGCAGAAAAATAGGAGGCACTCTCCATGATATAGGAGTGGGGAAAGACTTCCTGAACACAACCCCAGGACCTCAGGAAATTAAACAATCACTCAACCAATAGGATCTCACGAAACCAAAAAGCTTTTGCACAGATAAACATACCATAATCAGAGCCAATAGATTACCCACAGAATGGGAGAAAATTTTCACCAGCTATACCACCGACAGAGGTCTACTAACTAGAATCTACAAAGAACTCAGAAACCTAAATAATAATAAATGAAACAACCCACTCCTCAGGGGCAGAGAACTGAATAGGGAGTTCTCAGATGGAGAAATACAAATGGCTGCCACATGCTTAAGAAAATGCTAAAAAAAAAAAAATAAAAAGAAAAACCATTAGGAAAATGCAAATTTAAAGAATTATGAAATTCCACCTTACTACAGTAAGGATGGCAATCATTAAAAAATCAAATGACAACACATGTTGGTGAGGATGTGGGGAAAGAAGACCCCTCATTCACTACTGGTGGGAGTGTAAACTTGTACACCCACTATGAAAATCAATATGGAGATTCCTGAAAAGGATGAAATAACCAACAGACCGGTTATTCCCTTACTGGGCATTTACCCTAAGTGCTCCATGCATCACTATAGAGATATTTGCCCATCCATGTTTCTGGCTGCTCAATTCATAATAGCTAAGAACTGGAACCAACCCAGGTGCCCATCACTGGATGAATGGATAAAGAAGTTGTGGTACATTCACACAAAGGAATTCTACTCAGCAGTAAGAAAAAAACGATACAATGAAATTTGTAGAAAAATGGACAGACTTATGGAACAGATTGTACTCAGCAAACTCACAGTGACAGAAAGACAAATGCCGCTAACAGCTCATCACTGAAGTAGACTTAAAACTCACCCACCACAGCTCAGGAAATTTTGCAGAAGAGGGGCTGGAAAGACAGTAAGAGCCACAGGTTGAGACATAATGCTCAGAACATTGCCCCCCACCCAAAAAAAAAAAAACAAAAAAACCAAAAACAACTGACTGCTGCTCCCACGACACATAACTCACAATCCCATGGGGAATCCTTGCAAACCTACTGAGGAGGGTCCCCAGTGGAATGGGGTAGGGACGAGGGAAAGGATGGCACCAACACATGATGTATTCCTACAAAATATGTTGTGAATAATAATAAAAAGAAACTTAAAAAAGCAAGGTGTCAATGCAGAAAATGCCACGATATAAATGGATGTTTTGGCTGGTATTGTATAGCGTGGCCAATTCCTTGTGTGATATAACTATAATATCACCCTTTCCTGGCGGAATGACATCCTTGGGACATTTGGGAGATTTGATCAAGTGTCTTACCAGGAGAACCGTTCATAATCTCTGCGTCCTTCTCCCAGAATGTCCGCTAAGGATTCGCCACACATTCACCAAGTGTTTAGTCTCACCAAACGTACATTGCCACACTTAGTGTGATCCAGTGCTCCTGGAAGAACTCCAGTTGTGCTGGTAGGGCAACACGAGGTCCCCTCTTCACTGAGAACACGCCTGTTCATTAACATAAGTTTATTTAGCCGTGTAGGTGATAGCTCAGGTGAAGGGAGATGAGATCCGCACTGGGTGGAGTTTGACTCTGCCGTGGTTCAAACACCTCATGTCTAAGACAAGTCACGAACCCTTGAAGCCATCCTTCTTAGTTTTTTTAAAAAAATAATTTTGTTTGTTTATTTATTTATTTATTTATGTGAGAGTGACAGACAGAGAGAAAGAGGCAGATAGATTGATAGATAGATAGATAGATAGATAGATAAACAGACAGATAGATAGATAGATGGGGAGAGAGAATGGGCGTGCCAGGGTCTCCAGCCACTGCAAATGAACTCCAGATGCATACGCCCCCTTGTGCATCTATCTTATGTGGGTCCTGGGGAATCGAGCCTTGAACTGGGGTCCTTAGGCTTCACAGGCAAGCTCTTAACTGCTAAGCCATCTCTCCAGCCCGAAGCCATTCTTTAAAAAAAAATTTTTATTTATTTATTTATTTGCAAGAGAAAGGGAGATAGAGAGGCAGAGAGAGAGAGAGAGAGAGAAAGAGAGAGGGAGGGAAGGAGGGAGAGAGAGAATGAACGGGCACACCAGGGCCTGTAGCCATTGCAAATGAATTCTAGATGCATGCATCACCTTGTGCAGCTGGCTTACATGGGTACTGCGGAATTGAACCTAGGTCCTCTGGCTTTGCAGGCAGCTGCCTTAATTCCCCTCTTCAGCCCCCTTGAAACAATTTTATAAACATAACTGTCAGGGATTGTGTTGGTCACAAGAAACACTGCCCTAAGGGAACCCAAAAGAGAGAGCCTCCAACCAGCTATGAGTTGTTCTCCCAGCCAGATGCAGTGCACTAACTGAACATCTTTTTTTTTAGATAGGGACTTACTCTAGCTCAGGCTGACCTGGAATTCACTATGTAGTCTCAGGGGGTCTTGAACTCACAGTGATCCTCCTACCTCTGCCTCCGGAGTGCTGGGATTAAAGGTGTGTGCCACCACGCCCGGTCATCTTCATTTATTTATTTATTTATGTATTTATTTATTTTTGGTTTTTCGAGGTAGGGTCTCACTCTAGCCCAGGCTGACCTGGAATTCACTATGTAGTCTCAGGGTGGCCTCGAACTCACGGCGATCCTCCTACCTCTGCCTCCTGAGGGCTGGGATTAAAGGCGTGCGCCACCACGCCCGGCTTGTTTTTGGTTTTTTGAGATAGGCTCTCACTGTAGCCCAGGCTGACCTGGAATTCATTCAGGTCAGCCTTGAACTCACAGCGCTATTACTACTTCTGCTTCCCAAATGCTGGGATTAAAGGCATGCACCACCATGCCCCGTTTTCCATCTTAAAAAAAAAAACATTTTATTGACAACCTCCACACATATACATAAATTGATCATAATCTCCTCCCACGGTCTCCCCCCCCCTATTTCTCTCACACTGAATTCCTTCTTTTTTTATTTATATAGTTTATTTATTTATTTATTTGAGAGAGAGAAAGAGGGAGAGAGAGAGAGAGAATGGGCATGCCAGGGCCTCCAGCCACTGCAAATGAACTCCAGGTGCATGCGCCTCTTTGTGCATCTGGCTAAAGTGGGGATCCTTTGGCTCTGCAGGCAAATGCCTTAACTGTTAATCCATCTCTCTAGCCCAAATTCCTTCTTCTTTCCAGCTGGTTACTCTTCTATTTTGATATTATCATTTCCCCCTCTCTTATTAATGCAGGTCTTGTAGCATCAGCCACTGTGAGGTCATGATATCAAGATCACATTGTGTCTGGAAGACAGAATTGTAAGCACTCCTCCCCTTTCTTTGGCTCTTACATTCTTTCCAGCACCTCTTCTGCAATGGTCTCTGAACCTTGAAGGGTGTGAGAGAGAGGTCTCACTTGGTGCTACACATGTCACCGTCACTTCTCCGTCCTTGGAGAGTTTTGAGTCTCCCCAGCGCACAGTGCCATCTGCAAAGAGAAGTTTCTCTAACTGAAAGGGAGAGTAGCATTAACGTATGGATGTGGTTTCCATTTTATCAACTTTCTTTTATTGACAACTTCCATAATTACAGCAATGAACCATGATAATTACCTCCTTTCCCTCTCCTTTCCCTCACAAATCCACTCTCCGTCATATCCCCTCCTCTCCATCAGTCTCTCTTTTATTTGGATGTCACAATCTTTTTCTCCTATTATGAGGGTCATGTGAAGGTAGTGCCAGGCACTGTGAGGTCATGGATATCACAGCCAATTTGTGTCTAAACAATTGCATTGTAAGCAGTCCTACTCTTCCTATGGCTCTTGCATTCTTTCTGCCACCTCTTCTGCAATGGAACCCGAGCCTTGGAAAATATGATAGAGATGTTTCAGTGCTGAGCACTCCTCTGTCATTTCTTCTCAGCACTATGGTACCTATTGGGTCATCCCAGTGGTTATTGCCATTTTATCCTTGGAAGAACCTGTACCATTTGTTTACTTAAGAGTTTTTAAAATGTTCCCTAACAGTACCCAGCATCCTTCAAATAACTAAAATCGCAATTGTACAGACAGGTGATGAGGTCCCAGGGCGGATGATAGGCATGTTCCGAGCATTGATTTGTCCCACACTCATCAACATCTGTGCACTACAATGAGCAAAGGTAGACAGAGTTGGACTTAGGTGTCCCTAGATTCAGTCTGTGGATAGTGACCAGGGCATGATGAAAGGGGAAGTCTTCACTTTCCTGTGGAAATACTGGGTGCGTGCGCACACACGTGTTGAGTTTTTAAACAAATATTTAAAACATTTATTTGAGAGAGAGAGAAAGAGAGAGAGAGAATGGGTGCACCAGAGCCTCCAGCCACTGCAAACAAACTCCAGATGCATGCGCCACCTCGTGCATCTGGCTTACATGGGTCCTGGAGAATCAAACCGAGGTCCTTTAGCTTTGCAGGCAAACGCCTTAACCCCTAAGCCATCTCTCCAGCCCCCACATATTGAGTTTTTGTAAAAGTTTTATTTATTTGTTTATTTGAGGGAGTCAGAGAAAGAGAGAGAGACAGGCATACAGAGAGAATGGTCTCACCAGGGATTCCAGCCACTGCAAACAAACTCCAGATGCATGCACCACCTTGTGCATCAGGCTTATGTGGGTCCTGGGGAATTGAACCTGGGTACTTTGGCTTTGCAGGTGAACACCTTAGCCGCTAAGCCATCCCTCCAGCCCCACATGTTGAGTTTTTAACTTTCCATGTAACCTCACATACCAAGCACATTTTTTCTCTGCGACTTTCTTCTGTGAAGTCAAGCAAAGGACCATATAGCACATGAGTGGGTGAAGCACGTGCTTCAACCAAAGCCTCGCTAACAGCTAACCAGTGATTTCTTTGTGAGCTACCATCTTTAGGTTTGGGGCCGAGTGAGAGGGAACTGTCCATCTAAACACTGTTAACCTGATGCTTGTCTTTGTTAAGGTCTGAAAGTACTTTTTAAAAATTTTTTGTTTATTTATATTTATTTATTTACTTACTTGAGAGCAGCAGACAGAAGGAGAGAGAAAGAGGCAGAGAGAGAGAGAGAGGAGAGAACAGGCACACCAGGGCCTCCAACTGTTGCAAACGTACTCCAGATGCTTGCGTCACCTTGTGCATCTGGCTTACGTGGGTCCTGGGGAATTGAGCCTTGAACCGGGGTCCTTAGGCTTCACAGGCAAGCGCTTAACCACTAAACCATCTCTTCAGCCCAAGGTCTGAAAGTATTTCAAGTTTATCATATAGAACCTGGTAAAATTGTAAAGCAGTGCATGCGTGTGTATGTGTGTGTGTGGGCACGGTGCACGGTGCACATGTGGGGGTCAGAGGACAACCTAAGGTGTTAATTCTCACCTTCACCTTGTCTGAGGCAGGGTCTTTAGGTGTTCACTGCTACGTAAGTCAGGCTGGCTGTCCCAGGAGCCCCGAGGGATTCTTCTGTCTCTGCTGTCTGTCATGCAGTAGGTCTACTGGGATCACAGATGTATGCTACTGGCTTTACGTGGGGTCCGGGATCCGGACTCAGGTTGTCCTGCTTGCATGTCAAGTACTGTACGTACCGAGCCATCTCCCCAGCCCACAACGTGCTTGTGGGAACCAATGGCTTTGTTTGTAAACTCTATGTTCATCTATGTACAAATCCCCCTCAACTATCACCACTTATCCAATCAGTGTCACTTTTAGATTCAGGACTCAACCCAAGGTTGCACAAATGCACTGAATGTTGTGTCCCCATAGTTCCTTGGTCCTTTGTGTCTTTCATGACCTTGACAGTTTTGAAAGTACCCTTGAGTTATTTTTTTATTTTTATTTTTTGGTTTTTTGAGGTAGGGTCTCACTCTAGTCCAGGCTGACCTGGAATTCACTATGTAGTCTCAGGGTGGCCTTGAACTCACAGTGATCCTCCTACCTCTGCCTCCCAAGCGCTGGGATTAAAGGCGTGCGCCACCATGCCTGGCATCCCTTGAGTTATTTTGTAGATTGTCTCAAAATTTGGACTGGCCTGATGAGTCCCCATGATTTCAATCGACCCCACAGCATGGGCAAGCAGCATACACAGTGCCACTCAGTCCTTCTCCATCCCCAGTACCGCTCAGTCCTTCTCCATACACAGCACCGCTCAGTCCTTCTCCATCCCCAGTACTGCTCAGTCCTTCTCCACATACAAGTACCGTTCAGTTCTTCTCCATACACAGTACTGCTCAGTCCTTCTCCATCCCCAGTACCACTCAGTCCTTCTCTGTTTCCAGTACTGCTCAGTCCTTCTCACCGTTTAGTCCTTCTCCATACACAGTCACTCACTTCTTCTCCATACACAGTACCACTCAGTCCTTCTCCATACACAAGTACCGTTCAGTTCTTCTCCATACACAGTACCACTCAGTCCTTCTCCATCCCCAGTACTGCTCAGTCCTTCTCCATACACAGTACCGCTCAGTCCTTCTCCATACACAGTACCGCTCAGTCCTTCTCCATCCCCAGTACCACTCAGTCCTTCTCCATCCCCAGTACCGCTCAGTCCTTCTCCATACACAGTACCGCTCAGTCCTTCTCCATCCCCAGTACTGCTCAGTCCTTCTCCATCCCCAGTACTGCTCAGTCCTTCTCCATACACAAGTACCGCTCAGTTCTTCTCCATCCCCAGTACTGCTCAGTCCTTCTCCATCCCCAGTACCACTCAGTTCTCCTCCATACACAGTACCGTTTAGTCCTTCTCCATACACAGTCACTCACTTCTTCTCCATACACAGTACCGCTCAGTCCTTCTCTGTCCCCTGTACCACTCACTTCTTCTCCATACACAGTACTTGATAGTTTCTGAGTATAGTGTTTGAGGTTATTATGTTGGGTACTGGGGAATTGAGCCCAGACCATCAGGCTTTATAAACAATCACCTTTAACCAATGTGCCATCTCTCCCACCTGCCTTTTCAGTTTCTTCATTTTTTTTTTTTTGTGTGTGTGTGTGTCACTTTTACTGTTGTTCTCGTTGGTGGATATCAGTGCTGTAGCAGTCTAGCCACCCTGATTGCATATTGGTATCGATATCACCAATTGTATACATTAATACTTGAGCTATTGTATTTAAAACCTCTCTCTCACCAAAGTAGTCTTTCTTGACTATCCTTCATGCTTCTACACTCATAAAAAAATCTACTTTGGGGCTGGAGGGATGGCTTAGCGGTTAAGATGTTTGCCTGCAAAGCCAGGGGACTCAGGTTCGACTCCCCTGGACCCACGTTAGCCAGATGCACAAGGGGCGCATGCGTCTGGAGTTCCCTTGCAGTGGCTGGATGCCCTGCTGTGCCCATTCTCTCTGTCTCTCTCTCCCCCCTTCTCTGTCAAATAAATAAATAAAAATAAAAACTGTAATGTGTTTTTTCTTAAATCTGCTTCTCTGCTTTTTAATAGCCACAGTGGTCCCCATCTTTCTTCCTCTCTCCCTTGCATAGCTCCTCTCATGTACTTATCACCCTATCCAAACCTCACCTCTCCTTTCTCCATCCCTTCCTCAGTTTGCTACTATGATACCGTTCGTTACCCTTTGTTCTGAAAACACACACACACACACACACACACACACACACAGCTTCATAAACCACACCTTCTCAAACAAATGCCCTATTGACAGACTCTGTAAACCCAAGGAAAGATAGCAGTAACACAAGAGGATTTCATACAGCTGAGAGAAACCAGAACTATCAACAAACCTGCAGAATCCAACCCTGAGCTTACCTCCCGAACATCTGAAAGTAAATACTCTTCCTTGCGAAACTAGAAGAAAATACCCAGGACAAAAGCAATGATCAAATGGAGCTCACAGGGGCAGGGGAAGGGCGGGCAATCAAAATAGTGGAAAACATCCATTTCCAAACATGCCAAAGACACACAAAGACTAAGAATCATGGGAAGAGGGCTGGAGAGATGGCTTAGCGGTTAAGGGACTTGCCTGTAAAGCCTAAGAACTCATGTTTGAATCTCCAGGTCCCACATAGCCAGATGCAAAGTGATGCAAACATGCAATGTTGCACATGGAGCATGCATCTGGAGTTTGTTCACAGGGGCTGAAAGACCCCGGTGTGCCCCAAATAAAATATAATAAAAATAAAATAAGAATTATAAAAGGAAAAAGTAAGGAACATGACCAACATTTCCAGGAATTCTGGGATACAGCTAAGGCATTCCGAAGAGGAAGGATTGTTGCTGTAAGCACCCTTATCAAGAAATTAGAGATGTCTCATATAAACAGCCCAGTGAGGCACCTTAAGTCTCTTCTTGACTTGTTCCACAAAATAGAAATGGAAGGAACTCTTCCCAATTCATTCTGCGAAGACAGTATTCCTCTGATTGTGAAACCAGATAAAGACATAACAGAAAAGCAAACTACAGACCATTCTCCCTGACGGGTACAGATGCAGAAATTCTCAGCACGATTCTTGCAAACCAGATTTAAGAACACAGTAAGAAGATTATCCATCCTGATCAAGAGGGCCCTGGGATGCAAGGCTGTGGCAATCCACACAAATCAGTAGATGTAATACACCACATCCATAAACTTAAGAATATCACAGTCTCATCTCAATAGATGCAGAAAAGGCATTCGACAAAGTCAAGCATTCTTGCATGACAAAAGTCCTGGAAAAAGTAGGAACAGGTAGAATATACATCAAAATAGTAAAGTCCATACCCTGGAGAGGGTGGGATGCAACTTAACCCCAAAACATGTGCCTCTAGCTTGTAACTCCCAGTACCAGAAATCGGATATAATCCACATTTAGCTGTTGATAAGAGCGCCCTATGAGGTCTTCCAAACAAGACAGGTTTCTGTCAAAGCACTTGATTACGCACCAGAGGTAAAAGGTAAGACCTTATTGCTGAAGACATGGCATGCTGCCAACACAGAACATGGAGAGCTCTGGATGGAACCTGGAAGGAAGCAGGTCCCTAGATGGTTAACCCATATAGTTCTGGAAAGCACTACATGAGGTGCCACGGGAAAATGGCCAACAATGTTGTCAGCAAGCAAGAGACATTGCCATCCCAAAGCAACCAGCATGGCAAGATGGACATGCCTGTGGGTCACCAATGGCCCTCTGATTGGCTAAGAGATCCGCTCAGTGGAAAGGAACCCTTAGGTGGAACTGGGAACTGAGTCAGAATCCTTTGGAGACCAAAATCATGGATCCCAACAAGAAGCTTCCACTAGTCTTTAGCCAAAAGAGTGACTACAGCCACCTAAATCTCTCTCCATGAATAATGCTCATCCCCCTGAAACAATGCTGGCCTCAGTCTCCTTTGGAGACTCTTGTTTCCTTTTTCAGAAGGCAGCTCGAACGAGGAGATTGACCACCCCTGACACATCAGGCAGGCGAAACCACAGAGGAATTGGCGGGATGAGCAAGAGAGCTGCTTCAATCCTGAACCTGTCAACCTGCGCCAGGCTCACGAAGACAGACACAGAGGACATTCAGAATGCAGCAAAGCAGAAATCCAGCAGCTGCTGAGAGCCCAACCCGACAGCAGACTTAAAACACATCCACCTTGTCTCAGGGAATTTTGCAGAAGAGGGGGCGGGAAGAACGTCAGAGCCACAGAGTGGTGGGGAACGTTCCGAGGCATGCCCCACCCCCTCACAATGACTGACCGATGCTGTCACATCTCATCACCCACAAACCTAGGGGCAATGCCAGCAAGCCCACTGGGGAGGGCCCTCAGCCGAGTGGGGACAGGAAGGACGGGAATGATGGTACTAACATATGATGTGTTCATGCAACTTTTTACTTAAAAATATAATGATAGGACTGGAGAGATGGCTTAGTGGTTAAGGCATTTGCCTGGGAAGCCTAAGGACCCAGGTTCGAGTACCTAGTACCCACATAAGCCAGATGCACAAGGTGACACGTGAGGGTGGAGTTTGGTTGCAGTGTCTGGAGGCCCTGGCATGCCCATTCTCTCTCTTTCTGCCTCTTTTTCATGTATATGTGTGCTTTAATAGTAAAACATTAAAAAATAATAAGGAAGGCCGTACATGGCAGACCTGCAGCCAACATTATATTGGATGGAGATAAACTGAGGCCATTTCCTTGAGAATCAGGAATGAGACAATGATAGCCAGTCTTGTCACTTCTATTTAATATGGGGCTTGAAGTCCTAGCAAGAGGAATAGGATAAGAAGACACACACAAAAAAAAAAAATTGGAAAGAAAGACTTCCTCATTGCAGAGCTATGATTCTGTACTTAAAAGACCCAATAGAATGTACAAGAAAACCACTAGAAGCCGGGCATGGTGGCGCACACCTTTAATCCCAGCAGTCGGGAGGCAGAGGTGGGAGGATCGCTGTGAGTTCGAGGCCACCCTGAGACTATATAGTGAATTCCAGGTTAGCCTAGACCACAGTGAAACCCTACCTCAACAAAACCAAAATGAATAAACAAACAAACCACTAGAGCTCTCACTGTCTGTCTCTGTGCTTGCAAATAAATAACTAAATAAACGAATAACTGAATAAATAAATAAATATTTTGTTAAGCAAAGGGCCTGGGGAGATGGCTTACTGCTTAAAGCGCTTTCTTACAAAACCTAAAGTCTGGGGTTTCATTCCCTCGTACCCACATAAAGCCAGATGCACAAAGTGGCACAAGCATTTGGAGCTTGTTTGCAGTGGCTGGAGGCCCTGGCACGCCCCTTCTCTCTCTCTGTCTCTCCTGTATCTCTTTCTTCACTTGCAAATAAATAAATAAATAAAAATATTGAAAAAAAACCCTCCTAGAGCTAACAGTCTCTTTCAGTAAAGTTGTAGACTATAAAATCAACACACACACACACACACACACACACACACACACACCAGTAGCTTTCTCATGGCTGGCCAGCCAGGCTGAATATCCCAACTGGTCCAATGGTGGCATGTCTGGTGTGGGGGTAACCAACTGCTCTCTGATTGGATTTGGGAGAAAATCTTTGCCAGCTATACCTCAGGGCACTAATAAACCAGAATTTATAAAGCACTGCAAAAATTAAAGACCAAAACAAAACAAAACAAACAAAACAAAACGAAACAATATGGGCAATCATCCAATGGGCTAACGAAATGAACAGACACAAAGACGGAAACACACATGGCCAGTAAATATATTTCATGTTCCCTCGGGGAAATGCAAATGAAGCACTTTGAGATACCCGGGACAGAATGGCTATCCAAGAAAACTGGCAACGCATGCAGGTGAGGAGAGGAGAGCCCTCATGTACTGCTAGGGACAGTGCAGACAGCCATCGTGGAAATCAGTATGCAGTTATCTCAAGTCATTGAAGTGGGACTCCCGTATGACCCCTCTATACCACTCCTGGGCACTCAAGGGCACCACACTTGACGACAGAAATACCCATGTTTGTTACGGCTGTATTTACAATATGTAAGAACTGAAATTAGCCTAGATGCCCATTGACAGATGAATGGGTAGTGAAAATGTGGTATGGATTTATTATGAACAGTGAATTTATTCAGCAGTATGGGAAGATGAAACTATGAAAAATTTTTTAATTTTTAATTTAATTTTGTTATTTTCATTTTAGAGAGAGAGGGAGAGGGAGAGGGGAAGGGAGAGAGAATTGGCACACCAGGGCCTCAGCCACTGTAATTGAACTCCAGACACTTGTGCCACCTAGTGGGCATATGTGACCTTGCGCTTGCCTCACCTTGGTGCATCTGGCTTACACGGGATCTGGAGAGTCAAGCATGGGTCCTTAGGCTTCGCGGGCAAGTGCCTTAACCACTGAGCCATCTCTCCAGCCCGAAATTATGAAATTTGAAGGAAAATGGATGGTACTGGAAAGAATAATATTAAACTAAAAAAAAAAAAGACCAAAACTGCATGTTCTCTCTGATATGCAGATACATGTAAGAATGTATATATATATGGGTGTAATGGTGAGTAAAACCTGTAGACGCAGAGTAGTAGCTAAGAGCGAGTATAAAGGGATGAGCAAGAGGAGGGAAGAGTAAAGGACGAAAGGTCACGTGGGATATGTAAACAAAAGGGGGACGGGCTGGAGAGATGGCTCAGTGGTTACAACGCTTGCCTGTAAAGCCTAATGACCTGATGCACAAAATGGCTCATGTGTCTGGAGTCTGTTTGTAGTGCTGAAGGTCCTGGTGTGCCCATTCTCTCTCTCTCTCTCTCTCTCTGTCTGCTGGGTGTAGTGGCACATGCCTTTAATCTCAGCACTCAGGAGGCAGCGATAGGAGGATCAATGTGAATTTGAGGCCAGCCTGAGATTGTATAGTGAATTCTAGGTCAGACTAGAGTTGAGACTCTACCTTGAAACACCCCCCCCCAAAAAAAATAACAAGAGGGGGACATGTGAGTTGGGTATTGGAGGGAGGGAAAATGAAAGGGAAGATGGGGTTTAGGGAGAGGAGGGTGTTGAGAATCAAGTAACAAAAAAAGACATTTGAAAATTCCAGAATGACCGATGCCTAAATCTCTGTATTACAACCAAAAAAAAAATTAAAATAAAACTATGCCCATTTTAAAAATGAATCAAGACTGCTATGCACACGTAGAAAGGCTCACATGCATGCACACATCCATGCAGGCAAGCACACGTATACATGGAAAAGGGGTCCAACAAAGTTTCCCTGTAAAGGTTTCACAATGCACCCTTACCATGAAAGTGAAATGGTCAATTGAAATGGACAAATATTTCTAGACTATTCTTCCTCCATGAGTGAATGTGGAGGTGATAGGTGTTGGGGATCATATCTACTTAACCTTGTCCTTTTTTTTTTTTCTTTGAGGTAGGGTCTCACTCTAGTCCAGGCTGACCTGGAATTCACTACGTCATCTCAGGGTGGCCTCAAACTCATGGCGATCCTCCTACCACTGCCTCCCGAGTGCTCGGATTAAAGGCGTGTGCAACCATGCCCAGGTTTATTTTATTTATTTATTTATTTATTTATTTATTTATTTATTTATTTATTTATTTATTTATTTTTGAGGTAGGGTCTCGCTCTAGTCCAGGCTGACCTGGAATTCACTGTGTAGTCTCAGGGTGGCCTCGAACTCACGGTGATCCTCCTTACCTGTGCCTCCCGAGTGCTGGGATTAATGGCATGCACCACCATGCCTGGCTATTTAACCTTCTTGTTACTGGACTTGAGGTTGTTAGGGTCAAAGTCTGGGCCCTGGCAGCCAAAGCAAGCTAGGCTTGTCTGTCAATCCTCAGTTGATCAATTAAAGAGACAAGTAATAGTGAAAAACGGAGGGGAAAAAAAAAAGATGTATTTCATGTGGCCACACTGGGAAGAGAAATAAAGAGGCCCAGTGACCCCTCCATGTCCACCTTCCAGTTCCTGACACGACGTTTAGGTTTAAATAGAGAGCAACAGGTATCCGTAACTAACCAGTCCCGTCAAGACGTGGCCCCGCCCATTACTGACCTATCGTTGTCTGGGCTTCAGTTTCTCCCGCGAGGCGGTCCTACAGGCTATCAAAACAGCAAGCATAGATATCGAGGCCAATTTCTGTCTGGGCAGTTGCATTGTAAGGAGTCGTACCCTTCCTTTGGCTCTTCCATCCTATCTGCCCCTTCTTCCTCAATGGACCCTGAGCCTTGGAGGGTGCGACTGAGGTGTTTCAGTGCTGGGCACTCCTCCGTCCCTTCTTCTCAGCACTATGTTGCCTTTTGGGTCATCCCAGTGGTCATCGACATCTGAAAAGAGAGACCCTCAAAAATAGAAGAAAAAAATGATGACATCAAATTAAAAGAGAGACTAATGGAGAGAGGGAGGGGATATGATGGAGACTGGAGTTCTAAAGTGGAATGGGGGGGAGGGACATATCATGTGTTTTTTGTATGTAAGTATAGAAGTTGTCAATAAAAAATAATAATTAAAAAAATTAAAGATACCCTACCTTGAAAAACCAAAAAAAAATTTAAAGATTTATTACAAAATAATAAAGACTAACCAAAACAATGGTGCAGAAATGAATACTCCTGCATTTTATTTACAAAATAATAAAACCACTGTAGCAACAACAACAACAAAAAACAACAAAAAAAAACCAGCACGCAAAATCTTTCTCAGAGACAAGTTCCTCCTTTGACTGGCACCAGGCTTTAGTCTCTTCCTCCCCTCCCCTCTTTCTTTTCCAGCATGAAATTCCCAGAGAAATTTCAGTTCCTTGGGAATCATAGTTTCAATAGTCTGAATGCCAAGGGGGGGGCGGGGGGCACAAGCATCGCTCTTAGAATATTCTGCTCCTGCCAGCACAGTTCCGTGCTGCGCAGTGTGAACAGACCACCGGGCAACCTGGCCAGCTCCAGCAGCCTCCTGGTGCAAAGCCTGGTGCTTTCCAGAAAACCCACCACACACGTCCATCATTCAGAGCCAGTTTCCAGCTCTTACCGGAGGGTGATCCATGTGTTCCTTCAGTTCAGCCAGTGTTTAGACTGTGTGCCAACGTAGTACAGGGGCAGAGCCAGTGCTCAGAGGCCTGGATAGTTCACATCCATCCTCTGAGCACTGAAGTAAGCCGCTTCTTCTGCTGGGTCACTTTCACTGTCACCAGCAATGTTTAAAAAAATTATTTATGGACTGGAGAGATGGCTTAGCGGTTAAGGCACTTGCCTGTGAAGCCTACCCAGGTTTGATTCCCCAGGACCCACATAAAACCAGATGCACAAGGTGGCACATGCATCTGGAGTTTGTTTGCAGTGGCTAGAGGCCCTGGCGTGTCCATTCTCAGTCTCTTTCTCTCTCACTCTCTCTCTGTGCCTCTTTTGCTCTCTCTCACAAATAAGTAAATAATTAAATAAAATATTTTAAAAATTTATTTATTTATTTGCAAGGAGAGAGAGAGACAGACAGAGAGAGAATGAATGAATGAGTATGGGCACACCAGGGCCTCATGCCATTGCAAACAAACTCCAGACACATGTGCCACTTTGGGCATCTGGCTTTATGTGGGTACTGGGGATTTGAACCGAGGCCTTCAGGCTTTGTAAGCACGAGTCTTTAACCGCTGAGCCATCTCTCCAGCTCTTAACGAACGTGTTTGACATACACATTCTTGTTGTGCAAGCCCACATGGTCCCCAGGAAAAGCTTCACATAGAACACCATGCTGGCATTCCCTAGAAGTCACGGTATCCACCGTGACAATCTCAAAGCGCCAGTCTCTGCTTGGCCCACAGGGGTGGCGCCAGCATCATCAGTTTGCTTGGCATGTTGGAGGGGCAGACATAAGGGTTGGCCACTTGGACAGCTTCAGGCCGTCTAGTTTCACTGTCTCTGCCATCTTCATTAGTGACTTTCCATCCCTCGAACCAAGGCAAGCCAGCACTTGGCGCCAGCATATTCCTACCATTCCAACCAGAAACTGGCACAAATGCCGCGATTTTGGGGTTGCAGCCAGCTTTCTTATTATAGATGCCAGCTTCTCCAGTGACTTCTTCCTATCTCTTCTGAAGATAGGTAGATCCGTGGAGTGCGTGGTGTGTGCAGAAAGCAAGCTCGTGGGTGTGTCCATTCTTGGAGATATCAGCCTCAAGTTCACCAGCAATGGTCATATTGCCTAGGATCATATTTGTGATTATGTCTGTGTGACATCAGAGAGAATCATATAATGCTAGCAGCTCTCAAATTTCCACAGGGAGATGCGGAGAGTTCAGAGTTCAGAGTTCTGGGCATTCAGAGTTCAGGACCGAGATCAAGGGACCATGGTCTTTTTGGTGGCTGAATCCCAAGGTGGAGCAGGGCACCACATGACAAGAGATGGGGGACATCAGAATAATGCCTATCACATTATCTTAGCTAATTGTGTTCCTCCAGTGAAATCTAAGATGGAAACTAGCGTGTAAAATAAATTAAATGGGGGTGGGGTGGTGGTGGCCGGAAAGATGGCTCAGTGGTTAAAGGCACTTGCTTGCAAAGCCTAACTGCCTGGGTTTGATTCTCCAGTACTCCATGATTCTCCAGTGACAGTACCCCATGATTCTCCAGTACCCCATGATTCTCCAGTACCCCTATGAATTCAGATACACAGAGCAGCACATGCATCTGTATGTAGTTCACTTGCAGAATATCCATTCTTTCTCTCTCTCCTTGCAAATAAATAAATAAAAACAAAATAAAAATGATTAAATTTGGGGGCTGGAGAGATGGCTTAGTGGTTAAGGTACTTGCCGGCAAAGCCAAAGGATCCCGGTTTGACTCCCCAGGACCCATGGGGGCGCATGCATCTAGAATTCGTTTGCAGTGGCTGGAGGCCCTGGTATGCCCATTCTCTCTCTTTCTTTCTCTCTGCCTGTTTCTCTGTCTCTCAAATAAATAAATAAATAAATAAATAAATAAATAAATAAATAAATTTTTAAAAATAATTAAATTGGACTGCTTAGTTTGAAATGGGAAAAGGATAACGCAGTCTTATGTTTTACAGGAACAGGCTAAAATCTTTCTAACCCAAGGCAGCCTTTGAGGTATTTTTGGAGAGGCCAAAGGTGGTCGAGAATGTAGTTGGAAAGGCTCTACTGTGGTACAAATGATGTCACTGATAGATATTAGGTGGCTGAGATATTAGCTGATAGGGAATGTAGCTGGGGGCTGCAGAGATGGCTTAGTGGTTAAGGCGCTTGCCTGCAAAGCCAAAGAACCTAGGTTCGCTTCCCCAGGACCCACGTAAGCCAGATGCACCAGGTGGTGCATGCATCTGGAGTTCATTTGCAGCAGCCAAAGGCCTTGGCATGCCCATTCTCTCTCTCTCTCTCTCTCTGCCTCTTTCTGTCTCATAAATAAAAAATTAAAAAAATTTAAAAATATAGTTGGAAAGTCTCTACTGTGGTATAAATAATATTAGTTGGATTTCTAGAATCATCTTCACAGCCTGATAGCTAATCAACTGTAGACAAGTCACTTTAGCTCCCTGGTACCTCAGTTTCCCTGTGTGAAAAATGAGGAAGCAGGAAATAGTGCCTATTAAGGTTCTTTCTGATGCTAATACCTATAGGTTCTGGATTCAAGTCCATTAATAAGGGCAGACACATATATTTGGTAGAAAATGGATCTTGGTTTATATCTATGGAAAAATTAAATTTGAATCAACTAGTCAACAAAGGCTTAGAGGGTGATTTAAAAATTTTTTTAAAAATATTTTATTTATTTGAGAGAGAGAGACAAAGACAGAAAAAGAGGCAGAAAGAGAGAATGGGCATGCCAAGGCCTCCAGCCACTGCAAATGAACTCCAGATGCATGGGCCCCTTATGCATCTGGCTTACGTGGGTCCTGGGGAATCAAACGGGGGTCCTTAGGCTTTGATGGCTTTGTAATCCATCTCTCCAGCCCAAGGGGCTGATTTTTAAAAACTTATTAAGGTTTTAAGTTTTAGAGCTGGAAATCTTTATTCAATGCAAGCTCAGTACCAGCTTTGCTGTTTTAGCATGCAGTTGAACGTACTTCTGCTGGTGGGCGTTCATGGACTGCCTGGGTCTGATGTTGGATATTTCCCCCTTTTATGATCACTGGGTTTCAGATTGTACGCTGCAGGCTGTAAACACAGGAAACAGGCTGCCTTTTTGATTATTTTTGGATGACTTCATTTCTGCTAACCATCTTGCTGCCTTTTGATATGATGTAGTGTTCCAGCATTGTCATCAGATAGTGTGAGAGCCGGCAGGGTGCAGGAAGCACTTTCTTGGATGGACTTTTCTACCGTGTGACGCATGGACGTTGCACAGGGAAGTAGTGGCTGGACGCCAAAGCAAGGGGCAGGCGTATGGGATCTTGGTCTAAGCAGTGAGCTGGACACCTGGCCCCTCGGTGTCCGTTCTCGTTATTTCTACATCTGTGTGCTCGGCCGTCTCCATGTTCACATGAGTGACATGGAAACATGAGGAATTCAGTGAATGTTAAAGCCAGATACCCCGTGAAGATTTTTCACATACTGTTTGATCCGTTTCCTTACTGGGAACATAAGTGAATAATTAATTGGGAAAATCAAACAATGTTAATTTAAAATTTTTTAGTAGTTCATCTGACACTATGTTAAAATACTATTTTCCTTTTCTTCACTTTATGAAATAAGCTCTTCTTATTTTTAAATATTTTTATTTATTTATTTATTTATTTATTTATTTGACAGAGAAAGAGGGAGAGAGAGAGGGAGAGAGAGAATGAATGGGCACATCAGGGCCTCCAGCCATTGCAGACTAACTCCAGACACGTGCGCCCCCTTGTGCATCTGGCTAACGTGGGTCCTGGGGAATCAAACCTGGGTCTTTTAGTTTTGCAGGCAAATGCCTTAACCACTAAGCCATCCCTCCCAGCCACTCTTCTTATTTTTATAAAATTCTTTAAAATATACACATATATTTAAATATTTATATGATATTTCATCATATGGTCAAAACACCATTTTCCTGGACTGGAAAGATGGCTTAGCAGTTAAGGTGCCTGCCGGCTAAGCCTAAGAACGCTGGTTCCAATCTCCAGATCCCACGTTTAACCGTATGCAGTGATGCAAGGGTGCAATGCCACACTTGCCCACAAGGGGGTGCAAGCATCTGGATTTTGTTCATAGTAGCTGAGAGGCTGCTGGCGTGCCCATTCTCTCTCTTCTCTCTCTCTCTGCCTCTCCCTCTCCATCTCTCTCTGTCTCTCTCTTCAAAAAAAACCCCACCATTTTCCTAGCCATTCCTTCATTATTGGATCACATTTTTTTCTTGTGGTATTTTGTGTTTGTGATAAACATATTTTTGGAGCTGGGCATGATGGTGTAGGCCTATAATCACAGCACTCAGGAAGCTGAGACAGGAGAATTGTGAGTTGAAAGTCAGACCCTGTCTCAAAAATTTTTTCTTTTCTTTTTTAATTTGTTTTGTTTTTGGTTTTAATCAAGGTAGGGTCTCACTCTAGCCCAGGCTGACCTGGACTTCACTCGGTAGTCTCAGGCTGGCCTTGAACTCACAGTGCTCCTCCAACCTCTGCATCCTGAGTGCTGGAATCAAAGGTGCGCACCACCATGCTGGGTCTGTTTTGATATTTTGACATAGGTATTAGGAAATATTCTTGAAGAGAATTACTGGGTCAACATGGAACACATTTTAATGCTTTAATTTCTCAAGAAATGTCAGAAATAAGGGAAGAGGAATGTGGAACATATGTAATAAGAAAGCAAAAGTTGAGATGAGGGCTAGAGAGATGGCTTAGCAGTTAAGGAACTTGCTTGCAAAGCCAAAGGACCCAGGTTCGATTCCCCAGGAACCACATAAGCCAGATGTCGAAGGTGGCACATGCATGTGGAGTTCATTTGCAGTGTGACCATTCTCTATCTCTCTATACCTCTTCCTTTTTCAAATAAATGAATAAAAATAAATTTAAAAAACAGTTGAAATGAACTACAGGAAGGAAGGGAACCAGTTGGATGGGGCACAAGAATCCTGGGGGAGGGAACAAAAGGAAACAGCAGAACAGCAGAAATAAGATTTTCATACAGGCACACTACATTTTTTTGTTTTTGGTTTTTCAAGGTAAGGTTTCACTCTAGCCCAGGCTGGCCTGGAATTCACTATGTAGTCTCAGGGTGGTCTCAAACTCATGGTGATCCTCCTACCTCTGCCTCCCAAGTGCTGGGATTAAAGGCATGCACCACCACGTCCTGCTCACAGCCATACATTTTAAAAAGAATAAATGGTTAGAGTATAAACTATATTCATCTTTTTGTCTTCCTTTACATTTTTTTTTTTTAAAATAAGGGGCGTCAGAGTTAATGGAGCAGTGTGAAACAACTTTAATTATTTTTAGAGTGCCTATTTTGAAGGAATTCAAATTATTTTATCACATTAACTGGCACAACTTTTTGAGGTAAGTGGCAAGATTAATTATGTCCTAATGGGAAAGAGCATTGCTAATGCTGTTCTCAACTCTTAACGAGGGCTCAGTGGAGCCCCACATATATTCTGTGTGTTTTTGAAAAAAAAATAATTACCTGCCATAGATTCGTGATCTTAATATAACTTCTACCAGAAAAACTATTCACATAGCAAAGGAAAAAATTAGAGACACCACAAATATAAGTTCCTTCTTAATGGGTTTTCAAGAGAGAGAAAGAAAGAGAGAGAGAGAAGCAAACTGACTTAAGGGGAATGCAATCAAAAGTCCCTTTTTGGAACTGTCCCCAAGACTCCCTGCAAAGGGCAGGTTAGCACATTTGGTTTTCTTCTTTGGATACATTTAAGCATTTGAAAAATATTTATTTATTTTAGTTGCAAGGGAGAGAGATAGGGAGAGAGAAAGAGAGAAAGACTGGGCATTCCAGGGTCTCTAGCCTCTGTAAAGGAACTCCTGAGGCGTATCTGGCTTTACGTGGGTACTGGGAAATTGAATCCAGATCGTGAGGCTTTGCAAGCAAATGCTTCAACTGCTGAGCCATCTCTTCAACCCTATTTAAGCATTTAAAAAATGATCTTTATTCTTGAATGATCCAAAACTCCTACCCTTCTTTCTTCTTTCATATATTTTCCTTGGTGTCCATATCTTTTCCTATGAAAAGTGTGTATGTATGTTTTCACAAGAACATGCAAGTTTTTTTAATAGTCTTCATTTCGCAGACAGTTATTTAGAATGTTTTTCATTGTTGAAGAAAACCACTATCCTTGTATCAGAAAAGGATATGTGCCTACAATACGAGCATTTGGACTTCAGAGGCAGGGGGATAGTGAATCTGAGGTAAGCCTGAGTTACATAGTGAATTCCAGACCAGATAGGGCTGCAGAGCTCAAAATGTAAAAACAAAACAAATTAAAAAGAAAACACTCAAATTGGAAAGATGGCTTAGTGATTAAGACACTTGCCTGCAAAGCCTAAGAACTCATGTCCAAATGTTCAGGTCCCACGTAGCCAGATGCACAGTGATGCAAGTGTGTGCAATGTCACATATTTGCCACAAGGGGGTGCATGTGTCTGGAGTTCGTTCACAGCAGGCTGAAGGTTCTGGCATGCCCATTCTCTCTGTGTGTGTGTGTGTCTCTTTCTCTTTCAAATGAAACAAAACAAACAAACAAAAAACCCAGCAGACCAACCACCTCTCTAAACCATGGGACTGGGCTTGTGCTGATAACATGTCAGGCTCCCACACTCTACTCATTACATGGAGTACTCATCACTGAAAACTACGTTTTTTTTCAAGAGAGTTCTTTCATGACTGGCCAGGTGGAGATGAAGAACTTGGCTCAAAGTCCACATCTCAGAGCATAGGGCTTAGAGAGACTTGTGGGATAAAAAAGCAAGATAAGGGGCTGGAGAGATGGCTTAGCAGTTAAGGCGCCTGCCTCCTAAGCCTAAGAACTCTGGTTCCAATCTCCAGCGGTTCCAATCTCCAGGTCCCATGTTTAGTCAGATGCAAAGTGAGGCAAGGGTGCAATGCCACACTTGCCCACAATGGGGCGCACACATCTGGATTTCGTTCACAGCAGCCCATTCTCTATCTGTCTCCCTCTCCCTCTCTCTCTGTCTGTCTCTCTCTCTAAAAAATAAATTTAAAAAACTCAATATAGAAGCTGGGTGTGGTGGCACACGCCTTTAATCCCGGCACTTGGGAGGCAGAGGTAGGAGGATTGCCATGAGTTCAAGGCCACCCTGAGACTACAAAGTGAGTTCCAGGTCTGCCTGGGCTAGAGTGAGACCCTACCTCGAAAAACAAAAACAAAACAAAACAAAACAAAAACTTAATATGGTTCTCAAGGCCAATAACAACTAGAAAATGAAACTTTATTTATATGATTTATTTTTAATTATTTGCAAGCAGAGAGAGATAGAGAGAGAAGAGAGAGAGACAGGGAGAATGGGCACTCCAAGGCCTCCTCCAGCCACTGCAAATGAACTTCAGAGGCATGTGCCACTTTGTGCATCTGGCTTTACATGGGTACTGGGGAATCAAACCCAGGTCTCCCAGGTCGTTAGCTTTGCAGGCAAGTGCCTAAACCACTAAGCCATGTCTCCAGCCCAAAATGGAACTTCAAAATGGTGCTTCTAATCACAAACTCCCACATACCTAGGATTAACGAAAGAAAGGCAGCTGACCTATGTTGAAAATGATGAAATATTTTAGAGAAAAATTAAGGATCCAAATAGAGAGAGGTGTTTACACATGCAAGGCTTAGAAGTCCCCTCTCTGAATAAATTCTTCAACTCAAATAGATGCATTTAAAGTTAAGTCAAAATTCTCACAATCTTGTGTGTGTGTGTGTGTGTGTGTGTGTGTGTGTGTGTGTGTGGAGTGTTGTAAAGTAATGAACTGATTACAAAATTTATACAGATTTGTAAGATATTACTGAAGAGGAACCACAAAGTTGGAAGAACTACTGCCAGATATACCAAGATTGATTTTAATTCTATTTATTTGTTCATTAGTTTTTTTTTTTGTTTGTTTTTTTGAGGTAGGGTCTAACTGTAGCCCAGGCTGACCTGGAACTCACTATGTAGTCTCAGAGTGGCCTTGAACTCATAGCAATCCTCCTACCTCTGCCTCCCAAGTGCTGGGATTAAAGGCACAAGCTACCACGTCCAGCTAGTCTAGTTTTATTTTTTTTTTTGACAAGATCTCAGACTGGCTCTGAACTCACTCCATAGCTGAAGCTGCTCTTGAACTCTGAATCCTCTTGCCTCCTCCTCCCATGTGCTGGGATATCAGTGTATGCCACTGTGCTCAGCTTGATTTTAATTCTGAATTAATTAATATGATGTACTATTTATGGGAAACTAGGAAAATAGATCAGTGGACAAATCACAAATCTCACTTCTAATTTTATCCAGAATGACATTATGCCAATGCTAAACTGATAAGTACATGCCCTGAATTAATTCCATAACTCCCAAATGGAAAAGAGTTTGCAGAAGATCACATTGGAGAATAGATTCATAACCTTGGAATAGGCAATGATTTCTTTTTTTAATATTTTAATTATTATTTTTATTATTTTGGTTTTTTGAGATAGGTTCTTGTTCTGTAGTCCAGGCTGACCTGGAATTTACTATGTAGTCTCAGGGTGGCCTTGAACTCATGGCGATCCACCTACCTCTGCCTCTGGAGAGTGCTGGGATTAAAGGTGTGCACCACCACGCCCGGCTGGCAATGATTTCTGAAAGGGGATACCAAAAGTTCTTGCTGTAAAAGAAAAGGATTAATAATTTTCTAAATATTAAAATTAAGAAGGTCTGGGACTGGGAATGTAATTCAGTTGATAGAGTGCTTGCTTTGCAAGCCTGAAAACCTGAGTTTGCATCCCCATGTGAAAATGCTGGGCATGCTTCTGCTGTAACTGCAGAGCTGGGGAGGCGGAGAGAGGAGAATCCCCATAGCTTGCTGGCCACTTAGTTTAGCCTCATGGGTTAGGTCACCTGAAGATAACACGGAGGTTGTCCTGTGGTCTCTACAGGTCCACGCACACACATGTACTTATACACAGACATGCATCACCACATGAACACATACATGCATTAAAAAATGAAAATTGGGGCTGGAGAGATGGCTTAGGGGTTATGGATCTTGGCTGCAAGGGCCATGGACTCATGTCTGAATCTCCAGGTCCCACATAGCTAGAGGTGCAGTGATGCAAGTGTGCAATGTCACACACATACACAAGGGGGCACATGTTTCTGGGGTTCCATTGCAGTGGCTGAAGACCATGGGGCACCAATTCTCTCTCTCTCTTTCAAAATAAATAGTAATTAAAATATAAAAATCAAGCCAGGCATGGTGATGCACGCCTTTAATCCCAGCACTGGGGAGGCAGAGGTAAGAGGATTGCTGAGAGTTCGAGGTCATCCTGAGACAACATAGTGAATTCCAGGTCAGAACAGGCTAGAGTGAGATCCTACCTCAAAAAACAAAACGAAACCAAAAAGTGTCCATCAAACCAAAAGCCATGATTTACTAAGCAAAGAGGCATGCAACAGAATAAAAAAGATATCAGCAGACCACAAATCTGAAAGAGCCCGAAGAATGCCTATAGATCAGTGAGATAAATCCAGACAACTGACTTGAACAAGCTCTTCAATAAGCAGGATATCCAGGTTTTCCAGTCTAGTTGTGATCTGGGAAATGCTGCTACAATCCCAGGCATGTCCTGTAGAATAGCCATCAGAATGGGGACGAGGAAAAAGATCATGGTAGCAAGTGCTGAAGGGGCCAGACAGCAAGAGCCACTCTCATACTGAGTGAAAAGCTTCGTATGCCTTTTGGAAAGCTGGTACTTTTCACCAAAGATACACTTGAGTGTGTGCTCCCTCAGTGTGTGCTCTGCTTCAGGGCGTGCACCCACCAGACAACACATTATAAGGGTGCTCTCAGCCAACATGGACAGCACAGCCAACATGCACATATGTGCTCATCGTCACCAAAACACACAGAGGAGAGTTCACAGTCGTTTTAAGGTAATAACCAAACATTGGAAAGATTTTAAATATCCACCATCAAGAGAATGGGAAATTAAAATTTCATAAGTAAAGAAAGAGAACAAGGGCCGGAGAGATGACTTAGTGGTTAAGGTGCTTGCCTGAAAAGCCTAAGGACCCAGGTTCGATTCCCCAGGACCCACATAAGCCAGATGCACAAGATGGCACATGCTTTGGAGTTTGTTTGCAGTGGCTGGAGGCCCCTGGAGTACCAATTTTGTCTCTCTCTTTCTCTCAAATAAATAAATAACATCTAAAAAATGAAAGAGAATGAATGATAGCTTCAATAACATGGGTGACCTCAGAAACGTGGTGGTTGAGAGAAAGGAGAGGCGTGCAAAATGTAAATTGAAAAAATAAAATAAAAAACAGGCAAAAGTAATTCTGATAGAAATTGGTGAAGTTCTTTTTGCTACTGAGGGTTTTTGGTCACATGGCCGTGTTTGTTTACTGTGTGATAATTCATTGGGCTGTACAATAACGATGTATATTTTTCTGGAAATACGTTCCACTTCAGTGGAAATTTCATTTCAAGGAGCCTATTGCATTTATAAATAATGCAATTTGTTCTGTTTACCATTCATAATGTCCAAAGAAGTTTGGTACTTAGGAATAAATCTAACAAAACATGTAAACTCAATGCAAAGAAAATCGTTTATTTTCTTTAAAGATGTTAATCTATTCAAACATATGGAGAGGGAAACTGAGCATTAGAAGCATTGCTGAATCTTGCAAATACACCAGATTCATCTATGCTTACCTACAAATTTATTGTAAGTTAAAAAAAAAACACCTACATTTGGACTGTCCTAATATGAAATTGAAATTCTCCTAATTGTAGAGCTATATGAATGTAGACAGGCACTGAAGAGGAACTCAGAGCAGGGAGACGTGGTTACATGTACCTGGTGTTTGCAGCATGAAATGTCATTGCAGATCTGTGAGAAAGGATGAAGTTCCCTGAAAGATGTGGGTGGCTAAATGTTTAATGATATAGAAGAATTCGATCTCTATATAATCTCTTAAATAAATACTACCTAGTAGATTAAAGAGTTAAGCGTGGGCTGGAGAGATGGCTTAGCTGTTAAGGCGCCTGCCTGCTAAGCCTAAGAACGTCAGTTCCAATCTCCAGGTCCCACGTTTAGCCAGATGCAAAGTGATGCAAGGGCGCAATGCCGCACTTGACCACAAGGGGGCGCACGCATCTGGAGTTCGTTCACAGCAGCTGAGAGGCTGCTGGCATGCCCATTCTCTCTCTCTGCCTCTCCCTCTCTCTCTGTCTCTCTCTGTGTCTCTTTCCAAAAAAAAAAAAAGTTAAGCATGAAAGTAAGACCATAAAGATTTGAGATGTCATGATATAGGAGAATATCAGTATGATCTCAAAATAGGAGAATCCCTAACACAAGAGAAAATATATATAAACCGTAAAGTGAAAGGTTTACAAAGCTAATTATGCTGAAAGCAAGAATTCGTGAACTCAGCAACAAATTGGAATAGCTAATGAAACAAATCAATTAAAACATGAAAAAAGGTCAGGAGAGATGGCTTAGAGGGTTAAGGCTCTTGCCTGCAAAGCCTGAGGTTCCATTCTCTGGAATTCACATAAGCCAGATGCACAAGGTGGTCCATGTGTCTAAGTTTGTTTGCAGTGACAGAAGCCCTGGTGTGCCTACCTTCTCCCTCTCTCTGTCTCTTTTCTCGCAAATAAATAAAAATAAAATAAAGAGTTCTATAAGAGAGTTTTTGCATAAGAGGAAATTCCACTGCTCATAGCTATCTGAAAGGATATTTGAATTGGCCAATAATCAGAAATGCTAATTGTTGAGATAAATCCACTCTTGTGAAATAAAAGAAATTCTGCAAGCATCCAGAAAGGACCATCTCATCCATATAAAGTTCTAAAGAGTCAAAACTGCTTTTTAAAGGACTTGAAAATATGTGGTAGACGGGTAAGGAAAGCCAGGGATGAATATAAAATCCAGAGAGCTAGCGCTAGCTATTTGGGGCTGGGTAGGGAGGAGACAGGGAAGAGGGTGCAACCAAGGAGGCACCCCAGGGGGCTGACAGCTCTGAGCAAAGCTGCTGTCTAAGGTGGACAGGATGATCATTTCATTATTTCTCTCCAGAGTCGAAACAAGTTACGTACGTGCTCCTTTCCATAGGTGATGTATCTCATCACAAAAGCATGTGTGCATAAAGTTTTGTTCATCACTGTTAACAGCAATTACAGTAATCATAACATTATTGGACTTCGCTGACAAAGAAAAGATACATCAACTTGGTAATTGGCACCTTAACGCAGCTTTGAAATTTACAGAGGGAAAGTTTCATCTTTGTGATAAGCTTTGCCAGTCCTCATTAAAGAGAAGGGCGCTTATTATGTAACAAGGAACGAAGCCTGCACGCCCCAAAAAAAAAAAAAAAAAAACACCAGAAGAAAATTCTCAAGAAAAGAGAATTCTGGTTGAGTATGTCGTAATCAAAATATATTGAGAAAACTTTTCAGAGCTGTGGGCCAAAGATTACACACAAGGGCAATTCGTTTTGATTTCTTGAGTTTATATGAAAACACACTTCACAGACAATTTGGTGGCCTGTCCGTGCAAGTGAAAGTGATGTGTGTTGCCATTTTCAACAGAGGCCATAAGTCTCATCGGGTAAAAGCGCTGAATGAGTTATAT
Organism: Orientallactaga sibirica; assembly: GCA_036365145.1. NCBI lineage: Eukaryota > Metazoa > Chordata > Mammalia > Rodentia > Dipodidae > Orientallactaga > Orientallactaga sibirica. The sequence continues at coordinate 5,286,335 of JAEOAD010001989.1, forward strand.
GGTGGAGATTCGTTTAGAGAAGGGAGGATCAGGGCGTTTCAGGAGGGAGAGGCTGCCTCTGCAGAAGATGCTGCTGCCAGTGCTAATGAGAGAAACCGGAGGACACAGTCTTATAGAAAGGATGGCAAAGCCCCTATGGAGAGAAAGGCATTTGGAAACCAGAAGTGTTTGTTTCCAGATGTTTACACGAATCTAATTTCAAAGTCCATCTCTACAAGTTAGCTAACAACAACAAACAAACAAACAAACAACAAAAAAAAAACCCCAAACCATAATTATAATATGAATCACCAGGGAAGGAAAGGGCTAGACATTTTGTTTCTCCCAGACCTGTCCCTGAAAAATTCTAACTTTAATAATACCAGTCTTTTTGTTTGTTTGTTTTTTTTTGTTTTTTTGAGGTAGGGTCTCACTGTAGCTCAGGCTGACCTGGAATTCGCTATGTAGTCTCAGGGTAGACTCGAACTCATGGCAATTCTCCTACCTCTGCCTTCCGAGTGCTGAATACCAGACTTTTTATATAAAAAAAATCTTTTATTTTTATTTATTTGAGAGCAAGAAAGAAGGAGGGGGGAGAGAGAGAGAGAGACAGAGACACAGAGAGAGACAGAGAGAGGGAGAGAATGCATGCCTCAGGGCCTCCAGGTGCTGAAAACAAACTCCAGATACATGCGCCCCCTTATGCATCTGGCTTACGTGGGTCCTGGAGAATTGAACTGAGGTCCTTTGGCTTTGCAGGTAAGCGCCTTAACCACTAAGCCATCTCTCTAGCCCCCCAGTCTTTCTTTTCTAAAAAAATATTTATTTGTTTATTTATTTGAGAAAGAGAAAGAAGCAGGTAGTAGGAGAGAGACAGAATGGGTGTATCAGGGCCTCCAGCCACTGCAAATGAACTCCAGATGCGTGCACCACCTTGTGCATCTGGCTTATGTGGGTGCTGGGAATAGAACCTGGGTTCTTAGGCTTTGCAGGCAAACACCTTAACCCATAAGCCATACCTCCAGCCCCAAAACTGTTCATTTTTTTTATACGAGTTGTTGGACAAATTATGCATTAAGTACAAGATAATGTGCATTTAATAAACAATGTGCTGGGCTGATTCCTGGCACAGAAAGGACATATGTGGCCTATGAATTGTGGACTTATGACTTCTTTTGTCTTTTATTTTAGATATATAGCATGTGTGGCATGGTTTGTGTGGAATATGGATGTGTGTGTATGGCTGTGCATGCCCCATGTTCCTGCATGTGGACGCTAGAGGAGAGCATCAGGTGTCTCTCACTGAACCCACTGGAGCTGTTGTTTTAGGTCAGAGTGGCTGAGCAGTGAGCCTCAGCGATTTTTCCATCTGGACTGCCTACTGGACTGGGGTTGTAGGCGTCTATGGCCATGCCTATATATATTTGGTTTTCCAAGGTAGGGTCTCACTCTAACTCAGGCTGACCTGGAATTCACTATGTAGTCTCAGGGTGGTCTCGAACTCATGACGATCCTCCTACCTCTGCTTCCTGAGTGCTGGGATTAAAGGCGTGCGCCACCACGCCCGTCCATGCCTAGATATTTACATGGGTGCTGGGGCATTGAACTTAGTACAGACCAGTCCCCCTCAGGTCCTCATGCGGGCACAGACTTCTTTCACTGAGCCATTTCCCCAGCACCTCCTGTGAGTCTTGTGCCTTTATCCTGTGTTAGAAAGGGTTCTATTACGCCCAACTTTCAGGTGAATTTTGAATCAGGTGATACTCAAGAGGTAATCAAACTGATTAATTAATGAAGTAAAGATTATCAAGTAATAAATATACGTAGTCTTTTTGCTCTTTTAGAATTCTGTATGAGAGAGAGAGAGAGAGAGGGAGGGAGAGAGAAAGAGACAGAGAGAAGGAAGAAGAAGAGGAGGAGAACAGGAGAGGGAAGGAGAGAGAAAAAGGAGGATGAGAGGGAGAGAGACAGAGAGAGGAGTGTGTGTGTGTGTTCTGAGAGAGAGAGACAGACAGAGTGAGAGAGAAGAGTGAGAGAGGCAGAGATTTTCATTATTAATTTTTTATAAATTATTTTTACCGATTTATTTTCATTTATTTATTAGAGTCAGAGAGAGAATGAGTACGTCAGGGCCTCTAGGCACTGCAAATGAACTCCAGAAGCATGTGCTACCATGTGCATCTGGCTTACACGGAACCTGGAGAATTGAACCTGGGTCCTTAGGCTTCACTGGCAAGCACCTTAACTGCTAAGCCATCTCTCCAGCCCTCGTTATTATTAACGTAGGTGTTGAGTTGTCCTGGGGTGGATGAACCATGCTTGTACTGTTTTTTTTTTTTTTAATTTGTGATTTGTAAATTAAGACATTGCCTTTTCCCACTTCATTAACCCATTAATGAAGAGAGGACTGCATAAATATAGTCAGAAAAGTTAACTACTTCCAGCCTGCGGAGATGCCTTCTCAATATTTCAAGTCTGCTTTGAAGAGCCAGAGTGTCTGGGCCACAATGTTCTTGAGCCGTAGAAGTCCGTCCACTGCGGAAGCTCAGCCTTGTGGTCCTCTGGACTTGACTGGAAGAAATAAAGTTGGAGCCAGGAGCGAGAACTTATGTCTGCTTCAGGGAAGCCCTGAGCATGAATCACTCAGAAGTTAAGCAAATCCCACTTTGCCAAGGGCATGACAAATATCCCGGTTCTGACTATACTTACATGCCACCGATGGCGAAAGTTGCAGTCCATTAAATAGAAGGAAATGATTTAAATAATAAAACCCTGAACTTCAAGCTCACTGTTATTTTCTTTTCCCACCTTCAATTCCCAGCCAGGAAATAATGTCATAGAAAAACACGCTTGTGGTCCAACTCACACTGCCGAAGAAGAAGTACACTCAAGTTATCTTAAAGCAGTCCCTTCAAATGAGTATCTTAACTCATTCCTCAAAACCTCCAAGGGGGATTCCATAAACTCCTTTGGTCAACTGTAGCTATGTCCAAGTGACCTTGTTGTAGGTAGAAGATGGGTTCCTCCTATTTAAACTCAACTCTCTTGCTCATGTTGCAATATCTTCAATGAGTTTGTTTTTGTGAATATTGGAGCTGGGAAAGGGCTGTCTTGAGACAACATGTTCATATCCAGTCAATTTCCTAGAACAGACTTTTTTTTTCTCATTCTTTCAAATAAGTTGTAGGAACAGCTCATGATGCATTGAAAGGACTGCGGGGCTGGAGAGATGGTTTAGTGGTTAAGCGCTTGCCTGTGAAGCCTAAGGACCCTGGTTCAAGGTTCAATTCCCCAGGACCCATGTAAGCCAGATGCACATGGGGGCACACGCATCTGGAGTTCGTTTGCAGTGGCTGTAGGCTCTGGCGCGCCCATTCTCTCTGTCTCTCTCTCTACCTGCCTATTTCTGTATCTCTCTCTCTCAAATAAATAAAAAATAAAAAATAAAATATAAAAAAGTTTAAAAAGGGCTGGAGAGATGGCTTAGCGGTTAAACGCTTGCCTGTGAAGCCTAAGAACCCTGGTTCGAGGCTTGAGTCTTCAGGACCCACGTCAGCCAGATGCACAAGGGGGTGCACGCATCTGGAGTTCGTTTGCAGTGGCTAGAGGCCCTGGCTCACCCATTCTCAATCTCTACCTGCCTATTCCTATCTCTCTCTCTCTCAAATAAATAAATAAATAAATAAATAAATAATAAAATATTTTTGAAAAGTTTAAAAAAAACAATAAAGGACTGTGAATGATGGCGCTTATTTCGAAAAGCTATAGTTCTGTTTCTTGGACTATAAATACTGTGGATAAGATTTGGACAGGGCTGTGAACTTTCCACTGGCCTTATGAGAACAGCGTTTTCCACTGCTTACTCCTGAGCGGCAGGGACAGATCTGATAGGAGACTGGCTCATTTTAGATATGGAGGATGCTAACCAACTGTGAAAATGACAGCCCAAGTAGGAAGAGTGAAAGAACTGTGAAGGCTGAAATATTGCTTCTGGGCTGGGCAGGGAATGTAGCACAGTTGGTAGAGTGCTTGCTTAGCTTAGGAAGCAGGAAGATCAGAAGTTCAAGGTCATTTTTTTTGTTGTTTTTTTTGGCTACCCAGTCAGTTATAGACCAGTTTGGGATACATGAAATCCTGTCTAAAAAAGATGGGGGCTGGGCATAGTGGTGCAGGACTTTAATCCCAGCACTCGGGAGGCGGAGGTAGGAGGATCGCTGTGAGTTCAAGGCCACCCTGAGACTACAGAGTGAATTCCAGGTCAGCCTGAGCTAGAGTGAAACCCTACCATGAACAACAACAACAAAAAAAGATGGGGGAATGGTTTAGTCAGTCAAGCCTCAGGATGTTCCTACCCACTCTGTAGCTCTTACAATCTTTCCTTTCCTATTCTGCAATGTTCTCTGAGCCATGGCAGAGCTGTTAGCAGTCTGATTTAGTGTTGAGTTTTCTGTAGCCTCTGCTTTTATAGGTTTTGATTGATCACCGTGTCTGTCACCATCACCCTGGAGCTGGTTGTCAGGTGAGCAGTAAGAGCAGTAATCATGTCACTGCTTCCTCTGCAGTTTCTCGTTAGGCAGGTAGGGTGGCCCCTGAAAGTCAAAAGGCAGGAAGATCTGTACTTGCGAGAGATCAAAGGATGATCTGGCTTCTTCTCTCTTGCCTAGTTCCCTAGACCTGTTTTCCATTCCTAAGCCTGGCAGGTGGAACTCTCCTGTACCCCTGAGCTCTCTCCAGCCTCTTATTTTCTGCTTTTAACACGTCTGGGTCTTCCTGGCGTGCGCTGGCTCGCGGGGAGAGCAGCACTCATATTCTTTCCCAGACAATCTCTGCAGTGTTCCCGAGCCCTGGTGGCTGTGACAGAGGTGACTCATCCAGTGCCGAGTTCTGGGCTTTCTCTTCTTGTCATTTTGATGAGTCTTGGGTCTCCCCAGGATTTGCGGCCACATTTAGATATTTTTCTGATAAAAATATTTTAGCAGCTCCGAGATGACTCTGTTTGGGCATGCATTCTCCCCTCTAGAATAGATCATTCCATTTTTTTTTTTTTGAGAGGTAATAACTACTTCGTGAATGACAGCAACAGTTACGAGCTTACGTTTCTCAGAACCACTGAAAACATTTTGTATTTAGTACAGATATCATTTGACACTGGTTCTGTTTTGTGCGTTGTATTATCTGCCCGGACCCTGGATGAGATCTTCAAGCTCTTCCATTTGTGATAGCTAGTGGTTCTCTCTAAGCTTATTTTCAGCGGAGTGTTTTCATTACTTGAAATTTTATTTTCATGGCTTGGCAGTCAGAACTATATTTACTTCTGCTTTGGGACGTGGACAATGGTAAGAGCGTGGAATCGTGCAAACCAATTTACACCCTCTGGATCCAAGATCAGGGCCATTTCCATAAGCTCCAGCACCGTGGTAAATTTTGGGGAGCTCATGAATGCTTTTTCCAGAACTTTGTTGGAGAGTCCCTAGTTAAATTAAATTTCTTTCTTTTTCTTTTTTTTTGAGGAGTTTTGATAGTAACATTACTCATCCTTTCTTTAGCATAAACCCAGGCCTTGTATTTAACAAATGATTTTAATTTGTCAGAGTCTGAAATGAAATGAAACGAAACAAAATATTGGAAAGGTAGTGGCAGAGCTCTCTGTTCCTTCTTCTTCTTCTTTTTTTAGATTTTTTTCTTTATTTATTTGAAAGAGAAAGAGGCGAGAAAGAGAGAGAGGGAGAATGGGCGTGCCAGGGCCTCCAGCCACTGCAAATGAACTCCAGATGTATGTGCCCCTTGTGCATCTGGGCTTATGTGGGTCCTAGAGAATTGAACTGGGATCCTTTGGCTTTGCAGGCAAACCCCTTCACCACTAAGCCATCTCTCCAGCCCCTGTTCCTTCTTTTTTTTAAAAAAATTATTTATTTACTTGGGAGAGAGAATGAGACAGAGAGAAGGAGGGGCAAAAGAGAGAGGGAGAGAGAGAGAGAGAGAGAGAGAGAGAGAGAGCGAGCGAATGGGCATGCCAGGGCCTCCATCCACTGCAAAGGAACGCCAGACACATGTGCCACCTTATGCATCTGGCTTTCCATGGGTACTGGACAATGGAACCTAGGTCCTTTGGCTTTGCTGGCAAGCGCCTTAACTGCTAAGCCATCTCTCTCGCTATCTCTGTTCCTTCTGATTGGCACAGGTTGGCCAGGTGCATGCCCTTGTCACCGGTATATCTGTCAATCTGTGACATGGACCTTGTTTCTATTGGAGGTAAAGAGAAAGGCTGCTGAACACTGAGCGTGCGCCAAAGGACTTTAAAGTTCAGGTCTTTCAGCTGATCAGTACTGTTGGAAGAGGCTAGAAAAGCTTACCTAAAAGGATCTTTGCTACTGAATTCCTTGCTGGGGATTCAGAATCACAGGGAGGAGTGGATCATGGTGATCTGGGCTTTACCATGTTGCAGATGAGCAGACCAGACTCAGATGGGTCGGGTTATGGCACGGATGGACAGTCCTTAGAGGCTGACTACCCCAGGAACCTCCATTTGTGAGGCAGCTGAATGAAGGGACAAGTCATCCATGAGAGCGAACAAGGAATAGGGGTGACCCGATGATTCAGATCTTGTGTCAGAATTCCTAGGTCGGATGGGGAAATAAATTAACAGGGATTGTGCAAAGGCAGTCTGGGTCCACAGAAAAGAGAAAGAATTAAAAGCATAAGGGGGGCTGGAGAGAGGGCTTAGCGGGGAAGGCACCAGCCTGTGAAGCCTAAGAACGCCCTGTTCGAGAAGGAAAGGAAAGGGGAGATCAAAAACAAATGATTCGGCCGGTTGTGGTGGCGCATGCCTTTAATCCCAGCACTCGGGAGGCAGAGGTAGGAGGATTGCCATGAGTTCGAGGCCACCCTGAGACTACATAGCTAATTCCAGGTCAGCCTGGACCAGAGTGAGACCCTACCTTGAAAAACCAAAACAAACAAACAAACAAACAACCAACCAACCAACCAACCAAACAAACAAAAACCCAAATGATTCAATATAAAGATAAATGCAGTGACAGTGGAGTGTTCAGGTTTATCACACCCTCCAAGGCTCAGGGACCATTGACAAAGACATGGTGGAAAGAGTAGAAGATTCGAAGGTAGGAGTGCTTTGCAGTATTGCCTTCTGGGGGCTGGGGCACAACGTGGCCGTGGTATTCGTGACCTCACAATGGCTGACACTACCTCCACAAGGCCTGCAAAATAGATGGAATCAAATGATGACATGAAAGTAGAAGCGAGACTACTTGGAAAGACGAAGGGATTCAGTGAAGGGAGGAAGGAAAAAGGGGGATGGTGGGAGAGGATTATGATCATGGCATATTGTCTGTGAGTATAGAGGTCATTAATAAAAATAAAAGTAGGACTAGAGAGATGGCTTAGCGGTTAAGGCACCTGCCTGCAAAGCCTAAGAACACCCATTCGAATCTCCAGGTCCCACATTTAGCTAGATGCCAAAGTGATGCAAGCGTGCAATGTTGCACATGCGCCACAGGGGAGTGCACATGTCTGGAGTTCGTTCACAGTGGCTGAGAGGCCCTGGTGCACCCATTCTCTCTCTGTCTCCCTCTCTCCCTGTCTCTCTCAAATTAAAAAAAAAAAAAAAAAAAAGCAGGGCTGGAGAGATGGCTTAGCGGCTAAGGCGCCTGCCTCCTAAGCCTAAGAATGCTGGTTCCAGTCTCCAGGTCCCATGTTTAGCCAGATGCAAAGTGACGCAAGGGTGCAATGCCACACTTGCCCACAAGGGCGCGCACGCATCTGGATTTCGTTCACAGCAGCTGAGAGACTGCTGGCGTGCCCATTTCTGTCTCCCTCTCCCTCTCTGTCTATCTCTCTCTGTCTCTCTCTCCAAAAATAAATTAAAAAAAAAAAAAAGCAAAAGCAAGAACCTTGCAGTTAAGGTAGAATGAAGCATGAGAGGAGAAGTCACACACTAGAACAAAATGCTAAAGCAAAGCTGGGAGACGCAAAGCAGTGATGTTTCCCTGAAAAACCAAATTAACTTGGATAAAGTGAGAAAGTAAGTCACTTGACTGGGAAGCCAGCAAGTGGCCAGAGTCCACAGAAGATGCTGTGAGTTGTAAACATTCTTTTTTCAATACTGTGAAGCCCAATTTAATAGAGTCCCCAGTGGGCAGAAATCAGAGAGAGAAAGAGAAGAGTGTGCTCTTAGAAAAATGCCCGTCAGCACACCTCGGGCACCAGAGGAGCCACCATCAGGATTTCTGAGAATTAGGGGCACTGAGCAGCGCCCTAGAGACCAACAGACCTGACTGCGGGTGGGATCCTTGGCCTTGCAACACCCTGCTGTGAAGTTCAGGTGACAGAGATGTAGTTAACCATTGGGTATCCATTATTGTGAATGAACCATTATGTCTATATAATTGAAAATAGTTTATACTTGGCTTTTGAATGTGCGATCTTTCTTTCTTTCCTTCCTTCCTTCCTTCCTTCCTTCCTTCCTTCCTTCCTTCCTTCCTTCCTTCCTTCCTTCCTTCTTTCTTTCTTTCTTTCTTTCTTTCTTTCTTTCTTTCTTTCTTTCTTTCTTTCTTTTTCCAAGTAGGGTCTCACTCTGGCCCAGGCTGACATGGAATTCACTGTGGCGTCTCAGGGTGGCCTGGAGCTCATGGCAATCCTCCTACTCTGCGTCCCGAGTGCTGGGATTAAAGGCGTGCACCACCACGCCCGGCGCTATGGTGTTTTTCTTCTCAGATTAACATGGGAGGATTTTTTTAAAAATAGCAAAGATAAGCTTTAAAAGAATTTGGAGGTTCCATTTAAATTTCTTTTATGATTTTATTTATTTGAGAGAGAGAGGAAGAGGCAGAGAGAAAGAGAGAATGGGCATGCCAGGGCCTCCAGCCATTGCAAATGAACTTCAGACACATGCACCCATTTGTGAATCTGGCTTATGTGGGCCCTGGGGAGTTGAACCAGGGTCCTAGGCTTTGCAGGCAAATGCCTTAACTGCCAAGCCATTTCCCCAGCCTTTTTTTTTTTATTAGATATGTTTTTGTGTTAGATATGGGGATGTTCTATATTTTAAAATACATTTTATTTTATTTATTTGAGACAGAGAAGAGAGAGAGAGAGAGGCAGATAGAGCGGGGATAGCAGGGCCTCTAGCCACTGCAGATAAAATCCAGGTGAATGCATCCCTTTGTGCATCTGGCTTACATGGGTACTGGGGAATCGAATCTGGGTCCTCAGGCCTTGCAGGCAAGTGCCATAACCACTAAGCCATCTCTCCAGCCCATGATGTGTATGTATGTGTATATATATGGAGAGAGAGAGAGGGTGGGGGAGAGGGAGCACTGAGATTAATTGCAAATATTTTGGCAGTTAAAAATCTAAAGGAAGGGCTGTAGAGATGGCTTAGCGGTTAAGGCACCTGCCTCCTAAGCCTAAGAATGCTGGTTCCAATCTCCAACGGTTCCAATCTCCAGGTCCCACATTTAGCCAGATGCAAAGTGACGCAAGGGCGCAATGCTGCACTTGACCACAAGGGGGGGGGCAGGCATCTGGATTTCGTTCTCAGCAGCTGTCTCTGTCTCTCTCCAAAAAAAAAAAAATCTCAAGGAAGATGTAATCCGATGTCAGTGCATGACTCTCAGTACTGTGAGTTAAGTAACGTTTCATCAATGATGGGAGCTTATTTATACAAATTCATTGTTCTTGCATACGTTGCCTCAATAGGTTGATTCCATTCAGTACATAAATGTTTTTAAAGAATTTATTTAATTTATTTATTTATTAGAGATGGGGGGAGAGAGTGAGAAAGAGTGAGAATGGGAGCACCAGGGCCTTTAGCCACTGCAAACGAACTCCAGACGCATGTGCCACCTTGTGCATCTGGCTTACGTGGGACCTGGGGAATCGAACAGGGATCCTTAGGCTTCGCAGGCATGCGCCTTCATCGCTAAGCCATCTCTCCAGCCCCATCGATGTTTTTAGTAGAAAAATTTCTAAAACATACCGCAAACTTTCTTCTCTGTTAGCTGAAGGTAAATTAAAGTTTCCTAATGTTTAGGGAGATGTTATGAGTGGTCGTCCTTTTCCGGTGCTAAAAGGTAGCTTGCACTGGCAGGATCATCTGACCCATGGCTCCATGGCTGCATCCAGCCCTGAGCAGGTATGACTGCAGCCCAACGTAAAGCTGCAGACTTACTTAAGACATTGTGTACATTCGGAGCTATTTTGGAATTCCATTGTGTGGTTGCTGAGTGTGAATTTTACAAGCAAATTCCTTTAGCCAATGAACCATCTTCTCAGTCCCTTGAGTGTGAACTTCGTAGGTGACAACCTTGTGCTGCAGTGTCAGTAGGTTGGACCCGCCTGCACAACAATAACCGACATTGTCACCACCATCACTGTCACCATTGCTGGTGCGAACTTAGTTATTTGTATCAAATTGTGTGCGTGCATGCTGTCAGGGGCATTTAAAATTTTTATTAAATTGGGGTTGGGCGTGGTGGCGCATGCCTTTAATCCCAGCACTCGGGAGGCAGAGGTAGGAGGATTGCCGTGAGTTCGAGGCCATCCTGAGAATACAGAGTGAACTCCAGGTCAGCCTTGGCTAGAGTGAGACCCTACCTCGAAAAACCCAAACAAAAATTTTTAAAATTACTTTATTTATTTGGTGTGTGTGTGTGCGCTCACGTGTACATACATGAGCACATCCCCATGCTGTGGGTCAGAGGTCAGAGGACACGTTGTGGGTCAGTCCCCGCCTTCCAGCTTGCTTTAGAGGCAGAGTCTCTTATCATTGTTCACCCTCCATTCGCAATTTTCCAGGGACATTCTCCTGTTTTTGCCTCCCTTCTTGCCATAGGCACAGTGGCATTACAGAAGTCCGCCATGGCGTCTAGCTTTTGACATGTGCTCTGCGGATCTGAACTTGCTCAGCAAGTATTTTATCCGCTTACTCATCTTCCCGGCCCCACGAGGACTTTTTTTAAAAAAGATTTTATTATTCATTTATTTATTAGAGACAGAGAGAGGGAGAGGAAGAGCGAGAATGGGTGCACCAGAGCCTGTAGCCACTGCAAATGAACTCCAGATGCATGTGCCCCCTTGTGCATCTGGCTTACATGGGACCTGGAGAATCAAACTTTGATCCTTAGGCTTCGCAGGCAAGCGCTTAACCACTAAGCCATCTCTCCAGCCTGACTCTTTTTTTGTATTAACTCGTTGAATTAATATGAAAACACTGGTAAGTACAGCGTAGAAAGGTTCCTTGACTGGTCAAGGTAAAAGTGCCATTACTAAGCCGCCTATCCCCACAGCCTAATGTCTTCCGGCTTGAGTCCGTCATGGGTTGGGATGACAGGTATAAGACACTCCACTTGACTCTAATTTTTCTGGAGCCAGACATGCTACTGTTGCAATCCAAGGTCCCTTTGTGTAACTTCTGGTCCCTGCATCTTTTTTTTTTTTTTTGATTTTTTAAAAATTTTATTTATTTATTTGCAAGCAGAGAGAGAGAAGACAGACACACAGAGAGAATGGGCATGCCAGGGCCTCCAGCCACTGCAAATGAACTCCAGATGCATGTGCCCCCTCGTGCATCTGGCTTACGTGGGTCCTGGGGAATCGAACTTGGGTCCTTTGGCTTCAGAGGCAAATGCCTTAACTGCTAAGGCATTTCTCCAGCCCTGGTCCCCGCATGTTAAGATGAGGGTGATGGTGGTACTAGTGTCACACTGTCTTGCGGGGAGGAAGTGAGTAGTGCTTGGCATGTAGGAGGCTACCAATAAATGTCAACTTTTGCTGTTTTTTTAAAAAATTTCTATTATAGAAGCGAGTGAAAAATCTATTGAAAAATCTCTGTGTGCTCTGACACAGGCAACTATTTGCTCACCTGAGAAATGACCCCATGTTGCTGAAATGTCCTTTAGACTCTGCATTTCGTGTTTTCTTCTTCTTCATTGGTTTTCCACTTCTGTTGCATAGTTACTCCAGATGGAACCATTTTTATTTCATTTCATTTCCTGTAGGAGGGAGGAAGGAGGCTCACCTTGTCAGGAAGACAAGGAGATTTACAAGCTCAGGAAACTCAGAAGGTTATAAGGCTCAGGTGGGAGGGATGGCTTAGCAGCCGTTAAGGCGCTTGCCTGCAGAGCCAAAGGATCCAGGTTCGATTCCCCAGTACTCATGTAAGCCAGATGCACAAGGTGGCACATGCAGCTGGAATTCATTTTCAGTGGCTAAAGGCCCTGATGTGCCCATTACCTCTCTCTTTGTGTCTTTCTTGTTCTTTCTCTCTCTCAAATAAATCGATAAAAATAAAATATTCAAAAAAGAAAGTTACAAGGCTCCTCCCCAAATGTATAAGATCAGTAAAAAATAATTCTAGAACGGGGGAAGGTGACTCCGTAGTGAAACTTCGCTGCAAGTTGTTCAGAGGTTCCAGAGAACCATGCAGTTTTCATGAGTCACTAGAGTGGGCTTTTCCGTGACACATCTGCCTTTGAGTCACCGTGACATGTTTTTCTGTAAGTACCCTCTTGCTCCCATAAACAGCCCCAAACAGCCTTAAGCTAGGTTTGGTCTGTTGTCTGTGCCCTATCTGGGGTGAACAGATTGTTCACTTCTCCCCAGAAAAGGTCATCAACCACTTCTGTCACTTTTTAAACCAGATGTTTAGTGGTGAAAAATGCCGGCTCCACCTATCTTGGCTGTTTACTGGTTTATGGGATTGTAGACAATCGATGTCACTTCTCTAAGATGTCTTCCCTCCCTCCCTCTTTCTTTCTCTCTTCTTCTTCTTCCTTCCTTCCTTCCTTCCTTCCTTCCTTCCTTCCTTCCTTCCTTCCTTCCTTCCTTCCTTCCTTCCTCCCTCCCCTCCCTCCCTCCCTCCTTCCCTCCCCCTTTTCTCTCTCTCTCTCTCTCTTTCTTTCTTTCTTTCTTTCTTTCTTTCTTTCTTTCTTTCTTTCTTTCTTTCTTTCTTTCTTTCTTTTTCTTCTTCTTCCTTTTGCTTTATTCAATGCAGGGTCTCACTCTAGCCCAGGCTGACCTGGAACTCACTCTGTAGCCCCAGGCTGGCCTCAAACACATGGTGATTCCTTCCTTCAGTTTCCTGAGTGCTGGGATTAAAGGCATGCACCACTTTTTTTTTTTTTTAATTAAGACAGCTTCATAGATTTAGTAACATAGCATTATCCCTTTATGATATGATTTTGAGAAAGTATTCTCCATTTAAAGATGCCCTTGATTTAACCTTCCTGTTATGTGATTTTTTTTTTCTTTCTAACATTTCATTTCCAGATTTGTCTACTTACTTCAACAATTTATAATTTGGTTAGAACCAGCTCATTCATTCCTTCTTTTCCCCAAATGCTTGACTGACTTTGAATGTCTCTTGTGTTTGTCTTTCATTTCAGAGCACTGGCAGATCTGGTGTATCTGCTGTCATTGTTTGCGGCGGCTTGGCGGGAAAGGTTTTCCCAAAGGAGAGAGCGTTCACTTCTCTCCACTCTTTTTTTTTTTTTTTTTTTTTGATGGGGAAAGTAGGTTGGCTTCAGCTACCAATTTTTGACACAGTAATATTGTTGAAATTGATTGCATGTATCAGTTCTTGAAACAGTTACAATTCTATTTCCCTGACTGCTCTTGGTTCAGCCCAGTTCCTTTGGCTTTTTTTTTTTTTTTAACTTGAATAAGACATATTGTTTTAGAAATGAAGACATGACCTTTAGCAGGAAAATCGTATACTGCAAGACTCAATGCAATCCGTATAAAAACATGAATGACGTTTTTTTTTCCCGAAGGAATAGCAAAGTAATTCTAAAATTTATATTGAACTGCAAAAACAATAAAAATAAAAAAACAAAACCCTCCAAGTAAACCTAGTACTCCTGACTTGAGATAAAAATACAAAAATAGGGCTGGAGAGATGGCTTAGGGGTTAAGGCACCTGCCTCCTAAGCCTAAGAACACTGGTTCCAATCTCCAGCGGTTCCAATCTCCAGGTCCCACGTTTAGCTAGATGCAAAGTGAGGCAAGGGCGCAATGCCGCACTTGACCACAAGGGGGCGCACACATCTGGATTTCATTCACAGCAGCTGAGACACTGCTGGCGCGCCCATCTCTGTCTTCCTCTCTGTCTCTGTCTCTGTCTCTCTCTGTGTCACTCTCCAAAAAAAATAATAAAAAATAAAAAGTTAAAAAAATACAAAAATAAAAACCCAGTGCTGGAGAGAGCTTAACGGTTAAGGTGCCTGCCCACTGAGCCTAAGAACACTGGTTCCAATCTCCAGCAGTTCCAATCTCCAGGTCCCACGTTTAGCCAGATGCAAAGTGACACAAGGGCGCAATGCCGCACTTGACCACAAGGGGGAGCACACATCCGGATTTCGTTTGCAGCGGCTGAGAGGCTGCTGGCATGCCCATCTCTATCTGTCTTCCTCTCCATCTCTCTGTGTCTCTCTCCAAAATAAAAAAATAAAAATAAAAACCCAAACCAAAATACCATCAATAACAAGGAATCCAACCAACCAACCAGACTAACAAAGAAAACCTACAAAAAGAAGCAAATGAGAGAACAGGTGACGCTATAATACATGATTTCAAAATGGCAAAACGATAGCAATCAAAACAGCATGGTAGAGTCACAAAAGCAAACATGCAGACCACTGCAGCAGACGGAACTTCTAGAAGTCAACCCGCACATCTGCAGGCAACTAATTTGCAACAGAAGTGCCAGGAGCACACCTGGAAGAAAGGATAGCCATAATGCACAGGGAAATTTATATTCAGAACACTGAAACTAGACCACTATATCGTACCTGATAAAAAAAAAATCAACTTAAAATATGTTCCAAACTTAAATGTGATACTTGTCACAATGAAACCATGGAAGAGAACACACCGGGACATTGGAACGGGCAAGGAACTTTTTAGACACGTCTTCAAAGCCCAGGAAATTAAACCAAATATAGACATATGGGGTTACATCAGCCCAGCAAAGAAAGTTTTAGGCATAAAAAAAGTTCAACATTATTAATTATCAAGAACATGAAAATCAGAACTACAATGAAGGGCTAGAGAGATAGCTTAGTGGTTAAGGTGCTTGCCTGCAAAGTCTAAGGACCCATGCTCCACTCCCCAGACCCGTGTAAGCCAGACACACAAGATGATGCACACACAAGGTTGTACATGTGCACAAGGTGGCACACACATCTGGAGTTCGATTACAGTGGCTAGAGGCCCTGCCGCACAAATTCTCTCTCTCTCTTTCTGTTTCTCTCTCTTGTTCTTGCTCTTGCTCTCTCTCATAAAAAAAGGTCAGACTGTTGGGCTTGCCTCAGGAAAAAAAGAAACTACACTAGGTGCCATCTCTCCCTAGTAAGAATGGCTATGATAAACAAGACTAATGATAGCATGCATGTGCTGATGAGGATATAAAGAAAATGGAACCCTTATGACATGCAGACCACTGCAGCAGACGGAACTTCTAGAAGTCAACCCGCACATCTGCAGGCAACTAATTTGCAACAGAAGTGCCAGGAGCACACCTGGAAGAAAGGATAGCCATAATGCACAGGGAAATTTATATTCAGAACACTGAAACTAGACCACTATATCGCACCTGATAAAAAAATCAACTTAAAATATGTTCCAAACTTAAATGTGATACTTGTCACAATGAAACCATGGAAGAGAACACACGGGACATTGAACGGGCAAGGAACTTTTAGACACGTCTTCAAAGCCCAGGAAATTAAACCAAATATAGACATATGGGGTTACATCAGCCCAGCAAAGAAAGTTTTAGGCATAAAAAGTTCAACATTATTAATTATCAAGAACATGAAAATCAGAACTACAATGAAGGGCTAGAGAGATAGCTTAGTGGTTAAGGTGCTTGCCTGCAAAGTCTAAGGACCCATGCTCCACTCCCCAGACCCGTGTAAGCCAGACACACAAGATGATGCACACACAAGGTTGTACATGTGCACAAGGTGGCACACACATCTGGAGTTCGATTACAGTGGCTAGAGGCCCTGCCGCACAAATTCTCTCTCTCTCTTTCTGTTTCTCTCTCTTGTTCTTGCTCTTGCTCTCTCTCATAAAAAAAGGTCAGACTGTTGGGCTTGCCTCAGGAAAAAAAGAAACTACACTAGGTGCCATCTCTCCCTAGTAAGAATGGCTATGATAAACAAGACTAATGATAGCATGCATGTGCTGATGAGGATATAAAGAAAATGGAACCCTTATGCATTGTTGGTAGAGATGAATATAAATTCATTCATTCATGATAGAAAACAGTATAGAGGTTCTCAAAAAAAATGCATGTTGGGCTGAAGAGATGGCTTAGTGGTTAAGGCGCCTGCCTCCTAAGCCTAAGAACGCCTGTTCGATTCTCCAGGTCCCACATTTAGCCAGATGCAGTGATGCAAAGGCGCAATACCATAGTTGCCCACAAGGGGGCGCACGCTACTGGAGTTTGTTCGCAGCCGCTGAGAGGCTGCTGGTGAGCCCATTCTCTCTCTCTCTCTATCTCTCTCTCTCTGACTCTCTCTCAAAAAAAGCATGCCTATAATCCCGCTTGGGAGTCTGAGACAGGAAGACTGTAAATTAAGGCCATCCTGGGCTACATGACAAGTTGCAGATATATGAAGCAAAACGTTGTCTGGAACAAAGCCCCATTACATATGCAACAGAAATGACATCAGGACATCAAAGGGACACCTGCACTCCCATGTTCACTGTGACAATATTCACGTAGCCAAAGTGGAAAAATCCTAGCTGCCCAGATATACTTTTTTTGGGGGTAATTTTTATTGGGGACTTTGACCTACGAACATACTGCAAACTGGTCATATTCCCATCAGGCTGTCAGTTTCCCTGTTTTGTCCCTGTCCCCCACTCCCATTCCACCGAGGGCTCTCCTCGGCCGAGTCATCTTCAATCACTGTGGGGTCATGGGGGCACCAGTCTAGTTTGAGTCAGGAGGACAATGCCTCACAGCGCACCATCCCACCCTATGTCTCTTCTGCACTGCTCGCTGCGCTTTGGAGGGCAAGTTTGAAGTCTCCTTTCAGGCTGAGCTCTCAGCAGCCTCCGAGTTCCTGCTTTGATGAGTTTTGGGGGTCCTCAGTGTCTCTTGCCGTCTCTGGAGCAGGTTGGCAGGCTAGCAAGTGAGAGTAACGCTCCTGTTTAAACCTGCACTCCCCCCGTGAGGTTCTGGGCTCTGGTAGATGTGTGAGAGCTGGTTTGACTCGTGCTGGACAGTCGACTGTCTTTGACCGTTGTATTGATGGATCTTGGTTCTCCTTAGTTTTTCTTGCCCTTTGTAACAACAACAACAAACAGATCCTCCAACCGAGATGCATGGATTAAAGCTACTTGGGTGACTTTTTGACGGGGGTGGCCACTGTTTTTGACCAAAGGCTAGTGGGAGCTACTCTCTGGAGTCTATGGCCGTTGCATCCATAGGATTCAGTACCTGTGAATATGGCATGAGTTCTTCCCCACTGCCTGTTGATCACCCACCCCCACAGGCTGGGTACCTCTGTTGCATCTTGGCTGCTAGTTTGCTATGGACCCTCTATGTTCTCGCTCCTTCCAAAATGTCCTCCCTCTTCCTAGGTCAAGATTTTTGTACTGCTGTATTTTGTTTTTCTTTCAAGAATGGGCCTTGTTTTTGCATTATGCCCAAGGCCTCCCAAGCTCTGGTCTCTATGGATGTGTGCTTCCCAGGGGACCCCCATCTGATCTTCATCTCCATTCACAGCTCTGCGTCTCCTGGTACGTTTGCATATGACGTCTCAGGAGTGGCATCTCTTGCCCTTCTCTATGTGAGTCTGTAAGCTCCAGAGGGCTCTTCTATCCCCAGGGCCACATGGGCTTGGAGAGGTTATGGCGTGAATGCTGTAGGGTCTCAACAGAACATCTACACACTAGGAAGCACTGGCTGTGAATGGATCAAAGAACAGCTTGTGCATTTCGTGACATGATAAGCTACAGTTCTCTCCTTCTGCCTGAAATGATTGAAACCCTGAAGAGAACATGTGCGCAGCGCAGTGAGAAGCAACTGACAGCCAACGGTGTAGGAGCCTGGCTAGTTATGATGACGTTGACATGAAATACTCTGAGTATGAACGTAGGGCAAATTATGCCACTTTGTAGAAAAGTGATTTTGTGGTTTGTTTTGGTGGTATCCAAGCCTGTGTAGCTAAGGAAAATACAACTATAGAGCGGTGATCAGCTGCTTGTTAGGACTAACTTGAATGCGACTTTAAATTTCCCATAGTGATTCTGTTCTTTGTACACGTCATTTGTATTTGTGTGTACCTCATGTCACAATGTACTCAGTTCGGGATGTGTTAAGAGCAAAATGTATCAAGTTCTATTTGTATCATTTAGATTTATTTTAAGTGACTCAGCAGCAAACCTACCTCAGAGTTAAGGAACTGACTCTCGTCACAGACAGCATGTTTTAAGGCACATGGAGGGCAGGGCCTAGAGGTACTGCTTTCACAGACATTAAGGTCTTATCTTTATAAAGGATGGTGCAAAGAAAAAATATAGTTTGTATCAGTGAATTTTTATGTATCTATATTTTTCATCTATATCTATATCTAGAGAAAGAGAGAAAGGGAGAGAGGGATGAAGAGGCCCTAAATTAACTATCATTTGACTACAGTGATGATATTTCTTTGGGAACTAGGAAAGAAAAAAAAATCCAGTTGATAATTGTGATGACAAATTCTATTGGCCTGGCCTGATGGTGCTTCCTAGAAATTTGGTCACCAGTGAAGGTATTTTTTTTTTTAAAGTGAGGTTAACACTGAAATCAATGGGCTGAGCAATGTAAATCACCCTCTATAATGCAGATGGGCCTCACCCAGTGGGTGGAAGACTCTAAGAGGAAAAAGACTGACGTCCCTCTGATAGAGAGAGAGAGAGAGAGAGAGAGAGAGAAGAGAGAGAGAGAGAGAAATATGAACAGAGAGGGGGCCAGTGCAAAGAACTCTGCAGGGAGGAGCAAGGAGATCGGCATTTGAAAGGTCTGGAGTGTAGAAAGAACTGGAAGAGGCTTGGCCTGGCTTGAGGTGTGGAGAGTATGGAGCGGCACTGGAGGCCGGAGTCAGGTGCTGATGTACGTCACCCTGAAAATCAAAGAACTACGAAAGAAATCTGGGGGTGCTGAATGGGGAGAGCCACCTTTGGAGGACCTTGGAGGAGTAGATGAGCGGGCCAGACAAGAGAGAGGCCGAGAGATGACCGTGATGCCGTAGCCATAGTTGATGGGCTTGTTTGCTCAGGACCCTGTTTTGGCATTAGCCTCTTTCCTTTGGTCTCTGAGTCATCGTGTTGCTGTGACCCAATATCTGACATAACTCAGGGGAAGGACTGATCATGGCTCCCAGTTTTAGAGGGGTCAGTCCATGGCTGTTTGGTACTACGCACTTGGGGAGAACATTATGGTGGCTGGGGTGTGCGAAGAAGCATCTTGTTTACCTGCTGGAAAATAGGAAGTGGGAGAGAGAGAGAGAGAGAGAGAGAGAGAGAGAGAGAGACAAAGTACTTACAAGGACCCATCACCAGTGACCTACCACTTGCAATGAGGCCTCACCTCCTAAGATTTCTAGAACTTCCCATGGTAATGCCACCCGCTGGGGCCCACACAGTCAACCCCCAAGCCTGTGGAGGACATTTCATACTCAAACCCTGGCATTGCACCTCCTCTGTCCTGCATGTTTCTGGTGAGGCGAGGTGTCCACTGATAGTTCTCTGACCCTTCTGTCCACTCATGTTTCCCAGGCAGGGGCAGTGATGTCACCTTGTTTCCAGACACTCTGGTCTGGCCAAGAATCATAGGTGGGACTCAAGTGTAGGTCAATCAGATTCCGGGGTTATGACTTTGAATATGCTAATTGGGAAGACCAAGATAGTCATTTTGTTAGAGGGGCCATAAACTGAAAAGACAGAAGTCAGGGTCAGTTATCTTAGCTTTTGAAGGCTGGCATACGTGATGACCATGAACTGAGTGACCAGACCCAGTGCTCAGGAGGCAGAGAAAGGAGGATCGCTGTGAGTTCAAGGCCAGCCTGGTACTACAGAGTGAGACCCTACTTCGAAGAGACAGAAAAAATAAATAAAGAAGAAATGTGGTATTTTAGATTCTGGAGGCTAGAAGTTCAGAATGAAAGTGTCAGCAGGACAGTTTTCTAAAGGTTCTGGATGTATCTTTCCTCACGTCTTCTAGCTTCTGGAAGTTGCTGGAACACCTTGGCTTATAGGCAGATCAGCCTCTATTATCGTATTCCCATCTTCTGAACTCTTTTTTGCATTTAAAAAATATTTTATTTTCATTTATTCATTTATTAGAGATGGGGGGGTGAGAGAGAGAGAGAGAGAGTCAACGGGTGCACCAGGGCTTCTGGCCACTGCAAATGAACTCCAGACACATGCACCTGCATGTGCATCTGGCTTACGTGGGACCCGGAGAACTGAACCTGGGTCCTTAAGCGTCACAGGCATGCACCTTAACCATTAAGCCACCTCTCCAGTCCCCATCTTCTGAACTCTTTATGCAGCTCTGCTCCAATTCCTTCTGATTTTGGCATACTTATTGAGTTATGGACTGCTCTAATTCAGTATGACTCATGTTGATGTGACTCCATCTGTGAAAACATCTTTTCCTTTCTTTCTTTTGAGGCAAGATCTCAGTCTAACATTTTCTTTCTTGAAAACTTATTTCAAGAGAGAGAGAAAAGCAGAGCAAGTGAGGAAGAGAGAGAGAGAAAATAGATACGCCAGGGCCTTCAGCTGCTACAAATGAACTCCAGATGCGTGCACCCCCTTGTGCACATGTATAACATTGTGCACTTGTGTCACTGTACGTCTGGCTTATGTAGGACCTGGAGATTTGAACATGAGTCGTTAGGCTTTGCATGCAAGCGCCTTAACCAGTAAACCATCCCTCCAGCCCCTAACATATTATCTTTATCTCTTCGTCCACTGAAGGGTGCTGAAGCTGATTCTATAAGTTGTTCTGTGAGTAGTGCAATGATAAACATGTGAGTACCTCTGGTGTATGCTGACCTTGCTGTCCTGAGGAATATTCCCTGAAGTAGTAGACCTGTCTCACGTAGCTGGACTGTTTTCAGTTGCCTGAGGAGCTGCATTACTGATTTCCTTCGTGGCTGTGCTAATTTAAATTTTCCTTGCATTTTCACTAACACTTGCCTTTTGTGTTCTTGATGGTAGTGTTTTTGACTGGAGTGAGATAGAATTTTAATGTACTCTTTTAAAAAAAATTTATTGGCCGGGCGTGGTGGTGCATGCCTTTAATCCCAGCACTTGGGAGGCAGAGGTAGGAGGATCGCCGAGAGTTCGAGGTCACCCTGAGACTACATAGTTAATTCCAGGTCAGCCTGGACCAGAGTGAGACCCTACCTTGAAAAAAATTTATTTATTTGACAGAAAGAAAGAGGTAGATAGAGAGAGAGAATGGGCACACCAGGGTTTCCACCCACTGCCAATGAACTCCAGACATGTGCGCACCCTTGTGCATCTGGCATATGTGGGTCCTGGGGAATCAAACCTGGGTCCTTTGGCTTTGCAGGCAAGCGCCTTAACCACTAAATCATTCTCCAGCCTGAATTTTAATGTACTCTTGATTTGCAGTTCACTGATGGCTCAAGATGAAGGGCAATTTTTCTTGTCCTTTGGTGTTTTCAATTTTTGTCGTTCTTTTCTTGTTTTGGGGGCAGGATATTAACATGTAGCTTAAGTTTGTCTCGAACTTTGGTGACCCTCCGGGCCTCACCTGCCTGAGTGCTGATGGCCACCATGCGTCACTGTGCCTGGCCCTCAACTTTAAAACTTCTTTATATATTCTGTATATTAAACTTCTGCTGGATGAATAACTGGCAAGGATCTTATCTCATTTCCACAGGCTGCTGTCTCTTCCATCTGTTGCTGAACTGGATCATTTTTTAGTTATTTAGTTGATATTAGGCATTTCTGGCTATAATTTCCTGAGCCAGTGAAGTCCTGTTCAGGAAATTGTTGATTATGCCCCATTCTGAACTGTTTCCTCTTTGTTTTCCTGGAGTTCTTTTAGAGTTTTAGCTCTTACATTAATGTCTTTGATCCATTTTGAGTTGTTGATTTTTAATCGTGCAGGGCAAGAGATAGGGGTTTCGTTTCCATTTCTCACAAGCAGATATCCACTTTTCTCTGTAGCTCTTGTTAAATAAAGGAAGATATCCTTACTTCAATATGTATTTTCTGGCATCTTTTTTGAGCATCCGGAGGGTGTAGTTGCTTGAATCCTTTTTTTTTTTTGTGTTTTTGAGGTAGGGTCTCACTTTGGCCGCTGACCTGGAATTAACTGTGTAGTCTCAGGGTGGCCTTGAACTCACGGCGATCCTCCTACCTCTGCCTCCCCAGTGCTGGGATTAAAGGCGTGCGCCACCACGCCCATCTGAATCATTTTTTTTAAAGGTGCTCTGTGGTCTATATCATGGGTTTACATGTCTGTTATTATACCGATAGCATACAGTTTTTACTATGAATTTCAAATCAGATATTGTGAAGCTACCAGCATTTGATCTGCATTGTTTGGTTATTTGTTTCCACATGAAAATTTAAGATTTTTTTTTTTGTCTAGTACTGTGAGGAATGCAGTGGTTTTTTTTTTTTTTTTTTTTTTTTTTTTTTTTTTTGAGGTAGGGTCTCAGTCTAGCCCAGGCTGAACTGGAATTCACTATGTAGTCTCAGGGTGGCCTCAAATTCACGATGATCCTCCTACCTCTGCCTGCCCAGTGCTGGAATTAAGGTGTGCACCACCTCAGCTGTGCCCTTTGTTTTAGGTTTACTCGCAGGGTGGGCTTTTCCATGTTTTGAATTCTTCTGATCCATGAGCATAGGTGATTTTTCCATATTCTTGTCTGTTCCTCAATTTCTTTCTTTCGTATTTTAAACTTTTCCTTATAGAGGTCTTTCACTTTCTGGTTAGGGTGATTTCAAGGCATTTATTTATTTAATTAAAAAACTATTTTTCAAGGTAGGGTCTCGCTGTAGTCCTGGCTGACCTGGAATTCTCTCTGTATTCTCAGGGTGGCCTTGAAGTCATGATGATCCTCCTACGTCTGTCTCCCAAATGCTGGGATTAAAGGCGTGCGCCACCACACCTGGCTAATTTAAAAAAATATATTTTATTTATATATTTATTTGAGAGAGAGAGAGAGAGAGCGAGGAAGAGGCAGATAGAGAGAAAGAGAGAATGGGTGAGCCCTAGGGCCTCTAGCCACTGCAAATGAACTCCAGACGCATGTGCCCCTTGTGCAACTGGCTTATGTGGGTCCTGGGGAATCAAATCGGGGTTCTTAGACTTTGAAGGCATGTGCTTTAACTGCTAAGCCTTCTCTCCAGCCCTATTTTTTTTTTTTTTTTGAGGTAGGGTCTTACTCTAGCCCAGGCTGACCTGCAATTCATTATGTACTCTCAGGGTGGCCTTAAACTCATTCATTTATTTATTTATTTTGTTGTGACTATGAATAATACGATGAATGCACCCAATTCCATCTGAACCGAAGTTCTTGGGTGCTGGAGTCTACTCTGGACAGATCGGCTTGATGTAGTCTGAACACTGGCTTAGAACTCAGAACTTCTCAACTGACCTGTGATATAGCTTTTTTTTTTTTTTTAAAGACATGTTTCTTCTTTTAATTTTTATTTATTTATTTGAAAGCAGAGAGAGAGAGAGAGAGAGAGAGAGAGAGGGAGAGAGAGAGAGAGATAGTAGAGAGGCAGACAGAGAGAGAATGGGCATGTCAGGGCCTCTAACCACTGCAAACAAACTTATGTGGGTTCTGGAGAATCCAACCAGAATCCTTTGGCTTCATAGGCAAACGCCTTAACCACTAAGCCATTTCTCCAGCACCCCCCCTTTTTTTTTTTTGAGGTAGGGTTTCACTCTGGCCCAGGCTGACCTAGAATTTACTATGTAGTCTCAGGGTAGCCTTGAACTCATGCCAATCCTACCTCTGCCTCCCAAGCGCTGGGATTTTTAAGGCATGGACCACCACACCTGGCTCAATGTAGCTTTCTTTCTTTCTTTTTTTTTTTAAAAATATTTTATTCATTTATTTATTAGAGAGACAGAGGAAGGAAGAGGCAGATAGAGAGAAAGAGAGAATGGGAATGCCAGGGCCTCCAGCCCTGCAAACAAATTACAGATGCATGCACCCCTTTGTGCATCTGGCTTATGTGGATCCTGGGGAATTAAACTGGGGTCCTTAAGCTTTGCAGGTAAATGCCTGAACAGCTGAGTCATTTCATCCGCCCTCAGTGTACCTTTCTTGTCATCTGACTTCAGACTCCCCTTCTGTTCTATGTGCTTGTGGACCAATTCTGCCCACCATGTCTTTCCATCTTTCCCTTTCTTTCAAGTTTTTTTATTTATTTTGTTATTTATTTGAGAGAAAGAGAGGTGGAGAATGGGTGCGCCAGGGCCTTCAGCCGCTACAAATGAACTCCAGCTGCATGCACTACCTTGTGCATCTGGCTTACATGGGTCCTAGGGAAGCAAACCTGGGTCCTTTGGCGTTGCAGGCAAGTGCCTTAACCTCTAAGCCACCTCTCCAGCCCAGTCTTTTCCTTTGTTTTGGCTATATCCCTATGATCAATTTGCTCCGCCTCCCTGTGCTCAGCATTGAGACCATCTTTCCTCCGTCTATTCAGATAATTAGAGTCTGTGTCTCTCACGACGCTTTCTGTGTGACAATGAACTTCGGCACCTTCCCTCAGTCATACATATCTCGATTCCAGGTCAGTGAGAAGCTGGGAAGTGCTGTTTGCTTTTAATCTTCTGTCTTGGCTCCTACCCATATGGGTAGCTTTCTAGAAAAGAATCAATAATACACCCATACAAGGCTTAAATGTTTAAAATTTAGTATCAATATCTCAATATGAACATATTTGAATTCACAAAACTGTGAGACACGATTTGGAACAGATGTACTTAGGGATCAACTGATGCGATCTGTTTGAATCAAATGAGAGATTGAAAACTGTGCTTTTCTTTGTATCTGGAGGACATTGGCAGAATCACAGATGGACACTGGAATCTTTTTATTCGTTTGCGAAGTCAGTGACCACTTTTGGAACTCTGAAGAACAGAGTTTTGGATGTAAACATCTCAATCGTGTAGAGAAGTGTGTTACTTATGTGTATGACGCAATTACAAAAGATTTTGATAAAATCAGTATCAGGATGTGTGGTAGTTTGAATAGATGGCTCCCAATATATTCAGTGTTGTATTAGTTTATGGTTTGCATCTGCAGCCACCTGGCTGGAGGCAGTGTCACTGGGTGGATCTTAAGGTGTGATGGTGGGTTTGAGATTTCAATCTAAAGATATGTAAAGTGTGCCTAGCTGGAGTTCCTGAGGTGTGCTGTGCTGTGTGGTTTTTGGCTTGTGGCTTCTCTCTCTCTCTCATTCTCTCTGCTTGGTCCTGTGACAGCAGGGCAGCTTCTTCTGCCATTATGGAATAAATCCCTTCTTCCATAACTGTGCCTGGTGTGGAAGTTCATCTCAGCGAGCCTGAAGCTGTGTGCTACAGGATGCTCATGAATGAACGAGCACTTTTAGTCAACTTGACTATGTAGGAAATGATTTAGCTACAGGACACGACAACCAGCAATTGTCTTCCTGAGTCTAACAACTTTGTAACCTTGAGAAAAATCACGAGGTGACATTTGAACTCTCGTGTCTACGTCACACGTCTTTCTTTGTCCACATCCTGAGATTACTTGTCTCATCTTTAAATCAGATGCATATTTATGAAACCCAGAAATCTGTACAGTTAGGTAAATTTTTCTGGAATATCATACATTCCTACCAGGTCTGACAACTGTTAGGGTCCGAGAATCACTGAAGAAAGACCCCAGAGTCGAATAGCAGGTGAAAACAAGGAGCATTTATTCTGCAGAATCAACTAGCATGTGGGGGTCAACCATCCATACAAAATGGTGATCCCAGGAGGAGCTTGCAGGCTCCTTTTGAGCACAGCTAAAGGAATTTTGGCGGGCTTTTAGTCTTTTAACATGATTGGCTAATTTGAACAGTAACTGTACGTGTGTGTGTGTGTGTGTGTGTGTGTGTGTGTGTGTGTTTTGATTGGTCTTAGGGTTTTGGCGGCCAGGTCTAGGGGAATTCTAAGCAGGCGAGGTGATTGGCTAAACAAGTGGCAGTTACATTTGTTCATCTTTTTTTTTTTTTTTTTTGGTTTTTCGAGGAAGGGTCTCACTCTGGTCCAGGCTGACCTGGAATTAACTATATATTCTCAGGGTGGCCTTGAACTCTTGGCGATCCTCCTACCTCTGCCTCCCGAGTGCTGGGATTAAAGGCATGTGCCACCATGCTCGGCTACATTTGTTCATCTTTGATTGGCTGGGGTGAAAGCGACAAGTCTGGTGACTTTACAGGAACTGACTCAGCCTTTTTCTGGTCACCACAGTTATTGATTAATGGCCCTTTGTTTCAGGTTTCCCAGGAATATTGCTTGTCTCTCCAGGAAATTGAAATTTAGGCTAGCTAGCGTGGTATCTTGTTGAAGCCTGTCATGGCGTCAGTTTTGTCTTTTCAACAACCTAAAAGCTATGAGCAGTTCACTTTAAAAGGCTTGACGTGGGTCGTCCCCATTCTCACCCAACCTCTTAAACATCTTTCTCCATGAATCTTGTTTTTCTTCCTCTAGTGTTCCTGTCATTAGTTTCTTTTCTTTTCTTTTTTTTTTTTTTTTATAATTTTCCTAAGGTCAAAAATATTGAGTTAGGTAAGTTAAGGAATTCTTGTGGGTAGCACTTTAAGTAAAATAATAACATGACTTCATGTAGTGAAATAACTCAAGAGCTTCTGGTTACATAAGTGGCTCTCTGGGGGCGAGGCACTTAAGCAGCCACATTAGCTTTTTGGACTAAGTACCATTTAAGGAAAGCACTGTAGCAATTTTCCATACAAGAAGAAGAACAGGGCTTTGGAGTTTTTCTTGCAATGAACTCGGCGTGGTTTGCACATGAACGCCCACCTTTGTCCTACAAACACTCCTGGATATTATTCTTTTTTTATAATTTATAATTTCTTTTTATAATTTATTTATTTATATTATTCTAATTTTACATTCATAATGGTGACTCCATTATCCTCCTCCCTGTCCTCCCTCTTCCAAAGGGACCCTCATCAATGGGGAATGTGGGTCATGCATTGTGGGGGTAGTCAGGAGCTATGGGGGTAGGCCAAGTCTCTGTGCATAATGCCCCAACTTGTGGCTCTAACATTCTTTCCGCCCCCTCTTCCGCGAATTTCCCTGAGCCACATTGGGGTCATTTTAGTTCTACTTCAGTGATGAGGTTTTGGGAGCCTCTGTGTCTCTGATATTATTCTTTTTTAAAAAAATTTAGTTATTTGCAGCCGGGTGTGGTGGCACACGCCTTTAATCCCAGCACTCAGGAGACATAGGTAGGAGGATTACCATGAGGTCGAGACCACCCTGACATTACAGGTCAACCTGAGCTAGAGCGAAACCCTACCTTAAAAAACCAAAATAAATAAATAAATAAATGGAGAGAGAGAGAGAGAGAGAGAGAGAGAGAGGATAAATGAGAATGTGAGCACCAGGGCAGCTGGCCACTGCAAACAAACAAATGAACTCCAGATGGTTTTACAGGAGCACTGGGGAATTGAACCCCAGTCAGTAGGTATTGTGAGCAAGCACCTACTTAATTGCTAAGCCATCTCTTCAGCCTTATTATTCTGTTTTAACAGGCAGTTCCCCAGATACCTCAAGCAGTTGATTCCATGAGGGATCATTTAAATTGCTTCCCAGCCTTTTGACTAAGAGCAAGTGTGAGGGAGATTATCTGAAGTCCTACTGTGTGCCAAGCTGTTACTAGTTTGCAGAGCAGTAAGGAAGCCTAGCTCCTGACCCCGGAGAGCTATCTAGAGCCAGGAGTCCTGAACGCACATCATGGGAGTTAGGGTGCCTGAGGGGAGAATGGAGGTGACTGGCTGAAGGGAGGGTGGAGGTGACGGGCTGAGGGAAAGGTGGAGGTGATGGGCTGAGGGCAGGGTGGAGGTGATGGGCTGAGGGGCGGGTGGAGGTGATGGGCTGAGGGCAGGGTGGAGGTGACTGGCTGAGGGGAGGGTGGAGGTGACGGGCTGAGGGAAAGGTGGAGGTGATGGGCTGAGGGCAGGGTGGAGGTGACTGGCTGAGGGGAGGGTGGAGGTGACGGGCTGAGGGGAGGGTGGAGGTGACGGGCTGAGGGAAAGGTGGAGGTGATGGGCTGAGGGCAGGGTGGAGGTGATGGGCTGAGGGGTGGGTGGAGGTGACGGGCTGAGGGAAAGGTGGAGGTGACGGGCTGAGGGGAGGGTGGAGGTGACGGGCTGAGGGAAAGGTGGAGGTGACGGGCTGAGGGGAGGGTGGAGGTGATGGGCTGAGGGGAGGGTGGAGGTGACGGGCTGAGGGGAGGGTGGAGGTGACTGGCTGAGGGAGGTGGAGGTGATGGGCTGAGGGGAGGGTGGAGGTGACTGGCTGAGGGCAGGGTGGAGGTGACTGGCTGAGGGGAGGGTGGAGGTGACTGGCTGAGGGGAGGGTGGAGGTGACAGGCTGAGGGGCAGGGTGGAGGTGATGGGCTGAGGGGAGGGTGGAGGTGACGGGCTGAGGGGAGGGTGGAGGTGACGGGCTGAGGGGAGGGTGGAGGTGACTGGCTGAGGGGAGGGTGGAGGTGACTGGCTGAGGGGAGGGTGGAGGTGACGGGCTGAGGGGAGGGTGGAGGTGACAGGCAGGATTACAGAGAACTGAGTTTCTCACTCTTCTTCCAGGAGGAAGCTATTGGTTGTTTAGAGAAGAAACTAGTGAGTAAGATCTCAACAATACAAACAAACAGGGAAGAAAAATGTATTTCTAGGAGGCAGGAGAGATGGCTTGGTGGTTAAGGCGTTTGCCTGCAAAGCCAAAGGATCCCAATTTGAATCTAAGCCAGATGCACAAGGGGACGCATGTGTCTGGAGTTCGTTTGCAGTGGTTGGAGTTCCCGGTGCTCCCATTCTCTCTCTCTGCCTCTTTCTCTCTCTCAAATAAATAAATAAAGAAAATATATTTTTAAAAAAGAAAAATATATATTTCTATAGCCAGAGCTATGTGCACGTACATGTTGGAATGGATGCTGGGAGGACGTCAGGAGAATACTGGAGTAAATGAGGACATTTAGCAGAAGAGTTATATTTAAGTCTTCTGTGACACTTTCTCATTCCCTTTTGAGGACCACAGTTAATGACAGGAATATGTGCCGTTTATTCATGCTGTGCAAAAAAAAAAAAAAAATCATGATTATTTTGTCAGCTGGAAGAGCTAGCTTTATAGCACATTATTTCCGAAATGCTTCTTAAATTATTTGCTCTGTCAATTACGTATTTGAGTATTTCCAAACACAAATATGTAAGAGAGAAATTTTGTTTCCTTTCTTTTTCCTCTCCCCCCTTTCCCTTTCCTTTCTACCTTACCACATAGTCCACGATGGCTTCAAAGTCCTGCTCCTGTTCCTCAGTCTTCTTTGTGCTGAGATTATAATTCACATTCCACCCCAACAGGCTCTGGCTTTTATTAACAGCAACAAATAGTGCTCAGCAGAGTCAGGCTCCTGAGCTCTTTGGTAAGGGAGTCAAGTTGTCCTTTTCCCTTTGGGTTGAATGAGGAATGCATGAATGAGAGGAGAGGGCTTTGTCTGTCATTCCTGAAACAGCTCTGATTAATCAGAAAATCATTTCTTAGAGGGTGAGGGATGCTTCAGTGTTAAAAGCTCTGGGTGAGCATTCAGAAAATTCCTCAGGTGTTGGTCCTGGCTTTGTAGCTAAATACCTGCATTAGTGACTTTTCTCATTGCTGCCACAACATACCTGACAAACAGAAACTTAAGGGAGGAAGGGTTTATTTTGGTTCACCGTGTAAGAGGGGGACACAGCCTATCTTAGTTGGGAAAGCTGTGACACTGGGAACAGGAGGCGGCTGGACACATTGCCTCTGTAGCCAGTAAGGAGTGAGCAAGAGAGAGAACGAGAGAGAGAGAGAGAGAGAGAGAGAGAGAGAGAGAGAGGGAGGAATAGAAGAATAGTGATGGTGATGAGGGTACATAGCTGACTTCCTCTTTTTCCTGTTTTCTTCAGTCTGGATCCCAGCCCAGGGATAGTGTCACCCACATTCAGGTGGGTCAGCTAAACAATCTTGGAAACTCCCTCCAAGCTATTCCTAGATGTGTATCTCCCGGGTGATTCCAAATCCAGTCAAGTTCACAATGCATATTAATTGACCCTCATTATATCCCTTGTCACCTAACCACCTGGGGACTCATTTCTTTCACCTAAAAACTAATGTGTGTGTATTTAATGTCAGGTCCTGACAGCTGTCATATCTTATAATTACATGATTGTATGAGTGAGGCAGGCATTTTAATTTTTTTTTTTTTTTTTTTTTTTTTTGGTTTTTGCAAGGTAGGGTCTCACTCTGGTCCAGGATGACCTGGAATTAACTATGTAGTCTCAGGGTGGCCTTGAACTCTCAGTGATCCTCCTACCTCTGCCTCCCGAGTGCTAGGATTAAAGGCATGCGCCACCATGCCCGGCTCTAAAAGATTAAAAAATTTTTGTTTGTTTGTTTTTCAAGGTAGGGTCTCACTGTAGCTCAGGTTGACCTGGAATTCGCTATGTAGTCTCAGGATGGCCTCGAAATCATGGCGATCCTCCTACCTCTGCCTCCCTAGTGCTGGGATTAAAGGCGTGCACCACCACGCCCAGCTTTTAAATTTTTTTTTTTTTTTGGAGAGAGACAGAGAGAGACAGACAGAAAGGGAGAGGATGGCAAATAGAGATGGGTGCACCAGCAGCCTCTCAGCTGCTGTGAATGAACTCCAGATGCATGCACCCCCTTGTGGGCATGTGTGGCATTGCGCTCTTGCATCACTTTGCATCTGGCTAAACGTGGGACCTGGAGATTGGAACCAGTGTTCTTAGGCTTAGCAGGCAGGCACCTTAACCACTAAGCCATCTCTCCACCCCAAGGCAGACACTTTTTATGGCCTTTTATGCTGAACTATTCATTTGTCTATGGAGTTGCTTCTGTTGGTTATATTATTTTATTCCTCTTCACTGCCTGGGAAACTAGAGTCATGACCAAAAATCCAAGAAAAGGAGTGAAATATTTTGAGCATTACCTGTGTGCTAGATACTGTGACAAACAGGGAGACCAAAACTCCAGGGCTGATTTTTTGTGTGTGTGTGTGTGTGTGTATATGCACACACGTGTGTAGGTGCGTATGGAGGCCAGAGGTTGAGGCAGGGTATGTCTTCCTCTATTCCTCTATAGCTCTCCCACATTGTTTACTGAGGCAGGGTCTCTTGAGTGGATCCAGAGCTCTCTGATTCAGCCAGTCTAGCTAAGCAGCTCGCCCAGGGAATCCAATGCCTCTGCCTCCCACGTGCTGGCAATTGAAGCAGGCTGTCTGACACTTACGTGGGTACCGAGGACCCGCAATCGCATCTCTGTGCTTGTATGTATGTCAAGCACTTCACCAATGGAGCCATCTCCCAAGCTCCTGATGTAATTTTAATAGCATCCTTTATACTCTCAAAACTATCCTGGTTTGGATGATGAATTTATGAGAAAGACCATGACAATATTATTTTATTTTATCCTGCAGAAAAAAAAAAAAACAAGAATATCAAACAGATCAAGCTAGACTGAAGCACCCACGGTATTAGGGTGAGAGAACACAGGCCAGACTTCAGTCACAATAGCTCCACATCAACTTTTGACCTGGTGCTACTTGCTACATCCTGAATTTTATTTGCTAAGAGCTGTAATTTTCCCAAGAGCAGGACATTCTAATCCCATCCATAGCTCGCAGGGTTATCTTGCCCCTTCCTAACTCCCCTTCCTTTCCCAAGAATTTCTGTTTTTGTTCTTTTCAACTTTCCCTTTTGGGGCACTGCTTTCTGAACATTAAGTTACCCAGGGCATTTTTTAAAAGAAAAAATATTTATCTATTTATTTATGAGAGAGAGAGAAAGAGAGAGAAGGAGGGAGAGGGTGGGCATGTTAGGGCCTCTAGCCACTGCAAATGAACTCCATACAAATGTGCCACCTTGTGCATCTGGCTTTACAAGGGTTCTGGGGAATTGAACTTGGGTCCTTAGGCTTTGCAGGCAAGGGCCTCCACTGCTGAGCCATCTCCCCTAGCCCTTACCCAGGACAGTTTGCTACCCTGCCTGAGAAGTCTAAATTCTTGATCAACAGCTAATTTTGTTTGACATTTATAAGACTTTTCAGCCTTACTGAAAGCTGTGTTTCCCAAATTGCAACTCCAGCTATCCCCAAATCAACAGTTTCTTAGTGAACTGATGCCTCAGTTTCTCATTAGGGTTGATATTTCTTACAGCAATTCAATGGGGTAGAGATTATGACTCTCCCCTTTAAAATTATTTATTTATTTATTTGAAAGAGATAGAAGGAGGGAAAGAGAGATTGAGTGTGTGTGTGTGTGTGTGTGTGTGTGTGAGAGAGAGAGAGAGAGAGAGAGAGAGAGAGAATGGGCATGCCAAGGCCTCCAGCCATTGCAAATGAACTCCAGATGCATGCACCACCTTGTGCATCTGGCTTATGTGGGTCCTGGGGAATTGAACCTGAGTCCTTAGGTTTCACAGGCCAGCGCCTTAATGGCTAAGCCATCTCTCCAGCCCCACGACTCCCCTTTTCTACATGAGAAAAACTATAACTTGGAATATCTTAAGGGTATATTCAAGACCTCCTGCTTCTAAGAGGTAGAATAATTCCATCGGGTTGATTTGACCTAGGATGCTTCTCTCGTGTTTATTTTTATTTTTATCATTATCATTAATTGTGAACTTTACTGTATGAACATCTTGCATATTAGTCATATTCCCATTGTGTTACACTCTTAGGTTCCCAAACCCACCCTGTCCCCATCCCACTGAAGGCCTCCTCAGTGGGGTTATTGGTCTTCACTATGGGGTCATGAGTCCATCAGTCAACCTCAGTATGTGTGTGTGTGGGAGGGGAGAAAGTGTCTCAAGATACATCTTCCCACCCTGTGGATCTTACAATCTTTCCATCTCCACTTCTGTAATGTTCCCTGAACACTGGCAGGCTTTTTTTTTTTTTTTTTTTGGTAAGTCTCCTTTTTATTGTATTTAACATTTATTTTTATTTTTTATTTATTTGACAGAGAGAACGGGCGAGGGTGGAGAATGGGCATGCCAGGGCCTCCAGCCACTGCAAACGAAAATCAGACACATGCCCTTGTGCATGTGGCTAACGTGGGTCCTGGGGAATCGAACCTGGGTCCTTTGGTTTTGCAGGCAAGCACCTTAACTGCTAAGCCATCCCTCCAGCCCTGTAAGCCTCCTTTTTTTATTTTTTATTTTTTAGTGTTGTGCTGTCTGCAACCTCTGAATTTCTGGCTTGATGAGTTCTGAGTGTCCTCAGTGTCCGTGGCCATCTCCCCAGAGCTGGTTGTCAGGCTAGCAGTGAGAGCAGCACTCGTGTTTAAATGACCACGTCCTCTGTGGTGTCTCTTGGGCCCTGGCGGATGTGACAGAGGTGACTTGTCTCATGCTAGGCGGGAAGACACCTATGTTTTTTGACAGTCCTTCTTGAGTTGCTGTCAGTATACGTACCTACATATAGGAGTTTCCTTGCCATGCAACGAGTACTGCCACTGCTCAAATAAGAAAGAACAGAGTGCCTTATGGACGCTGCTTCCCACCACTCTCGTTCTATTTGGCTGTACCTCCAAGGTCATCTAGAGTCATTTCAAATGTGGTTGCTCTGGTCCTGGAAAGTTCCTGTAGTTTTTTTTTTTTTTTTCTTTTACCCACATGCCAGATCTTAGTTTATGTTTGTTTGTTTGTTTATTTATTTATTTATTTATTTATTTATTTATTTATTTATTTATTTATTTATGGGAAAGAGGCTGAGAGAGAGAGAGAGAGAGAGAGAGAGAGAGAGAAAGAGTGGGCATGGCAGGGCTTCCAGTCAATGCAAACGAGCTCCAGATGCATGCGCCACCTTGTGCATCCGGCTGATGTGGGTCTTGGGGAATCGAACTGAGGTTCTTTGGCTTTGCAGGCAAGCGCCTTAACTGCTAAGACATGTTTCCAGCCTCCAGGTCTTAGTTTATCACTGCAGGTGAAATGGCCAGTGTAGGCCGGCTCCTCGGGAATGAGCCATCTCCTTACAGCTAGAACTATTTCCCCTTAACTAAAGGTATGCTGGGCTTTGCTGGGGAAATCCTCGAGGCTGCTGGAATTTAGGGATAGAAATTTTTGTCTCTGCCATTAAACAGAAAATGCTCAAGTGATAACATTCAAACAACTATAGGGAGTCCTCATGAAGAAGCAGAAAATTTAATGTCTGTGATTATTTCAGTAACACTGGCTTACGGCAGAGAGTGGTCTGTTTCCCTGATTGTTTTCAGGCTGAAGAGGGATACTAAACAACTTAATAGGGGGCTGGAGAGATGGCTTAGCAGTTAAGGCACTTGCCTGCAAAGCCTAAGGACCTGTGTTTGACTCTCCACGTAAGTCAGACACACAAAGTGACCCAAGTGCTCAAAGTTTCATGTGTGCACAAGGTGGCACACACATCTGGAGTTTGATTGCAGTGGCTGGAGGCCTTGGCGTGTCAATTCTCTCTCTCTCTCTCTCTCTCTTACAAAGAAAAGGTCAGTCTGTTGGGCTGCCCTCAAAAAAAAAAAAAAAAAGCCTTAATAGGGGCTAGAGAGATGGCTCCGAAGTTTAAGACATTTGCTTGCAAAGCCTGAGGGTAGGGGTTTGATTTTCCCCATAACACATAAAGCCAGATGCACGAAGTGGTGAATGCAATAGCTAAAGGTCCTGATATACCCATTCTTTTTTTTTTTTTTTTTTTTTTTTTGGTTTTGCGAGGTAGGGTCTCACTCTAGCCCAGGCTGACCTGGAATTCACTATGTAGTCTCAGGGTGGCCTCGAACTCTCTCGGTGATCCTCCTACCTCTGCCTCCCGAGTGCTGGGATTAAAGGCGTGCGCCACCACGCCCGGCTCTGGTATACCCATTCTTTCTCTCTTTCTCTGTCTCCCTCTGCTTGCAAACCAATAAATACAAATGCAAAAATAAATAAATAAATAAATAAAAAAAGAGATACAAATTTTTGGTTTGCTTTAATTATGAATATATTTTAGCCTAAATATTTCCCTCTGGAAGTGATCCGGGCATTGTTTATAATTGTAGGATCACTTCAGGATTGTCTGGGGTTAACTGGTATGGTTTATTGTCAAATGACTGTTGAAGTGACTCGAGCTTTCTCTGCGTTTTGCCCCTTCTCTGGGTACATGAGAAATTGTTACAGTGTGAGAATGGCTGACAGAGACCATTCCTTCTTGGATTTAGTTAAGCTTATCTTAAACGATGTCATAGCCAGAGCTCAACACGTTGTTCCCTCTCCAGCAATCCATTTGCCAAATACAACATGGTGCAGAGGGTGGGAAATGGGGAGCTTTCCAGTTGAGCCTAGGGTTCTCCCCCAAATGTATAAGACTGGAGCTGGGGCAAGCTTGCTGATGACTGACGTGGCCTATCCAATTGACACCTCCCCGCCCCCTTTTGAAAACCCCAGAAGCAGAAGCAACCACACCTGGTTCTTTCACTCTGAAGTAGGTCTCTGCCTGGAGCCCACATGGAGCTGTCATTTCGTAGGGTGGGATAACATGTTGAAGGAGAAGGGCGCCTGGCTATATATCTCCAAACGTTATAAAATATGCTATCACATAAAGAACGCAGCCTACATATTTGCCCCCTGAATATGCAAGCCTCTTTCCTCTCCGTCTCATTTGACAATTAGCACATTGACTTGTATAGATTAGAAGCATAATTTTTTTTTCTTTTGGAAAGTGCAAAGGAAGAAGCAGGATTAAGACAAACATTTATATAACCAGGGAAAAAAAAATGACCCAGGAAAGACGGGAAATCTGGTGACACTCTGTTTACCCGCGGCAATGTTAAAACAGTTTGCAAGTGAAACAAAGCAGGGGCCCTTGAGTAAATCACTAGGAAAATATAAGAATAGATCAACACCCAGGAGTACATCACACGTTATCCGGGCGACACCGTTCTCTCTCGTAATACCAGACAGACAGCTTTCCTTTGCGTATTGCTTCTCCTCTCCCTCATTATGTCTGTCAGAGAATTATGTGAGACTGTGGCTACCATGAATGGAAACGGAAAGGGATGGAAGCTATTAGGGGAAAAAAAAGAGAGAGACTATGAGGATGTTTGGGTATTAGAGGAAAGGAGAGAGAATCAGGGTGTGCGGGTCGTTTAAACCTGAAGCAATTTAACACTGACTATCTGAAAACAGCTGCATTACGTTTGATGAGCTGCAAAGATCTCACTTTGCCACACGTCTGGTGCCCTGCGAGATTGCTTGTCCTGGGTTAGTGTGCCCTGGGGATGGTTGGTCTCCATCAAGAGCTAGAAACACAGGGCTGGAGAGATGGTTTAGCAGTTAAGGAGTTTGCCAAAGGATCCCGGTTTGATTCTCCAGGACCCACGTAAGCCAGAGGCACGAGGGCCACATGCATCTGGAGTTCGTTTGCAGTGCCTAGAGGCCCTGGCGTGCCCGTTCTCTCTCTGTATGCCTCTCTTCTATCTTTCTCTCTCTCTGTCTCTCTGTTTGCAAATAAATAATTAAAAGTTGAAAAAAATCTTAAAAAAAAAGCTAGAAACATAGAAACTATGAGAGTCAGTGGCATTGATGTGGTGCCAGGGCATTTATCAATGGGAAAGATAAGCTCCTTTGCAAGCAGGCCTAAGAAGTTGGCTGATCTGCCTGCCTGAGTGCTAACTTGGAGAGAGGTATGAACTGCACCCCCTCTCCCAGCTGGCCCCTGTTGGGTTCCTAAGAGCAGCTATGGAATGACCTGTGGGGGCTTTTGTACCCATGAGTTCATTAAGGAAGAGAAGCACTCCAGATAACAAAGACATAGAAACACGTCCTTGCCCTCAAGGAGCTTGACAGCTACTTCAAATTTTGTGTGACTCATGCACGTGCGACACATGGCAGATACTGTAACAAAGACTTGAAGGGTATGACTTCTTACAATGCAACTGCCCAGACAGAAATTGGCTTCGATATCCATGACCTTGCAGTGCCTAGCAATACCTTTGCAAGACCCTCAACATAGAAGAAAAAGATGATGTCATCAAATTAAAAGAGAGACTAATGGAGAGAGGGAGGGGATATGATGGAGAGTGGAGTTCTAAAGTGGAATGGGGGAGGGGAGGGAAATATCAGGTGGGTTTTTTTTGTATGTAAGTATAAAAGTCAATAAAAAATAATAATTAAAAAAAAACTTTAAGTGGATGCACTCTGGGGAGTGAGTGATCAGATGGGCTAATTGGGATATTTTTGTTGAAGACAAAAGGCTTCCATTTCGTTTCCCATTCGGGCTGAGCCTCAGTCAGTCAAGTGGTGGATTTTCTGTGCCTCTCTGTTTCTAAGCAGGAGAAGGCTATAAAATGCTTGATGGAGAAAACCCGTGTAAGATAAGCTTGGATTCGGTGTAGGCTCTGGTGTCCTTGGTATGGGTTCAATACCAGGGAATCAACAGTGTAAGTCAAATGAGGCGCTTTTGAGCATAAACCCACAAAACGTTGTGGTCAGATTCTCTGCATATTTTAACTTTGTGTTTCACTTCCGAGCCACGGTTCCAGGCTTTATACCCTCTGCCTTCTCAAGGGCAGGAACTCCTCATATTCTCTCCTTCTGTTGTTTTGTAATTAAAAATTATTTATTAGAGACAGAGGGAAAGAGAGGGGAGAGGGAGAGAGAGAGAGAGAGAGAGTATCTCAGGGCCTTTAGCCACTGCAAACGAACTCCACACGCATGTGCCACCATGTGCATCTGGCTTATGAGGGACCTGGAGAATTGAACCAGGGTCCTTAGGCTTTGCAGGCAAGTGCCTTAACCGCTAAGCCATCTCTCCAGCCCTCTCTCTTAAGCCTATAAAATCTCTCTAAACTTTAATAAAAAAAAAAAAAGAGCCATGGTTCAGAAGTCATTAACTCAGGGATCAAGGTCACACTACAGAATGCAACACTTACCAGTCACCAGACTTCACTATTGCCTAAACTGGGGGGAGGGAGGACACTGTAGGCAAGGAGAAGAGCACAGACTGAGGAACGGGGCTGGGGAAATTCATGGCCGTGTCAAAGATGAGAAAACAGAGCTTGAAATCAAGGCTCAAGAGTCCTTGCAGTGGAAACGGGCGTAGGTGCCAGCGTTTGGATGGGTGGGTGGGTGGCTGTCCACCCCATGCATCCATCCGTGGAATTCTTGGACTTGATCACATAGGTGTGTTTGCAGCAGAGATGTGTCAACCTCTGCGGGAGAAGAGAAATTTGGCAGGGATGCCCGGGAAGAACTGGCGTGGGGAGCACGCAGCGAGCAGAGTTGTTTCAATGCACCACCTCGACTGGGGGGGGGACAGGAACCCCGTCTTCTCCAGCTGCTGAGCTGGACATGGACGGCACAGTGAGTGGAAGGGGTTGTCAGAGGTGGAGGCATTTCAGGGAAGTGAAGGAAGTCGGGGTGTGTGTGTGTGTGTGTGTGTGTGTGTGTGTGGAATTTAAAACAACAGGGAGGGCAATTTAGGAAAGAAAGGTTCATCATAGAATGGGAAGCCAGTGTAAACTTTGAAGTCTGTGGGTGGTATGCCTGTTCTGCGTGTGTGTGTGTGTGTGTGTGTGTGTGTGTGTGTGTGTGTGAAAATAAGGTTCCGAGAGGACTAGGCCGCCTTCCGAGTAGCCATGGATACTCACAAAACAATTCCAAATATGTATTTCGTTTCAGGAGCTGGCCTCTGAAGCCCTGTGCAGTTTAATAGCAGCCTATTTCTAAGGCAAAAAGAGTGACTGTTGTCTGGCTTGTTATTTTTCCTTAAAATTATTAAAGCCGATCGTTTTCCACTCAGACTCAGATCTTATGTCATCACACACACACACACACACACACACACACACACACACCACACACCACACAACACATACATACACGCTCACACACGTGAGGTGCCCTGTGGTGCTCAGTCAGTCATGGCAGCACAGTGCATAAATGGCACAAAATAAATAGTCAATGTCTGCTTTGGAATAGCAGCGGGCAACATCTGACAAATCGACAGTGGCAAGTTCAGATTCCCGAGGCGGGCTGCCCTGAAGCAATCTCTTAATATTTATCTTGTAATATTCCAGTCAAAATTGACTTTCAAAACTAAATGGAATGAAATGGCCCGTGAGTCACGGAGGCTTTACTTGTAATGAACCGGGGTGCGCATGCCTTTCTGAGGGTTAGATTTCGGGAGAATTAGGTATCGAGATAAGTTAGTATGACATTCGTGTTTTTCCTCCACAGCTCAAGGGTCTTGATCAGCTTGTTATAAACCTCAGACTGCAGAAGGGCACCCATGGGGAATTGAGTTGTGCCCTATCAAAAAGGAGTCTCGGGCTGGAGAAATGGCTTAGTGGTTAAGGCGCCTGCCTCCTAAGCCTAAGAACACTGGTTCCAATCTCCAGGTCCCACGTTCAGCCAGATGCAAAATGACGCAAGGGCGCAATGTCGCCCTTGCCCACAAGGGGGCGCAAACATCTGGATTTCGCTCACAGCAGCTGAGAGACTGCTGGCGCGCCCATCTCTATCTGTCTTCCTCTCCCTCTCTCTCTGTCTCTCTCTCCAAAAATAAATAAAATAAAAATTAAAATAAAAAAAAAGGAGTCTCAAACTTGGCTTTGGATTCCTGAGGAAAGGGTCTCTCCGTTCCCATTTAGAATCAATCTATTTTCTCTTTAACTCCCTATGCACCTAGCTGTGCGAGTCAACACCTGGCTGGCATTAGCAGTATTTTTATCTATGTATTCTCTATTTTATTTTATTTTATTTTATTTTATTTTATTTTATTTTATTTTATTTTATTTTATTTTATTTTATTTTATTTTACTAGAGAGAGGGATACACACACACACACACACACACACACAGAGAGAGAGAGAGAGAGAGAGAGAGAGAGAGAGAGAGAGAATTAGTGTGCCAGGGCCTCTAGCCACTGCAGTCAAACTCCAGATGTGTGTGCCACCTTGTGTGTGTGCATCACTTTGTGTCTGGCTTGTGTGGGTTCTGGGGAGTTGAACCTGAGTTCTTAAGCTTTGCAGGCAAGCGCCTTAACTGCTAAGCCACCTCTCATTCCCCAAATGGATTTTCTTTCTTCCTTTCCTCCCTCCCACCCTTCCTCCCTCCCTCCCTCCCTCCCTCCCTCCCTCCCTCCCTTCCTTCCTTCTTTCTTTTTTTATGAAGGAGAGAGAGAGGTCTTTTTTTTTTGTTTTTGTTTTTTGTTTTTCGAGGTAGAGTCTCACTTTAGCACAGGCTGACCTGGAATTCACTAAGTAGTCTCAGGGTAGCCTTGAACTCACTGCGATCCTCCTACCTCTGCCTCCCAAGTGCTGGGATTAAAGGCGTGCGCCACCACGCCCGGCGAGAGGTCTGTTTTGATTATCAGTGCTTAAGGTTAGAGGCCATGCCTTATGTATCTTTCCACAGTCCCTTGCATGGCTTTTGCTCAGAGAAATTGCTCTGCTGAGTGGCTTGGCAGTAATTCTTCATCTGCTGCAGAATCTCGGAGGCTAAATAACCCAGCTGGCATCATTAGTCACCCGAGGCCCCACATGGGTGAGAATGTTTCCTGTTTTTATCTTCTCTGCTGAAATACTTTATTTTTCTTTATGTACTTTGTAGAAGAATGTTTAATTCTGTGAATAATGAAAAGTCACATGAAATGGGATAAAACTGCGTCCTTGTGGGGAGTCTTTCCATCCTAGACAAAGGGTCATCACAATTCTGAAGACCTGACGGTATGGGAGAGCGACCCTTCTCCCCACCCGGGATTAGGAGAGATTATGCCGACTCCGAGCACAGTCGAGGGAGGAAGAGAGAAGGAACGTGGAACATGGAGGGTCTCATCGTGGATTAGTCTTACAGATCTCAGTTCTGTAAAATACATCTACAGAATTTTATGTCTACATAAAGAAAGATATAATTGACTTCCCAAATGTATACACAACCAAACCCAGGAGTTACTGCATCAAGCGCGCATGTCTCATATAAATGCACATCTCATTTTCAGGCCTTCACTGAATTTGGATATGCTTTTTCTTTTCTTTTTTGTCACTTTGAATCATCATTTGTTCAAGTAGAAAATGCAGCAGGAAGGCTGGCTAATACCTCACTGGCTTACTTGTGTACATTTATTTATTTGTTTACTTGAGAGAGAGAAAGAGGCAGAGAGGGAGAGACAGAGAATGGGCTCGCCAGGGCCTCCAGCCACTGCCAGCAAACTCCAGATGCATGCGCCCCCTTGTGCATCTGGCTTTCGTGGGTCCTGGGGAATTGAACTGGGGTCCTTTGGCTTTGCAAACGAACGCCTTTACTGCTAAGCCATCTCTCCAGCCCTTGGATGCTTTTCTTAATTATGCAGAAATAACATTAGGAATAGTCCACTCTTATCTTTCTTCAGAGTTTCTTACTAATACTTCTCATGTTCCCTCAACCTGTGTTGAGGTCCCAGGCTAAGCACAGAGATTGATGGATTTCATAGTTATAGACTTAAGAGTGTCAAAATGTGAGGTTAGGGATGGCGAGATGGCTCTGCTGTTAAAGGTGCTTGCTTGCCAAGCCTCCTAGCCTGGGTTCAATTCTCAAGTATCCACACACAGCCAGATGAGATTCAACAAGTGTGATATGGATCCAACATCCATTTGCAGTATCAAGACACTCTGGTGTACACGCCCTCCTCCCCGCCCCAGCATACAAATAGATAAATCAAGAAGATGTTTTTTTTTAATTTTTTTTTTTTTTTTTTTTGGAGAGAGACAGAGAGAGAGGGAGAGGAAGACAGATAGAGATGGGTGCGCCAGCAGCCTCTCAGCTGCTGCGAACGAAATCCAGATGCGTGCGCCCCCTTGTGGTCAAGTGCAGCACTGTGCCCTTGCGTCACTTTGCATCTGGCTAAACGTGGGACCTGGAGATTGGAATCCCTGGAGATTGGAACCAGCGTTCTTAGGCTTAGGAGGCAGGCGCCTTAACCGCTAAGCCGTCTCTCCAGCCCCCCTTTAATACATTTTTGGAGGAGGGATACAGTTCCAGGGTATGCGACCAAGCCTATGGGCAAAGAGCCACAGAGTTGCTGGATAGGGGTGGGAAGAAGTCAGGAAGGTAGTAGATGGGATCCAGAGCCCAAAACCTAAGTGGGCTTGGTGTTCTTGGCCACAGGACGTTGGTCTTGCTTTCCTTGCTGGCCTCTAAAAGTAACTGAATTTGGGTTCTCCCACAGAGAACACAGGAGGCATGCTATAGCATTGCACTTCACATGGCCTCCTAGGATGGAGGAAGCAGCCCGTCTCCCACTGCCCATCAGCTCTTGGAAGTCACGCTGGGTACTCTGTCCATTGCTTGACTCCATGGACTTCTTCCTCCTCTGTTTCCTTCTTCACCCTTGGCTGTCTGTTTCATTCTAGGCTTTCTTATTGTCAACCCCCACTTGGTCCTCACTTCTTGCTTCTCACTCACTTCCATTGCTTGACAGTTTGCATATCTGCAGACTGGGGATGCTGAAACAAAATACCATAGAGGGGCTGGAGAGATGGCTTAGCAGTTAAGCACTTGCCTGTGAAGCCTAAGGACCCCTGTTCAAGGCTTGATTCCCCAGGACCCACGTAAGCCAGCTGTACAAGGTGGCACATGCACCTGGAGTTCGTTTGCAGTGGCTGGAGCCCCCTTCTCTCTCTCTCTGTCTATTTGTCCTCTAAAAATAAATAAATAAAAATAAACAATTAAAAAAATCATAGAACAGCAGACATGCATTTTCTCACAGTTCTGAAGGCTGGAAGGTCAAGTCCAGGTGGTGGCAGGGTTGGAGTCTGCTGAGTTTGAGCCTGTGGGCTTTCAAATGGCCTCCTTGCTGGGTCCCCACGCAGTCTTACCCACGTGTGGGAGCACCGTTGTCTCTCTTCGTGTGTCTGGATTTCCTTCGCTTAGGAGGATTCTAGTCATGCCAGATTAGGGTGCGTCCAACCAGCATCATTTTACCTTAATTAAAGACCCTGTGTCCAGATGGTCACCTTCTGAGGACCTCTGGGCTAAGGCTGTGACACAGGAGTTTTGAGGGAACACAGTATATTCAACATCTGTTTGTGTTCCCAAGTACTGACTCACGCTGTTAACCCATTTTCCATTAGCCTGCTCATGGTAGCTCAGTTAACGCGTCCTCGATTCCTTCCACTGAAAATGCTCAACTTGTGTCTTTTTTTTTTTTTTTTTTTTTTTAATAGCGTTTAGGCACTATGGTGAATATCTTCAACATGCATTAAAATGTTACATTTTAGATAATTAAAACTTATAAAAGATCAATCTAGTTTGGATAATTATGGATTTCTCTTTCTTTCTTTCTTTCTTTCTTTCTTTCTTTCTTTCCTTCCTTCCTTCTTTCTCTCTCCCCCTTCCTTCCTTCCTTCCTTCCTTCCTTCCTTCCTTCCTTCCTTCCTTCCTTCCTTCCTTCCTTCCTTCCTTCCTTCCTTTTTCCTTTTTCCCTCCCCTCCTCCCTCCCCTCCCTCCTCCCCTCCCTCCCTCCTTCCTTCCTTCCTTCCTTCCTTCCTTCCTTCCTTCCTTCCTTCCCGGCTGGATTTCCTTTTCTTCTACAGGAGTTATCTGTCACCAAAAGAAAGACACCAGATTAAGTCAGTGCTACAGAAACCTCAGAATAGTGTACCAAGTCCTTCTTGCTAGGACAGAAATAAAGACTGAAAGAATCTGGTTGGAATATATATAAATATGCTTTAAAATTGTTATAATGGTTGGTTGATATAAAATAGGAGATAATTTGACAGATTTTAACTTTTTAACATAATTACTTAATAAATTAATTAATTTCTGTGGTAGTGAGAATCAAACCCAAGGTTTAGTACATGGTAGGTAGGTACCCTCTACTAATGAGCTACATCTTCAACCCCCCCCCAAATAATCATTTATTGGTTATTTAAGGCCAGGTTTAAATTGGACCAAGATGCAGACATCAGACCTTTTTATATATTTTTATTTTTTGAGGGAAGGCTGGTATTTTTCTTATGTGCTTACACCTTTCATTTAGGCTATTCAATTAAAAAATGAGCCCGAGAATATTCGAGATCAAAGAAACAGTTGCAGGATAGCTGCAAGACTGATGAAGGACACAGTCGTGCTGCGTGGCTTCTAGCAATCTGCAATGTAACTTGTCCCTTCTGTGTTAGACCCAGGACCTCAGAAGGGAACTAATGGCAGCAGTCAGTAATGGCAGGAAACACTATAAGGAGAACCACATTTACCAAAGGGGGCATTTTCATGAGCCAGTCACGACTTGAAAGCAGCAATCATGTAATAACTTTCTACTTCCCCCCAGCTGCCTCCCACTCCTCTCCCCTCCT
The DNA here is from genome assembly GCA_036365145.1 of Orientallactaga sibirica. NCBI lineage: Eukaryota > Metazoa > Chordata > Mammalia > Rodentia > Dipodidae > Orientallactaga > Orientallactaga sibirica. The sequence goes on from JAEOAD010001989.1 coordinate 5,330,905, forward strand.
CATGAACATTTTGAGGTTGCTGTGCTATCCTGGTTTAGCCTTTAAAAATTCACAACAGTTTCAATTTTTTTTTTTTTTTTTTTTTTTTTTTTTTTTTTTTTTTTTTTTTTGTGAGGATGTAGTTGATCTAGTGCAGGTGTTCCAATTGCTGTACTCAGGAAATAGACTCTAAACACAGAAAGCACGGGTCATTTTTCTCCAACAGAGCCCCCTGGCTGATTGTTCTTCCCTTCTGGGTAAAAGGCAATGTCCCCGTGAGCCCCGGGGCCGGAGGATGGGGCTGGATTCCATGTAGCCTTGACTCCCTCCATGGACACAGGAAGTGAGGAGCTGAGGACCTAAAATAACGAGACAGGAGTTCCTTTCAGCATCTGAGGTTCCAGTGCTGTCACATTATTTATTGTGAAACCATCTGAGCGACCAAGCCTGCTCCAAGTCTAATGGCTGCAAAATGCCCACGTGTCCTTCTATCCCTACTGTTTTCTGTTTGTGCTTCCAATGGGGATGAGGACAGCTATTGAAGCTGTGCAATTCATGAAGGAGAGGGCCATTCCTGTCATCTCCCAATCGGAAGGAATTTTTTCCCTCTATTCCTGTCCCCCCCTTTTCTTTTCTTCCCCTTCTCCCTCTCTTGTGGTTTTGGCTTTCTAACTTGGCTTTCCAGCACACCCAAGAGGGTTCAGATGAGATGTTCTTTCCTGTCAAACAGGACCCTAAAACCTTCCGAGGCTTTTCAAGGACTTGTCTCTATAAGCCGAAAAGTCTGTTCTCTTTCTTCGCTGTTGCCAGAAAAGTAATTAGGCCATTTTTCTAATTATAGTAATCTTCCCCAAATGCCATATAACTTCAGATCCAAATGCCATGTAAATTGGCCAACAGTGTTCTGCAGCAAAGCACTTTACCAAGACAGCTTAAACGTAGGAGTTTTACTTTGTGTTAATTCAAAATGTGTCCTCTGTCCTCGTTACAACAGGGGTTTCTCTCCAGTATCTAGCTCAAGGGGAGCCAAGAAAGACAATGAATATTGTTGTCTGGTGGATGAGTTAGAGTCTTTTCTTGAATATGTTTATTCTCAGTTGAGCAGAACAAGATTAAATTGTCTTGCTCTGGTTACATCAATTCTACAGATGGTAAGAGTGAGGTTCCTCGTGTCATAAAACAAAGACCAAATTTTTCTTCCCATAAGAATAGCCTTCTTCTGTTAACTAAGAGGAAATGAGGTCCTGCTGGTGAGTTTTGTGGTCCAAAATATGTTTACAGCAGGTAAATTGCTAGTTTTGCTTGTTCCAGCTGTCAAAAAAAGTCAAATAATATCTCCATTTGAAATTTGATTTTTCTTTGCCAAACAACCTTCTTGGCATTTCCAGAGATGGGCGTCTGGACTGAAATAAGGACATGATGAAGAATTTGCTAGACAATGAGGTGGGGATAATATACTAATGAGAAATAAAAGTATTTTTTTCTCCCAAAATTATTAAATAATAGTGATTGAAATGAAGGGAGCTAAAATTGAATGGGGATTTACGGGAACAAAATGGAGTCAGTATGTAGGATGCAGCGAGGATATGTCTGCATGACTGGAGTCATCATCTCAGGATGCAGTGAGAATATGTCTGCATGACTGGAGTCATCATCTGAGGATGCAGTGAGGATATGTCTGCATGACTGGAGTCATCATCTCAGGATGCAGTGAGGATATGTCTGCATGACTGGAGTCATCATCTCAGGATGCAGTGAGGATGTCTGCATGACTGAGGATATGGATGCAGTGAGGATATGTCTGCATGACTGGAGTCATCATATGAGGATGCAGTGAGTATATCTCTGCATGACTGGAGATATCATCTCAGGATGCAGTGAGGATATGTCTGCATGACTGGAGTCATCATATGAGGATGCAGTGAGGATATGTCTGCATGACTGGAGTCATCATATGAAGATGCAGTGAGGATATGTCTGCATGACTGGAGTCATCATCTCAGGATGCAGTGAGGATATGTCTGCATGACTGGAGTCATCATCTCAGGATGCAGTGAGGACATGTCTGCATGACTGGAGTCTTCATCTCAGGGTGCAGTGAGGACATGTCTGCATGACTGGAGTCATCATCTCAGGATGCAGTGAGGATATGTCTGCATGACTGGAGTCATCATCTCAGGATGCAGTGAGGATATGTCTGCATGACTGGAGTCTTCATCTCAGGGTGCAGTGAGGACATGTCTGCATGACTGGAGTCATCATCTCAGGATGCAGTGAGGACATGTCTGCATGACTAGAGTCATCATCTCAGGATGCAGGCATGACTGGAGCATGATCTGAGGATATGTCTCAGGATGCAGTGAGATATGTCATGACTGGAGTCATCATCTCAGGATGCAGTGAGGATATGTCTGCATGACTGGAGTCATCATCTCAGGGTGCAGTGGTATGTCTGCATGACTGAGTCATCATCTCAGGATGCAGTGAGGATATGTCTGCATGACTGGAGTCATGAGGATGCAGTGAGATATGTCTGCATGACTGGAGTCATCATATGAGGATGCAGTGAGGATATGTCTGCATGACTGAGTCAGTCATCTCAGGATGCAGTGAGGATGTCTGCATGACTGTCATCATATGAGGATGCAGTGAGGATATGTCTGCATGACTGGAGTCATCATATGAGGATGCAGTGAGGATATGTCTGCATGACTGGAGTCATCATCTCAGGATGCAGTGAGGATATGTCTGCATGACTGGAGTCATCATATGAGGATGCAGTGAGGATATGTCTGCATGACTGGAGTCATCATCTCAGGATGCAGTGAGGATATGTCTGCATGACTGGAGTCATCATCTCAGGATGCAGTGAGGATATGTCTGCATGACTGGAGTCATCATCTCAGGATGCAGTGAGGATATGTCTGCATGACTGGAGTCATCATCTCACAATGCAGTGAGGATATGTCTGCATGACTGGAGTCATCATCTGAGGATGCAGTGAGGATATGTCTGCATGACTGGAGTCATCATATGAGGATGCAGTGAGGATATGTCTGCATGACTGGAGTCATCATATGAGGATGCAGTGAGGATATGTCTGCATGACTGGAGTCATCATATGAGGATGCAGTGAGGATATGTCTGCATGACTGGAGTCATCATATGAGGATGCAGTGAGGATATGTCTGCATGACTGGAGTCATCATATGAGGATGCAGTGAGGATATGTCTGCATGACTGGAGTCATCATATGAGGATGCAGTGAGGATATGTCTGCATGACTGGAGTCATCATATGAGGATGCAGTGAGGATATGTCTGCATGACTGGAGTCATCATCTCAGGATGCAGTGAGGATATGTCTGCATGACTGGAGTCATCATCTCAGGATGCAGTGAGGATATGTCTGCATGACTGGAGTCATCATCTCAGGATGCAGTGAGGATATGTCTGCATGACTGGAGTCATCATCTCAGGATGCAGTGAGGATATGTCTGCATGACTGAGTCATCATCTCAGGATGCAGTGAGGATATGTCTGCATGACTGGAGTCATCATCTCAGGATGCAGTGAGGATATGTCTGCATGACTGGAGTCATCATGAGGATGCAGTGAGGATGTCTGCATGACTGGAGTCAGTGAGGATGCAGTGTCTGCATGACTGGAGTCATCATATGAGGATGCAGTGAGGATATGTCTGCATGACTGGAGTCATCATCTCAGGATGCAGTGATGTCTGATATGTCTGCATGACTGGAGTCTGCATGACTGAGGATGCAGTGAGGATGCAGTGAGGATATGTCTGCATGACTGGAGTCATCATCTCAGGATGCAGTGAGGATATGTCTGCATGACTGGAGTCATCACTGAGGATGCAGTGAGGATATGTCTGCATGACTGGAGTCATCATCTCAGGATGCAGTGAGGATATGTCTGCATGACTGGAGTCATCATCTCAGGATGCAGTGAGGATATGTCTGCATGACTGGAGTCATCATATGAGGATGCAGTGAGGATATGTCTGCATGACTGGAGTCATCATGATGCAGTGGATATGTCATGACTGGAGTCATATGAGGATGCAGTGAGGATATGTCTGCATGACTGCATGACAGTGAGGATATGTCTGCATGACTGGAGTCATCATATGAGGATGCAGTGAGGATATGTCTGCATGACTGGAGTCATCATCTGAGGATGCAGTGAGGGATATGTCTGCATGACTGGAGTCATCATATGAGGATGCAGTGAGGATATGTCTGCATGACTGGAGTCATCATATGAGGATGCAGTGAGGATATGTCTGCATGACTGGAGTCATCATATGAGGATGCAGTGAGGATATGTCTGCATGACTGGAGTCATCATATGAGGATGCAGTGAGGATATGTCTGCATGACTGGAGTCATCATATGAGGATGCAGTGAGGATATGTCTGCATGACTGGAGTCATCATCTCAGGATGCAGTGAGGATATGTCTGCATGACTGGAGTCATCATATGAGGATGCAGTGAGGATATGTCTGCATGACTGGAGTCATCATCTCAGGATGCAGTGAGGATATGTCTGCATGACTGGAGTCATCATATGAGGATGCAGTGAGGATATGTCTGCATGACTGGAGTCATCATCTCAGGATGCAGTGAGGGCATGTCTGCATGACTGGAGTCATATGAGGATGCAGTGAGGATATGTCTGCATGACTGGAGTCATCATATGAGGATGCAGTGAGGATATGTCTGCATGACTGGAGTCATCATATGAGGATGCAGTGAGGATATGTCTGCATGACTGAGTCATCATCTCAGGATCAGTGATATGTCTCTGAGAGTCATGCAGATGCAGTGAGGATATGTCTGCATGACTGGAGTCATCATCTCAGGATGCAGTGATATGTCTGGAGTCATCATATGAGGATGCAGTGAGGATATGTCTGCATGACTGGAGTCATCATATGAGGATGCAGTGAGGATATGTCTGCATGACTGGAGTCATCATATGAGGATGCAGTGATATGTCTGCATGACTGGAGTCATCATCTGAGGATGCAGTGAGGATATGTCTGCATGACTGGAGTCATCATCTGAGGATGCAGTGAGGATATGTCTGCATGACTGGAGTCATCATATGAGGATGCAGTGAGGATATGTCTGCATGACTGAGTCATCATCTCAGATGCAGTGAGGATATGTCTGCATGACTGGAGTCATCATCTCAGGATGCAGTGAGGATATGTCTGCATGACTGGAGTCATCATCTCAGGATGCAGTGAGGATATGTCTGCATGACTGGAGTCATCATCTCAGGATGCAGTGAGGATATGTCTGCATGACTGGAGTCATCATCTCAGGATGCAGTGAGGATATGTCTGCATGACTGGAGTCATCATCTCAGGATGCAGTGAGATATGTCTGCATGACTGGAGTCATCATCTCAGGATGCAGTGAGGATATGTCTGCATGACTGGAGTCATCATCTCAGGATGCAGTGAGGATATGTCTGCATGACTGGAGTCATCATCTCAGGATGCAGTGAGGATATGTCTGCATGACTGGAGTCATCATCTCAGGATGCAGTGAGGATATGTCTGCATGACTGGAGTCATCATCTCAGGATGCAGTGAGGATATGTCTGCATGACTGGAGTCATCATCTCAGAATGCAGTGAGGATATGTCTGCATGACTGAGTCATCATCTCAGGATGCAGTGAGGATATGTCTGCATGACTGGAGTCATCATCTCAGGATGCAGTGAGGATATGTCTGCATGACTGGAGTCATCATCTCAGGATGCAGTGATACTGCATGACTGGAGTCATCATCTCAGGATGCAGTGAGGATATGTCTGCATGTCTGGATGACTGTCTGCATGACTGGAGTCATCATCTCAGGATGCAGTGAGGATCTCAGGATGCAGTGATGCAGTGAGGATATGTCTGCATGACTGGAGTCATCATGAGGATCATCATCTCAGGATGCAGTGAGGATATGTCTGCATGACTGGAGTCATCATGAGGATGCAGTGAATCATGTCTGCAGTGATGTCTGCATGACTGAGTCATCATCTCAGGATGCAGTGAGGGCATGTCTGCATGACTGGAGTCATCATCTCAGGATGCAGTGAGGATATGTCTGCATGACTGGAGTCATCATATGAGGATGCAGTGAGGATATGTCTGCATGACTGGAGTCATCATCTCAGGATGCAGTGAGGATATGTCTGCATGACTGGAGTCATCATCTCAGAATGCAGTGAGGATATGTCTGCATGAGAGTCATCATCTCAAAATGCAGTGGATAGTTTTAATCATCTCAGAATGCAGGATATGTATGACTGGCCTAATGAGGATATTCTTATGACAGTCATCATTGAGATGTATGTCATGCAAAACTGGATTCCAAAATCGGGTGTTTAGAATCAGGACAAAATTCAGGGAGTTTTTATCTCCAGGAGTATGCCTTCCTAATCTCATTCTTATCACATCACTTGAGATGTTTGTGAAAAGAAAAATCCCCAAGTTATTTTTCCAGAAATTACGCTTTGTATGTCTAAGGTGAAATCCTAGTACTTAGATTTTGGCAAGTTCGATGGCTCAGACGAACAGGTTTGTGTCCGCAGCTTTTCCTCTGCTGCCCAGGTGATTTTTAATGTGTGGTAGAACAGCTGTGCATGCATACTGTTTGGAACCACTGCTACAGGAACTTCACTGAGTGAATGACACTCTGCAGGTTGGCTATAGGAAACCTGAATATTGAAGAGGCAGGGACAAAGTGAGTGTGGTCATAGGGTCCGGCGGAAAGTGAATTGGGTAGTGTTTTTTTTTTTTTAATTTTCTGTTCTGAAATCTATTTATGATGAAGTAATAATCTACTATGTGAAAATTAGGCAGCTGAGAACCAAGCCATGGATTACTGTAGAAGGATGGCTATTTCGATTTTGAAGTAGGAATAGTAAGAGGAAATAGAGCTGTAAATGTTTTTTTTTTTTTTTTGTTTGTTTGTTTTTAAATTTGGAATGAGATTTAAAAATGAACATTCGAGGAAAGGACAATAGTCACTAGGAAATGTCTTAAGCCCCATTGTTCAGGAATATTCAGGAACATATTGGAATAGGTACGAGCCCCATGTGATAGGAAGAGGGTGTTTTGAAATAAAAGTCTTTGCTCTTTTCTTTGGATCATAGTTTGGACACAGTTATTAGGCTAGTGTCTGACTTTTGCTTTATGTTCTGTATCATTTCTAGCTTATTTCTCTTCCCAAACACCTGAAGTGTGTTAAGACAACCAAATAGATGCTATTCTTGGTGCCCTGTGCCTGCAATACTAGCTCTGGGGAAGAGGAAACAGAGGATTCCTGGGGCTCCCTGGCCAGCTACTTTCGTGGGATCAGTGAAAGACCCTGTCTCAAAGAATCAAATGGAGTATGACTGAGGAAGACACCTGGCATTAGTCTGTGGCTTCCAACATATGTACACATGAAGTAGCATACATGTGTGCTCACACATAAACACACACACATGTTAGCAGTGGTTGGTCTCTCTCTCTCTCTCTCTCCCTTTTCTCTCTGTTTCCAGGTTCTTGACCTTTTCCTCAAAGAATTAAAAAAAGGCACACACAAGTAGCGAAGCAGGAAGACACTTTACTAAAACCAAAATAATAGTAAATGGGGCTGAAGGAATGGCTTAGCAGTTAAGACGTTTGCCTGCAAAGCCAAAGGACCCAGGTTCGATTCCCCAGGACCCACATTAGCCAGATGCACAAGGGGGCGCACGCATCTGGAGTTCGTTTGCAGTGGCTGGAGGCCCTGGTGCGCCCATTCTCTCGCTCTCTCTTTCTCCCTTTCTCTATCAAATAAATAAATACAAATAAAATATTTTTTAAAAAAGTAAAGGTTTGAACACACTGCCAAGGGGGCAGCGAGCCACTAAAGTGGTGAACCCTCAAGGGCACTGGGATGTTGATTCAGGACTTCTCTTTATAGGAGTTTTAGCGGACAATGGACTGGTTGCTAGGGCTATATTTTGGGTGGTCCTCTGGTTTGATTGACAGATTTGGGTTACGTAACAGTTTTCTTTACCTTGTCTTCCTTCCCATGATGCATCTGATGTTAGTCATATGTATGCCCAACTATACGTAGGCATAAGCTGGCACATAAGGGGTTTCTCCTAAAAGTTCACTTAGAACTTAGTCCAGGCTAGATGCTCCCTGCTGTTCTAACCTTGGAACCGTATCGGATAGGAACTGACATGGATAAGGGTTGCTGAGGGAAAGAGAAACCTATTGACTGCTGGGAATGGGGTGTATGTGCGCTTGGTGCAGGTGGGTGTGTGTGGAGCGGGTCCCAGCTTCCCAACAGGTGGCTAGGTAAAAGGTATGGTTACTGCCCAAGGCAAGCAGTGTCCTGGGCCACTAAACTAGTCCCTATGTTTGCCTGCCCCCTCACCCACATACACATGTAAAACAAACAAACAACCCTCCCCTAAATTCCCCAAACTCCCAAACGAACCCATTCCAGATAGGACAAGGATATTGTGAGCGAACCATGAACTCTCAACTTCTTGATTGCTTAAAGGTGACAAACGAAGGAAAATGAATGTTGCATTTATTTAAATTGGAAAAGTATTTATTTTTGCAGGAAATGTAATTTCTAAACGAATATTTTTTGTGGTCTGTTGGTATGGTAAGGTGAAGAAATTCCTCTGTCATAGAAACATTTAATAAAGATTCCTTACTTGGCAATACTTCTATGTTCAGAAACACTCTTGTGCGAAGTTAAATATATGTATATATAAATATAAATATAAATATAAATATAAAGCCCAACAGACTGGCCTCTATGCATGAGAGAGAGAGAGAGTGAGTTAAAAATAGAGGGTTGGAGAGATGGTTTAGTGGTTAAATGCTTGCCTGTGAAGCCTAAGGACCCCGGTTCATGGCTCGACTCTCCAGGACCCACACAAGGGGGCACATGCATCTGGTTCATTTGCAGTGGCTGGAGGCCCTGGCATGCCCATTCTCTCTCTCTCCACCTCTTTCTGTATCTCTTTCTCTTATAAACAAACAAACAAACAAACAAACAAACAAACAAACCTTAAAAAAATAGAGGTAGAGATAGAGAGAGGGGGTGAATTGATGCACCAGGGACTCCACTACCACAATGAAACTCCAGACACGTGTGCCACCTTGTGCTCATGTGCAACCTTGCATGCTTGTGTCATTTTGTGCGACTGGCTTAGGTGGGACCTGGAGAGTCAACCATGGGTCCTTAGGCTTTGCAGGCAAGTGCCTTAGCCACTAAACCATCTCTCCAGCCCAGAAGTCGAGTTTTTAAAAGGTGTATGTAATCTCATAACAGAAGTGCTACTGGACCCTAGGAATGTGCTTCTCTGAGCCATCCCACGACTCTGCGGTTGTTATAGCCGCCTCATTAACCACAAGATTTTGAAAAAGGAGTTGAAATTTGTTAAAATCAGGTTGGAGAGATGGCTTAGTGGTTAAGGAGCCTGCCTGCTAAGCCTAAGAACGCTCATTCCAACACAAAGTGAGGCAAGGGCACAATGCTGCACTTGCCCACAAGGGGGCGCACGTGTCTGGAGTTTGTTCACAGCAGCCAGGAGGCTGCTGCATCCATTCTCTCTCTGTCTCTCTCTCCTCTGACTTGTTCCTAAAAAAAAAAAAAAATGAAATTTGTAAAAATCAAACAAAGGATGGGAAAATTTTTAAAAATGTGTTTTAGTCTTGGACTTTTGGAAAATTTGCTTCAGCTTGTCATCCCCACATTATCCTACTCAGACACAAGATGGTGTGGTGGTTTGAATGTCTCATGTCCCTCATAGACTGCGGCGTGTGCAGATTTAGTTGATGGTAAGGCTGTGGATTCTTTAGGAGGAGGGGTAGAGCCTTGCTGAAGGACGTGTGGCACTCGGTGTGGGCTTTCAAGAGTTTAAGCCCTGAGCCCATATTTGGACTGCAAGGTCACTGAGAAATCCTGATGGAGCTGAGCTGAAAGCCTCCTCCATGTGGACCAGCTGACAGAAAGCAGGAAAAAGCTACGCTACATGCAGTTCAATGGGAGAGAGAGAAAACACCAGTGAAGATACTCAACAGTGAACACGGCAAGCTTTAAACTTGGCCAGCCAGTCCAGATGAGCCAACGGGTGGAATAGTGACAAGTTTCTTATGGGGGAAACCAACCACTCTCTAATTGGACTGGAGGCCCACTCCATGGGAGGGAATACATCCCTGATACTGAAAACCTACGACGGGGTGGTCATGAGACCTCGGGGTGTAATGTCTGCTGGTGTCTGGCTAAATGTATATACTATGCTCACCAAACTGCCCAGTAACCACTTCTCTTAATGTCCACACACATATATTAATGTTACTCTCACTTTTGGTTAGAGAAGCTTCTCTTTTCAGATGGTGGTGACCTTGGGATGACTCAGAAGGCACCATGGTGCTGAGAAGAAGGGACAGAGGAGTGCTCAGCACTGAAACATCTCTAACCCACCTTCCAAGGCTCAGGATCCATTGTGGAAGAGGGGACAGAAAGAAAGGAAGGGTAGGACTCCTTACAACGTGCTCCTCCAGACACAAAATGGCCTGCATATCCATGAGCTCGCAGTTCCTGACACTACCTACACAAGACCATCATAATAGGAGGAAAAGGTCATGACATCGAACTGAAAAGAGAGACTGATTGAGAAGGGGAGGCAATATGATGGAGAATGGAGTTTCAAAGGGGAAAGTGGGGGGAGGGAGGGAAGTACCATGGGATATTGTCTACAATTAAGGAAGTTGTCAATAAAAAAATAAAATAAAATAAAATAAAATATTTTTTTTTCTAGAATTCTTAAGAAAAAAAGTTTCAAGCCAGCCCTGCTTCTTTTCTCTCTCTCTGCCCCCTCTCTGCTGCTGTGAGGATGCATCTGTTCTGTCTGTCTGTCTGTCTTGGCTGTCTGTCTCTGCTGTGCTTCCTCCCTCAAAACTGTGAGCCAGAACTAAACCCTTCCTTTCCTTAAACTGCTTCCGCTTGGGCATTTTGTCCCAGCAATGAGAAAGTAACCAATCAGCCTTCATCCCCAAACAACTGTAAAGGGAGTGCTCGGACCCCACACTGGACAGAATAATGGCCAAGATGCTCTGTCAGGTCTCAGTTCCTGGGGCCTGTCAGTATGGCCTCATCAGGACAAGAATTTTTTTTTTCCAGGTAGGGTTTCGCTCTAGCCCAGTCTGTCCTGGAATTCACTCTGTAGTCTCAGGGTGGCCTCGAGCCATGATGATCCACCTACCTCTGCCTCTCGAGTGCTGGGATTAAAGGCGTGCGCCACCACGCCCGGCTAGGACAAGCATTTTTGTGGAGGTGATTCAGTGGATGTCCTTAAGATGGGAGGATTGTTTTGGATCATCTGCATGTGCTTGGTAGTGACTTTTCTCACTGCTGCAATAAAACAACCTGGCAAAAGCAAGGGAGTTGGGGAGTCTTACTTTAGCTCCCATTGTCGTGGTACAGGAGGTATGACAGTGTTCATGGCACTGGGAATGGCATTTTGTCCTTGGCAGCAAGATTGTGGAGGCATTTTGCTCACATCTTGGCTGCTGAACAGGGGACAGAGACTTCTAGGGTAAGCTATAACACGCAGGCCCTTCCTCCATGGCCTTATATACACCTGTCAGATCCAGTGTCTAGAAGGTTCCACAACCTCTCCAAACTGCATCTCCTACTGGGGACTACATGTTTGAATATGTGAACCTGTGTGGCACTTTTCACATTCAACCTATAACATGCTCTAATTCCAACCATAAGTGTCTTGATAAGAAAGAGGCAGGGCTGGGAGAGATGGCTTAGTGGTTAAGGCGCTTGCCTGCGAAGCCTAAGGACCCATGTTCGACTCTCCAGATCCCACGTAAGCCAGATGCACAAAGGTGAGTCAAATGCAAGGTCACACATGCCCACTAGGTGGCACTAGTGTCTGGAGTTTGATTGCAGTGGCTGAGGCCTTGATGTGCCAGTTCTCTCTCTCTTTTTCTCGGTCTTTCTCTCTAGTGTACTCTCTAAAATAAAAATAAAGATAGAGGCAGAGGCAGGCTTCAGTTAGATAGAAGAGGAGGCAGTGTAACCATGCAGGCAAATATTGGAATCAAGTGGCTACAAGGGAAGGAAAGCCCACATGTCTCAGAAACTGGGAGAGAGCAAGAATGAGTTTCCTCCAGAGCCTCTTCAGGGAGGGAGGCCCCATGCACACACCTTGATTATTATTTTTAATTATTTTATTTATTTATTTATTTTATTTTTATTTTTTTGAGAGAGACAGAGAGAGAGAGAGAGAGAGAGAGAGAGAGAGAGGGAGGGAGAGGGAGACAGATAGAGATGGGTGTGCCAGCAGCCTCTTAGCCACTGCGAACAAAATCCAGGTGCATGCGCCCCCTTGTGGTCAAGTGTGGCATTGCACCCTGGCGTCACTTTGCATCTGGCTCAACGTGGGATCTGGAGATTGGAACCGCTGGAGATTGGAACCAGCATTCTTAGGCTTAGGAGGCAGGTGCCTCTCTCCAGCCCTATTTTATTTATTTGAGAGAGAGAGAGAGCGGCAGAGAAAGTGGCAGATAGAGAGAGAGGGAGAGAAAGAGAATGGGCGCACCAGGGCTAGAGGCAAACGAACTCAGATGCATGCACCCTCTTGTGCATCTGGCTTACCTGGGTACTGGGGAATCAAGCCTTGAACTGGGGTTCTTAGGCTTCATAAGCAAGCACTTAACTCTAAGCCATCTCTCCAGCCCCTCACACCTTGAATTTTGACTTAGTAAAACTGACTTCAGACTTATGGCCTTCTGAAGTGTGAGAGCCGCATTTCTGATGTCTTAATATTTCAGTGTGTGATCATTGCCCCGGCCAGCCTTAGGAAGCTAATCCGGGCAGGAAATTGTTCCCACGCACCCTTCTTTTTGAATTGTGTTCTGGCGTATGCCACAATGCACAGCTGAGAAACTTCTTAAAACTTCACATGTCTGTGCCTCATGGCAAGTCTAGGGAATCAAGATGTGCAGGAGTGGAGTCCAAGGATCTTTATTTCTCATAAACTGCCCAGGAAATGTTGATGGGTACCAGATTTGATAATTTGCTTGCTAGGATAGTCTATTAATGTCCTCTTTTTTTGATGCATCTGGTGTATGGATGTGTGTGTGCAGATGTGCATGCCACATGCATATGTGTATAGACATGTGTGTGCATATGTGCATGTCCCATGCACATGTGTATGGACTGGGCATGGTGGCACACACCTTTAATCCCAGCACTTGACTGCAAAGTCAAAGGATCCAGGTTCCATTACCCAGGACCCATATAAGCCATAAGGTGGCACATGCGTCTGGAGTTCATTTGCAGCGGCTCGAGGCCCTGGCATGTCCATTCTCTCTCTCCCTCTCTGTCTGCTTGTTTCTCTCTCTCTCTCTCTCAAATAAATAAATAAAAATAAAAATAGTTAAAAGAAATATCCAGGCTGGAGAGCTGGCTTAGTGGTTAAGGCACTTGCCTGTGAAACCTAAGGACCCAGGTTCGATTCTTCAGGTCCCACATAAGCCAGATGCACAAGGTGGCACAAGCGTCTGGAGTTTGTTTGCAGTGGCTGGAGGCCCTGGTGTGCCTATTCTTTCTTTATATCTGTCGTTCTCCCTATCCCTGGCTTTAATAAATAAACAAAAATAAATCTTTTTTTTTTTTTTATTTTAAAGAAGGATCCAGGCCTTTAATCCCAGCACTCGGGAGGCAGAAGTAGGAGTATTGCTGTGAGTTTGAGGCCACCCTGAGACTACATAGTGAATTCCAGGTCAGCCTGGGCCAGAGAAAGACCCTACCTTGAAAAGAAAAAGTAATTGGGGATGAAAACATGTGCATATGGCAAAATGTTTGACATTTTGGTGATAAGTAAGAATTAAGAAAGCTTGCAAAGCTGTTAAATTCACAAAAATTCCATTATCATAACATTACAGTTAACTTAAATACTGAGGCCGGAAGGTGACTGAATTGCAACTTTTCTATTATCCTTCCCTAGTCGTCCCAAGAGAACACACATTTCAAGTAGAATCACATTTCTTTTTCTTTGCGTGTGTATATGTGTGTGTGTGTGTGTGTGCATGAGTGGGTGTAGGTGTGTGCACACGTGTGTGTATGTGTGGGCCAGAGGTTGATGCCACGTGTCTTTTTCAGTTGCTTTCCACTTTATTTTCCGGAGGCATCATCTTTCAGTTGAACCCAGAGCTCTCTGATTGAATTAGTCTATCTAGCTTGCCCTGAGCATCCTGTCTCCACCTCTGGAGGGCTGAGAATATGGGCTGGATGCCCACCCACCGGACATGTACGTGGATGGTGTCGATATAAACTCTGATCTTCATATTTGCACAGCAAGGGCTTCATCAAATGAGCCATCTCTGAGCCCCAGAAACACACAATTCTTGCTTGGTTAATGTAGCTCAAGTCATCCTAAGTAAAATGAAGACTGGGTTCTGCTGTACACAGGTGGATGTAAGACTCCCCACCTTTCTTCTTCTTCTTTTTAAAAATATTTTTATTTTTATTTATTTTTGGAGAGAGACACAGAGAGAGATAGATAGATAGAGAGAGGGAGACAGAGATGGGCTTGCCAGCAGCCTCTCAGCCGCTGTGAACGAAATCCAGATGCGTGCGCCCCCTGTGGGCAAGTGTGGCATTGCACCCTTGCGTCACTTTGCATCTGGCTAAACGTGGGACCTGGAGATTGGAACCAGCGTTCTTAGGCTTAGCAGGCAGGAGCCTTAACTGCTAAGCCACCTCTCCAGCCCCTCGCCTTTCTTTTTGAGGCAAACTCAACAGACTGGCCTTTCTTTTATGAGAGAGAGAGAGTAAGATAGAAATAGATAGATGATAGATAGATAGATAGATAGATAGATAGATAGATAGATAGACAGACAGACAGATAGATAGAAAGAAAGAATTGGTGTGCCAGGGCTTCCAGCCACTGCAGTTGAACTCCAGATGCTTGCACCACCTAGTGGGCATTAGCAACCTTGAACTTGCCTCATCTTTGTGTGTCTGACTTATGTGGGACCTGGAGAGTTAACATAGGTCTGTTGACTTTGCAGGCAAGCGCTTTAACTGCTAAACCATCTCTCCAGCCCGTAAGACCCCTTTCAACGAGCTACCTCTTTAAGCATTTTTTTTTCAATAGAACACTCAAGCTTACCAGGCCACGGAATAAGAATATATTTCTTACCACTGCGACTGTGGTAGTTTGAATAGATGGCCCCCAATATATTCAGTGTTTTATTAGTTTATCGTTTGCATCTGCAGCCCACCTCGCTGGAGACAGTGTCACTGGGTGGATCTGAAGGTGTGGTGGTGGGTTTAGGATTTCAATCTAAAGATATGCAAAGTGTGCCTAGCTGGAGTTCCTGAAGTGTGCTGTACTGTGTGGCTGGTGGCTTTTCTCTCTCTTGCCTGGTCCTGTAAGAAAGCAGGCAAGCTTCTCCTGCCATTATGGAACTTCCCCTGGATCTGTAAGCTTCAATAGATAATACCCCTTCCTCCATAACTGTGCCTGGTCTGGAAGTTCATCTCAGCGATCCTGAAGCTGTCTGCTACATGTATTTATCTACCGTTAGAGATGGGTTGGCTAATAGATATATTTAGTTTTTCCTTGGACTTGTTGATAGTTTCAGCTGATGGTGGCTGGTCTAATTGAGTCCTTGCTACTGGTTGTCAGGATGGCTGTAGTCACTCATGGCGGCGTAATCTAGTTTTCTTCTTTATTTTCCACGGTACCACTTTCCCCCCTGTGTGGTTCTTCATATTTGATGGCTGACGTTACCTTGTAAACCCATAGATCGGACGTGTCCCATTCCCACTTTAAGTCTTTTACATGCTGCCCACAAGATACACGTTGAAAGTAGATATGGCACTTAAAATCGTTGACAATCTTTGCCTAGTTTTAAATTTTTCTACTCCTATATGTGCTGTTTCCTAGCCTAATTTTCCCTTTCTTTTAAAGAATCACGGAGCATGGTGGCAACACACTTTTTTTTTTTTTTTTTTTGGAGAGAGAGAGAGAGACAGACAGAGAGGGAGAGGAAGACAGAGATGGGCGTGCCAGCAGTCTCTCAGCTGCTGCGAATGAAATCCAGATGTGTGCGCCCCCTTGTGGTCAAGTGCGGCATTGCGCCCTTGCGTCACTGCATCTGGCTAAACGTGGGACCTGGAGATTGGAACCACTGGAGATTGGAACCCTCGTTCTTAGGCTTAGGAAGCAGGCGCCTTAACTGCTAAGCCATTGCTCCAGCCTGCAACACGCGTTTAATCCCAGCACTCAGGAGGTGGAGATAGCATTTCTATGAGTTCGAGGCCAGGCTGGGACTCCAGAGTGAGTTCTTGGTCAGAGCGGGCTAGAGTAGTACCCTACCCCCACTCAAGAAAATAAACAACCACACAACAACAACAAAAACAGAATCATGTGAATTTTGAGAGGTGTTACCAGAGGAAAAATTGTTGATTAATGCCTGGGAAGGAAATGTTATATTTTTGAGATCTCCTGGGAACATTGGAAGTATATTAAAGAGCATTAAATCACCTGAGGAGTTGTAAGGAAAATGGTTACAGCTTTAGGTGAATTGTTATTGGAATCTGTGTTCAGATCCTAACGTGCCCTGATCTCAAGTGTACTGGCCCTAAATCATGATAGTAACCCAGGGTAAGATTTCTAGCTCTCAGAGTCCCTCCACGTCCACCATGCTATTCAGCTTGCTGATCCTATTGAAGGGTTTTGTTTCCAAACTTATGAAAAAAATGTTGTACTTAGGATTTACTCATTGCATTTAAAAATTTTTTTATTTTTAAAAAATATTTTTTATTTTATTTATTTGAGAGAGAGAGAGAGGGAGGGAGAGAGAGAGAAAGAGAGAGAGGGAGGGAATGGGCACGCCAGGGCCTGCAGCCACTGCAAACAACTCCAGACTCATGCGCCACCTTGTGCATCTGGTTTATGTGGGTCCTGGGGAATCGAACCTGGGCCCTTTGGCTTTGTAGGCAAGTGCCTTAGCCACTAAAGCCATTACTCCAGCCCTATTTATTGCATTTTGGAGACAAGGTCTTCATATGTAGCCCAGGCCGAGAGCTGGGATGTAGGAATGCATCCCTGGGTCCATGGGCTATGACTTACCTGTGCCGGTGTCCTGTACTCGGTGTCATGATTGTGACCTTCATCCAGCCAGTCACAGAGTTTGTTTTATGACTTTGGTTCAGGGGTCACAAAGACACTCCCCGCAGGTCTAATGATAGCAAAATTATATGCCCTGCAAGCTAAGAATGATTTTGACATTTTTTCCCCCAGGATTATCAAAGTTTTGTATAGAAGAATATGGAGCAGAGACCATATTTGGCTTCAAAGCCTGGCTGGCCGTCTCTGGACTGAGTTTGCCAGGGCCTGCTCTGTGGTATTTATTCCTTTGTATGAATATACAATTTACTTATTCCTTGTACTATTTATAGGTCATTTCCTGTTTGGGGTTATGACAGATAGTGCTGCTATAAACATTTTTACACATGCCTCTGATGAATGCATTTACACATCTATGGTGGGAAGTGAATTTCTGGACCATTGCCCAGATTTTCTTTTATTTTTCCAGAAATGTTGCTGGATGGTTTTGCACAATGACTATACCGATTTAAATTCTCACATTTGTGTGTGTAAAAAATCGGTCGTTAACACCCTCACCAACCACTGAGCTTGGTAGATTTTTCTTCGTTTTACCTTTTATTGTGTGTGTGGTGCTTTCTCATTGTGCTAGGGAGAGGAATGCTCTGATGGTGCATGAAGGCTGGGGTTTCTTAGCTCCCTAGACTTCTAAAAGGAAGACAATCTGAACTCAAGAAAGGGTTGCCAACACACATGCAGAAATGTGACTCGGTGAACTCTTCTTAAAGCAGGGGTGAGATGGTGGTGGTCCCGGAGCTCACTGGCTCAGATTAGACTTTCAGGGGAGTGTAGCTTTGTTGCTATTGCTATTTTCTTTTTTTTTTTTTTTTTTTGGTTTTGCAAGGTAGGGTCTCACTTTGGCCCAGGCTGACCTGGAATTAACTATGTAGTCTCAGGGTGGCCTCGAACTCTCAGCGATCCTCCTACCTCTGCCTCCCGAGTGCTGGGATTAAAGGCGTGCGCCACCATGCCCGGCCTTATTGCTATTTTTTTTATTGCTGTCTTTTCTCTTTATTGTTGTGTCTTCCCTGCCCTTCCCTTCCCTTTGTCCTGCCCCTTCACCTTCCTTTTCCCCTCCCCTCCCCTTTCTTTTCTTTTTTAAAGTTTTATTTATTTATTTATTTGAGTCAGGGAGAGAAAGAGAGAAAGATAGAGAGAATGGATGTGCCAGGGCCTCTGGCCACTGCAAACAAACTCCAGATGCATGCGCCACCTTGTCCATCTGGCTTACGTGGGTCCTGGGAAATCGAACCTGAATCCTTTGGCTTTGCAGGCAAACGCCTTAACTACACTTATTTTTTTTTGAGACAGTGTTTCATGTAGCCCAGGCTGACCTTGAACTCTCCACGTAGAAGAAGATGACCTTGAACTCCTGATCCTCCTTCCTCCATCTCCTACATGTGGGGATTATAGGCACGCACTACCACACCTGGCCAGGGCAGTATCTTATCTTACATCTGGAACCTTGGCTATAAAGGAATAGACAGGAAGTGGTTCCTAAATCCAAAGCCTGTGTACAACTTAAATGGCATTTTGGACAGAGCAGAGCCCTCTTACCTAAGCAATCAAACCCTAGGTTATTACTATTTTTTTAAAAATCCAGGTGGAACCAAAGCATCATTTTATTTATCCTGTCCACATATCCACACGCATGTATGTGAATACTTGTTCACTGTGTCACAGACCGTTTTCTGTCAATAGTCGTGATTGGAGCTTAGACTGTTGTTTTTATATTTTTAATTTATTATTTTTTAATATTTCATTTATTTATTTGAGAGAGAGAGAGAGAAGGGGGGGGAGAAAGAGAGAGAATGTGTGCGCCAGGACCTCCAGCCACTGCAAACAAATTCCAGATGCATGCGCCCCTGTGTGCATCTGGCTTACGTGGGTCCTGAAGAATTGAACTGGGATCCTTTGGCTTTGCAAGCAAACGACTTAACTGCTACACCATCTCTCCAGCCCCTAATTTAAATTTTATTTTAAAATTTATTTTATTAAAAGCATTTAAAGGCATTTAGGAGCAATATGAGTTCAGTTCAAGATCTTTCTAAATTTTTATTTTTTCCTAAACTTCTGTACACAAGTACCTTTACCAATGAACCATCTTCCTAGCCCCTTTTGTAAACTTAAAAAAATATTTTTATTTATTTATTTGCAAGGGGTGGGGGGAGAGAAGAGACAGACAGAGAAAATGGGCACTCCAGCGCCTCCATCTGCTGTACACAAACTCCAGATGCATGTGCTACTTTGTGCATCTGGCTTTACATGGGTACTGGGAAATCAAACTCCGGCTGTTAGGTTTTGCTGGCAAACGCCTTAACTGCTGAGCCATCTCTCCAGCCCCCAAACTTCTAATGTTATCATGCCTACAGTTAACTCAGTAGAAGTGATTAATTTTGAAAATCCAATTTTTCTTTCTCGTATCTTTCAAAATACTTACATTTCACAAAAACATGTTTTTCACAGTTATATTGCCATATTTATAAATCTAAATTGAATAATTCCTGTAGAATGGATGTGGAATAAAAACAGCAAGTTGTGTCTCCTGACAGGGAAACCCTAACATATAGAGAAGCTGGGTGGGTGTTGATCATTTCTCATTCAGATATTTTTCAGGATCCAGAGGTATTTTGTTCATGAAAAGTTCACACACACACACACACACACACACACACACACCCACCCCCACACACCTTCATACATCATCTTTTGCACCTGACAAAATGCTTCTTCTTATAGTCTTTAAGATCACACCCATTTTGTTTGCAATCAGGACTAACCTGTATGTTGGGAAATTGGAAATATACACCTTTTTTTTTTTTTTTTTTTTTTGGAGAGAGACAGAGAGAGAGAGAAAGAGGGAGAGGAAGACAGAGATGGGCGCGCCAGCAGTCTCTCAGCTGCTGTGAACGAAATCCAGATGCGTGCGCCCCCTTGTGATCAAGTGCGGCATTGCACCCTTGGGTCACTTTGCATCTGGCTAAACGTGGGACCTGGAGATTGGAACGGCTGGAGATTGGAACCAGCGTTCTTAGGCTTAGGAGGCAGGCGCCTTAACCGCTAAGTCATCTCTCCAGCCCGAAATACCCACATTTTAATTTGAGTTACCCTCCATGGCATTTGAAGCTGTGCCCATTTACCCTTTAAATATGGGCATGTGTCATAGGATGAAGTCAGGAGCAAGGGCACAGACGCCACGTCTGGGAGAGTGCTTGACTTGATGTTTGAGCTTGCTCTTAGCTTTAGCGTTCAGAAGCTCGCTCCCATCTTTGCTGGTTGTACAACCGACTCTCTGTGTGAGAGAAAAGATAAAAATAAATGGTAGGATTAAAAAAAATATATTTTATTTATTTGAGACAGAGAGAGAGGTAAAGAAAGAGAGTGAGAGAGAAAGAATGGAAGCGCCAGGGCCTCCAGCCAGTGCAAACGAGCTCCAGATGCATGCACCTCCTTGTGCATCTGGCTTATGTGGCTCCTGGGGAATCAAACCAGGGTTCTTCAGCTTTGCAGAAAAATGTCTTAACCGCTAAGCCATCTTCTCTGGCCCTAGGATTTTTTTTTTTTTTTTTAATGAGCTTGAAAAATTCAACTTGAAGTTAAAAACAGAACCTTAACAATATGCGACACATCAGAAAGCTTTCTCAATGAGTGTTTCCAGAATATCAGGGTGTCTGGGGTACTCTCGCTTTCTCGCTTGCCTGTGCTTTGTGAAGTCTGGGTGGGCGGCAGCTTTCAGGGAATACCAGTGTGTAAGCAGAGATGTTAAAGGCAGCTAAAACATCCAGGCTCTCAACTTGGGCCTTAAGATAAATGGTAGCAACACATCCAGGGACGCCACAGAGGAAACAAAATAGAGTTTGCTGCGTGGTTCCCCCATGTAACAGCACTAAGACCACATGTGAACTGTCGTGATGAAAGCAAGAGTGAGCTGAGGTTTTATAACTTGGGCATAAACTGTGCGGGAGAAACTAGAACTGTTTAGATGGGAAATAATTTCTCAGATTGTGTAATAGCCTCTACCTTAATTTTCCTACATTTAGTACTTTACCACCAGATTCATTCATTTATTCAGGAGCTGTGCAATAGCACCATTCCAAGTCATTTACAATCCGATTCCAGAGCCGAGAAGGAAGGAGCTCGTGGAAGGGTGAGAGGATGGCGCAATCGGGCATCACCAACAGGAAGGACTGAGTTGGCCCCGAATAGTCAATATTTCCTTTTCGGTTTAATATGATCCAGTGTTATAGAGATGGAGAAATGATGGGGAACAAGGACTCCTTTTACCAGAGTTTAAGTATTTTGCTTTTCCATTGGAAAGTAAAGAAAGCTAAATGCATATTTTAAAGCTTATAACTTTGTACTTTTAGAAAGACAAAAATTTCTCCTTAAGCACAAACAATTATGCTTTTGATTATTATTATTTTTTCTAGGACTGGCTTCTTGTTAGAGTATGTATCATATAACTACATGTAGTTTAGAAGTAACAGAAGAGAGATGGCTTAGTGGTTAAGACACTTGCCTGCGAAGCCTAAGGACCTAGGTTCAATTCCCCTGTACCCACATAAGCCAGCTGTACAAGGTAGCACTTGCATCTGGAGTTCATTTGCAGTGGCTGGAGGCTCTGGCACACCCATTCTCTCTCCTCCTGCCTCTCTCTTATAAATAAATAAATAAATAAATAAATAAATAAATAAATAATAAAAATAGAAGTAACAAAAATGGAACAGGAATCATATTACATGACCAGAGAAAAAAATGATCAGTCATGAAAACAATAATTAGAATTCAACAAATTTTACTCAGGTTCTGTCCAATAACTTATTTTTATTTTTATTTTTTTGGTTTTTCAAGGTAGGGTCGCATTCTAGCCCAGGCTAACCTGGAATTCACTCTGTATTCTCAGGGTGGCCTCGAACTCACGGTTACCCTCCTACCTCTGCCTCCCGAGTGCTGGAATTAAAGGCGTGCGCCACCACGCCCGGCCTGTCTAATAACTTTTGTATCCTGAAAGTCTCTGAAACACATTAAGACATAATTATAGAAGGCTGCCTCCAACTGATAATTACTCAGAAGTCGCTGAGTGACTTCTGATGCTGAGTGACGTTAACTTCTGCAGTAGTTTGTGATAAAGACGCCATATGCCATAGCTACTTGGGCATTGTGCGTGCGTGTGTATATTTATACGTCCTTAGGGAATGGTACTGTATTTTTCAATATGCATGGGAACTTTCCATTTGAACCTACCTTTCTTCCACTGGTTTAAACACACACACACACACACACACACAGTCACACACTCAGTTCAAATAGTACAAACAGATTTCTTATCTTACTCTGGGAATTCTGAAGTCTTTAGTTTTGACCAATTGCCAGCTGCACCAGTGGAAGCAGAGTTTTATGTCTCCCTCGTAGATTTATTTAGAATCAGCCCTGAAGCAACTTAGGGCTTCTAGTTTTTGCATGAGAGGCTCCCATGACCGTGAATGAAGTGAGCTGTGAAGGTCCTGGGTGGGAAAGCCCATGTCATTTGGAGCGGAGCATGGCTGATAGTCTAGACTGAGATCATAGTCTTAGGTTTGAGGAAATCAGCACGCTGTTACCCCATGATGGGGAGGGAAATTCAGGGGGGTGGGAAGGTGGCTGGATTCTCTCATAGGAGAACGAATCAAGAAACGCATGGCCTTTGAGACGGCTGTCTCCTTGAGGTCTCCCGCATAAATACATGTTTGTGGGACAGGCCTTGCAGTCCGTCAATGAACTAAAGACTGCCCTGTGGGTTCCAGAATTTCCTCCCCGGCAGCAACTGAGGGAAGCAAGGTCCGTATTTGAAGAGGAAACTCCGTTCTATAGCTTTTGGTGTGTTTGAATGGGCACATACATCATTTCTACAAAGCTCCAGCGATATTTTTGAAGCTGACGGCAGGTCTGACCATACTTGCTTTAGACTCCCATAGTGAATGAACTTGTGAACTCCTTAGGCCCTGCCCACCTTCAGATATTTCAGTGTTGTCGGCTCCTTTTTTTTGTTTTGAATTATAAATTTTTACTGTAATTTTATCTAGTTGCTCTTTTGTGTGTGTGTGTGTGTGTGTGTGTGTGTGTGTGTGTGTCTGTGGGAAAGCAATGGAGATAGTGGCCATTCCCTTTTTTGGGTTAAATCATGCCAATCTCCAAATCACCCAGCGCTGATTAGGGTGGGGGAAGGACAGGCGTCCGAGACTGTTGGAATGAATTCCGTGAGTCATCCAAGACGAATGGCTGGCAAGTCTAACTGCAAATGCCTCCAAAGAAAAATTAAAATTTCATGTATTGTCGAAAGAGGGACTGTGCCTCCGGATTGCGTTGGAATGTTTTTTTTTTTTTTTTTTTTTTTTGTTTTCACCCTTAGTGTGACAATCTTACGAGTTAATACCCACCAAGAACACATTAGTTTCTGGGAAATGACGTTTGAAGGAAGCACTTGGGAGGAAGTTCTGTTTTGCTTTATTATGGAGCTAGGTTGATAGTCTATGCAAATAAATGATGGCTGTCCATTCCTTTTATCTTATGTCCTTCTGATACATGATAGTTTAATGGGTCCGTGCATCGTCATTTTAACACATCACCAACTACATTTCAAATCATTATTTCTTTTTTTCTTTTATTGTATGATTTCAAAATACCCATTTACATGGCCTTAGGTAAGTTTTTTTTTTTAAGTATTTCAAGAAATACAATAGATTTATTTTGAATCTAATCCAGTTGATAGAAGAAAGGCTGACGTCAACTTAAATGGGAACTATCTACTCCTTGCTTTTCTTTTCTTATTTTTTTTTATTTATTGACAACAAAATATACTTACATACAAAAGGTGCATAGTATTTCCCTCCCCTCCCCCCATTCCCCTTTAGAACTCCACTCTCCATCATATCCCCTCCCTCTCTCCATTAGTCTCTTTTTTAATAGAAGTAAAAGATGATGACATCAAATTTAAAAAGTTTTTTTTTTTTTTTTTTATAAAGCATTTAGTCTTTTGGGGCATGCAACGCACTTTTCTCATATAGCACAGAACTTCACCCCAGAAAGAGTCATGTACCAGAAAATTATGATAAAAGACATGCCATGAACACCTACTATGCACCAAGGATTTTACACAAATAATCTAAGTTAATAAAAACATAAGGAGGCAGAATTCTTTTTATCTTGTACATCACTGCAGTCAATGAATTTTTTTTTTTTTTTTTTTTTGCTTTTATGGTATTGCTGTTACAAGGTCTGGCTCTGTAGCACAGGCTGGCCTCAAACTTGTGGTTGTCCTTATTTTAACCTCCCCAGTGCCACATGATGGGCAAGGGCACTCCCAGCCACCTGAGCAAAGTCCTCTCGTTTCCCAAAGTCCGCAAAAAAGACAAAAATAGGGCTGGAGAGATGGCTTAGAGGTTAAGGAGCTTGCCTGCTAAGCCTAAGAACGCTAGTTCCAGTCTCCAGGTCCCACATTTAGCCAGATGCAAAGTGACGCAAGGGCGCAATGCCACACTTGACCACAAGGGGGCGCACGCATCTGGATTTCGTTCGCAGCTGCTGAGAGGCTGCTGGCGCGCCCATCTCTGTCTCCCTCTCCCTCTCTCTCTCTCTCTCTCTATGTCTCTCTCCAAAAATAAAAAATAATTAAAAAGAATTTAAAAAAAAGCCAAAAATACATGTGATTTCACCACCCAAAGGGAAACACTGGCAGCATTTTCTTACATTTTTAGCAGACCTTTTTTTTTTTTTCTAATAGGTATTCAATGCCAATAGGTATTCAGTCTGCTAGCCTTCTCTGGGCCATGGATAGTAAGAAAAGTCTGTTCAGATGACTCAGTAGAGTTCTCAAGGACCGGGTTCGGGTGAGGGGAGCTTGAGTTCTTAGAGTCGGTAAGGGAAATTGAGGGGCTTGGAGATTAGCAATGGGAACCAGTTACTTCCCTAGACTGGGGCTGTGTGTGGACAGTGCTACCACACAGGTGGAGAAGGCGTTACAAGACTGTGAATCCAAACCTTCAGCTCCTCGTCCATTCCCACAAAGAATTGAGGAAAATGGATTCTGAAAAGGTTAAATTATAAGTTTTATTTGGGAAAATTGGTACTCAGGTTAAAAACTGGGACAGGTGTCCACACACATGGAAATTTAAAGGGACAAACACACACTTGGGAAGTGGGACATGAGGGTGTAGAACACACGCACACCCATGTGGGAAGTGGGCACAAAGGCGTGGAGTCTTCCTCCTTCACACCAGAAGAAAAGCTAAGAGGTCACTTAGTAAAGATCCTATAGCTTACAGGAGAATAACAAAACCAGAGGGGAAAATGTCTTCCTTCCCCCATCCCGACAGCCAGCTAGGGGTGGAGGAAGGACTTAACAGAACAGGGACCCCAAGGGTCTCCCAGGAGGAGAAATGAACAAACATGATCACTGCCCCCCTTGCCTGCATGGCAAGCCCTTTTATAGCTTTTTGGGGTGACCCTTAACAGCTGACTAGGTGAGTAGAGAGCTGATTGGTTGGTTCTTTTGGATTCTAGGGACTGGCCCCCAAAGGCCAGCATCCCAGGTATGTCAGACGGGAAGACGTCCAGGGTGCTGTTGTGGAGGGCTGAAGCTGAATCCCAGTTCTACCAAGGCCGGCCGGCAGACGTCTCTTTGAGCCTTTGCTAGCTGACTGATTATCCAAAAACTACCTGGCTCCTCGTTCTCCCTCAAAGGGATGGGGCCACTAGAGGGGGAGACTGGAAAAAGAACCCCGAGAGCCACTTTCTGGTCTTCTTCCATTCTAGCTTCCTCCTATCTTCTTGGCAGAACCTGCCTTCCTTGGTAGGTGTCAGGGTGATGGTATCCTTGGGGGTTGATCTTAAAGGACAGAGTGGGGCTCAGACAGGTAGAGGTGGAGGTGGAAGAGTCGTAGCGTAACAGTGAAAAGCCAGGATAAGGCTTCACTGTGCACATTCACTTTGTGTGATGTTCAAATCAACAGTTCAGTGGGGTTTATTGCCGGTCTGCCCTGTGGAGAGGACATAGTCTCTTACGATGGAATAGTTAGGTCACTGCCAACTTCTGGTTAATGCTGTCATGTGTGTGCTTGAAGACCTTTCCTGTGCATTCTTTGAGCGTGTCCTTAGGAATAAAATTCTGGAAGAGGAATTGCAGTTTGAAGGGCAGCAGTATGATGCAATGTAATGGGACTGTCAAGTGCACACACTCCTGAAAGCAAGCTTTCTGTTTTCAAATCCTGGCTCTCTCACTTGCCAGCTGGTGTCAGGCCCATTTCCCCATACCTCCGTTATTTCTGTTAATCCTTTCTAGCTTCATAGACCTGAGGTGGTATCTCACTACCATTTTAATTTTCAGTCGAGATTTCATTTGGAAGCAAATTTACTTCCTTTGATAAAGAGGTAACTTCAAAAAAAAAATCACAGGGCTGGAGACATGGCTTAGTGGTTAAGGCGCCTGCCTGCTAAGCCTAAGAACCTGGTTCCAATCTCCAGGTCCCACGTTTAGCCAGATGAAAAGTGACGCAAGGGCGCAATGCCACACTTGCCCACAAGGGGGCGCACACATCTGGATTTTGTTCACAGAAGCTGAGAGACTGCTGGCGCACCCTCTCTCTCTCTCCCTCTGTCCCTCTGTCTCTCTGTCTCTGTGTGTGGGTCTCTCTCTCTCCAAAAATAAAAATAAAAATAAATCACAGAATACTTTAGGGTCATTATGAACACCAGCCATCATGGCCCGGTGGCTGCATGTGAGTCATGGGTAACACCGATTTCTGCTTAAGAATATTGGGTACATAAAAGAAGGTGCACTAATGACTGTGTGTGAAATACTTAGTCCAGCTAAAAGACTGCGCTGCCGAAGGAGTTCAAGGCATGCAAAGATTTTTCCACAGTGAACCTCTGGATACATGACAGATGCAAAGTTCCAGGGTGGGAGGAGTTTACTGTTCTTTTCCAACTCCTATCCCGTGATGAAGGCACCTGCTCATGTGGTGTCCTTGTGGACTTTGTGGGCAGAGCTGTAGCCATCAGCACAGGAGATGGAACTAAACATATACCCATAGCTGTTAGTGAGTGCTGAGATACCTCTGCTGTTTTTTTTTTTTTTTTTTTTTAATTTTAGAGAGGGTGGGGTGGGGGAGTGAGAATTGGCGCACCAGGTCTTCAGCTTCCGCTACCTACCTCCACGTGCTTGCGCCACCTAGTGGGCATGTGCGGCCTTGCACTTGCCTCACCTTTGTGTGTCTGGCTTACGTGGGATCTGGAGAGTCGAACATGGGTCCTTAGGCTTCGCAGGCAAGCGCCTTCACCTCTAATTTTGTCCACAGCTTCCTTTCTTTTCACCTCACCTCTTGCCTCTCAGCTTGGTTCTTCAAATGCATCACCATCTCCAGGTAGCAGGCGCTAAGCGATTTGCCTACTATGAGAAATCATTGTGCTCAAAACTCAAAACTAGAAGTGGAGATCCTGATCTCAAGTGTAACCGAGAATTTCAATTACTTTTCTTTCTTTTGTTTTTGAGGCAAGCCCAACAGACTGGCCTTTTATTTATAATGCCCAAGAGCACATGCGTGTGTGTGTGTGTGTGAGAGAGAGAGAGAGAGAGAGAGAGAGAGAGAGACAGAGAATTGATGTGCCAGGGCCTCCAGCCACTGCAATCGAACTCCAGATGTGTATGCCACTTTGTGCACATGTGCACCATTGCCCATGCGTCACCTTGTGTGTCTGGCTTATGTGGGATCTGAGGAGTGCTGATAATAAGTGACTTTTGAGGGCTCAGTCCTAAGTGATAGATCTAGATTATCCCTTGCAAAGCTCAGGGAACATCGAGGGAGAGGAGGCAGAAAGAAGGTAAGGACCCGAGGCTAGGGGAGGGTGCTTCCGAATGCTGTCTTCTGGACAATGCTGTCTTCTTTTGCATTCAAGACTTTCCAGCAGCTGCTATTATTGGAGTGATATTGGGCTCATTGATGTTCTATCAGTATGATGGAGGAGGGGAAAGAAAGAAAGAAAGAAAGAAAGAAAGAAAGAAAGAAAGAAAGAAAGAAAGGAAGGAAGGAAGAAAGACATCAAAATAGAAGAGGGGCTAGTTAGAAAGATGAAGGAATTTATTGGGAAGGAGATGGGAGACAAAAGAAGGCAATAAGAGGGTATTATGATTAAAATACATTATGTAAATTTATGGAAAATTTCAATTTTTTTTTTTGTTTTTTGTTTTTCCAAGGTAGGGTCTCCCTCTAGTTCAGGCTGACCTGGAATCGCTGTGTAATCTCAGGGTGGCCTCAAACTCAAGGCAATCCTCCTACCTCTGCCTCCCAAGTGCTGGGATTAAGGGCATGCACCACCACGCCTGGCTTTTTTTGTTTTATTTTTGAGGTACGGTCTTGCTCTAGCCCAGGCTGACCTGGAATTCACTATAGTCTCAGGCTGACCTTGAACGCATAGTGATCCTCCTACCTCTGCCTCCTGAGTGCTGGGATTTAAGGTGTGCACCACCATGCCCGGCAATAAATTGTTTTTAAAATGGCAGCTACACACACCAGGACTGCGGAAGTGGAGACAGGAGGGTCCTTTGGGCTTGCTTGCCTGCCATTTTGTTCTAGTGGGTGAGTTCCAGGCCACTTAGAGACCCTGTCTCCCAGAAGGTGGAGAATGCCTGTGGAATGGCACTTGAGGTTGTCCTCTGGCTGGCACAAGCACACACAGACATGTGTATACACAGGTACACACACACACACACACACACACACACACACACACTAAAGTAGTTATGAGTGTTCAATCTTTAGGCCAGTTGCACTGAATCAGAAGTCCTGACTGAGTCTAGCTTCAGCAGTTTCTGTGCCTGGAAGTGTCACTGGTGAACCCTTGGGTCTGGTTCCTCAAAGGTGGAAGCAGTTAAGAGCTGTCCAGCAGTACCTCGCTTAATTCATTACACCTGAGCGAGAAGCCTTTCTTTTGGTTCCTTTTGCAGCCTCTTAGCCAAGGCAGCCTATTTCTTGCATTTCCAACCCATTGCTGTTTGTAGTTCAGCATCTCTGTTTGCAGTCACAGGGGACAGACAAGGGGCACTGGGAAGTGGAGGAGCCTTCTCCAAGGTATTCTTGTGAGTCTGTCTTTTATTTTATTTCACTTTTTTTGAGGTAAGCCCAACAGCCTGGCCTTTTTAAAAAAAAATGTGTGTGTGTGTGTGTGTGTGTGTGTGTGTGTGCGCGTGCGCGTGTAAGGGGGGGGAATGAATGGGCACTCCAGGGCCTTCAGCTACTGCTCTAGAACTCCAGACATATGCACCCCCTTTTGCACATGTGTGACATTGTGTGCTTGCATCACTGCATCTGGCTTACGTGGGACCTGGAGAGGTGAACATAGGTCACAGGCAAGTGCCTTAACCGCTGACCCATCTCTCCAGCCTGAGTCTGTCTTTTATAAAGCCGCCTGTGCTTCCTGTGTCAGAGAGAGGATTAGATGGTGACGGCCCCAAAGGCCCCTCGAGGACTTCTCTCTGTGTTTTCTCTAGCAAATAACATAATAAATGACACTTTCCCACTTAACGCCATGATCCAGGGAGGAAATTTTCACTGAAGTGGTTGCCAGGCAAGAAGCCACTTGAGCCAGAACATTTTAAAAGCCCTCCTTGGCTCTCTGATCACTCTTGAGAAAGAGCCAGCATTGTGCTCTACTTCAGTCTCAAGGATAACATTGTATACTGATTCCTTTAGTTGCCAGCACATATTTTTGACTCTTGAATACTGTTTTCGATATTGGATAAAAATGTGAATTAAATGTGCACCTTACCAAAGAGGTGCTTTTACTTTAGTATGAGAAATAAATCACGCACAGGGTTCACTAAGACTGAATGGAGAAGGTCGTCAACTCTGATGGAGAGTTCAGCTGACGGGCAAAATAGTCCTAGATAGGAGCAGCAAAGAATGGTGAGAAACATCGTGAAGAAGGAGGTCTCTAGAGCTGACTTCATAATATTCGAGGTGGGGACCTCTGGAGGGAGACGCAGTGAGCAGCAGACACGCCAGTGGCCGACTGTGTACGTGTAAAGGACTCTGATGGGGACAATGACTCGCTCCGATCCTGGCTTGCAGGGCGAGGTGTAAATTCAAGAGAACCTTCCTTGTTTCGGGAGTTCATTTAGATTTGCCCTTTGGTTAACTGGAGAAGCAACAGAAATATTTCAACTGAGAACAAAATCTTTTAAAAAATTTACTTATTTTCAACGAGAGAGAGAGAGAGAGAGAGAGAGAGAGAGAGAGAGAGAGAGAGAATGTGTGCCAGGGCCTCTAGCCACTGCAAACAAACTCCAGATGCATGCACCACCATGTGCATCTGGCTCTTTGTGTGTACTGGGGAATTGAACCTGGGTCCTTTGGCTTTGCAAGCAAGTGCCTGCTAACTGCTAAGCCATCTGTCCAGACACCAAGATCTTTTGGTAAGATTATTCTCGTATTAGGAAGCAAAACAGAAAAAAAAAAAAAGAAGAGAGAGAGACAGAGAGACAAGCGGGAAGACAGTAGAGGAAAAGATTGTCCACCTTTTGTGAAATTGTGAAATTAAACTCACCTGAGATGTTACTAAGACTTTTTAAAATATGGTAACATACCATTTTTTACTATTTTGTATTTATTTATTTGACAGAGATAAAGAGAGAGAGAGGGAGAGAGAATGGGCATGCCAGGGCCTCCTGCCACTGAAATGAACTCCAGACACATGCACCACCTTGTGTATCTGGCTTATGTGGGTCCTGGGGAATCAAATCAGGGTCCTTTGGCTTTGCAGGCAAATGCCTTAAGCCATCCCTTTAGCCCTCCCCCTTTTTTGAGAGAGAGAGAGAGAGAGAGAGAGAGAGAGAGAGAGGAAGAGACAGGGAGAGAATGGGCACACCAGGGCCTTTTCAGCTGCTGTGAATGAACTCGAGATGCGTGCACACCCTTGTGGGCATGCACAGCATTGCGTGCTTGCATCACTTTTGCGTCTGGCTAAACGTGGGACCTGGAGAATGGAACGGATGTTCTTAGGCATCGCAGGCGGGTGCCTTAACCACTAAGCCATCTCTCCAGCCCTCCCACCCCCCCTTTTTAAAACTTATTGAGCAGGCAGAAAACCAACCCTCTCATGGAGATTTTCATTAATGACTGCCTGACAAAGCAAATATTAATGACTGAGTATTCAGATTTGAAGACTGTCTCCAGACAAGTGTTTCTGCTGCTATGTACACTGAATTCTCTGAAGTATTTTTACACTTAGTCTGGTATGGTGTCCTCACTTGATTTCGGTAGCACAGAGTGATGGGACCAGCCCTCTGTCAGTTGGCTGAGCCTAGAGAGGGCACCACAGTCACTGCGCTTCATCAGGAAGTCAGAGACTTTTGCACAGCCATCCCTGAAACCTGGCAGCCTGGGGCCTTTCCCATGGCCTTCTCTTTGTCCTGGTCCAGTGCTTGGCTTACATCAGAAGCAGTCACTAGGCCATGGGCAATCCTCTTTATTCATTTAAGGAAGAGGTTTTTCTCAGATTATACAAAACACATTCTACAGTTCATTTCAGGAAACCAGCTCTCCTAAGAGGGTAAAATAAAAAATAGAGTCTCAGAAGGAACGAAGGCATAATTCTCTCGGGGAATAGAAGTGGGACATAAAAGTCTCACTCGAGGATTGTGTAAACAGTGGCACCGTGCTCCTGGGTTTCTCCAGACCTCGCTACGTGATATAGGTTTAAGCTTCTATAAGTAAGTGGGGGTTTAAGCATGCCCAACCAGGGTTCACGCTGCTAGCAGATTGAAATGCTAGGAGATGGTATCTGAGCCAATCTTTTTCTTCCTCACTGAGCCTAATGGATTACTAAATTTAAGCGCTCAGGGCATGGTTCTGCCCTCCTTTGTGAGTGCGCGGCTCTCATTGACGTCAGCGGGAGCCCTGTGTCTCTGCAGGGCACAATCTGGCACTTGCATGCAGAGTATTTTTAAACTATAAAATTGAATTACAAAGGTATTGCATCTGCTTTTTATATAGTCTTTGTTTGGTTTATTAAAGAATGTTTCATAAATCTAGCCAATTCTGCAAGACCTACATATTTAGCTAAGCAAACTATTTTTAGAAATTACATAAAAAGAAGAGTGAACTTCTAATTTAAAATCAGGATTGTTGAGGAGCGGGTTTATGGAAATGTGAATGATATATCGTCAAAAGTGAGCTTATTATTAAGCCATGAGTTTATTTTTAGGAGGCATGCTGGGTGGAATAATAACTTTTTTTTGCATTTTCATCGTGACTGTACAAATAAAAATGGTAAACAAAATATTAAGCAGATTCTATCATCAGTTGACACATACCTTTGTCTCTTGTATTTCTGTGGAAGAATTTCATGGGCTATATTGATGATAGAATGGGATAAAGATAGCTGGGATTTTCTTCCCTTCCACCTCCACACCCCACACTTGCAGTCCCATAATCATACATGTCTAATTTTATTTATTTCTTTATTTAGAGACAAGATCTCACTACATCATTTCAGCTAATTTCTAACTCTGATTTTCCTATTGCAGCCCACCATGCCAGGATTACAAGCATGTGGCATGATGGGTTCAGTATTTTATTTCTTAAGTCATTTATTTGTATGTGTGTATGTGCATGATGCATGTACGTGTGTGTGCGCAAATGCGCATATGCGCAGATGGTTGCACATGCGCTATGGCATGCGTGTGGAAGTGAGAGGACAGTCTGAGGTGTTTCTCCTCTCCTTCCATCTTCTTCTGGACAGGGAGGTTCTTGTTGAATTGCTGCTCCTGCTTGTGAGCTCTAGGTCCTGGCTCTGCCTCCCATTGCTGTAGGTGCGTTGTATCACAGACATGTGCAGGCATCAGGCATCACTTTGCCCCTGGCTCTATGTTGACCCTGAGGAGGAACAAACTCAGGCTGGTAGGCTTTGAAGCAGGTGCCTTTAGTTACAGAACCATCTCTCATTCCCCATTCTTTTTCTTTTTTTATTTATTTGTGCAAGAGACAAAGAGACAGAGAATATGAATGTGCCAGGGCCTCCTGCCACTGCATATGAACTCCAGACCCATGTGCGACTTTGTGTGTCTGGCTTTATGTAGGTACAGGGGACTGACCTGGCCAACAGGCTTTGTAAGCAAGAGCCTTTAACAGCTACCCCCACCTTTTTTAAAAAAATTAAATAATTCTTCTTAGAGCTCTTCTCACCCACCTGTCTTGACTCTAGCCTGGGTATTTCTCATGGCAGTAGTAAAAGGACAGTGACAGATAACATGTAACCACGCTGTTATACTGCATATGGTTTGATGGATACCATAGTTCCTAAAAATCCTGATTTTCTCCCTAAAACTTTTCTTTTTCTGAGCAGAGCAATGACGACCTCTGGTTTTTACATTGTTTGTTTTGTCTCTGAGAAATAGAAAAATGGTAATGAGCTTTTAAATTTTTGTTTGTTTGTTTTTAGCCAGTGACTTTCTGTGTTGGGGATTTCTTGTTGGGGCTGTGTGCATACCAGGCAAGTGCCGGACCACTGAAAAAGCCCTAGCCCTTATCATTTTCTTTAAAATTTTTTTGGAGACACACACACACACACACACACACACGCACAAGCACACGCACACACACACACACACACACAAGAGAGAGAGAGAGACAGGGAGAGGAAGAGGAAGACAGAGATGGGCATGCCAGCAGTGTCTCAGCAGCTGTGAACAAAATCCAGATGTGTGCGCCCCCTTGTGGGCAAGTGTGGCATTGCGCCCTTGCGTCACTTTGCATCTGGCTAAAGGTGGGACCTGGAGATTGGAACCGCTGGAGACTGGACCCAGTGTTCTTAGGCTTAGGAGGCAGGTGTCTTAACCCCTAAGCCATCTCTCCAGCCCAGCCCTTATCATTTTAAGTGTATAGTGTATAAAATCCACCGTACATGGATCGGGGGTAATCACCTACAATTTGAGTGCAAAAATCACTAGGAAAACTGGTGCCATTTGTGAAAATACAAACAGAGGCCAATTCTGAACCCCTGTGGTGATGCATAGCTCAAGGAAGCTGTAGGAATTTCCCATTTCTTTGTACTTTACTGTTTCACGTCTATTTCTTTGGACAGCATGCCAGCAAGAGGGCTCTGGGGAGAGAGCCAGACAGCTCTGTGATCCCCGCATGTTTGAATGTTGCTACGGCAGACACGAAAATAAACAATAAGAACCTTCTACTCCGAGTGGAAACATTTCTCTTCTCTTACTGAGAAATTATGGAACCCGGCAGGACACAGTAGGAGCTATTATAATTCCGCAAGACCGGGAGCTCTTGGATCCCAGGGCCGCTGTATATCATCTTGTTACATCTCTTCCTTTTATAGATAAAGAGATGGGGAGAAATTAAGCAGTGTCTGTACAGAGAGGAGTAAGAACGTTTAGGATGGAAGCCAGGTTCCCTGGTCCATGACTCCAGCGTGATTTCTGCTGCACTGGGGTTAAAAAGGTTGTGGAAGCTAGCTTTGTTCCCCTTCGCCTGCCTTTTGCCTTGTTCCCCATACTCAAAATGCCAGCATGGATCCTAGTGCCCAGGGGAGTTGTATGCTTGCGTGTGTGTGTGTGTGTGTGTGTGTGTGTGTGTGTGTGTGTGTGTGGTAGCACTGGTAATGGCTGAGTAGTCTTCCCATAGGTGGTGGTTTCAATGTGAAGCGTCCCATGATTCAATCCTTGGACGCCAGCAGGTGGCGCTGTTCGGGAAGGTTGTGGAACTTTTGAAGAGGTGGAGTCTTGCCCGAGGACAGGAGGACAGGTGTCCCAGGAGATGGACCTTGAAGCTTTGGAGCCCCGCCCTACCTCCTGTTCCTTCTCTGCTTCCTGGATGGAATGCGTCATGTTGAACTGCCATCAAAATGGGATTTGTCCTCCTGGCACTGAAAGTCAAAAGTGAACTTTTCCCCTTCCTTCAGTTGCTTCTGCTCAGGTATCTGCTCGCAGCAACTAGAAGGTAGCTGGCACACCTTGTGACTGACCGGGTGCAAGCGAGCTTCCATGCCTTTCGAGAAACTTTGGGCTGACCCATCACGGTTAGTGTCAATGCGCTGGACTTAAAAAATACCTCAACCAGTACTTCCCCTGCGTTCTTTCTTTTAAGTTCTGTTTAGGTGCCTTTGAAAAACTTGAATTTTTTT
Organism: Orientallactaga sibirica; assembly: GCA_036365145.1. Taxonomy (NCBI): domain Eukaryota; kingdom Metazoa; phylum Chordata; class Mammalia; order Rodentia; family Dipodidae; genus Orientallactaga; species Orientallactaga sibirica. The sequence continues at coordinate 5,366,275 of JAEOAD010001989.1, forward strand.
TTTTTTTTTTTTTTTTTTTGCATTTTAGCCAAAGACTTCATATATCCAGAAGTTTGACTAAGAGTCAAAATTTCCAGTCTACTTCCAGGCGGGTGGGAAGGACTCTGGACAAGGTCTTTAAGTGTAATAGTCACCAAAAAAGGTGGCTGTTTAGCTCACTTGGAAATCAAGGTGTTGGCTATGGTTTTTCTGAGTGGTGATTAGATAGGAAGGGACTTCCCTATTTAAGAGTACTCTCAAGTTTTAACATGATGCTTTTAATTTTTTTTAATTATTTTTTTTGTTTACTTGAGACCAACATTGAGAGAAAGAGGCAGATAGATAGATAGATAGATAGATAGATAGATAGAGAATGGGTGCACCAGGGCCTCCAGCCACTGCATACAAACTCCAGATGCATGTGCCACTTTGTGCATCTGGCTTACGTGGGTAATGGGGAATCGAGCCTTGAACCAGGGTCCTTAGGCTTCATAGGCAAGCGCTTAACTGCTAAGCCATATCTCCAGCCCTTTAAAAAATTTATTTATTTATTTATTTGAGAGAGAGAGAGAGAGAGAGAGAGAGAGGAACAGCAGAGAGAGAGAGAGAGAGAGGGAGAGAATGGGTGCACCAGGGCCTCCAGCCACTGCAAATGAACTCCATAGGCATGTGCCCCCTTGTGCAGCTGGCTTACGTGGGTCCTGGGGAATCGAACTGGGATCCTTAGGCTTCACAGGCAAACGCCTTAACCACTAATCCATCTCTCCAGCCCTTAACATGAATGTCATTGGGGAATTAAAAGCTGTGACAGACCTGTGTGCTCTTAGCCAATATAACCAAAAGACTTAATTCCAAAACCCAACAGAAAATGAATTTTTGTGACACTAAGATATCAACTTACAGTTACATTTTGTCAACCTTATTGAGGTATGACTTAGATGGAGGGGAGTCCCAGTGTCAACATGCAGCTTGACACATGGATACCTATGGACACCTTAAGATGGAACCAACTTAAGAAGATTTTCAAAACCCAGTCAGCCCACTCATGGAATGCTTGAGGCAATCTTTTCATAGTCCTTTAACTACTCGGTATATATTGGGCCATTGCTCTTCACTGTAGAAGCCCTGCTTGTCATTTTCTATGTCATCTTCTAAACTTAGAAAGCATTCGTTCTTTTTTTTTTCTCACTATCTCTAAAAAGAAAAAGAAAAAAGGAAGCATGTATTTTTTTAAATTTTTATTTATTTGAGAGAGAGATAAAGAGGGAGGGAGGGAGAGAGAGAGAGAGAAGAGAGAGAGAGAGAGAGAGAGAGAGAATGGGCATACCAAGGCCTCCAGTCACTGTAAACTCCAGACACACGCACCACCTTGTGCATCTGACTTATGTGGGTCCTGGGGAATTGAACCTGGGTCTTTGGGCTTTACAGGCAAGCTATCTCTCTAGCCCCCCATAATACCTTTTGATTGATAAGATCATGTCATAATTCCTACTGTGACTAAAATTAAGGTGGTTTGGGTTGGATTGTCAGATGGCAGCTGAAATTCTTTTTTGCTCATAGGTCTCTGTGACTTTGATATATAATTCAAGAGTCCATAAGCCGGAGTGGTATTTCTGTAGCAGAACTCTCACACACTGATTTACAATGGTGTCATCCCTTAAGGTAGTGACAGAATGGGCACTGTTAGACATTTCCAGACATGAATCACAAGTTGATTTTTTTCTGCAAAGATGGCAACCTGTATTTCCTGCCATCCCTTTCCTTAGGTTCCTTACATTAGGTTTGCCTGTCTCCTCTCCCTTATTTTGGCTGACCTTGTATGTTGCTGTTACTGCCAGAAGGGGGCAAAGCTGGCAGAGTACCTGCTCTGGACTTAGGGGATTCGAGCTCAGGCCACTTCTGCTATTGTATTAAACCCTTAAGCCACACGATGAGAATCACGTAAGGAAGTCCAGCCGCCTTATCCTGCGTGGCTTCTGCGTGACATATTTGCCGCAAGAGGATGAGGAGTGAGCTGTATTCTTCTACTGTGATGAGTTACCATCCGGGATCCGAGACTCGTCACATTCAAATCAGAATAAACACCAGAGATTTTTCACTGTGACTAGTCACCATCTGGCATCTGAGACTCGTCACATTCAAATGAGAATACATACCAGAGGCTTTTTTTTTGAGAGAGAGAGGGAGAGGGAGAGGAAGACAGATAGAGAATGGGTGCGCCAGCAGTCTCTCAGTTGTTGCAATCGAAATCCAGATGCATGCACCCCCTTGTGGTCAAGTGCGGCATTGCGCCCTTGCGTCACTTTGTATCTGGCTAAATGTGGGACCTGGAGATTGGAACCGATGTTCTTAGGCTTAGGAGGCAGGCGCCTTAACCGCCAAGCCATCTCTCCAGCCCATACCAGAGACTTTTTTCTGTGACTAGTTACCATCCGGGATCTGAGACTCGTCACACTCAAATCAGAATAAATACCAGAGACTTTTTTTCTGTGACTAGTTACCATCCGGGATCTGAGACTCATCACATTCACTTAGAATAAATATCAGGGATTTTTAACTCTGACTAGTGCCATCCAATATCTGAGATTCCTGTGTTAAAAATCAGAATATCAGTGATTTTTACGAGCCCAGATTATTTCATGCACTGACATCAAGACTCTCCTTTGAAAACGTTCTGACCAAAGCAATAGCCTCATAATTCCGTGACTCTGAACCTCCTATTAGACAGATTAACTGCATTCCTTCCATTGATTACAAATTTCCTGCTAACCAAGACTCCATAATCTGGAAAAAATGGATTTTCTCCAGATAATGTGCCAGCTGGTGCCTTCTGGTGGATCAATGACGTGTTGCTGTGTAACAAGGTCTTACGGGAGGATGTATCCAGTGATGGGGAAAAATAATAACATTACTTTAAGCAAATACTCATTTTTGTTCAGGGAAAGTAAGGTTTTATATGAAGATTCATTAAAAAAAAATTTTTATTGTATTTACTAAGAGAGAGAGAGAGACTGAATGGGTGAGTACACCAGTATGGAAATGAACCCCAGACATATGTGCTACTTTGTGCATAAAGATATCTTTAAAAGTAAAATCCCAACATTATTTATTTATTTAGGCCGAGGAGCAAATCCAGGGTCTTGTATGCGTGAAGCTTGCGCTCCTCCACTGAACCACCTCCCAGAGGCTGGACTTGATGTATTCTAATGGATGTGAATTTGGTAATGTTTAAGAGCAACAAAACAAGATGTGAATGAAAATAAGATGAATAATGTGAAAGATGACAACTTCTGGCACCAGATAAGATAGATTTTTTTGTTTGCTTGTTTGTTTTTGAGGTAGGGTTTCACTCTAGCCAAGGCTGACCTGGAATTTACTGTGTAGTCTCAGGGTGGCCTTGGCTTCACGGTGATCCTCCTACCTCTGCCTCCCTAGTGCTGGGATTAAAGGTGTGTGCCACCATGCCCGGCAATTTTTTAAAATATATTTTTAAAATTTATTTAAGAGACAGAGAGAGAGAGAGAAAAGAGAGAGAGAGGGAGAAAGATAGATATAAAGAGACTTGGTTACACCAGGGCCACTAGCCACTGCATACAAACTCCAGACTCATGCGCCCCCTTGTGCATCTGGCTTACGTGGGCCCTGGGGAATTGAACCTGGATCCTTAGGCTTCACAGGCAAGTGCCTCAACCACTAAGCCATCTCTCCAGCCCAAGGTGGATTTTTCTATTGCATTTGTTTATATGAAGGATGAGAGTTCCAGTGGTCAACGTGACCAACAGCATGGTTGACAGGTGATCAGACAGAGCTCCTGAGAGGGGCAGAAGGCTGGTGCCATCAGTCCCCAGTGCACAAGCAGTTACAACATATTTTGTATGGATGCATCGTGTGTTGGTACCTGTTTTCCTGGCTCCTATTCCACCGGGGACCCTCCGCAGTGGGGTTGCAGGCAATCCCTATGGGGTTGTGGGTTATGCATTGTGGGAGCAGTAGTCAGTTATTTTTTGCAGGAGGGAATGCCTCTGGGCGTGATGTCTCAACCTGTGGCTCTTAACGATCTTTCTGCACCCTCTTCTGCAAAATTTCCTGAGCTGTGGGGGTGAGTTTTAAGTCTACTTCAGTGATGAGCTCTTAGGAGCCTCTGGATCTCTGTTTCAGGTAGGTTCTAGATATTAGGCTTCTGTCAGCGGTATGGCTGGTGAAAATTTTCTCCTATTCAGTGGGTAGTCTGTTGGATCTTATAGTATGCTTGTCTGTGCAAAAGCTTTTTTTGGGAATTGGTTGAGTGATTGTTTAATTTCCTGGGCTACTGGGGTTTTGTTCAGGAAGTCTTTCCCCACTCCTATATTGTGGAGAGTTCTTGCTATTTTTTCTTCAAGTAGGATAAGAGTTTCAGGTCATATATTGAGGTCTTTAATCCATCTGGACTTTATTTTTGTGTATGGAGTGAGGAGTGGGTCTAGTTTCATTTTCTATTTATCCAATTTGTCCAGCACCATTTGTTGAAAATGCTGTCATTTATCCAATCTACTTTATTGGCACCTTTGTCAAAGATCCAGTAACTGCCGTAGATGCTTGACCTAAGTTCCACGTCTTCAGTTCTGTTCCATTGGTTTATGTTTCTGTTTTGATGCCAGTGACATGCTGTTTTTGTTACTATGACTTTGTAATATAGTTTTATTGGGTATGGTGATACTTCCAGATGTGTTTCTTTCTTATTTTATTTATTTATTTATTTATTTATTTATTTATTTAACAGAGATAGAGATAGAGAGAGAGAATGAGAATGGGCATGCCAGGGCCTCCTGCCACTGCAAACGAACTCCAGATGCATGTGCCATCTTGTGCATCTGGTGAATGTGGGTCCTGGGGAATCAAACCTGGGTCTTTTGACTTTGCAGGCAAATGCCTTAACCGTCAAGCCATCCCTCCAGCCCCAGATGTGCTTCTTTTGGATATCTGAAGCCTGCTGACATTCTATATAAATTTTGAGATCACTTTTTCTATCTCTGTGAAGAATGATGCTGGAGTTTTTAATTGGTATTGCATTACATCTGCATATTGCTTTTGGTAGAATTGCCATTTTCACAATATTAATTGTATCTGTCCAGGAGCATGGGAGGTCTTTCCATATTCTCAAATCCTCTTCTATTTCTTTCTTGAGTTGTTTTTAAATGTTTTCATTATATAGGTCTTTCATATCCTTAGTGTGATTCCAAGGTATTTAATTTTTTTGTTGCTATTGAAAATGGGACAGCCTCATGGATTTCTTTCTCAGTATATTTGTCCTTTGCATATAGAAAGGCTACTGATTTTTGTGCATTGATTTTGTATCCTGCCACTTTACTGAAGTAATTAATCAACTTAAGAAGTTTTAAAATGGAGGCTTTTGGGTCACTTATGTATAAGATCATGTCATCTGCAAATAGGGCTAACTTGACGTTTTCCTTTCCAATTTGCATCCCTTTTATTTCTTTCTCCTGTCTTATTGCTTGGGCTAGTACTTCTAGTACTATGTTGAAGAGCAGTGGTGAGAGTGGGCACCCCATCTTGTTCCCAATCTTAATGGGAACTTCTTGAGTTTTTCCCCATTAAGTATTATTTGGGCTTTAGGAGCTTTATATATGTAGCCTTTATTGTATTGAGATATAAACCCTCCATGCCTATTTTTTCCAGTGTTTTGATCATAAAGTGGTATTGTATTTTGTCAAATGCCTTCTCTACATCAATTGAGATGATCATGTGGCTCTTATGGTTAAGTTTATGTGGTGTATTACATTGAGATTTCTATATGTTGAACCATCCCTGCATCCCTGGGATGAAGCCTACTTGATCAAGGTGGATAATGCTTTTGATGTGTTGTTGAATTCAGTTTGTGAGGATTTTATTGAGGATCTTTGCAACTAAATTCATCAGGGATTTAGGCTTATAGTTTTCTTGTTGTGTCTCTGTCTGTTTTTGGTATTAGGGTGATGCTTGATTCATAAAAGGACTGGGGAGGATTCCCTGGTCTCCAGTTATGCAAAACAGCATTGGTTTCAGTTCTTCAATGAAGGTTTGATAGAATTCATCTGAGAAGCCATTGGTCCTGGATGATTTTTGGGGGGTAGTTTTTTGATTACCTTTTCAATCTCCTTGGATGTGATAGGTTTAGGAGATTAATCTGCTCTGAGTTTAGTTTTGGTAGGTGGTATGTGACTAGGAATTCATACATTTCTTCCAGATTATCCAATTTTGTGGAGTAGAAGTTTTGGAAGTATGTCCTGATGATTCTTCCAATATCATTGATGTCTGTTGTGACCTCTCCTTTTTCATTTCTGATTTTGTTAACTTGAGATCTCTCCTTTATGCTTGATCAAATTGGCCAGGAGTTTATCAATCTTGTTTATTTTTCAAAGAACCAGCTCTTTGTTTCATTAATTTTTAAAAAATTGTTTTCTTAGTTTCCAATTCATTAATTTATGCTCTGATCTTGATTATTTCTTTCCATCTGGAGCTCTTAGGGTTGGATTCTTCTTGTTTTTTGAATGTCTTTAGGTGGATAGTTAGATTATTAATTTGGGATCTCCCTGTTTTTGTTATGAAGGCATTTAGCACTAGGAATTTTCCCCTTAAGACTCCCTTCATTGTGTCCCATAAGTTTTGGTACATTGTGTTTTCATTATCATTCAATTCTAGGAATTTTACAATTTCTCTTTTGATTGCTTCCACAGCCTATTCATTGTTTAAAAGTGTGTTGTTCAGTCTCTAGGAGCTGGTGGAGTTCCTGATGTATCTTTTTTGTTGTTGTTGTTGTTAATTTCTAGCTTTAAAGCATATGATGCAAGAAGTTACTTCAATTTTCCTAAATTTATAGAGGCATACTTTATGGTTTATGTTTATGTTTTGGATAAGGTGATGTGGGCTGCTGAGAAGAATGTGTCTTCTGTAGAGTTGGGGTGGAAAGTTCTATTAGACCTAGTTGATCTATGGTGTTTTTGAGCTCTATTATTTCCCTGTTGATTTTCTGTTGGATGATCTGTCTATTGATTATAGTGGAATATTGAAGTCTTTGACTATGATGGTGTTGGAGTTTATTTTTGTTTTGTTGTCAAGTAGGCTTTGTTTTATAAACTGTGGTGCACCTGTGTTTGGTGCATATGTATTTATGATTGTGATGTCCTCATGTTGGATCATTCCCTTAATGAGTAAGAAGTGGCTTTCTTTGTCCTTTTTGATTACTTTTGGTTTGAAGTCTATTTTATCTGATATTAGTATAGCAACACCGGCTTGTTTCTTATTTCCATTTGCTTGGAATATCTTATTTCCATCCTTTCACCCTGAGGAGGTGTCTGTATTTACAGGTGAGGTGGGTTTCTTGAAGAAAGCAGATAGAAGGGTCTTTTTTTTTTTTTTTTTTTTTTTTTGATCTACCCTGTTAACTTGTGTCTTTTGATGGGTGAGTTAAGACCATTAATATTTAAGGTTATAACTGTGAGATTCAACTTAATCCCTGCCATGATGGGCTTTATGGGGTTTGCTGCTTTCTTGTGTTTTGTGCTTTCCTGAGCCCAGTCTAGTTTTGGTTATTGTGATCTTCTTGTAGGCTTTTGAGATCGGTTGGTTGACGTTCCTGTGTGTAGTGTTCCCTGAAGGATTCTCTGTGTGAAATTTGGCTTTGCGTTCATACAATCATAAGGTTGACTTTTTTCATGGAAAGTTTTCCTTTCACCATCTATTATGAGGGATACTTTTTCTGAGTACAGTAGCTTGGGTTGGAATCCATAGATTTTATTAGACTTTGAAGTGTTCCATTCCAGGCCCTTCTGGCTTTCAGGGTTTTCATTGAGAAATCTGAAGTCATTCTGATGGAATTGCCTTTGTATGTAGTGAGTTGTTTCTCTTGCTGCTTTTAGCATGCTCTCTTTGTTTACCTTATTAAGAGTTTTAACTGTGATGTCTGTTTGGTGTTCTGTATCTTCTTGTATCTCTTTTGATAGATTGTGAAAATTTTCTTCAATAATTTTGTTGAATATATTCTCTATGCCTCTGGCCTGGTATACCTATGATCTGGATGTTTGGTCATTTTAGGGTGTCCCACAGTTCCCTCACATTCTGTTTGCCTGATTTTTTGAACTTAGCAAAGCTTTTGGCCCCCTGGTCAGTTTCTTCAGTCTTGTCTTCCGGCTCAGAGGTTGTCTTCCACATGAGTAACTCTGTTAGTGAGGGGTTCTAGAGAGGGTTTTAAAAGCTGTATTTGATTTTTGTTTTCTGTTGTGTTATTTTGCATCATGTCCATCTCTTTTCTGAGGTACAATTTCAGTTTGAGGTCTGATTTTCTTTTCTTTTAAAAAATTTTTAAAAAGGTTTTATTTTATTTTATGTTATTTTGAGAGGGAGAGAGAGTGAGTGAGAATGGGCATGCCAGGGCCTCTAGCCACTGCAAACTCCAGACGCATGCACCACCATGTGCATCTGGCTTACGTGGGACCTGGAGAATTGAACCGGGGTCCTTAGGCTTCGCAGGCCTTAACCGCTAAACCATCTCTCCAGTCCTCTTTTTAAAAATTTAATTAATTAATTAATTAATTAGAGAAAACAAGAGAGAAAGAGGCAGACAGAGAGGGAGAGAGAGAGAGAATGGGGGTGCCAGGGCCTCCAGCCACTGCAAACAAACTCCAGATGCATGCGCTCCCTTGTGCATCTGGCTTATGTGGGTCCTGGAGAGTTGAACCAGGATCCTTTGGCTTTGTAGGCAGAAGCCTTAACCACTAAGCCATCTCTCCAGCCCAAGGTCTGATTTTCTTGATGGTTCCTGGAATTTATTCTTGCATTTGATCAAGTCTTCATTTGTGGGAAGCCATGCTGGCTTCGTCAGGTTTTGCCACGTCAGCTTGTTTACTGCTTTTGTATCCTAATTGTCTGCGCATGAGCTTATGACGTTATCCTAAGATGGCTGCTCACCAATCCTGATTGGGTGAATTAGGATCCGCTGAGAGGACTTGAGAATTGAGCCAATCAGAGCTGTGGTCGTTTGCCCATCCCAATTGGGTGAATTGAGCCAATCAGATCGCCTGATGCGACTTGTGCCAATCAGACAGCAGCAGACACATGAGCCATCACCAGTATATAAGCTTGGCGCTCCATAGGGTCGGGGTCCTTCTCTCTCTCAGTTTGGAGCTCCCAATAAAGTGTGCTTGAGAAGAATCCTGTTGTCCTCGTTCTTCCTGCGGGCAGGACGGGCGCGACATTCATTAAGCTCAGTCAACCAGTTATTGAGATTTTCCATTTGCTGACTCACCTTCAATTCATATATATCTCTTTTGAGGCTGCTAAGGTTTTCTTCAATTAAGTTAAGTGTCAAAAGCTGAGTGCTCTAAGAGACGATTCTACTCAATTTCATTTATGCGATTGTTGGCTTTTTGATGGCTTGCTTCCAGTTCAGCAATTCTTTTAATCAGGGTCACATTGGTTGTTGTGTTTTCATTTTGGGATTCAATTTCTGTTGATTTCTCTATGATTTCATTGGAGGCTTCCATCCTGGGACTAGGCAACCTTGGTGAACATCTCTCTGTTTTCTGACTTTCATTGTTTTTTTTTTTTTTTTGCACTGTTGTCAACCCATCTTGGCAAGTGTTTTATTCTGTCGAGTGGGAAGCAAGCATTTGTCCTTGTAGGCTCTTCAGTGGGTGTTCTGTTTTAAATGTGAACTAGATTGGTGATGATGGGATTATAACTGCAGAGGCGCAGATTGTGGAGGTTTCAAGTTTATCAAAGGCACCTGGGAAACTCAGAGCTCTGGCATACTCACTCCACTTGCGGGTACTCTTCAGCACACAGGAACCAGGGATTGGGGAACCAGGAGCCCGGAAGCTGGAGAGCCAGGGGCCAGCTCCTACAGTGGCCTGTGTATCCTCTGGCTCAGGGAAATAGGTATTTGGGTACTCAGGGCCAATCAATCAGGAAGCTAGAGCAAAAGTTCTGCTTCTGTGGCCCATACACAGGGACCAGGCCACCCCAAGGCAGCAGCAGGGATCAGGTAACTGGGAGGTGGGGAATCAACCAGGAGCTCTGTCCAACTCACTCAGTGTGTGCACCCTCCATAAGCTGAGGACCCAGGGGCCCTTCAATCAGGAAGGTGAGGCAGGGGGCCTGCTTCTGCAGGAAGATTGCAGGGTCCAGGCAGCCTAGCAGCAGTGGAACCAACCAACCCTCTGGAGCCCTTACTGACTCTTTCTTTCTGTTTCTCAAATAAATGAATAAATATATATTTTTTAAATCCCTGCAAAAGTTTGCAGGTTGGATGGGACTCAGATTTTTAGGACCATATATGGAAGAAGTCTTAAGCCTTTCTCACTGAAGATGCTTGCCCTGACCGAGGAAGGCGCAGAGGACACTGGCAATTTTAGGAAAGTCAATGGGCAAGCGGCATTTCCTCTGGCACGATCATAATGGTTTGGATCATTCATTCTCATGAATGGACATTAAAAATTAAAGGCCTCAAGACTAGACATGATTTGCATGTTACGGTACATCAGCTCGTGACTGCCTGATGCGTGCTGCCAAATTCCTTTCGAATTGTTCCTTCTTCCCCGTATTTTCAATGCTTGTTGTGTATGAGATTAACCTTTTTTTTTTTTTTTTTAAAAATAGGACATTGCTTCCCTGCCAAGCAATATTGGTAATTTGAATTTTTTGGTTGTCCTGATTGGGCGACTGATCCAGGACAGGATGGTCTAATCATGGAAAGGGCTCATGATTCAAATCAGGTCACTTTCCCACCAGACTTTCATTTTGAAAAATTTGAGGCATACAGAAACATCAAAGACAAACAAAATGAATGAATACAATATGTTTAATTACTCAGATCCAACAGGGATATTCTGTGGCACTTGCTCTGTATCTCTCTCTCTCTTTTAAAAAAATGTTATTTATTTATTATTTATTTATTTGAGACAGAGAGGCAGAGAGAGAGAGAGAGAGAGGGAGGGAGAGAATGGGCATGCCAGGGCCTCCAGCCACTGCAAACGAACTGCAGATGCCTGTGCCACCTTGTTCATCTGCCTTATGTGGGACGTGGAGAATTGAACGGGGGTCCTTCGGCTTCACAGGCAAATGCCTGTGTATGTAAAGTTACATTAAAGCCAGTTGCAGACATTAGGATATATTTTAAAAAATATTTTTATTGTTATTTATTTATTAGCAACAGATAGACAGAGAAAGAGGCAGAGAGAGAGAGAGAGAGAGAGAGAGAGAGAGAGAGAGAATGGGCACACCAGGGCCCCCAGCCACTGCAAACGAACTCCAGATGCATGTGCCCCCTTGTGCATCTGGCTTACGTGGGTACTGGGGAATCGAGCCTCGAACTGGGATCCTTAGGCTTCACAGGCAAGTGCTTAACCACCAAGCCATCTCTCCAGCCCCATTAGGATATTTTTATCCTTAAATCCTTCAGTGTGGATCTCACAGAGACAAAAAAGTTCTTCCATATATGGACTGTTGTCCCTCCCAGGTACTCCCCAAATATGCTTTCTAGATGTTTCTCTACATTTTAGGATCATTAATTTCATCTGCTTATATTTGTAGTTTTTCTAAATCTTCTTATGAATTTTTTTTGACATTGAAATTTTTGTCTTTTTTGGTGTGTGTTTTCTATCTTTTTGAGTTAGGGTCTCACTCTGGCCCAGGCTGACCTGGAATTCACTATGTAGTCTCAGGATGGCCTCGAACTCACGGCAATCCTCCTACCTCTGTCTCTCGTGTGCTGGAATTAAAGGTGTGCACCACCACGCCCGGCTCCGTGTTTTTATTTTTATTTTTTATCGCTGTAGTGTGAGCTGGCCTTGAAATCATGGTGATCATCCTACCTCAGCCTCCCAAGTGCTAGGAATATAGGTATAAGACACTACACCTGAATGATACTGACTTTTTTTTCTTTTTAAAAATATTTTGTTTATTTATTTGAGAGAGAGAGAGAGAGAGAGAGAGAGAGAGAACACACCGGAACCTCTAGCCACTGCAAACGAACTCCAGACACATGCGCCACCTTGTGCATCTGGCTTTACCTGGGTACTGGGGAATTGAACTTGGGTCCTTAGGCTTTGCTGGCAAGTGCCTTAACCTCTGAGCCATCTCTCTAGCTCATCATTGACATCTTTGACTCACCTATGATGGTTATATTACAGTGTCTCACAGTCTGGATGCTTCTCCTTGTTTCAGATGAAACATCTTGGCGAGAGCCCTCCATAGGCAGTGATGTGGGCACTGGGAAGCTTTAGTTGTGCAAAGCATACATGGTCAGCCACTGTGCTGAGGCATTAGGTGTAAACTAGGGTGCTTAACCATGCAATCCACTTTGTGGTCAAATGGCTCATTCTGAAATGGATGCGAGACCTAAAATGGGTCAAGTCTGATCTCCTCCTCCTCCTCCTTCTTCTTTTTTTGAGGTAGGGTTTCACTCTAGCTCAGGCTGACCTGGAATTCATTATGTTGTCTCAGGGTGGCCTCGAACTCTCAGCAATCCTCCTACCTCTGCCTCCTGAGTGCTGGGATTAAAGGCATGTGCCACCACGCCCGGCCCTATTCTTTTTTTAAAATATTTATTTATTTGACAAAAAAAGAGGGAGGTAGGGAATGAGAGAGAGAGAGAGAAAATGGGCATGCCAGAGCCTCTAGCCGCTGCAAATGATCTCCAGATGCTTGCGCCTCCTTGTGCATCTGGCTAACGTGGGTCCTGGGGAATTGAACCTGGGTCCTTTGGCTTTGCAGGCAAATGTCTTTAACTGCTAAGCCATCCCTCCAGCCCCAAAAATTTATTCTTCACTGTGCTGATCTGAGGGAAGCAAAAGCCTTGTTACTGAGCTATTTATATAAAGTTGGAAAAGACTGAAATGTTGCTAGAAAGCAAGAAAACACAGTAAGGACGTCCCAATGACATTAACGGTCTCGTTTCAGGTGTAGAAATAGGTTTATCTCTGCTTTTTAAAGAAATGTTGAGCATTTACTTGACAAATTTATTGCTGGCGTGAGGTAAGGGGCTTCTTCCCACATAATCATGAAGGCTTGAGAGGGCCCAAGACTGAATTTGAGTCCCTGGCAAACGTGTAAACAGCTGTGCATGGCCACACGTGTGTAACTCCAGTCCTGCGGGTACCAGGGGCTGGAAAATCACTGGGGCTCATGAAAACAGGAACGCCCGAGATCAATGAGAAACTCCACCTCAACGAAACGCGTGGATGAGGGATGGAGGGAGGGCACCTGACGTTGTCTTCTGGTCTCCACAGATGTGTGCTTTGCTGTATGCAAATCTGCACATACATATTCATACTCTGCACACACCACACATGAAAAAAAAATAACTAAAATTTATTCCTTGTTATGTATCAAGCACTGTCTTCCATCTATGAAATCATTTGATTCTCTATGAGATAGTTTTTATGGAGACAAAAACAAACAAACAAACAAACAAACAAACAAACAAACAAACAAACAGGGAACACTTAATTTGCTTGCCAAACATCGGACAGGTTTGGATTGGTTCCTTTCTCATTGCTGTGAACAAATAACCTGGCCAGAAGCTACTTGGGGAAGGAAAGGGTTTAATTCCATTTAAAGTTCCAGGGGGATACATTCCATCATTTCAGGGAAGTCATTGTGACAGGAACAGGCAGCCAGTTTGCCATGTAGCAGTCAGGAAGCAGAGAATTAACAGGAAGCAGGGCAGGGCTTTGAAACCTCAAGCACTGCCCTGAGTGGCCTACTTCCTCCAGAAAGGCCCCTCCTCCTAAGGGTTTCACAACATTCCCCAACAGTGCCACCGTGGGGACGAAGTGTTCAAACACACATTCACATTCCAACCACAAGGTTCAAGGTAATAGAAGCAATGACAGTCCCTAAACCTGATGTTAATCACAGTGGTGAGACTTGCTGGTTACTGCTGTTCTTAAATAAATTAGCTTAGATTTTTTTTTTTTTAAATCCACATGCTTATAGTCCAGGTCAGTCCACACATGACATCTCATTCTGTAGGAATCAAATTAACTCTGGAAATTTCAGATAAAGCTCCCCACTTTCAGTCCTTGTTCTGATTTGCCTGTCACCGGGGTGTTCTCTATTTTTAAATTTTAAAAATATTTGATTTATTTATTTGAGAGAGAGAAAGGCAGATAGAGAGCATGGGCACACTAGGGCCTCCAGCCACTGCAAATGAACTCCAGACACATGCACGCTCCCCACCCCCTTGTGCATCTGGCTTTGTGTGGGTCCTGGAGAATCGCACCTGGATCCTTTGGCTTTGCAGGCAAGCGCCTTAACCACTAAGCCATGTCTCCAGCCCTAGGGTATTCTCTTGATTAGGAATTTGCCAACAATTTGCCTGTAGGGCCGTAAAGAATGTTGCTGTAATCGGTACATAAATAAGAAAAGGAGGTGGCACAGGCAGGGTTGAGGCTTTGATAACTGCTCTTTAGTCAAACCAATTAAAACATTGAGAACATCAATTACGAGGAAATGATCCTCCCCAGATTAAACCTCCTTCGCTGTATTATCCATCTCCCTACAAGCAAATCTTTTGTGTCTTGTTTGTTATTGTTGTTTTGGTTTTTCGAGGTAGGGTCTCACTCTAGCCCAGGCTGACCTGGAATTCACTCTGTATTCTCAGGGTGGCCTGGAACTCACAGCGATCCTCCTACCTCTGCCTCCCCAGTGCTGGGATTCAAGGCGTGCGCCACCACATCACGTTCATTTTAAGGGGCTTTATCACTTATGTGTTGGAAGACAGTACAGTCAGCTTTTAAATACAAAACAGAAGCCGGCATGGAGGAAGTGGTCGTTTGGATGGCAAGGAGAGATGGCAGGGTATTGTGAAATGTTAACATGTATCCAGATTGGTTGTAAATTGCTTCCATGTTTGTGGAGGTAATTTGTAAACAAGGGATGCTGAGTCAGATCTTCCATTGGTGTCACGATACATGTCCATGAATAATACTCAAAGGTTAGTATCAGGTCATACTCCTGCGTATCAAACAAAATCAATCTGTGTGCATCAGAGAGACTGAGTTAAAGTCTTAAGACTGCAGGTGTAAGTTTTAGGGTAGGGTTTTTTTTTTTTTGAGGTAGGGTCTCCCTCTATCCCAGACTGACGTGGAATTCACTGTGTCTCAGGTTGTCAGCCTCCTGAGTGCTGGGATTAAAGGAATGTACCACCACACCCAGGTAAAGTAATTTTTTTCTTTTTTTTTATTGACAACTTCCATAATTATAGACAATAAACTGGCCATGGTAATTCCCTCCCTCCCCCCACTTTCCCCTTTGCAACTCCACTCTCCATCATACCCCTCCCCCTATCAACCAGTGTCTCTTTTATTTTGATGTCATCATCTTTTCCTCCTATTTTGATGGCCTTGTGTAGGTAGTGTCAGGCACTGTGAGGTCATGGATATCCAGGCCATTTTTGTCTGGAGTGTGGAGGTTCCTGAGACAGCTAAAAATAGACTTACCATATGACTCAGCTTTACAACTCCTAAGGGCTCGTCTCACTACCTTAGAGATACTTGCTCAACCATAAAGGTGTGTGCCACCATGTTTGACAAAACTTTTAATGGTCACATGTTGGCGTTCCAAGAAGAGTGAATGTGCTGGGCATGGTGGCGCACTCCTTTAATGCCAGTACTCGGGAGGCAGAGGTAGGAGGATCGCTGTGAGTTTGAGGCCACCCTGAGACTACAGAGTGAATTCCAGGTCAGCCTGAGCTAGAGTGAGACCCTACCTCAAAAAAACAAAAAGAACCAAAAAACAGACAACAACAACAAAAAAGAGTGAATGCTGTTGAATGAATAAAGGTAAATGTGCTCTAAAAAGGATTAAACAGTGTAATCTTAGTTTAAATCCAGCATAACATCTCTTTATGTATGTATGAAAAAGTCAAGCATTAATTTTGATTAAAGTAATGAAGTGAACCGTGCTCTCTAAAATACAGGTTGAAGTTTAGTAGTTGTGTAATGTGGCATTGTTACAAAATGCCAGAACATAGACTATTTTTGAACTCCCCTCCCCCCAGCACCTCCCTCTTCTAGAAACATGGTGGGCTCCTCCCTTACGGTAACAGATGTATTTTAATTTGCAGTGACTTCCTGATTATAGGATGGAATATTTTAGTCCAACCTCATTTCTCTTGGGAATTGTTTTACTAGGACTAGACTAACTTACAAAAATAGATTGAGTTATTTTTTTGTCTGTGTATGCCCCTGTTACATACGTGTTTTTCTCTTATCTGCTTCCCCCCCTGGTAGAAACATTCCGTCTTTCTTCTTTAATTCCATGAGGCATGTGCATTTGTTAACCCTCCACTCTCTCCCATTGAATATACACACAAGTGCGGACTTCTGCTATCAGAGAAGACATTTCAAACTGTTAGAACGAGCTCTGGTAGGTGACAGCAGACTGGAAACAGGTCTGAAATATGACTCAGGCAGCTTCGCGAGGTCATGTTCCTATCTTCCCACTTCTCATCCTGGTAACCACTCAGTAATGATGGGTGAAATCAGGAGCCATTTCTTTGCATTGGCAAAAATCACATTTTAAGAAGACATAGTTTTATAGCTATTTTTTTCTAGCAGAGAGAGACAAAGAGAGAGAGAAGACATGGGAAGAGGCAGAGAGAGAATGGGCGTGCCAGGGCCTCTCAGCTGCTGTAAATGAACTTCACACGCGTATGCCCCCTTGTGTGCATGTGTGACATTGCATGCTTGCATCAATCTTGCATCTGGATAAACATGGGACCTGGAGATTAGAACGGGCAGGTGCCTTAATCGCTAAGCCAGCCCTTTCATAGCTTTTTTTTTTTTTTTTTTTTTTTTGGTTTTTCAAGATAGAGTCTCACTCTAGCCCAGGCTGACCTGGAATTCACTATGTGTCTCAAGGTGGCCTTGAACTCATGGCAATCCTCCTACCTCTGCCTCCCGAGTGCTGGGATAAAAGGTGTGCGCCACCACGCCCGGCTCTTCTTATAGCTATTTTTAAAGTATATGTTTATAGTTCTCAGTAGGATTCAATGGGAAAAGAAAAAGTCTACTCAACCTGTTTCTGTTCTTTTTAGAGGTCTTGTAGAATGTAGTTACATAACCCTAGTGAAACATTTTCCTGTCTGTGGGGAGACAGGGAGTACAGATGGAAGGCAGAGCTGAATGAGACTAAGCTAAACGTGGTACACATTTTGTAAGATGGGACATATTAAAAACATGCCAAAATGGGGGCTGGAGCAATGTCTCAGGGCTTAAAGGTGCTTGCTTGTAAAGCCTGACAGCCCAGGTTCAATTCCCCAGTACCCATGTAAGGCCAGATGTACCATTTGCATTGGCTAGAGGCCCTGGCATGCCCAGACTTTCTCTCTTTCTCTCAAATACATAAATAAAGATAATTAAAAAATACATTAAAATGACTATGGACTCTCTCAGAATACAGTGTGTGTGTGTGTGTATATATATATATATATATATACACATATGTTTATTTACATGTTTTGTTATACATTTTTTTGGAGAGAGACACAAAGAGAGACAGAGAGAATGAGGGAGAGGAAGACAGATAGAGATGGGCACGCCAGTAGCCTCTCAGCTGCTGTGAATGAAATCCAGATGTGTGGGCCCCCTTGTGGTCCAGTGCGGCATTGCACCCTTGCGTCACTTTGCATCTGGCTAAACGTGGGACCTGGAGATTGGAACTGTCGTTCTTAGGCTTAGCAGGCAGGCACCTTAACCGCTAAGCCATGTCTCCAGCCCTGTTATACATTTTTTTCAAGGAAGGAAAAGGTTCATTTATGCTTGGTTTTGAGAGGATATGATCCATCATGCTAGGGAAGACATGATGGCAGAGGCGGGAGTTCAGGTGGTCACACTGCCTTCATAGCCAAAAAGCAGTGGAGGAACTGGAAGTGAACCAGGTTTTAAAACCTCAAGGCACACCCACTGTGTCCCACTTTCCCCAGCAAGTCTCCAGCTTTTTTTTTGGGGGGGGGGAGGGTTCAAGATAGGGTCTCACTCTGGTCCAGGCTGACCTGGAATTAACTATGTAGTCTCGAACTCACGGCGATCCTCCTACCTCTGCCTCCCGAGTGCTGGGATTAAAGGCATGCACCACCATGCCCTGCAAATCTCCAGCTTTTAAGGGCTCCCCAACTTTTCCAAACCACACCACCTTCTGGAGCTTAGGTGTTCAAGCGCCCGGGGGGGGGGTGCCCTATGGAGGACATGTGACATACAAGCCATAGCACACACTATCTAGTTCAAAAGTTGATTTGCATCTTATATTTTGCTGATAATTTGTTTGTGAAACTTCTGCTGAGCCTTCAAGGATGTGGGCATGTGCGGATCACATATAATTTGTGCAGTTGTGTGACTATCAGGCAGTGTGCTTTTAAGAATGGAAGACTGACTTGTATTAGGCAACTCTTTGGCATTTGGCTCAACCCCAGAGGGAGCAGGATGTCTCTTCCGTATGTCCGTATCTGGACAAGACATTTCTGTCCATTTCTTTTTCTTTTTTAAAAAAATTATTTTATTTTATTTTATTTATTTATTAAAGACAGAGAGAGGGAGAGAGAGAGAGAATGGGCACGCCAGGGCCTCTAGCCACTGCAAACGAACTCCAGATGCATGTGCCACCATGTGCATCTGGCTTACGTGGGACCTGGAGAATTGAACTGGGGTCCTTAGGCTTCACAGGCAAACACCTTAACCACTAAGCCATCTCTCCAGCCCTTCTGTCCATTTCTTGATTGTCACTCACTGTGAGATCACATTCTCATCATCATTATTCTCGCTCTCTCTTTTTCAGTCCTAGATCAAAGTATAGCATTTCATAACTCCCTGATTAGCTTGCTACCCCTCAGCCTTCCTGGGCTTGCTTGGGATTTTCACAAGTGTCCCCCTTACCTCATCCAACTCCTTGTTCCTGATTCATGGCTGTGTCAAGATAGCTGGCAGAAAAGGCACTTAAAGGAAGGGAAGGCTTTGTTTTGGCTCACAGTTTGAGGATACAGTCCATTGTGGTGGGGAAGGCATGGCGGCGGGAGGGTGAGGCAGCTGGTCATGTTATGTCCACAGTGAGGAAGCAGGAAAGATGGCTGCTGATGCTCCACTCGCTTTCTTCTTCTCCTTCTTCTTCTACTTCTCCTTCTCCTCCTTCTTCTTCTTCAAATTTATTTATTTATTTATTTATTTATTTATTTATTTATTTATTTATTTATTTTTTGAGGTAGGGTCTCACTCTGGTCCAGGCTGACCTGGAATTCGCTCTGTAGTCTCAGGGTGGCCTTGAACTCATGGCGATCCTCCTACCTCTGCCTCCCGAGTGCTGGGATTAAAGGCGTGCGCCACCACGCCTGGCTTGAATTTATTTTTTATTGACAACTTCCTTAATTGTAAACAATATCCCATGGCACCTCCCTCCCTCCCCCCACTTTCCCCTTTGAAACTCCACTTTCCATCATATACCCTCCCCCTCTCAATCAGTCTCTCTTTTCATTATGATGGTCTTGTGTAGGTAGTTTCAGGCACTGCGCGGTCATGGATATCCAGGCCATTTTGTGTCTGGAGGTGAATAGAGCCAAGAGGCAACCTACAAATGGAAGAAAATCTTTGCCAGCTATACATCTGACAGAGGATTAATATCTAGGTTATACAAAGAACTCGAAAAATTAAATAATAGTAATCAAACAACCCAATTAAAAAATGGGCTATGAAGCCCGGTGTGGTGGTGCACGCCTTTAATCCCAGCATTTGGGAGGCAAAGGTAGGAGGATCACTGAGAGTTTGAGGCCACCCTGAGAATACATAGTGAATTCCAGGTCAGCCTGGGCTGGAGTGAGACCCTACCTTGAAAAACCAAAATATGAAAAAACACACAAAAAAGTATGAATTATTTCTCTGTTTCTTTAGAGGTAGGAAATGAGTGTTGACTTTTTGCTGATAAAGTCTAACCAAAGCACATGGGCAATAACACCCCAAATTTCATGTCAGCTTAAGAAATCATTTATGGGTCCACTGGACATTACCTAATATGTCATAATATTATAAAGAAATTACTATATTTTAAAGATTAACGAATGACTGTGCAAGAAGGCCTCCGACATTTTGATTCCCACAAAGACCCAAATTATTAAAACACCTTGCAATCAGTCGTGTGTAAAAAAAAAAAAAAATCACGACTCCCTACTGGGAAGAAAGAACTCACAAGTAGCGACTAGCTATGAGCTCTCTTTGTCTCTGCAAAGCAATATATCAGAAGCTTGGAAGTGTAGGAGAGCTGGCCCTGTGATAAACTTCGTGGTCTGCCATGCATGGGAGATCACTGGCAGACAAAGCTCGAGGGCCGTCCTGGGTACACAAATTGATGGCTCAGGGAAGCTTTGCAGACAGACAGCTGGAATTCCTGGTGGAGAATTTCAACTTGAACGCCACCAAGTCTGAATACTCCCACAGCGTACTCCCCAGTCTCTCTTCTGTTGGAAAGAATTACTGAAGAAACTTCCGGTTAAAGTTGAAATGATTATGAAAAGCTTGTCTTATAACTACATGGTGAATGTCTAGCCTTCGCTCGAATTGTTTTTACTCTAATATGTTTATTGTTCAGTTGCTCTGGGGAATGATTTATTCTTTCATAGAAGTGAGATTAATGATAACCAGCGGCTTTATTGGCAACCACTATCAGAGAAATGACTAAGTCTCAAAATAGAAAAGAGAAGACAGAGTCTAGGCACAGAGGAATGTCAGACCAATATAACTCAATGAAAACTATATTAAAAATGATTCTGAATGTGTCCCTTAATGCCTTTTTTTTTTCTAGGTAGGGTCTCACTCTAGCTCAGGCTGACCTGGAATTCACTCTGTATTCTCAGGGTGGCCTTGAACTCATGGCGATCCTCCTACCTCTGCCTCCCGAGTGTGGGATTAAAGGCATGCGCCACCACGTCCAGCTAACTCCTTAATGCCATTTTTAATCTTTGAGTTTTCGTGTATGCAGTCTAGGTACAATGGGGTTGAACATAGTTGCCTTTTAGAGGATGTGTTGGACTGATATTTCAAAAGTAGTATTTCAAAAATCCAGCATTTAAAATCGTTCACCTGAAAATATAAGCTTTTTGTTTAAATTCTCTGTGTGTATAATAGTATTTCTGGTGGAATTCTGGAAACCTATGTAAAGAGCTAAGAAGTATCTTTTGCTTGATTTTCTTTTTAACTTAGCATACCAGGCCCTGGGTTTCACTAGCACTCTTTCACTCCTTCTTTGTTTTTGTTGATTTAGGATAAAACATTTTGAATATTCATTTGTTATAGATTGCTTGTGTGTGTTTGTATTCAGCCTAGGATCTGTACATGTCTTGTATGTTCCATTGTTCTTTACATGTTTTCATCTGTTGGTGAACATATCATTGCTGG
Organism: Orientallactaga sibirica; assembly: GCA_036365145.1. Classification (NCBI taxonomy): domain Eukaryota; kingdom Metazoa; phylum Chordata; class Mammalia; order Rodentia; family Dipodidae; genus Orientallactaga; species Orientallactaga sibirica. The sequence goes on from JAEOAD010001989.1 coordinate 5,387,667, forward strand.
TGTATTCTAAGCCTGATCAGATTTTCATGCCCCCTCCCCAACGTTGTATGGCTTGAACAATGGAAATTTAGTCGTCTACAATTCTGAAATCAAATCTCCAAATCCAGATGTGAAAAAATTTAGCATCTCTCTTTAAAAAACAAAAAAACACAAAAAACAAAAAACAAAAAGCCGGGCTGGAGAGATGGCTTAGCGGTTAAGTCGCCTGCCTCCTAAGCCTAAGAACGCTGGTTCCAATGTCCAGTGGTTCCAATCTCCAGGTCCCACGTTTAGCCAGATGCAGTGACGCAAGGGTGCAATGCCGCACTTGCCCACAAGGGGGAGCACGCATCTGGATTTCCTTCGCAGCAGCTGAGACACTGCTGGCGTGCCCAAATCTCTATCTATCTCCCTCTCCCTCTCTGTCTCTCTCTATGTCTCTCTCCAAAAATAAATAAAATAATAAAAAAATTAAAACAAAAAGAAACAAAAACAAAAAGCCGGGCGTGGTGGCGCACGCCTTTAATCCCAGCACTCGGGACACAGGGTAGGAGGATCACTGTGAGTTCGAGGCTACCCTGAGACTACATAGTGAATTCCAGGTCAGCCTGAGATAAAGTGAGACCCTACCTCGAAAAACCAAAAAAAAAAAAAAAAAAGTTTATTTTATTTTATCTATTTGACACAGAGAGAAAGAAACAGGCAGGCAGAGAATGGGTGTGCCAGGACCTCCAGCCACTGCAAACAAACTCCAGATGCATGCCCCCCCCCTTGTGCATCTGGCTTATGTGGGTACTGGGGAATCAAACCTGGGTCCTTAGGCTTCACAGGCAAGTGCCTTAACCACTAAGCCATCTCTCCAGCCTGAAGTTTAACATCTCTTGAGGAGTGTCTTCCTAGATCAGTGGGCTCTGCCTTCTCTCTGTTTCCTCATAGATCCTTTTCTCCAAGCAAACATCTCTGGCACCGTGTCCTTTTCGTATTAAAAAAACCAGACTCCCCTTGGATTGGGCTTTTAATTCCCTGGTCTCACTTACCCTTCTCCCTGTCTCCCAATATAAACACCCATGGGGTTAGTAACGTCGACTTGTGGATTTTGAAAGCATGCGACTCAGTCTATAACAGAGGATGATACAGTTTGGATCTGAAACTTCCTGCAAAGGAGGACGTCTGGAAAGCTTGGTCTTTCCACTATGGAGCCCACTGGGAGGTGGTGGGACCTTCAGGAAGTAGAGCGTAGATGAAGGAAATAGAGCGTAGATGAAGGAAGTTGGGTCATCCGACCAAGAGGAGCTTGGGGGAAAAAAAGAGGTTCATTTTGGCTTACAGGCTTGAGGGGAAAGCTCCATGATGGCAGGGAAAATGATGGCATGAGCAGAGGGTGGACGTTACCCCCTGGCCAACATAAGGTGGACCATAGCAACAGCAGAGTGTGCCAAACACTGGCAAGGGGGAGCTGTATATAACACCCTTTCCCCTTTAAGTGAGTTACTCCAGATGTTTTGTCACGGGGACAGAAAGCTACTAACCTGAACTAATTTCCCACACCATGCAATTACTACTACAGGGGAATCAGAGTTCTGCAAAACCTTTGTGCAAAGCACTTGAAATGTTACAGGTGGAAATTTAAAGGTTTAGTGCGTAGGCACTGGGAATGGTGCACGGTTGTGGGTATGTATAAATTCTGCAAACAACGTGAGAAGTCTCCTATTTTTTTTTTTTTCCAGAGAATGAATCTCAGTAATATCCGGGAATGTTGGTAAAAGAGAATGGAATCTCGACATTTTAGTGAAGAATCTAGACATGACCGGATAACGTAGTACTGTTATTTTGGGTTGTTTTTCTGTCTTGTTGGTTGCAAAGCATAAAATATAATTAGATAACTGGATGAAACCAATAATTTTCAGGTGAACAAATAATTGCTACCATTGAGGTCAAGAGATAGAACGAACTCGGGTCTCTGCAAGTTCCCAAACCCCGTAGTCACTGGCTTGTGTCTGTGAATTAGAGGTGCTGATTCTGTTGTTTTTTTTCATTCACGTTTTCTCCTTTATGTTTGAACAAACCAAACTATCTGAATGACATCATCAATTCTTTTTCACCACCTTCTGTATTTCAGTATTACACATGTGATTCTTAAATATACCAAAGCGATATAAAATGTATTTATTTTCATCACTAGATAATATTTCACTCTACGGATATTATATGGATTCTATTTGCACCATGTTGCACAACTTTGGGCTTGTTTCTGGCCAAAGCTCTTCTTGTATTGCAGTATAAATATGTATTAATTTCTCTCCTCTTTTTTTTTTTTCCCCAGGTAGGGTTTCTCTCTCTAGTTCAGGCTGACCTGGAATTCATTATGTTGTCTCAGGCTGGCCTCAAACTCACAGCGATCCTCCTACCTCTGCCTTCCTGGGAGTGCTGGGATTAAAGGTGTGCGACATGGGTGTGCGACTCAAACTTGGATCATTGGGCTTTGCAGCCGCCGTAACTGCTGACCCGTTTCTCAGGCCCTAGATTAGTCTCTCACTCAGGATGTGGAGTTGTGAGTGGAAGGGACTACGAACTTTGACTACGTGGGGTAAACACTTTTTGCGGCAGTGCCACTTCTCAACCAACATTTAGTAGAGGTTAATAGTTCTCATTTCTCAATCTGATGATAGATACAGGTTATGGGACTTTATATGTCCTCATTACTAATGACACTAAGCAGAGTTTGGTTTGCCATTTGGACAGCTTTTTTTCTTTTTCTTTTCCATTCTGCCAGCTAAAAAGTTCATTTGTCTTTCTACTCTGTACCCTCTTCCTTTTTTTTTTTTTTTTTGGTTTTTCAAGGTGGGGGTCTCACTCTAGTCCAGGCTGACCTGGAATTCACTATGTAGTCTCAGGGTGGCCTCAAACTCATGGTGATCCTCCTACCTCTGCCTCCCTGAGTGCTGGGATTAAAGGCGTATGCCACCATGCCTGGCTTTTTTTTTTTTTTTTTTTTTTTTTTTAGTGGAGTTGGGATCAATTCCAGAACATTGTGCATGGAGGTCAAGTGTCTAACACAGAGCTATGCCACAGCTCTCTTCTGTATATTCTTTATTTTATTTTATTTTAATTTTTTTAGAGAGAGACACACAGAGAGAGACAGAGAGAGAGGGAGAGGGAGACAGATAGAGATGGGCGCGCCAGCAGTCTCTCAGCTGCTGTGAATGAAATCCAGATGCGTGCGCCCCCTTGTGGGCAAGTGCGGCATTGCACCCTTGCATCACTGCATCTGGCTAAACGTGGGACCTGGAGATTGGAACCCGGTTCTTAGGCTTAGGAGGCTGGCGCCTTAACCGCTAAGCCATCTCTCCAGCCCTCTTCTGTATATTCTTTTTAAAAATTTTACTTATTTATTTGCAAGCAGAGAGAGAGAGAGAGAGAGAGAGAGAGAGAGAGAGACAGAGAGACAGAGAAGAGAGACAGAGAGAACATGGGCAAGCCAGGGCCTCCAGCCACTGCAAATGAGCTCCAGATACATGAACCACCTTGTGCATCTGGCTTATGTGGGTCCTGGGGATTCGAACCTGGGTCCTTTGGCTTTGCAGGAAAGTGCCTTAACCACTAAACCATCTCTCCAACCCTTGTTTGTATCTTTTAAAAGAACTCTTTGACTCCCCTAAAGCTTTTTGATTGTTTTAGAAAGATTTATCATTTTACTATGTTCCCTTTGTTTTTTATCTGTTCTTTGTCTGACTTTATTAAAGTATGTGAATAAAAGTCTGATTTATTTTATCTCACATGGCTATCTAGTTTCCAAGAAACATTTTGATAAGTAGTTGCCATGACTTTACAGCTACTGTCATATGTAGCTGAGTATACGTGCCTTTGTGTCCCCGATTCCAAGCACGCTGTCACCGAGCAAACCTCACGTTGTTTTATTCATCTGAGTTCTGCCATGTGGATATCAGTTAGAGCAAATCACTCTACACTGTTCTTCTCCAAAGTCAATTGACTAATCTTATCTTTTTGACCTTTTAGATATATTTTATATTAAAAAATTAGTTTTATTTGAGAGAGAGAGAAAGAGAGACAGAACGATAGAGGGAGAGAGAACACAGGTGTGCCAGGGCTTCCAGCATCTGCAAACAAATTCCAGATGCATGCGCCACCTTGTGCACCTGGCTTACGTGGGTCCTGCGGAATCGAACCTGGGTCCTTTGGCTTTGCAGGCAAGCGCCTTAACCACTAAGCCATCTCTTCAGCCCCTGTATATATTTTAGTCAGCCTTTCGTACTCTCTAAATTCTCCATTTCAGTTTTGTTTGAACTGTATTGGATCTGTTCTCCGCAGGATAAACCCATGAGCTCATTTTCTGTTTCTGTTGGGTCCTTTAGTGTCTGCTTCTACATCTTTTCATGGATTTTTCATGAGGTTCTTTTTTTATGTCTTTGATATTATTCTAAAAGTATCACTTTTAATTTTATTTTAACTACTTGTAGGCATAAATTTTTGTTATTTATATATCTATGAACTGCACAGAATTCTTTTTAAAATTTAAAAAAATTTTTTTATTTAAGAGAGAGAGAGCAAGAGAGAGAGAGAGAGAGAGAGAGAATGGGTGCACCAGCAGCCTTTCAGCCACTGTGAATGAACTCCAGATGCATGCGCCCCCTTGTGGGAACATGTGGAATTGTACCCTTGCATCCCTTTTGCATCTGGCTAAACGTGAGACCTAGAGATTGGAACTGGCGTTCTTAGGGTTGTCAGGCAGGCACCTTAACCTCCAAGCCATCTCTCCAGCCCCTTTTAATTTTTTTTTTAAAATTTATTTATTTATTTTATTTGAGAGTGACAGACAGAGAGAAAGAGGCAGTGTGTGTGTGTGTGTGTGTGAGAGAGAGAGAGAGAGAGAGAGAGAGAGAGAGAGAGAGAGAGAGAGAGAATGGGTACACCAGGGCCTCCAGCCACTGCAAAAAAGCTCCAGATGCATGTGCCCCCTTGTGCATCTGGCTTATGTGGGAACTGGGGAATGGAGCCTCAAACCCGGGTCCTTAGGCTTCACAGGCAAGCATTTAACCACTAAGCCATCTCTTCAGACCAAGAATTTTTATGATTATAAAGTTACTGGGGGCCTGTGGCTGTGTCTCAGTGGTAGAGTGCCCTCCTAGCATGTGCAAGGAAGGTACTGGATTTGATCTCCAGCACACTGTAATAAGAAGAAAGAAAGAAAGAAAGAAAGAAAGAAAGAAAGAAAGAAAGAAAGAAAAGAAAATAAAACCCCTGCTACTTGTATACATCTGCAATTGTTTCTTTTGTAAAGAACAGAAGTTCCATTCATCACCACACTCCTTGCACTTTATTTTTCTTGTCTGATTGCATTGACCAGGCCCTCAAGGACAAAGTGAATCATACTTTGTAACAGTGGAAAATCTTGTTCTGTTCCTACTTTACAGGAAATGATCTCACCATTCATTGTACCAATCGGTTATATTTTAAGATCTCCTCTAACTCACCGTTGACAATGTATGCATGGCCCATGGGTCAAGTCCCAGCTGCCGTTTACATTTGAATTAAAATTTTGTCAGAACACAGCCAGGCCTTTTCACACATGTCAGTGGATGTTTTTAAAACACAACAGGACAGTTGTATAATATGATAGAGATCATATGGCTTGCAAAGCTGAAAATATCCATGTAGCACTTTCCCAGAAAAGTTTGCCAACTCCTCTTTTACAGGATTAAAATGTTCTCTTCTATTTTTATTAAATACTTTTATTTAACCATGAATAAATATTGATATTAGCAAAGGGTTTCCTCATGTGTTTAACATTAAGATAACATGATGATGTAGTGAACTAATTTGCTCTTCTCATGTTAAACCGAATTTATATTCCTGAATAAACTTGCTTGTTAAAACGTAGTATTTTTTTCGTATCCTTTTTGTATGCTGTTGGACTGTGCTTGTTGCTAAGAAATTTTCCGTCTTTGTTTTTAGTAAGATTGACTTGTCATTTTCTTTTCTCTTACTGTTCCTCTGGGTTTTGGTATCAAAGGTATGCTTGCCTCTTAAAATAAGCATAAATTTAGATAACCAGCCAGTGAAGCCATTTACGCCTGAAGCTAAACTATGGGAAGATTTTCTTTTTTCCGTTGTTGATTCAATTTCTTTCATGGCTGTAAGATTATTCATATTTCCTCTTTCTCATTGAGTCATATTTTTCTTTCTGGGAATTTGTCCATTTATCCTAAATTTACATTTTTTTTGGTCAAAAGTTGTTCTTAATACTCTTCTACTCTAATGTCTGCAAGATGGCCCTTTTGTCACGTCTACTGTGGATTGTGTCTTTTCTCACTTTTTACTCATTTATCCCGGCTTTATCAGCTTTACTCACATTTTCAGAGAATACTTGACGTTAATCTTGTCTACCGTCCGGTTCAAAAATTTCTCTACTAATTCCTAGTAGTTTTTCTTTTGGGGGACAGTTAATTTTTATATAGATTTATGGAAAGAATGCTTAGGTCTCTTTTTTAGTTTTTTTTCCTTTTATTCAGTATGTACCTTTCAAGATTAAATTTCTCTAATATAAACATGTGTTTTTAATTTTGATATCTTTAATTTTAATTTTATTTCATTTATAGCCTTTCTTTTCTGATTTTTAACATGTATCTACCTTCTGGAGATTTTATATTTTTAAAAATACTGATTTAGGGGCTGGAAAGATGGTGGGTCAGTTAAGGTCCTTGCGTGCAAAGCCAATCAAGGTTTGATTCTCCAATACCAGGTAAACCAAAGTGGCGCCTGCATCTGGAGTTCGTTTGCAGTGGCTAAAGGCCCTGGTACGTCCATTCTCTATCTGCCTCTTTCTCTCTCTCACACAAATAAATAAATATTTTAAAAAATAATGCTGCTTTATAGAGCCTTATAAACCAGCACTTGGGAGGCTAAGGCAAGAGGATTATCATGAGTTTGAGGCCAGCTTGGGTTATAGGCCAGCTTGGGCTACAGTGTATGACCTTGTTTCAAAGAAACCAAAACCAAAGAAGTGAAAAATAATAAATAAAAAAAACAGTTTTCTAAATTAATTGAATTATGTGCATCAAGCTTTCCCTCTTTGATTTCCTTTGAAATGTGTTAATACTTTCTGAAATATTTTATTTTTATTTATTTGAGAGACAGGAAGGAGGGAGGGAGAGAATGGGCATGCCAGGGCCTCCATTGGCTGCAAAAGAACTCCAGATACATGTACCACCTTGTGCATCTGGTTTATGTGGGTCCTGGGGAGCTGAACCTGGGTCCTTTGGCTTTGTAGGCAAGTGCCTTAACCAGTAAGCCATCCCTCCAGCCCTGTTAACACTTTCTTTTCCTTTTCCTTTTCAAAAGATTTATTTTTATTCATTTATTTACTAGAGACCGAGAGAGGGGAGAGCTAGAGAGTGAGTGAGAATGGGCACGCCAGGGCCGCTAGCCACTGCAAACGAGCTCCAGACACCTGCGCCACCATGTGCATCTGGCTCATGTGAGTCCTGGGGAATTGAACCTGGGTCCTTTGGCTTTGTAGGCAAGTGCTTTAACCACTAAGCCATCTCTCCAGCCCTGTTAACACCTTCTTTATGACTCGGTGCATGGTCAGTAAGTGTTGGGTGTGGATTTGTAAAGGGTGCCCATCCTGTAACAGATGGCTCAGGGTCACAGGAGTCCCTTAGGTGAAAGATCTCCTCATGCTGTTAGCGTGTGTGTATTTCATCTGCTTGCTGTCTGAATTACTGAGGAAAAACATGCTGACACTTCCCACTGCGCGTGAGGAGTCGCCCATACTTCCTCCTTTCGTTGGTTTCTGCTTTCTGTATGTGAGATCACCGTAGGAAAACAAAAGAAGAACGAGAAATGGGCGTGTCTGGCAGAAACCCTCTGAAACTCCTAAATGTGGAGGATGAGGATTTAAGATCCTGGAAGGCCCTAGATGGGTAAGAAAAGATCGAATCCTCGACCCTTTCTTTCTGATGGGTGATGGGTGGCCATTTCGTAGCCGCAGTGCTCTGTAAAACATATCGCTCTTCAGGAAGCAGGTTTGTGTCACTGTGGTCCGCTGCGCCCTCTTCATGGTGGTTCACAGTGACATGATCTGGGAATCCAGACAGGCGACATTAACCAGACTTGATGACGGGAGGAAGACAGTGTCACCTCAGGTCACGGGGTCCAGTCTGAGAAGTGAGTTGCTGGAACCATCTCCCAGTCTCTCCCGTATTTCTGCCCGTAGCACACTTCCACCTGCACATTCGGGGCTTCTTAACTGTCTTCGCCACGCTGAAGAAAGACACCCTACTCTTTGGTCTGCTTTTGGAGCAGTCCCTTTTCCTGGGCAGAGAAACCTCTTTTGTCCTCATGTCAGGTCTTCAAAGAAGCATTTTATGATTATGCTAGACGGTCTCGATTTCTTCACCTTGTCTTGTCACACACTGCTGCATCAAATGCAAACTGACGCTATAGCATCGATTAACATATTTAATTAGCATATTTAATTTTTAGTGCTCTTCCTCCTGGCACATAAGCTTTGAGGCACCGAAGTGTTTAATGAATTTATGGCTATATTTCCACTGTAATGGCCAAGACAATAGAGTCATTGAATAATTTTACTGTTTGAATGAGAGAGGAAAAATAATCTTTAATTTATTGGGCCAATAATAGTTGGAGGAGGCTGGGCATGGTTGGCACACGACTTTAATCCCAGCACTTGGGAGGCAGAGGTAGGAGGATTACCGTGAGTTTGAGGCCACCCTGAGACTACATAGTGAATTCCAGGTCAGCCTGGCTAGAGTGAGACCCTACCTTGAGAAAAACAAAAACAAAACAAAACAAAAAAGTCAGAGGACAAAAAAACGAGAGATGTCAAAACAGAAGGACTAGTTGCACACAGGAGATGCTCAGAGGTTAGGAGTAGGGAAAGGGGGATAAAAGAGGACCATGGGAAGGGAATATGATCAAATTACAGTATGTTTATTTATTAAAATGATCAATTGCAAAGTTAAACTTCTTTTAACAATAGTTGGTGTGATTAAGAAATGAATAATTATTGGGGTTTTCTGGATGCAAGCATTTCTTTCTATATTCATGGAGAATACAAGGAAGAATAGAAATCCTAGGTTAATGATTTCAGGCAGTTTATAATACAGTTGAGTACAGTAAATATATCCATTGGCACCAGTGGTATAATCTGATACAGGCATAAAAACATGGCAATACAGGTAATTGCAAGAATATACCCAGTTAATATACAAATCTATTATTTAAATGTGTGGCAATTTCAACACAAGAAAGAGCAACTTCATGCTTCGTAATACAGAGAAGAAAAGAACTTTAAGAAAGGACACATTTTTGGTTGTTCTCTGATTGCCTGTTTTGTCAGAGAAGGGAGAAAAAGAGAAAGGAGGTATATGAAGGCATTAAGACAAGAGATGTGGACTGGAGGGATGGCTTAATGGTTAAGGTGCTTGCCTGCAAAACCAAAGAACCCAAGTTTGACTCCCCAGGACCCATGTAAGCCAGATGCACAAGGTGGTGCATGCTTCTGGAATTTGTTTGCAGTGGCTGGAGGGCTTGGTGTACCCATTCTCTCTCTCTCTCTGCCTCTTTCTATCTCTCAAATAAATAGGCAAAAACAATTTTAAGGGCTGGAGGGATGGCTTAGCTGTTAAGGCATTTGCCTGCAAAGCCAAAGGACCCAGGTTCAATTCCCCAGGACCCATGTTAACCAGATGCACAAGGGGGCGCACACATCTGGAATTTGTTTGCAGTGGCTGGAGGCCCTGGCGCACCCATTCTCTCCCTCTCTTTCTCTCTCCCTCTTTCTCTGTCAAATAAATAAATAAAATATTTTAAAAAATAATTTTTTAAAAAGACAAGAGATTAGCAGGGCATCATTTGTTCCCTCCGCAGACTTATAAGCCCCTCCGGGGTGGCAATTGCATTGTCTCTATTACATATCCCGAGTCAGGGCTTGGATGAAAGGACAAAATTGGCTTAGAAAGGATCATATTCTCTTCTCTCTTTCTCTCTCTGATTGGTGATTGACAATGGAATAGTAATCTGTCGTCATTTTGAAGACACACTTCAAGAGAAGGTTAGTGTCTTCATATGCACCATTCCATCCTAAAATATTCTTTTGCTTTTCTGTCCCATGTTTTTTCCTGTGGCTGAGACACCAAGACCCTGAATTAATGATAAGGCTTTATTTAGTTCTTCTGATAAGTCAAGAATGCCATTCTTTTTAAAATTTAAAAAAAATTTTTTTTTTGGAGAGAGACACAGAGACAGAGAGGGAGAGGCAGAGAGAGAGAGAGAGAGAGAGAGAGAGAGAGACAGAGAGAGACAGAGAGAGAGATAGAGGTAGAGAGAAAGAGAGAGAGAATGGGTATGCCAGCAGTCTCTCAGCTGCTGTGAACGAATTCCAGACATGTGGGCCCCCTTGTGGGCAAGTGCGGCATTGCACCCTTTCATCACTTTGCCTCTGGCTAAATGTGGGACCTGGAGATTGGAACCGCTGGAGATTGGAACCACTGGAGATTGGAACTGCCGTTCTTAGGATTAGCAGGCAGGGGCCTTAACCACTAAGCCCTCTCTCCAGCCCAAGAATGGCATTCTTTACATTACAATTTACTCTCCTCTCATGTAACCTGAAGGTTTCTATATCCTAGTTTTTTTTTAAAAAAAAAACATATTATGATTCATAAACTTGGAATTCACAGTGCTATAGACTAGACAAAAAAATCTCCTAAAGAAAAATATTTAGTATTATCTTTTCAGTGGCATGGTGAATTTCTGGAGGTTTATTTATCTAATCAGTGCTTCATTGTCATTGCTTTTGATTAGGTGTCTCAAAACTCTTCACTTCTCTTCTGAATCTATACCTTTTCTCAAATTTGAGTGTAATAAGTACTCCAGAATACTCTGTATAAATCACAAATTAAGGCTGGGCGTGGTGGTGCAATCCCAGCACTCAGGAGGCAGAGGTAGGAGGATCACTGTGAGTTCAAGGCCACCCTGGGACTACATAGTGAATTCCAGGTCAGCCTGGGCCAGAGTGAAACCCTACCTCGAAAAACAAACAACAACAACAACAAAAAAAAAAAAAAAAAAGAAGGAAAGAAAAAAAAGTCATAAATTAGGGCCTTGGCCACCTGCTTAAAATCCTGTGACCTCGTCTGATGGTTTCTCGTCACCAGTTGCCAAAAGAATCAGTGACAGAGAGATGAATGAAGGTAACCCAAACATTTTGAATCTGGAGCGAGTAAAGAACTAGAATTTTATTCACAAAGTCATTGTAATGCTTGTCAGCTTTCCTGTTTGTTGCTGCATTCTCTTCCTTACCTTTATTTTGACTATTTTATTTTATTTTTTACATAAAGGTCAAGACCCAGATTTGCACTTAATCTTAGATGGATGTTTTCTGTCCTCAGAAAGTTCTCACTTTCCAATTTCCTTACCTTGAAGAGTCTGATTTGAATTATTCCAAATGTGTTCTCTTTCCAAGTTTCTGGCTGGATATGCTTTTCTGGTACAATTCGTTTCATTTTTGATCTTTTTCCCCTGGTGTATGGGAGAGAAAAAGAACATCACAGGAACACTGCTTTAGTTTTTACTACCTTCTAGTCTCTTCTAGAAGTACTTTTCTTATCTCGTTCAACTAATGATTCCCGTGGATATACATGTGCTCCAATCCCAAGAAGATAATGCTTAGTGACAGCCAGCCCGGGATGCTTCTCTGCCAAACTCTGGAAATGCTAGCCCTGCCTTCACTTCTTTGAGGATATTATTCTGCGTTTACACTTCCCAGCCTATGATGTGATCTAGTAACAATTTCTTCCCAGGTATCTGCTCAAATCTTGCTTTCAGAAGTGAATGAAGGATAGATGGTGTTAACCACGTTACTGATATTTGTAGTTCAGTGGGCAATTCCTGAGAGCCGCAAGTCGATGGAAGGCCAGAGGAATAGTCTATGGGTGGCATTAAATAACAAACACCAGGAGGAATCTTGGCACACCAACGTCCCCTCCAGACTTTCAAATCACACTATGGACCCAGCACACTGTTTCTTCCCTTACCAAGTTCTTAAGCATGCAAACAACTCACTTAACTTTTCTCACATATATTTACGGTGTTCTATATAATGTTTTGAAAAACCGTGTATACTGTGGGATGGCTAAATTAAGCTGAGTCATATATGTATGACCTCATGTCCTTTGTGTTGAGAACACTTGAACCATCTCGGTCATTTTCAAACATATAATACAATGTTAGTAGATATTAGTTAGCAAGTTACACATTTATATGTTGGATTTATTCCTCCTAGTAATTTTTTTTTATAAATTAGGAGTCTTTGTTTCTCTCTCTTTTTAAATCTTTTATTTTTATTTATTTATTAGAGACAAAGCAAAAGAGAGAGAGAGAGAGAGGGAGGGAGAGAATGGTCATGCCAGGGTCTCTAGCCACTGCACACGAACTCCAGATGCATGCGCCACCTTGTGCATCTGGCTTACATGGTACCTGGAGAATCAAACCAGGGTCCTTCGGCTTTGCATGTGCCTTAACCACTAAGCCATCTATCCAGCCCAATTTTTTTTTTTATTATTTTGATCAACATCTGCTTAGATCCTTTCCCAACCTCCCTTGGACACCAGCCTCTGAAAATCTGCATTCTGCTCTCATTTCTAATGAGGGTCACTGTTTTTAGAGGCCACACATACATGAAATCATGACAAACAGGCATTTTTCTTTTTTTAAAAAAACAATACTGTATTTATTTACTTGAGAGAGAAAGAGAGGAGAGAGAGAGGAGAGAGAGAGGGAGAGAGAGAGGGAGAGAATGGGCACACCAGGGCCTCTAGCCACTGCAAACGAACTCCAGATGCATGTGCCACCAGCTTTGTTTGGTTCTGGGGAATTGAACCTGGGTCTTTTGGTTTTGCTTGCAAGCACCTTAGCTGCTATGCCATCTCTCCAACCCAGCATTCATCTTTCTATGATGACTTTATTTTGCTTGCTAAAATGTTTATGAGACTTTTGCTCGTGGCCAAGCCCCAACACTACTCAAAACAGAACCAATGTGGAGTTATCCCTGTTGAAGACCCTCACTGCCAAGACAAAACAAATTTGTTCAGTGATTCTCTAAGAAATTAAGGGAGACACAAGTGGGAGCAAACCTCCGAATATGGCATGATATGGTGTCTCCTCTGTACCAACTGATAAAATTTCTTCAACTTTCTTTCTTTCTTTCTTTTCTTTTCTTTTCTTTTCTGTTTTTGGTTTTTTGAGGTAGGCTCTCGCTCTAGCCCAGGCTGACCTGGAGACAACGTAGTCTCAGGCTGGCCTCGAACTCATGCCATCCTCCTACCTCTGCCTCATGCTCACGAGTGCTGGGATTAAGGGCGTGTGCCACCAGGCCTGGGCTCCCAGCTGATAAAATTTCTTCTTGGTCTTTCTTCTTCCATGTGTTTCTCTAGCAATTTATCCTCCTCCACACTAACCATAGTGACTTACTTAACATGTAAATAGTGTTGTGCAATTTTCTTCTTTGTCATTTATCAAGAGTTCCCCACTGCGCTGAGGAGGCGATATGAAACCCTTCACATTGCCTTCAAAGCTCTTCAGGCTCCAGTCCCCACTTCTCCCTCCAGCCTCATCTTTTTTGTATTACTTTTATTTTCCATTAAGACACGATTGGCAACTAAAAATTTCATGTCTTCACAGTGTATAGGATATTTGATATAGATACACATTGTGACATGAATAAATCAAGCTAATTCACAGATCAATTGCATTCCATATTTATCATTTAAAATATTTTTAATAATAATTGATAAATTAATAAATTAATAAATTAAAATAAATAAAATTAAAATAAAATAAATTATTAATAAATTAATAAATATATTAATTTACAAGCAGAGAGAGAAGAGAGAGACAGAGAGAGAGAGAGAGAGAAAGAGAGAGAGAGTGAGAGAGAGAATGGGTGTTCCAGGACCTCCAGCTGCTGCAAACAAACTCCAGATGCATGCAGCACTGCGCATCTGGCTTTATGTGGGTCCTGGGGAATTGAACTTGAGTCCTTAGGCTTTTGCAGGCAAGCGCCTTAACACTGAATCATCTATCCAGCCCCATCAAAAATTTTTTAAAAATTTATTTATTTGCAAGCAGAGAGAGAGATAGAAGAGAGGCAGAGAGAGAGAGAATGGGCATGTCAGGGCCTCCAGCCACTGCAATCAAACTCCAGATGCATGTGCCCTGGTGCATCTGGCTTACGTGGTTCCTGGAGAATTGAACTGGGATCCTTTGGCTTTGCAGGCAAATGCCTTAACCACTAAGCCATTTCACCAGCCCCCTCAATTTTTTTTTTTTTTTTAAGGCAGGGTCTCACTGTAACTCAGACTGGCTTTGAATTCACAACGATTCTCTTACCTCAGCCTCCAGAGTGGCTGGGGTTAAAGGCGTGAGCCGCCACACCTGGCTTGTATATTTATCCTTTTAGTGGTTTGATCTCTTGCAACGCACTACTCTGGAAGGTTCCCTCGGAGTTGCACGGTAGAGAGAGCTCCCTAACTGTGGAGCCATTCCCTTTCACTGACCCCTCGCTGTTCTGTCCTCTAGCCTAACCTTGTACCATTTCATCCTACCCAGAGGCACATCTGGCCTCTACTTAGAATGCTGCCCAGGAGCCGTGAGCTCCGCACGGGGTCAGGACTTACACGTTTGCTCTTTGCGGAGAGCATATTTGCCCCATCCGTTGCTCAGGCTTCCAGACACCCTAAGTCAGTCAGCTGCTTTTGCTCCACCATGAGAACGCAATGTTCTTTTCCTTCACACTAGCCGTCCAGTGAATCCTTATGTACAGCTTGAATATGACTTATGTCCCCCAATGAGGCTGGGATTAAACTATCTTCTGTTCTATAGCTAGCTCTTGGTTGAGGCTTCATTGAAGGGTTTGTCTGTGTGTTTTTCTCCATTTTAATGCTTACCAAACTAACTTAATTGTATATTTATTTTTCTGCTGTCCTCCCCTGACTAAACTGCAAATGGCACGAGTGTACCTCTTTGCTTCATTTAATGTGTTAACAAATTCTTTGCAAAGAGAAGTTACTCTGTACACGATGATGCGCTGCACTTTTGTTATCAACACCTGGGTGGCTGAGTATCTGGGAGCCATTGAGAAAGCACAGCGGGAACCAAAAGCAAGCTAGAGGTTTGACGATGCCCTCTTTCTGGTGGCATGGGATGCATTCCTATATTCCGGTACATGTAGGGTGGTACACATTTGAAGTTTGGAACTTTATTGCCTTTTTATTCAAGATAAGGTCTCATGCAGCCCTGTCTAGTTTTACACTTAGTATGTAGCTGAGGATGACCTTGAACTTCCAATCCCCCTGCTACCACCTCCTAAATGCTGGAATTACAAGCATATACCATTTTTTATATTCTTTTAAAAAATATTTATTTATTTATTTATGAGACAGAGGCAGAGAGAGAGAGAGAGAGAAAATGGGCACACCAGGGCCTCCAGCCACTGCAAACGAACTCTAGATACATGTGCCACCCTATGCATCTGGTTTTATGTGGGTAGTGGGGAGTCGAACCTGGGTCCTTTGGCTTTGCAGGCAAGCACTTCAACGGCTAAGCCATCTCTCCAGCCCTTGTTTTTATTCTTAATCCTTTATATGAAAGTTTGTCTACGACTGAAGATTTGTGTTTTCTTTGTGTATATAAACTCAAATACCCTTAAACAAACATGAAACTCTTACCTTACCCTGTATCTCCATTTTGTTTCATAGCCAGGCCGTGTTGTTTCTGCCAGCAGAAAGGAATTCAAACAACCCAATTAGAAAGGTCCATCAAGAGAACAACTGAGCAAGGCAGTAGTCCTTGGCTCTGTACTAACGCGAGGTGCAGCCTGGAGAACGAGTGAGAGAGGGAAAGAGAAAGAAGGCAATGAGAAAGGAGGGAGAAAAGAGAGAGGAGGGCTGGGAAATAAATTGGGGTTCTGTGTCAGAGACAATGAATCTTGACAGAGAAGGAACATTTGAATGTCAGATACGAAGTGGTCATTTCTTAGCCTTTGGTTCTAGATTTCAGCTCCTTTGTGAATGAAAGGAATAAACACCAGTAGCAATACTTTCTTTTTTTATGTTTTTTTTTTGTTATTTATTTGCAAGAGAGAGAGAGAGTGAAAATGAGTGCATCAGGGCCTCTAGCCACATCAGTGAACAAACTCCAGGCACATGCCTCACCTTGTGTATCTGGCTTTATGTGGGTCCTGGGGAATAGAACCGGGGTCCTTAGGCTTTGCAGGCAAGCGCCTTAACTGCTGAGCCATCTCTCCATCCTGCTTTACGATCTTCAGATTTCTAGTTTTTTTTTTTCTCTGTAATGGTGGGAAACAAGGAAGAGGATAGCTGAGAAATGAGAGGACAGATATTATAGAACAGACACTGAAAGAAAAGAAATATGGATGGTGGTTATGAAAGGAAAAAAGTACATGAGAATACAAGAATTCAGATTTCCCCTTTCCTCCTTCCAAGTTTCTTTATTTATCCTTAATCCATAGCGGGGAACTGGGGCACAAAGTGATCAGGCAACTTTAGTCATGTAGCTATAGGAACCAGAGCTGGCTTTGAAACCCAGGCAGGCCTGGGCCCCGAGCTCAGGCCATTGCAATGCTTATATTGCTGTTGGAATTTCATACATTTCCTCATCGCGAACCTCCACATCAAAGACGGACACTTACTGAAGTGTAACCGAAAAGAGTAAATCACTTCAGACGCATTTAGCTAACACACCCTATTGGTTTCTGTGTAATTCCACTTTCCCAAGAGCTGCCACATTTAGTATCACTGTTTACTTATGAATGCACCAAATACGACTAATACACAATAGAGAGGGTTTTTTTTCCTTCGTCAGCTGTGAGCCAGGTGGACAATGCCTAGGAAGCAAGCCAGGCTCCAGGGAGCAAGAGAAAACACTCACACACTTGCACCTCCAGCAAGCATTTCCTTCAAAGTATTACCGTTTTCTTTAACATTTCATCCTACTTTTCCCCTAATCACGCTAATTAACCAGACACCACCATCACCACCAAACGCCTCCAAAAAACTCAGCTCTGTATAATAAACAAAATAGGTGTTTAGGTTTTGCCATTCAAAACCCTGTCAGACTCAAGTGTTATTCTGACCTTGAACTGCAGGAGGCAGCATCTTATTATGCAGAAGGAGTCAATAACTAGTATATTGCCTCACCCTCCACACCACTGAGTTACTATCCAGAAAGTAAAGAAAGACAATGATTACTGTTTATTTATGCTGTGGTTTCAGTCTGTTCAATTTACTTCTTAGATTCGTCATGTTGAGAGTTTACAATGTTATAATCGGAAGGCAATGGGGAGACCATTTTCTTGATTTAATCCTCTATTTTACAATTAGGGGACTCACACACCAGAGTGGGTAAGTGACTGGCCCAGCACAGCGAGTGGCACAGCCAGCTTGCTTTCTAGGGTTTTCCAGTCACTAGTCAACACCCTCTAAGTAAAATCTTTGCTCAGTCTGTAGCTGCGATCTGTTTTTTTTTTTTCTCCCCAGCTGCACACACATTCCTTCTGCAACATTGTCTTCGACTTTCTTTCCTTCGGTCCAGTTTAGTTTTCGAAGAGTCACGTGGGTATCAGGGGAGTGAATGCTGATGTCTTGAGGGGCCATTCAGATTTGTTAAACTTCAAGCGGAGAAATGTCTGGAGAGCCTTCCATCACAGGTGCCTGGAAGGGATGCCTTGCCTGACCCCTGGCTATTGCAGCCCTGTTGTCAGTGTGTGTTACAAGTCACTTTCATGCCTGAGGTCCTGCTGCCCGGACTGTCTCTCTTCTCTCCCATCTTCTTTTCATATTTTATTTACATGTGCATGTAATTTGGATTACATCGCTGTTACTGTGCCCCTAACCTTTAAGAATTACAATTGGTATCTCAGGACAAGCTCTATAACTCTTCCTTCCCCCAGCCCCAATCC
This sequence comes from Orientallactaga sibirica, assembly GCA_036365145.1. Classification (NCBI taxonomy): domain Eukaryota; kingdom Metazoa; phylum Chordata; class Mammalia; order Rodentia; family Dipodidae; genus Orientallactaga; species Orientallactaga sibirica. The sequence goes on from JAEOAD010001989.1 coordinate 5,405,665, forward strand.
CTTTAAAAAATCTGCTTCTTTTTAAAAAAAATTTTTTTAACTTTATTGTATTTGTTTGAGACAGAGAAAGAGAAAGAAGCAGATAGATAGAGAGAATGAGTGCACCAGGGCCTCCAGCCACTGCAAATGAATTCCAGACACATGCGCCACTATGCGCATCTGGCTAACGTGGGTCCTGGGGAATCGAACCTGGGTCCTTTAACATTGCAGGCAAGTGACTTAACCGCTAAGCCATTTCTCCATCCCCTGCTTCTTTCAAAAGAAGCAACAGAAAAGAAACACACCCCACTCCAGTTCTTATCTTCAATCCTTTAAGGTTAGAGAAGTCCTGTTGCATGGCTTTTCCCACGGCAGATATGAGCAAACATCTACTCACCCCAGACAGGGCAGCAACACACCAGCAGAGCAAAGAGACAAATCTACCCAAGTCTGGCTTGGCGAACGGATTAGTTTATCGGAGTCATTTACAGGAGCATGGTGACGCCAAAGCGCTTGCATCAACCAAACGCGTGCGCTGTGGCATGGGCGCTAACTCACGAAAGCTCTATCCCCGGAGGTCCCTACACAACGTGCAGACAGCTTCAGTATAGTGTGTCCTCTCTCGGCAGCAGTACCTGTCATGTCACCTTGAGGGGGAGCCTTGTAAGTCTCATGGCGTTTTGGGTTTCCTTAGCCTGGCAGCCCCTCTCTCCTTCTCAAGGACAGCATAGCCACACAGAGACCCCAGTCCATAACCTTTTCTTCCTTTAACCTAGAACATCTGTACTGACAGCTGTCTTTTGACCCTTGCCTCATCTTTCTTGCTGCCACATTAGAAAGTACTTTTTTATTTTTTAAAACATATTTATTTATTGGAGAGAAAAAAAAAAGAGAGAGAGAGAGAGAGAGAGAGAGAGAAACAGCTAGAGAATGGGCATGCCAGGGCTTCTAGCCACTGCAAACAGAACTCCAGACGCATGTGCCACCTTGTGCACCTGGCTTTCCGTGGATACTGGAGAATCGAACCTGAGTCCTCTGGCTCTGCTGGCAAGTGCTTAACCATCAAGCCATCTCTCCAGCCCAGAAAGTATGTTGTGGTTAATTTGATGAGTAACATTTCACAATGTTGGATTAGGCCACATTTATCAAAGGGTTCCTCTTTGCTGAAGGTCATCCATGGATGTGACTTTTTCCTCTTCTCATTTTTCAAGGTGGCTGGCAGGCTGTTGCAAGGGTAAATTCGACTATCTTACATTGAAGAAATCTAATCATAATACAATGTAGTCTTGGACTTAGATACAAGGAAAAGAAGCCCCTCCATGTATACAGAGTTTCACAGTGAAATTTCAGGCACTGCCTGAACCCATAGTAACAAAGTGTCCTTTAATTTTTATTCTTTCACCTTTATTTATGTTGGATGCAGAGAGAGATTGTGTTGTGTGTGTGTGTGTGTGTGTCTGTGTGACATGAAGTCTTCTAGCTAAAAATCTAGATACAAAATATTTATTTTTTATTATTTTTTTAGAGAGAGAGAGAGAGAGAGAGAGAGAATTGGCATGCCAGGGCCTCAGCCACTGAAATCAAACTGCAATTCCCTGAAATCTTTCCCAGTAGGTGACTGCTTGTTTTGTCTCTGTGTCACCCAGACAGCAGAGGTCAACCCACTGCTCTCAAATGAGTGAAACAGTGAAAACCAACTTCCCTCTAACACCAGTCCAGTTAGCACACACTTTCATTCCAGTTTAGATAGGCATACGCATCTCTCCTCTTTTGTTTTTGTCTCCAGAAATGTCTTCAGGAGTTCTGAGCTCAGTAGCCTGAGGTCATTTTTCGGGCTGTGGTTCAGTATTGACCATTGCTGCTGGCTCCTGTTGTCACCAAGGTGATTTTCCCATTGTTCTACGCTTCAGGGACAGCAATGAGTGAATCATTAACAATAGCATGTAACTTTCAAGCACAAATGATCTCCCCCTTGTGATGGCTTGACTTCCCCTTTGACTTCATGGTGGCATGGCAGTTGCTGCGTCTCCAGCAGAAACTGTAGTTCAGATTTGGATGTCTGATCTTGTCTGGGCCAGTAGCTGCTCTCTCTCGGGATGCTGGGCAAAGGCAGTGAGCAGGCTCTTCTAGTGAGCCGTGTGTCCTGGGTGGTAAACAACCAGAAATCAATAGAGTGCTGTGTTGCTAAGCGGTGAGGTCCAGGAAATGACCGGTATTGAATGCATTTTCGACTGAGCCATCTATCCAACTTCTGATGTGTGCATCTGCACATAATGCCATCGTATGTTGAGGGACATCAGTATACTATAAAGCTCCAGTAAGCCAAACAGCATGGTATTTGTGTAAAAGTGGATGTGTAACCCATGGAACAGAATACAACTGATGAGAGAGTCCAAGGACGGTTTACTTCGGCTTGCGGTTGTGAGGGGCAGCTTCCTCTGCTATCATGGTAGGTAAACCACAGAAGAGCAGGCAGCTGGGGCTTCATATCTTCTCATAACAACAGGGAAGAGGAAATTTTAGCCACTAAGCCAGCTCTGAACACCCCATGGGCTGGACCAATAGGGCTGGACCAATGAACCTGAAGTTCTGTTTTCAGCAACACAGCTCTTTCTAGCAAGGCTCCACTCCCCCCCCCCCCCAAGGCTCCACCAGCCAGGGACTATAAGAGAGAGGCTTAATCATAAACACATGAAGCTCTGGGGATATTTTACATTCAAACCACCACATTCAAACCACCACATGTCCTCAGAAGAGATCTCTACAACTCCTAACGTGGTAACTATGGCGGCACATGCCTTCAATCTCAGCGCTTGAGAGGAGGAGACAAGATCAGGGGCTCAAGGTGACAGAGTAAATCGGAGGCCAGCCTGGGCTACACGAGATCCTGTAAATGAATGAATGAATGGAAGAATACATAAATGACTGAAAGGTTTTTTGGGGGGAGAGAGGAGAGAGAGACAGACAGAGAGGGAGAGGAAGACAGAGGTGGGTGCACCAGCAGCCTCTCAGCTGCTATGATCAAAATCCAGATGTGTGCACCCCCTTGTGGTCAAGCGCAGCATTGCGCCCTTGCGTCACTTTGCATCTGGCTAAACGTGGGACCTGGAGATTGGAACCGGCGTTCTTAGGCTTAGGAGGCAGGGGCCTTTACTGCTAAGCCATCTCTCCAGCCCATGGCTGATAAGTTTTATCCTTTATCTACTTGTCTTCCTTTCCTAACCCAACTCCCAAAGTTCGTCAGCGTGCGTTGCGCATGGGAGTGCTCGCCTTCAATTCTGAACTTGGTCTACGGACGTTTCCTTTGTTTGCTGTGTCGTACGCGAGGAGACATGGAGACTGGTCTCTCCAGGGAGTTGGTGTACTTTTTAGTCATTGCAAGGGCAGTCTTTATTTCATCCTGCTCAGATAGTTGGGAAATTGATGTGTCAGAACACCACAGGCCATTCCTTGGGGACGTTTCTTGTTTATGAGTCTCACAAGTCATTAGAACAGTTATTTCTGAATTCATTAATGTTAAACAAACTTACAAGTCACAGCCTCATGACCTCTGGATTTTTCTTGAATGATGGTGAGGATGTCACCACGCCAAGAGAAGGGGGAGGGGGAGTTCTAAACTATTTGGATTAAAATGGCAAGAGTTGTATTTGTTTGCAAAATTGATAAATTAATTAGATTAGCATTGGAAATGGACCAAGATCTATGTCCCAGTGAGATAGTAACCCTTTCATTGGACACGTGTTGTTTTTCCTCTCTCCCCACTAGATTGGTCAGGTATAAATGGAACCACTGGACTAAAAAGCTAGCTTCCAGTGATATTACAGCAGAGCCTTCCTTGAAGGGAGCAAGGAAGGAGCTGTGTGTTTGGACGTGAAAGGAAAGGTCGGCTCTCTGTGTTATTTTGTTTTGTGACTTGGCCTCACGCTGTAGCTGAGGCTGGTCTGGAACTTCCTGTGTAGCCCAGGCTAGTTGTGAGCTCATGGCAATATGTTAGCCTCTCCCAAGTGCTGAAATGACTAGTGGTTCTCCTGCACTTGGGTCCCCAGACTTGGAAGCGAGTGTCCCCGGCGTCCTCTGGAAGAATGCTTTCTTCAAGCTCTTCTGTATTGCCAGGTTGTGGGGGTTCAGCTGAGAGCTCCAGGATGCAATGAATGTGCTGCGTTGTGGGTCGGGCTGTGCAGTAAGTTTACTTCAGAGGAGACTGAAAATTCTATTCCACGTACTTCCCTTTGCTAAGTGAAAATCTTGCTTGAGGAAGATGCACCTTTATTCCTACTCAAATCTGTCCCTTATTCTGGTGCTACCTCCTTTACCTGCCCTTCATCTGTTTCCACTCCTTCTCTCATGTCTCTTGACTTTCCTGGGCTTCATCAAGGCTCTGTCACACCTCTCTCCCTTCCTCCCCTCCCCCACAAAATAATCTCTCCATTGATGCCTCATTTTCTAAAGGAAAAAATAACACATGCTTTTCTGTTCCTGTTTCCCCTAATTTGTTCTTTGACCTACAGTGACTTTCACCATTTTTCTTACCTTGAAAGTTCTTTCACAACATTGACCTTCCTTCCTTCCTTCCTTCCTTCCTTTCTTTCTTTCTTTCTTTCTTTCTTTCTTTCTTTCTTTCTTTCTTTCTTTCTTTCTTTCCTTCTTTCTTTCTTTTTGAAATATGCATGTACCACTTTGAGCATCTGGCTTTATGAGACCTGGGGAATTGAACCCAGGCTGGCAGGTTTTGCAAGCAAGTGCCTTTAACCACTGAATCATCTCCCCAGCCCACCAGGTTATTTTGCTACTTTATTTTATTTATTTATTTCAGAGAGTGTGAGACAGATAAGAAGGAGAGAAAGAGAGAGAGAGAGAGAATGGGAGCACCAGGGCCTCTAACCTCTGCAAATATACTGCAGAAACACATGCCACTTTGTGCATCTGGCTTACATAGGTCCTGAGGAATCAAACCTGGGTCCTTTGGCTTTGTAGGCAAGCACCTTAACCACTAAGCAAATCCCTCCAGCCCCAAATATTATTTTTTATTGCTTATTTTTGAGAGAGAAAGAGGCACAGAGAGAGAGAGAGAGAGAGAGAGAGAGAGAGAGAGAGAGAATGGGCGCACCAGGGCCTTAGCTGCTGCAAACGAACTTCAGATGCATGCACCCCCTTGTGGGCATGTGCGACACTGCATGCTTACATCACTGGGCGTCTGGCTACGTGGGACCTAGAGATTTGAACATAAGTTCTTAGGCTTTGCAGGCAAGTGCCTTAACCGCTAAGCCATCTCTCCAGTCCCCACCAAATATTTTAATGACTGGCAGCACAGCAGACAGAAAGCTAACACACACCTGCCCGCACGGGAATGGCTTATTTGGGTCTCCACAGCCTCTTGAGCACTGGAGAGAGAAAGCGTCTAAGGATGGCGATTTAAAACGGAAACAAAGCAACAAGAACAAGCAGACTTGAGCAATGTGTTCCTGGCAGAAAGAGAGCGAGGAAAAGCCCACACCTTTCCTGGAGTCACGTCCGTATTTGGTTAAGTAAGGTATGACCTCAGTACTTTAGTAATTTCAACCACCTGAAGAAATGTGACATTACAGAGTTTTACTCTCTGTGAACTTTCAATCATCTCCAAATGGTTGGCCTCCTGAGGTCTGAAGGGATCATGTGGCTTAAATATGTCACATTTCCAGATGGGCATGTAGGAGGATTGCAGAGAACACGGTGGGTCCCGATGCCTGACAGGACATGCTTACCAGTGGACACAAATGCAAAGCAGATTTTTAATAAGGTCTCACAACTTTCTTGATGTGCCTAGTAAATAGATTCCCCTCCCCCCCACAGGTGAATAATCATTCTTTGTAGCAACAAATATAAAGACTGATGGAAAAGAGAAGTTCTACTTTCAGACATCTGCTTTATGTAGTTTTCTTTCAAAATGAAAAATGTGTTTGTTGTGTGTGTGTGTTTCCGTGTAGGAATGGACCAAAGATTTTTTTTTTTTTATGTTAATAGAAACTACCCAAGAACCTTGTTAAAAATTCATGCTTAAAAAAAACCAGTTTGGGGTCCGGCAAGGGCAACATTGAATAATTTCAAACAAAAGAGAGTTCATCCGACTGTGTGCTGAAACAATGCCAGGACGTAAGGATAGAAAGATTAATAAAAAGCCTTCAAGGCGGGGTCAAGTTCAGTCTGTGCTCACTGTCAGTAGCACTGATAGGAAAAGAGGGTCCCAGGTCCTCTTCCCCAGAGCTATTTAATGACAGGAGAACAACCCCAAGGGTTTTCTCAGCTTATTTATACAGTCCTCTTCAGAAACAGTTTTCCTTCCTCTTGATGCAGACTGCCACTCGCTTGAACATTGTAGTCCTTTTCTATGTGTAATGCCACCCATGTTGAACTTGAATCCCCTTACTGGAGGTCCACTAATGAATTTATTCATCCATATTTTGAGTTAATGGTTCATTATGCAAATTTATGCAAAATCAAACAAAGCCCTGCTTGGAGCCAAGAATCCCGTTTTTCCTTTTAAAAAAGAGTTAAAAGGATAAATGAAACCAAGTTGAAGACTATGAGCATCACGGGACATCTGCTGTCCTTCTGGGGACACCCCACACAGGACTCCGGAGCCATCGCGGGGTGCCTGGTATGGAAACACAACCGGCAGGTTCAAAGCAGTGCTCGGCGCCTTCATCAGAGCGTTAACAGGCATGCAGGACCCGGAATGAAGACTTTCCTCTCTCTCTCTCTCTCCCTCTCTCTTTTTTCCTTGTTGGCTGAGGATCAACGTCTTGATGTTCTGAAGTGACTCTGAGAAGTAAGACAGGAAGAAAGAATTAAGGAGCAAGTTTTCAGAGCCTGGTGAACAACTTCTCAGAAAAGTTCATAGCTCTGTTCCTGTGTTTTGGGGAAAATCAGGCCTGAGAATGGATGGCCCCCTTTTTACTTTCTGTAGTGTTTACCTGAAATATTATATATTCCTAATGTTTTATTTGGAAATAATGCCCTTTGAGTCTCAGTCACTTCCTTTCAAGGAACATCAGTTTTCAGTTTAATCTCACTTTTCCTGAGGTGATTAAGATATAAATAATATCGACTCCAAGCAGCCCCGCATTGTTGAGCTGACCACCCAGTGTAATATCCGGCCGAGGGACAACACGATGTACATACAGTACCCGTGTCCACTCACTAGTCGGTCAATCACCCTCTATGAGAGATTTACTACTGCCCCAATTCTGCCACTGACCCGCAAATACAAGCGTTGGTCCCGTTCAACTATTCTGTATTTCACTGAGCAGACACAACACGGAACATCGGCTGTAAATAAAAGTTCACTGAAGAAATTACCAAGCACCAAATTGCAGATGCAACTGATCGGTAGCTACAGTTTCTGAGAACACAGGGAGACAGCCAAGCCTGCTCTGGGAGACATGCGCGTGCGCCACAGAGCCACGCGAACAATGAATGCTACCTTGAAGGGTGACATCGTGTTGTGCCTGCAGAAGAAGCTAGTGAGAGAAGGCAGAGGATCAAAGATGACGTTATACACGGGCAAAAATATGGGAATGAGACTCAGTAAAGAGTCTAAGCAATTAGAATATAAACAAAATTGAAGAAAATAAAGGAGACAGACTGAGGACAATTTTAAATGCTGTGCCAGTGAGTTTGAAATATTCTAAAGTAGCCGGGCGTGGTGGCGCACGCCTTTAATTCCAGCACTCGGGAGGCAGAGGTAGGAGGATCGCTGAGAGTTCGAGGCCACCCTGAGACTACATAGTTAATTCCAGGTCAGCCTGGACCAGAGTGAGACCCTACCTCGCAAAACCAAAAAAAAAAAAAGAAATATTCTAAAGTATACACGAAGATCCTAAGATTCTAAGATTTGAAACATTCCACCCAGAAGCATTGGAGGTCACGTCTTAATCTGGAAGCCATATGCAGGTTGCATTTGACCATGGCTGTTGGAATTAATTGTTCTTGTCTGTGTTCCCATTCCATGGGTCTATAAACATAATAATAGTTCATGTCACACTATGAGGCAGTTACTTAATCTTATTTTAAAACATTTGTTGAACGATAACTATATTCTGGGAACTATTTCAGGTTCTGCAATTGTAGCGATAGAAAAGGTGAAATCATTGCCCTCATTAAGCTTGCATTCAAATGAGGAAGAGAGACTGCAATGAATGAAATCACAATGCAGAACATAGCATAGATTCACACAGTGAAGAGATACAGAACATGTGGAGCTAACCTCGCCGTGGTAGTGTGAATAGATGCCCCCCCCCGATATATTCAGTGTTTTATTAGTTTATAGTTTGTAGTTTGCATCTGCAGCTCCTGGCTGGAGGCAGTGTCACTGGACGGATCTTAAGGTGTGGTGGTGGGTTTGAGATTTCAATCTAAAGACATGCAAAGTGTGCCTGAGGTGTGTGTGTGGCTTTTGGCTTGTGGTTTTTCTTTCTGGTTGGTCCTGTAAAGGCAGGCCAGCTTCTTCTGCCATTATGGAACTTCCCCTGGATCTGTAGGCTCCAATAAATATCCCTTCCTCCATAACTGTGCCTGGTCTGGAAGTTCATCTCAGTGAACCTGAAGCTGTCTGCTACCCTCGCCATCAGAGAAGTGCTAATCAAAATTACATCGAGATTCTGTCTCACCCAGAAAGAAGGGCAGTCGGTCATCAAGTCAAAAAATAACAATAAATGCTGGCGAGGATGCGGCCAGGAGGGAATCCTTATCCAGCGCTGGTGGGAATGTGACTTGTCTCGCCACATGGAAATAGGTATGGAAATTCCTCACAAAACTAAAAAGTAGAATTACTACAGGGTATTCACTGAAGGATTCAAAGTCAACATTTCACAGAGATATTTGCACACCAATGTTTACTGTGACACTATTCACAATAGTGGTACAACCGACCTAGGTGCCTAGGTGTCCAAAAACAGGAATGGGTAAAGAAAATGTGATATCTATATCTATATCTATATCTATATCTATATCTATCTATCCATCCATCCATACATACATACATATCTATATATACAGTGATAATATAAGTGTGATATATATATATATATGACATATATATGGTGAAAATTTTTCCATTGTAAAGAAGAATGAAGTTATATCATTTGCAGGACAATGGATGTACCTGTAGATAGATAGTCATTAAGTGAATTAAGCCATCTCAGAAAGACAATTATATGTTTTCTATCATATTTATGTAAGTACATAAAACCACGTGTGTATGACAACATGAAAGTAGAAGGGAAACCGTCAAAGGGGGCAAAGGGGGCTCACAGGAGAGGAAAAAGACCAGACAGGGAGGGCGGGTAGGGATGGACAGGACTATGATCAATGTATAACACTCCTTGAATGAAAATGTCTCTGTGCGATACAGTACAGCGCAGAAGGAATGTCCCATGAAAAGTTTCCAATGAAAGTCCTGAAGAAAATGTGGGGAGCTAGAGAGCAACGAGGTGTCCTGACTGGGGCACCTGCTTACATGGTGTTTGGCAAAGATGTCTCTGTAGGGAGATGTATTCAGATGCGGTCAGAGGAAGGTGGACTGTGCCAACAGGGAATGGTCAAGACAATGAAAGTGCATGTAAGTGGCGGAGGGATGTGAGCCCAAGTATAAGAACAACTGCCTTTCCTGTCAGCCCTGCCACAGGCTAAGGCTTTAGGCCATAGCAGTACCAGAGGCAGAAGGTGGCTCCTCATGGGACCCAAAAGATGACTGAAGCCCAAGGGGGTCTTGAGCTCAGAGGAGAGACAGGTAGTAGTGTGTGTGGTTGAGAGAGTCTAGCATATTCTTTCTCCATGAGCCCCCCGCCCCATCACCCAGCATCCTTGCCCTTGAGAAATTATCTCCCTTTGTACGTGGGCTAGATTCATTGATTTGCAATCAATCTTAAGATATGGAATAAATAATGCAACATTGTGTCCCCCCTCACCCCCTGCCGAGATTAGGTTAGGCAAAGAATGGGACCCTTCCTGTCTTGAACATTCTCTCTTGGGATTTTCAACCTGGAAAAAGCCAGCTTCTAATCTTGGAAGGCAGCCCTGTAGTGTAGGCCCATGTGGTGGGGTGTGTGTGTGTGTGGGGGGGGTTGGAAGCCTGCCAAGAGCCATGTGGGTGTGTTTGGAAACAGATCCGTCAGCTCATTGCTCCTTCAGTCTGTCTCATCTTCAGATGGCTGAAACCTCATGGGAGACGCCAAGCCAGAACCCCTTGTCAAAGCTCATCCCAGACTCTCGGGGTGCCGAAACATCAGTGTCTTATTTTTAGCCACTAACTTGGGGACATTTAGTTATGCAGCAGTGAATAAGTGACACAGGTGGAGATAAACTATGTACACAGAATATTCACAAGATTATGGCTGGATAAGATGCCTAAGGAAGGCAAGTGAGCAGAAAAGAAGGACAGAGATTAAAAGACTTGGGGCACCGTAGTCACGAGTGGAAAAGAGATGAGGAGAAAGGCTGGGACGAAGTGGCCAGTGTGGTGGAGGAAACACCAGCGAAGTGTAGGGTTTGCAAAGCTTAGTGAAGGATATGTTTTTTGCTCTTTCTTTTTTAGTGGGAGAGGAGCTTTTTGGGACAGATTTAAAAAAATTTATTTTTTTAGTTATGGACATACTTAGTGTGTAAACAACACATGTTGGTACCATCCTTTCCCTCATCCCTGTCTCTTTTCCCGAAGGGGCCCTCCTCACTGGGGATGCAGGTCACCCCCATGGGGATTGCCGGTTATGCATTGTGAGGGCAGCTGTCAGATATGGGGAGCGAGGCAATGTCTTTGTGCCAAATGTCCCATCTTTTGGCTCCAACACTCTTTCCACCCCGTCTTCCGCAAAATTCCCTGAGCCATGCTGCGAGCATTTTAAGTCTACTTCAGTGATGGGCTCTTAGGAGCCTCTGGATCTCTGCTCTGGTGGGTGTTGAGTGTCCTCAGTGTCTGTCTCCTTCACCCTTGTGCTGATATCAGGTTCACCGAAAGCAGCACTCTTGTTCATTTCCCCAGTTCCTCTGTGGTTTCAGCTGGGGCCGGGGTGGAGAGAGCTGGGTCATTTATCTCCTCAGGTCCAGCTCCCGTCTGAAAAAGAGAAGCAGATTCTCCAACAGAGAGTGAAGTCAGAACAGAGTAAATGGGATCACAATTATTCATTTAGATTGGATTTAATGGGTGTAGACCCTCTTTTAGCCCAAGATTGGTGGGAGCTTGATATTGGAGAGCAAACTCATTTTCTGGATATGATTCTGACTCGTTTCCCACTTCCAGATATGGTTTCCTTTCCACTGAGCAGATCCGTTAGTCAATCCAAGAGCACTCAGTTACCTACCACGGCTGTGTGCCTCTGTTGCACTTGGGTGAGCGTCACGTCCGGTTGTTTGCTTCTCAGGAGCTTAGACCTCGAGTTTCTTGGACAGATGATGGCCACTTTCCCCCAAGCAGCTCATGTAGCACCTTCTGGCTCTAGATGGGCTAATGGGCTAATTGTCTGGGGACTGGCTTGAGACAGAATTTTATTTAGTTAAGATTGATCTGGAACTCAGTCACTTTGCAGCTGAAGATGTGTTTAAACTCCTGATCCTCCCAAATGCTGGGATTGTAGGTGTGTGCCACCATGCCCGTTTTCATCTTTTGCTAGTTTTAGAGAAGTGGAATAAAATGAAAACTGATTATTTGGTAAAAGGGAGATCACTGAAGGCCTTGCCAAGAATGATTTCAGTCCCGTGATGGGATGAAATCTGATTAGCGTGGATACACAAAAGAATGGCAGGTGAGAAAAGCAGACCGGTCAGGGGGTTTGCTGCGATGATAAATACTGGTATGTATGGCGCAGCAGCTAGAGTGCAATATGGGTTCTGGAAAAATAAGTTAAAGGAGGAACATGATATTGCAGCCTCTTTCAATTTTTTAAAGTGTTTATTTTATTTAGTTATTTGAGAGTTATTTGAGAGAGAGAGAGAGAGAGAGAAAGAGAGAGAGAAATAGGCAGGAGAGAGAGAATGGGTGCAACAGAGCCTCCAGGCATTGCAAATGAACTCCAGATGGTTGAGCCTCCTTGTGCATCTGGCTTTACGTGGGTCCTGGAGAATCGAACCTGGGTCTTTTGGCTTTTCAGGCAAGTGGCTTAAATGCTAAGCCATCTCTCCATCCCCTCTTTGAATTTTGATGGGAAGAAGTTTATATAAAGTACACACTTGATGCAGGAGGGTGGGAAAGAGGCTGGCTTCCTAAGCTGGGTTTCAGCTAATGCAGCAGAGAGGGAGGGGAGGCATCTTATGTATGGTGGAAAGGACTGCTCTATTAGGGGTGAACACGGTGCATTCATGCCCCCAGAAAAAAGTCACCCTAGAGCTGGAGAGATGGCTTAGTGGTTAAGGCACTTGCCTGCAAAGCCGAAGGACCTCAGTTCGATTCCCCAGGACCCATGGAAGTCAGATGCACAAGGTGGCGCATGCATCTGGAGTTCATTTGCAGTGGCAGGAAGCCCTGGCACACCCATTCTCTTTCTCTCTCTCTCTCTCAAATAAATAAATAGAAAATATTTAAAAGAAAATAAAAGCCACTCTGGTCCAACTGTGGATGAGAAAAGTGAAGTGAACTGATTTCCGAGGTCAAGTTTTGAGTGAATGAGGCACTGAGAGAGAGAGGACGGGAGGGTTTGTGAACAGTGGTGTGATCACGGCTCACATAGCTGCGCTAGGTGGGAGGGAGGGCCTGCCTGAAGAGGTGGCACTCAGCTGAGACCGCAGTGGGCGGGGGAGCTGCCTGGCACCTGGCGTAACACAGGCATAAACGCTTGGTAGGAGCACAGATGGGTTGCAGCAGAAGTCTTGCCCTGAGCAGGAGGAGCCTGGTGACATGACTGCATCTCAGAGCACCCTGAGGAGAGAGGGAGTGCAGGAATGGAGAATGGAGCACCCACGGGAGGTTTGCCCCCTCTGATGGAACCTCTCATTCCTTGGTGGCAGGCTTGTAGCACAATGGCCGTAGGAAGCTGTGTGCCAGCACCTGGGCTGGGGTCAGGCTGACAGCCTCAAGCTGTGATGGTTTTGCATATGTGTGCCTCAGTTCGGAACACATTTTTGATTGATTATTATTTTTTTATCTGACAGTCCCATCTTCTCTTCTGACCTTTGCTTCCTCCACGGCAAACTTTTCAGCAATTATCGCAGTACCCCGCAGTTATTTGTTTCCGACTACTTCGGTTAGCCAGCCTGACTTCCAATGCAAATCTGGTGAGAGTGAGTGGAGACCATGTGTTATTTATGCTTGTGTCTCTGGCATGGCGCTCGGTCCACAGCAGACAGTGTTTCTGGCATTAACGGATGCTTCAGGAGATTTCAGGGTAGACAGCAGACAAGGAGTCTCCTCTCTCCAGAGACAGCATCCCGCTCTTACCTCTCATTCCAATATTCATGAGCCATATGTTCTCTTTTTGAGAGAGAGAGAGAGAAAAAAAATCTCTGAATGGTACTTTTCTGTAGCTTCCTTATTCATTTTTTTAACTTCATTTTCATAACAGTATCATGTATAAACATTAGCGGATAAAACAGGGCTAAAGAATAGAGTCCTGGGGCTTGGAAAGGGGGGGGGTAAGAGTGTTTGCTACACAAACAGGAGGATCTGAGTTTGCTCCCCGGTACCTATGTAAAAAGCCAGGCAGGGACTGGAGAAATGGCTTAGCGTTTAAGGCGTTTGCCTGCGAAGCCTAAGGACCCAGGTTCCATTCTCCAGGTCCCACGTGAGCCAGATGTACATGGTGGCGCATGCATCTGGAGTTTGTTTGCAGTGGCTGGAGGCCCTGGTGTGCCCATTTTCACTCACTCTCTGACTCTAATAAATAAAAATAAAAATAAATCTTAAAAAAAAAAAAAACAAGGCGGGCTGGGGACTTGCCTTAGTGGTTAAGGTGCTTGCATGCAAAGCCTAAGGACCCAGGTTTGATTCCCCAGTACCCACATAAGCCAGATACACATGGTGGCACATGTGTCTGGAGTTCATTTGCAATGGCTAGAGGATCTGGTGTCCCCATTATCTCCCCCCCCGCAATAAATAAAAATAAAAACTTTAAAAAAATAACTAAAAATAGATCTTTTTTTTAAAAAAAGGCATAGTTGCGCATGCCTGTGGCCATAGTGCTGAGAGGAGTGGAGGCAAGAAGATCACCAAGACCCACTGGTCATCCAGGCTAACTAACAAAATAGCAGCTCCAGGTTCAGTGAGAGATTCTGTCTTAAGGACAGAATGACCTTAAGGAAGAATGACCAGAGAGGTCACTTATTTATGTGCCCCCTGGACTCTGAACACTGTGTATGGGTGTATGCATCTGCACACACATGTGCAAATACCATAGTGCCACACCACATATACTAAACACACCACCACCACCACCAAGAAAAATGTAGGATCTGGCAACGCATGGGGGCGTCCACTGGTAATTCTAACACTCAGGAGGACTAGATTCAAGGCCAGCTTAGGATACATAGGGAGACCCGGTCTGAAGAAGATGAAGGAGGAGGAGGAGGAGCAGGAAAAATAAAAGTAGAATCTCATGGCCAGCTTCATGGTAGCTGTGTGTGTTCAGGAAAGAAAGGAACTCCTCACTTACCCTTCTCAGTTCTTTGTGAACAGGCACGTTTGCAAATGAAAGTATGAATGCAAGATCGCGCATGAAACTGACTGTGAAGCTGGCTCGCTTTCATATTTCTCCATGCCACTTTCTTCCCAGTTGCGAGGAACTGTGGACAGATGACTCTGGCCCTCCCAGCTCTTCTCCAAGAATCCTTCATTGGCCAAGCTTTAGTAGGTTGGAGTGCTCGCCAGCAGGACAAGAGTTTGCACCATTTGGTTCTCAGTTGAATAAGAGTCTCCAAATTACCCTATAGACATTTTTTCCCCTCGTTTTGGAAACATGAAATAGGAACAATCTTGAAAGTATGTTCCCACCCAAGTTTTGTTATTGACCACTTTGCATATATACATGCACATATCGGTAACACGTGTGATTGGCTAAGAGTTTCCTAAGGATTGAGGTTGTAGCTCACTGGTAAAGCACTTGCACAGAGTCCTGGTTCACTTCCCTTCACCACTGAGCAATAAAACATGAATCACTTCAAAGCTATGTGTGGTAGAGAATACTTTTAATCCTAGAATTTGGCAAACAGATGCAAATGCAAGAGAATTATATGAGGCCAGCCTGGGCTGCACAGTAAATTCAAGGACAGTCTGTGATGTACAGTGAGCCAAGGGCTGGGAATAGATTTCAATGGTAGAGTGCTTACACAGTATATACAAGGCCCTGGGGTTAATTCCCAGCATTGACAAAAGTTCCTTCGGTGTAGATTTTTAGAAAAATTTTTGGTTTATTTAATTTATTTATTTACTTGAGAGAATGACAGAGAAAGAGGAAGAGAGAGAGGGAGAGAGGGGGAGAGAATGGGTACGCCAGGGACTCCAGCCACTGCAAATGAACTCCAGATGCATGCACCACTTTGTGCATCGGGCTTACATGGGTCCTGGGGAATCAAGTCTCGAACCAGGGTCCTTAGGCGTCACAGGCAAACACTCAACCACTAAACCATCTCTCCAGCCCCCTTCAGTGTAGATTTTAAAGATAGAAATAACCCAAGTCAGAGAGAATTTCAGTCCCAGGATTTTGTGGGCCAGGGCTGTAAACATAGGTCAGCATTAAAGCACCTGCCTGGCATACATCATAAGGTTCAGGGGTGTGACCAACAGTGCCATGCAAAGAGTGAACTTTGTGGACAGAGAAAAAGTGAGACATAAGTCATTAAGTATAAGTGTGTGTGTGAAGAAAATACAGATCAGAGGGTTGGGAAGATGGCTCAGTGGTCAAAGCTACTTGTTTGCAAAGTGTGATGATGGCCTGGGTCGGATGCCCCAAAATGCATGCAAAGCAAGCGCATGAAGTATTGCATATGTTTGGAGTTCATTACAGTAGCAGGAGGCCCTGGCATGCCCAAACTCACACACACACTCTCAGTGGGTCTGTGTCTTTGTCTCTCTCAAATAGATAAATAAAAATATTATTTTAAAAATACAGATCAGAGCCTATCAGAGCAAATGTTATTGTACCACCTGCTGCCCAGAGGAAAAAGATTCTGAGCTGAGATTGGATTCTATCTTTAACCATGGTTACAAAGCCACAACCAGCCAATTTTTGATAACCCCATAGAATTGCTGTCATAGTCATTCTAATAAAATAAAAACATGGATTTCTAATAGGTATAACTATTTTATGGCTTAAGCATAGTTGATGTTAGTCCCAGGATGGATAAAAAGCATGAAGATCAGAAATCCCATTTCATGTCAATCCTACTTGACCTCAGTGTCATAGAAAAAGGACAATATTGGGGCTGGAGAGATGCTTAGCAGATGGGGCTCTTGCCTGCCAAGCCAAAGGACTTTGGATTGATTCCCCAGGACCCACGTAAGCAAGATGCACAAGGTGGTGCATGCATCTGGAGTCCGTTTGCAGTGGCTGGAAGCCCTGGTGAGCGCTCTCTCTCTCTATCTCTCACTCTGCCTCTTTCCCTCTCTCCGATAAATAAATAAAAGAAAAAGGACAATATTGGTGCTGACATTAAGAAAGTATCAATTAAATTAAAACAACACTGAGGTTCTGTCTCTCCCCAGAACAACAGGGCTGGAGAGCTGGCTTAGCAGTTAAGGTACTTCCCTGCAAAGCCAAAGGACCCAGGTTTGATTCCCCAGGACCAACGTGAGCCAGATGCACAAGGCGGTGCATGCATCTGGAGTTTGTTTGCAGTGGCTGGAGGCCCTGGTGCACCCTTTATCTCTTTCTCTTTTCTCAAATAAATAAATAAAAATATTAAAAAAAGAAAACATTACAACAAATGCTTGTGAGGGTGGGAGGTGAAGGAAACCCTTAGATTATTGTAGCTACTATGGAAGCCCGTCTGGAGGGTTCTCAAGGGACTGAGAAATAGAAGTGCTCTAAGCTCTGGCTTTACCACTCCTGCGTATATCCCCGAAGGACTCTACTTCAGTGTATCAGAGAGAACCTTGCACATCCACTTTTTTATTGCTGCATCATTCACAATTGCCAAGTTATGGAATCAGCCTTGATGTTGGCCAATAGATAAATGAAGAGAATAGAGTCTACAGAGTTTTTACTCCGCCACAGACAGCAATGAAACAGCATTTTCAGGAAAATGGATGTACCTGGAGTGTTAAGCAAAATGAGCCAGACTAAGAAAAACAAACGCTGCATGTTTTCTGTCATTTTATATAGATGCGTAAAGTCCTCTATGGATACAGGACATGAAAATCAACAAAAGAAGGAATAAATGGGTGCTAGTGGGAGGTAGAAGGGTGTGAGAGAGAATGCGGTCAGAGTGTGTGGTAGTCTTCTATAACAGTGTCTTTATGAAGTCATCATCCTGTCTGTACAACTAAACATCCCTATTAAAAATGTGTAAACATGGGCTGGAGAGATGGCTTAGGGGTTAAAGACGCCTGCCTCCTAACCCTAGGAACACTGGTTCCAATCTCCAGCGGTTCCAATCTCCAGGTCCCACATTTAGCCAGATGCAAAGTGACGCAAGGGCGCCATGCTGCACTTGACCACAAGGGGGCACACACATCTGGATTTAGTTCGCAGCAGCTGAGACACTGCTCGCGTGCCCATCTCTATCTTCCTCTCTCTCTCTCTCTTTCTCTCTCTGTCTCTCTCTGTGTCTCTCTCCAAAAAATAATATAAAATAAAAAGTTCAAAAAAAATGTGTAAACATGTGATGTGATAGAATACAAGAATTTTCTTCTGTGGAGTAGACACGGAACACATTTCTTTTAAGAATATAGCAGATAGCCGGGTGTGGTGGCACACGCCTTTAATCCCAGCACTTGGGAGGCAGAGGTAGGAGGATCGCCATGAGTTCGAGACCACCCTGAGAATACATAGTGAATTCCAGGTCAGCCTGGGCTAGAGTGAGACCCTACCTTGAAAAACAAACAAAACAAAACAAAAAACAAACAAACAAACAAAAAAAGAATATAGCAGAAAGTAAAATAGATTATTATTATTATTTAAAACGAACCAGATGTGAGACCTTTCTTAAAATGCTGCTGCACTAGTTCAAAACTATTACGTCACTTTCTGGTGCTAAGAAAAAAAAAAAAAAAAAAAAAAAAACAACTCCCAGTCCTTCTGGGAATGCTTGGAAATTCAGTAAGTGGATATATTTTTAGGGAGACAATTTACTATCACAATTTATTACAGTAAATATTTTGATAAAAGGAGTGGCTTTTGGAAAATACCAACAAACATGAGCATGTCTTTAGGCGTATGCAACTTTTCACATTCAGGTGGGTTCACTGAGATTTCTTTAATAAGGAATACACATAAAATTCTTTTTTTTTTTTTTTGGAGAGAGACACAGAGAAAGGGAGAGGAAGACAGATAGAGATGGGCACGCCAGCAGCCTCTCAGCTGCTGCGAACGAAATCCAGATGCATGCGCCCTCTTGTGGTCAAGTGTGGCATTGCACCCTTGCGTCACTTTGCATCTGGCTAAACAAGGGACCTGGAGATTGAAACCGCTGGAGATTGGAACCAGCATTCTTAGGCTTAGGAGGCAGGCGCCTTAACCGCTAAGCCATCTCTCCAGCCCAGGAATACACATAAAATTCTTAATCATGAAAGGGTTACAAGTACTGATTGTTGGAGTTGAAGCTCATTCTGTTTTCTAGAAGCCACGTGAGCAGTTTATAAATGCTATCACAGCACATTAAATGTTATTATACTGATTATTATCCTATGGTTAATTATGCCTAATGCAGAGTGAGGTTTACTGCAACTGATTATAATTGGATGATTTTTGGCTGCAGTTAGAATTTGTAATGGTGCAAGGTTTATATTTTCACTTGGTATGGGAGAGACTTCAGTAATGACTTTATAGCAGTAATTGGGTCATGCATTTATGGCTAAATGCATTACTACACTTAAGCAATTCTATAACTATACCTACATCCCCTCTTTCTATATATGCCTGCCCATCTCAAGACTAAACGCACACACGTATTTCATCTATAAAATGTGTAACCAAAGACACATCATATCGATGAAATAAATTGGTTTTCCACACTGCTCCCGATTTTTTGTGTCAGTGTCTTGAGGGCTGGGCCAATAGAATTAGAATTCGTGTGTGAATTCAAACTTTGGGACCTATTGAAATTGTTAACAAATAAATATGCAGCTTGGATTTTTTTTTTTTCATTGGCTTAGGTGGCTGTGCGAGCAAAGGCCAGGCCTGTCGGCTGGAAAAGGTTAAAGCACAGAGCCATTCTTGACACCGTACAATGAACAGTCTATAGAAGAAGTCTTTGTCTTTCAGCCTTTAGTTGATTGCAGTTATTTTATTTTTTGCCTGAGGTAGGTTCTCACTCTAGCCCAGGCTGACCTGGACTATGTAGTCCCAGGCTGGCTTTGAACTCATGGCGATCTTCCTCCCTCTGCCTCCAGAGTGCCAGGATGAAAGGCATGTACCACCACACCCAGCTTTCCTTCAGCCTTCCTGAAATCAGTCATAAATCCTGTTGACATTTATTCAGCTTGGCAAGTGTACCTAGTCCTAGTCTTATATTTTCCTTTTTTTTTTTTTAATTTGAGAGAGACAGAGTGAGAGATAGAGAGACAGAATGGGCATGCCAGTGGCCTCTCAGCTGCTGTGAATGAACTCCAGATGCGTGCACCCCCTTGTGGGCAAGTGCAGCATTGCGCCCTTGTGTCACTTTGTGTCTGGCTAAATGTGGGACCTGGAGATTGGCACCGGCATTATTAGGCATGGAAGGCAGGTGTCTTAACCACCAAGTCATCTCTCCAGCCCTTATATTTTCCTTTTTTATTTTAGAGAGAGAGTGAGACAGAGAGAAAGAGATGGGGGAGAGAGAATTGGCGTGCCAGGGCCTCAGCTACTTGAATCAAACTCTAGATGCTTACACCACCTAGTGAGCATGTGCGACCTTGCACTTGCCTCACCTTTGTGCATCTGGCTTACTTGGGATCTGGAGAGAGATTGAACCTTGGTCCTTAGGCTTCACAGGCAAGCGCTTAACCGCTAAGCCATCTCTCCAGCCCCAGTCTTATATTTTCATCCTTTGATATTCTAGAAGCAAATTCACCTCATGTCAGGAAGAACATTTGGAATTTTTTTTTAAAGTTTTTTGAGGTAGGGTCTCACTGTAGCTCAGGATGACCTGGAATTCACTAAGTAGTCTCAGGGTGGCCTTGAACTCATAGTGATCCTCCTACCTCTACCTCCCAAGTGCTGGGATTAAAGGCATGCACCACCACAGCCGGCTTGGAATTTTTATTTTTGAACTAATTTAAATTAAAAATCTTATTTCATCTATTTGAATAACGAAATACGCATCATGTATCGAACTTTTTCTCAAGGATTTGAGTCTCTATTTTTTTAAGATTTATTTTTATTTATTAGAGACAGAGAGAGAATGGGCACACCAGGGCCTCCAGCCACTGCAAACGAACTCCAGACGCATGCACCAACATGTGCATCTGGCTTTACATGGGACCGGGAAAATCAAACCTGGGTCCTTAGGCTTTGCAGGCATGCCCCTCAACCGCTAAGCCATCTCTCCAGCCCTTGGGTCTCCATTTTGATAATCAACTTGGATGAAAAAAGAGATGGTAAAGCCTGAGAACAACAGATAATATTTGAAATGGTAAAGAAAAAAAGAACTTTCTGAATAGGAATCCATTCTTTGTTGTGTGACAAAAATAACTGTAAGATTGATCAGTCTGTCTAAAATGAATAGGCATGTGATTGAGAAGTCTTTGTAGCAAAATATCCAAAAACAACTTTGGGTTTTAGTGAACCACAATTTTAAAACCATTGAAATGTTTATTTTATTTATTTTATTTTAAGTCACACCAAAGAGACTGCTGTCAGGTGAAAGATGGTTACAGAAGACCTTGGCCTTGTGGCATTTGAATTCAGTCTTCTGGTCTGGCTACTGCAACAGTGTGTGATTGGTGGTTCGTGTGGGGCAAGAATCAGGGAGGAGAAACGAACAACTCCTGAGATGGCAGATGGGCCTCGGTGCGAGCGGGAGGGATAAGTGAAGGAGGGATGTGGGGGGAGGGATGCGTGAGGCCAGACCTGTGAGATGGGTTCATTGCACATACTCCAGCTTTAAAATGGATGCAAGTGTGGGCCAAGAATGGAGGATTATTATTCAAGAATGGAAATGAAGCTGTTTTTTTTTTTTTCCTTCCAGAATATAGAGGTGGAATCTGGTGGTGAACATTCATATGATTTCAGTAACATGAGCAACAAAAACAAAGAGTTAAAAAAAAAAAAAGGTCAGGCTGGAGAGATGGCTTAGGGGTTAAGGCGCCTGCCTCCTAAGCCTAAGAACACTGGTTCCAATCTCCAGCGGTTCCAATCTCCAGCGGTTCCAATCTCCAGGTCCCACATTTAGCCAGATGCAAAGTGACGCAAGGGCGCAATGCCGCACTTGACCACAAGGGGGCGCACACATCTGGATTTTGTTCTCAGCAGCTGAGACACTGCTGGCGTGCCCATCTCTATCTTCTTCTCTCTCTCTCTCTCTCTCTCTGTGTCTCTCTCCAAAAAAAAAAAAAAAAAAAAAAAAAAAAAAGGTCAACTTTTGTGAAGTAAAAATGAACCAACATCTGGACTAGACACTTCATAGGTGGTGAGCTCCTGAATGGATGAGATATGACAGTGGAATCTAAAATCCCAGATCTTCCAGGGACACTATGTAAAGGGAAGTCCTGAATCTGGTGACAGCTGGGCTCTGACTCTGCACTTTTGTGCGATTCTTTAGATTCTCCAGGCATTTCGTTACTGTGTTCAGCGGCACGTAAAGCATTCTGAGGTTCATCAGAATTCCATTTAAAAAAAGAGAAACTGAGTTGTGAACCATGCATGGCCAAGAAGCATATAAGTGGTGGGATATTAAACTTGAGAGTCCATTTTTTAAGATGTGCGTACAATGCAGATTTTTGCCGGTGAACATTCTCACTTTATTATAATTTATACAATTTAGCGGAGATTACAGCACAGAGAAAAGGAAATGCAACCCAAAGATGTTAAGATCCACATGAATTTTAATGATGTATTAACATGTGTACAAACGTTGAATGTTAAATATGGCAAATTGACTGATCTGAGGCAATGTTCCAGGAGGTGAAAATGCTCGACGCTCTTTCTCTCTTTTTCGGTTAACATCTGTCATATGGTGGAAATTCCAGAGAAAAAGCAACAGAGGCTGCTGTACCCTTGGCACAGAGAGAATAAGCTATGTTGTGTCCAAGAACCTGGTGGGGCAGGCATGGGTTTGGATCCTTTTGAGGAACAGCCAGGACAAGAGATTGCTGTGATGGGCTGTTTTAGTGAGGGTCTTAGAGTGAGGAAGGATCGCTTGCACAAGCCTAAAGATGGCAGGAAAGAGAAGAGATGAAAATTCTACAGTCAAGGGTAGGGCATCTGTCTGAGTGGTGGAACACTTGCCTCATGTGTGATGCTTTTCTCGTGCTGTGACAAAATACTTGACCAAGGGCTGGAGAGATGGCTCAGTGGTTAAGGCATTTGCCTGTGAAGCCAAAGGACCCAGGTTCAATTTCCCAGGACCCACATAAGCCAGATGCATGGGGGGTGCGCATGTATCTGAAGTTCATTTGCAGTAGCTGGAGGCCCTGGCTTACCCATTCTCTCTCTGACTGTCTCTCTTCTCTCTATCTCTCCCTGCTTGCAAATAAATAAATAAAAATTTTTAAAAAGGATCAAAGCAGAAAAGAAATTGAGGGTCTCTAAGGGGGAAAAAATACTTGACCAAGACCATTTAAAGGAGAAAGGATTTATTTTGGCTGCTGGTTTGCTGAGATGCCACCTATCATGCATGGCGTGTAAGGTATGGGATGGGCTTGTTTCACTGCCAGTGATTCACGATGGAGCACAACATTCTGGCTCGCATCTCGGCGGACCAGGAAGCAGATAGAGGAGAATGCCTTAGCTCAGCTGGACCACCGCAGCCCTCTGCGATACGGGAAGGTGTGTTTCTGGCTGAGAACATCAGAATCAAAGAAAGCTTGTGAGTCTTCACCTTCTTCACTCTCTGTTTGGGGAGCAGAGAGCTGTAAGGGAAAAGACGAAGTACACGCATGTACTGGAAGCTTCTGTGTGGCTGCTGTGTGTGCGTGTCTGTGGGTGCGTGTGTATTCTTGGACAGGCTCTTTTCACCCTTTAGGAAATTGATTTAAGTGTAGTTATTAATAAAGACAAAGAAACAAGCCAGGCGTGGTGGCTCATGCCTTTAATCCCAGCACTCGGGAGGCAGAGGTAGGAGCATTGCCCTGAGTTCAAGGACAGGCTGAGACTACAGAGTGAATTCCAGGTCAGCCTGGGCTAGAGGGAGACCCTACCTAGAAAAACCAAAAGCAAGCAAGCAAGCAAGCAAGCAAACAAACAAACAAACAAACAAAAACAAAGAAACAAAACAAAAGAAACAAAAAGAACACTTGGTGAACCCTAGAGCCCATGAGCTCCCTCTCAATCTGCTCTTCAGCAAGTGCCCCTGATTTTCTTAGATCTGGGCATCTCTTCTCATTCCCCACTTCCCAGTTCTAACCAAAGACTTGTTATGGTGATGCAGGCTGCATTATTTCTCCACCGGATCACTGCCTGACATTCCCATTGACCCCTCTTTGCCTTGCTCGGAACCTGCAGGCCATGCCAAGTGTTCTCCCTGTGGGATCTGTTCTTTTTTTTTTTTAATATTTTATTATTTATTTATTTATTTGAGAGAGAGAGAGAAATACAGAAATAGGCAGGAGAGAGAGAGAGAGAGAGAGAGAGAGAGAGAGAGAGAGAGAGAGAGAGGGTGCGCCAGGGCCTCCAGCCACTGCAAACGAACTCCAGATGCATGCACCCCCTTGTGCATCTGGCTTACATGGGTCCTGGAGAATCGAGCCTCGAACTGGGGTAGTTGGGCTCCATAGGCAAGCGTTTAACCACTAAACCATCTCTCCAGCCCCTTTTTTTTTTTTGAGAGAGAGAGAGAGAGAGAGCGAGCATGCCAGGGCCTCTCAGCCCCTGTGAACAAATTCCAGACGTGTGCACCCCCTTGTGGCCATGCGTGGCATTGTGCCCTTGTGCCACTTTTGTGTCTGGCTAAACGTGGGAACTGGAGATTCAAATGGGCATTCTTAGGCTTGGCAGGCAGGCGCCTTAACGGCTAAGCCATCTCTCCAGCCCTCTGTTGGGTCTTATTCGGGGGAAAGAACTAACTTTCAGGCACATCAGCCCGAGAACAATTTCTAGGAATGCAGCCACCAAACTTACTGTAGCTCTACTGGGCTCTCTAGCAGTAAAGGTGATGAGTGTAGTCTTGCAGTGGGAAATGACCATACCATTCATGATCCCATTCTGTGCAACATTTAATTCAGTCCCATTTCCAAAGCAGTGTGCAGGAAAGTTTTCATGTGCTACACACTTAAAGTTATTTGTGAGACACTCATCTCTGCCCACTTCACTTGTGGAAATTGTATAGAGAAAAACTGGTGTGATTTTTTTTTTTCCAGAGGAGACATTAAGCAGAGAGCTGGACCATTTGTGGATGCTGGAGCATCTTTGTGTTCTCATACTAGAGATTTAAAAAAATTATTTATTTGAGAGGGAGATAGAGAGAGAAAGAGAATGGGCATGCCAGGGCCTCTAGCCACTGCAAACAAACTCCAGATGCATGCGTCCCCTTGTGCATCTAGCTTACATGGGTCCTGGAGAATCGAACCAGGATTCTTTGGCTTTGCAGGCAAACCCCTTAACCGCTAAGCCATCTCTCCAGCCCCTAGAGATTTTTTTTGGCGATTTGTCCTAGCAAATCTTATGTTGCCTGTGGTTGTCTTTAAGTCCACAGAGTTGAGTAGGGAAGAAGATCTTAAACATAATAGTGGCCATTCAGATGTGTGAAACAACCTTTGTGGAAGTTTGAATGGATGTCCCTCAATAGATCCAGGAGTTTATTAAAGTTTGTAACTTTATTATTAAAGTTTGACCCTGGCCTGGAGAGTTGGCTTAGCAGTTAAGGCACCTGCCTCCTAAGCCTAAGAACACTGGTTCCAATCTCCAGCAGTTCCAATCTCCAGGTCCCACGTTTAGCCAGATGCAAAGTGACACAAGGGTGCAATGCCGCACTTGACCACAAGGGGGTGCATGTATCTGGATTTCGTTCGCAGCAGCTGAGACACTGCTGGTGCGCCCATCTCTATCTGTCTCCTTCTCCCTCTGTCTCTGTCTCTCTCTGTGTCTCTCTCCAAAAATAAATAAAATAATAAAAAAAAATTAAAGTTTGTCCCTGTGGCTGGATCGATCCTAGGGTCCAGCCCTAAGGTGTGTTTTGAGGCAGATTTGAGTTCCAGTCTAAAGCAGAATGTGTGAGCTCTGCTGGGACTCCTGGAATGTGCTTGCTTATGGTTCTGGTGGTATTTCTCTCTGCGTGGATGCGTGAAAGAGGGCCAGCTTCTCCCGTCAGTATGGAACTTCCCCTGGATCTGTAAGCTTTAATAAATCCCTTCTTCCCATAAACTGCGTCTGCTTTGGAGGTTTATCCCAGCAATGTGAAGCTGACTCATATGACACCCTTACTGACTTATTGATCCACAGATTTGAAAAGAATACTTTTCCACTTCCAGAAAGAAAAAAAAAAGCATGTGCTCTTTTGTACTACTCCAGCTTAATTTTGTAAACGTGGCATTATCAGTACCCTTCAATCGATGAAAACAGTGTAGGTCCAGAGACGTGAACTAATGGCCCATTGCAAGTTAGTTGTGTTTCTAAGCAGGCATTAGACATTAAAGGTAGCATCTCTCTCCTGTGCCATGCCTCCACTCAAGAGGATTTTCTAGATAGATCTTGACTCATATCAAGCCTGACATTTATTTTCTTAGTGAGTGAGAGAAAACATGTTTTTTTTTTCTTTTGTATGTGTATGTGTGTGTGGGGGGTACATGGATATGTGTATGTATGTTTGCATGTATGTGAGTGGAGGTCAATGTCTGACCTCAGGTCTTCCTCAGTCACTCTCCACCTCATTTATTGAATGGAGACAGGGTTTCTCAGAACCCACAGCTAAGTGATTAGCTAGTCTAGCCGGCCAACTTGCTTGGGGGGAGGGGTGGTGCCCTGTCTCCATATCCCTGAGTGGTGGAATTCCAGGCAGGCCGCTGCGTCCACCTGGCATTTATGTGGATGGCATCCTGGGGATCTAAACTCCTCAGCACAGCACAGCACAGCAAGCACTTTGCCCACTGAGCATTTCCATTTACAGAATGTGTGTATTTTGAAAATGGAATGTAATGGCTAAGATGTGCTCTTGAAAAAATTTAGTACCGGTATCAACGTAGGATATAATTTAAACATTTTTTTTTTTGTCAGAACATACACACAGACACGTACACCCTTTTTGGGGGAAATGATTGGCTCTTACATGAAGAAATTGTTACTTGGTTTCTCCCAAAAGGAAGTGTTTATTATACATGCTAAGATCAATTACCCTGGAGTAGACTACAAACCACACCAGGTTTCCTTAGAAGGTGTGTGAAAGTTACAAAGTCATCCATCAGATGGCCAGTGGCCAGTGGCCTTTGACCTTCAGAATCTTCTTAGCTCCTCTCTTACTGAACCTTTTCTGGCGACTGGAACTTCTGTCCCCGCTTGCTGATAATCCTGTGTCTTTAGCTTATTGGATCTTTGCTCTCATGGAGAAGTTTCTGACCACTCAGGCATCATGAATTGTGTGTATACTTAGTGTTTACTGTCAAAACAACTTCGGAGCTGACGAATCTAGTTTAATAACTCAGTATTTTATATTTGCAAACAGCTAAGCTTTGATACTAAGCTTTGAGACTTTGGGAAGTGGTTCATATCTATTAGAAATATAAATGTATGTCTTTACCATTTATACACACATATATTACATATATATTTGAGAACGGTATAGAACAGTACATGTATCACGTATATCCTGCATATATATTTTATATACATCATACACACACACACACACACACACACACACACACATATATATATATTATTGTCGGGAATCCACTCTGGTGATGGAGACTGGCCCTCCCAAGGTTGTAATGTGCCTCATCTTTGCCCAGAGGAAACAGGACCAACGGGTCCTCCCCCTCTCCCAGAGCACCTGAGCATTCCATAGCCCAAGGTTCTGCTCCCCGCCCCCACCCCCCCCAGTTCTTGACCTTGTGGCCAGCTGCCCAAGAGACCCTTATATGGTAGTAAACAGACACCCTGAAGCTGCAGCCATCCGATATGTGGCTGAAGTCAAGTAGTTTTTCCTGCCACTTCTGTTATCTCCCTTGCAGCTTCTCCCTGGCAACTTCTGCCTTCCAACACCAGCCAATTAGATAGCAACCCATAAACCTATGTATCCAATCACCTTATGATCTGTGCGTGCCTTCTCAACCTTTCTCAAGTGTTTATAAACCTACCCCCTTTTGATACTAAGTCCATCAGATGGCCACCTAGAAGGTTCATTGCCCATTGCACTCACCTGCTCCAAGACCCTGCTCCCCCCAACTCCTCCTGTGCCCAGGACATCGGTGGCGAACGACCCCTGGGAGTAGCGAGGACCCACATTCACATGTTGTAGAGCATTTAGAACAAGAACTAGAATCAGATTAGGCATTCTGTCCAGAATCCCAAGACAACTGCTAGGAAGAAATCAGTTCATTTTGAGTTGTTTCAGTCAGAGAAATTCTTAGCCATGTCTTTTGAGAGGAAGTTCAAAGAGAAATATTTATAGGGGTTTATGCCTGGGCTCAAGTTCTTAAGGGAGAGAGAGTCTTTCAAAGCAGGGAGCCGACTGTGATTGGGCAAAGTTAGTGATATACCAGATTGTATATAAAATAGAAGGGATAAAAGGGAAGGTCCAAATTCCACCAAAAACAAAATCCATCTTACCTAGCCACATCCATGAGCTTGTTTATGGAGCTTAGGTCCAGAGAGCTTGTAATAGATATTTCTCATCATTAGGTGCTAGAAAGATCTTTGGCATCTGGGCACAAGGGATTATCAGTGTTTAAGTGAGTTC
This sequence comes from Orientallactaga sibirica, assembly GCA_036365145.1. Taxonomy (NCBI): domain Eukaryota; kingdom Metazoa; phylum Chordata; class Mammalia; order Rodentia; family Dipodidae; genus Orientallactaga; species Orientallactaga sibirica. The sequence continues at coordinate 5,433,787 of JAEOAD010001989.1, forward strand.
CAGGTTTTCATCTCTCTCCCGTTTTTTTTTGTTCTCTTTTGTTCGTTCCTCGTGGCTTTGGCATCCACATAGGCTGGCTAAGAACAGCACTTTCCTTGATTCTGGGCTCACTTCATTATTCATGGACAGCTCTCAGTCTGGGGCTCCCCACTATCCTATTCTCAACTCAGTGTCTTTATCATTTCTACTTAAATGCAAGCATTACTCAGACATGGCCAAATCCCCTTCCCAAAGTTCATTACAGCCCTTGTTATGGGTGTTGATTTTTTCTTGTTGTACTTTCTCTATGTTGTTGAGTAGATGGGGTGAGTTTTGTACTGTTGCATTGTTATGATTTATTTAAAAATATTTCAACATTCACAGAGTTCTATAAAGGCAGTTAAATAACATTCAAATCACCGCTTATGTACAGGACAGGAAAGCTTAGGTCAAAGGGCGGTTAACCAGGATTTCTTAACTTCACCTAGAAATCAGAACCACCTGGGAAGGTTGGAAGATCCCACCCTGAGAGATGCTGATCTTACTGGTCGGGGTGACAGCATTTCAAAACACTCTTCAGGCAAGTCTAACATACCTGCAAGATTGAAGATGACTCCAATATCCACCAAGTTGTTAAGTTACCGCTACCTACCAAGGCCAGTCCTAAAGAATCGATGATCAGTAATGGACTCACACATTATTGTTCATCGATAAAAGGAGAAACATTCAAGAAGGTAGATTAACTAGACATACGATAGAGCCACCTTAGCACCCCTCCAACAGGAGCCAAGAATCCAGTTGGCCTAAGCCACATCTACCTCATGTAAGATTGCCAGCTTGGGGCTGGAGAGATGGCTTAGCAGTTAAGGCGCCTGCCTCCTAAGCCTAAGAACCTGGTTCCAATCTCCAGGTCCCACGTTTAGCCAGGTGCAAAGTGACGCAAGGGCGCAATACCGCACTTGCCCACAAGGGGGCGCATGCATCTGGATTTCGTTCACAGCAGCTGAGAGACTGCTGGCGCACCCATCTCTATCTGTCTCCCTCTACCTCTCTCTCTGTCTGTCTGTCTCTGTGTCTCTCTTTAAAAATAAAAAATAAAATAAAATAAAAGAATGCCAGCCTGATGCTTACTTTGTATTTCTCAATTAGCACGTGTAAAGTGTATATTTATGAAGTACAGCATGATATTTCAATATATGTACATAACACGTACTGATCAAACCAGGGCAATTAACATTTTCCTCATCATTTAGAAGGTTTGAAGCCTTCTATACCTCCTCTTTTAGTTCTTAAAATATACACTTGTGTATGGCACAATGCAGGTCAGGCCCTAGCCAGGCCGCCTGCAGATATGTATGGCACAGTGCAGGTCAGGCTGCCTGCTAGGAGGAACCAGGAAGTGCCTTCTGTGGAGGTGGCATTCTGCACAGGCCTGACGTGACAACAGCTACAGCCCCATGTCCCCGAGCAGCCTGATCCGCCCAGAGACAGGCTGTCATTGGTCACAAGAAGGAAACCACTCCATACAATGATTGGCCAGCCAAACCCTTAAAAACCTACGGCACTTCCCTGAAAAAATGAGTTTGCAGCAGCTCGCCCTCTGCCTGCTTCCACCCTACTTCCAGTGTCTGTGTCCTGACTCTGTGCCTCTCACACCCTACCCAGCGGAGACCCTGCATCCACTCCTGGGCTGGCCCTAGGAGGGACCCCAACACACTAGGTTATTGTGAGTTATTGTCCATCTGTTGTACTGAAGAAGACTGGGGCTTATTCTGCCTGTCTGTGTTTTGGAATTCACTATCTAATCGATTGTTATTTCCCTTGCACAGCCCTTCCTAACCTCAAGCCATCACCATTCTACTTTCAGATATCATGTAGTTCCCACACATGAGAGAGAACATGTGGTATATACCTCTGTGTCTGCTGTGTCTGGCATAAACCACCTAACATGGACTAATACCTGTTTTTTAACTTTTTAAATTATTTTTAGAAAGATTGAGAGAGAGAGAGAGAGAGAGAGAGAGAGAGAGGGAGAGAGAGAGAGAAAGAGAATTGGCGCACCAGGGCCTCAGCCACTGTAATCAAACTCCAGTCGCTTGTGCCACCTAGTGGGCATGTGCAACCTTGCGCTTGCTTCACCTTTGTGCATCTGGCTCACGTGCGATCTGGAGAGTTGAACATGGGTCCTTAGGCTTCACAGGCAAGTGCCTTAACCGCTAAGCTGTCTCTCCAGCCCAATACATGTTTTTATTATAGCATATCCCCCAGAGGAAAAGTTACAGAGAAACATGGCATAGTCCTCACATACCTCTAACATTGGGAGCTACTTACGTGTCCCAGATAAACATGTTAACTGAGGGCATTTTGCAATATGTAAGGTATTTTGGGTGGGAGTTATTTCCAAGTAAAATAGAATTCCCCATAAAAATCAGTGGGGACATCATAAAATGAACTCATGTTAAAATCTACACTGACTACATTTTCACGATTTGCCACTAGAGCTATACAATTTTGTTGCCCAGTTCTCTCTTAATAATTGTAAACATGTGCAATGCCTTAGTAATATCTTACATAAAACCCTAGCTCCTCTATTTTATCCAAATGAATTTACTGATATATCATCTATGTAGAGTAAAATGCACAGATCTTAAATTCGGGCTTCAACCAGCTCTGGAAAAATTAATACATTTGTGTTACCCACACTTTCACCAAGGAGCAGAATTTTTCCATCGGTCCCTACTCATTTAAGAACAAATACCCTCATACCAGGCATGTCAAATTCACTAGCTTTTTCTCTTCTAGTATTTCATTTAAATGGGTCCATACAGCACGGACTCGCTGTGTTTCCTCTGCATAATGTTTTTGCAATCTTTCTGTTGTACATCTCAGTTGTGTGTGTCTTTTTATACCGCAGCATAAATATCACACTTTGGTTTATCTACTCCATGCAGGGATGCTGAGCCGGTTCTAGTTTCTGTCTCTCATGACCAAAACTGCTATAAACATTCTTCCACAAAGCCTTGAGAGGCCATATGTTTTCATTTCCTTAGAAAAATGTCTGGAAGTGTGTACCTGAAGCATTCTACAATTCTGCCAGCATTGGTGAAGGCTACTGTTTGCTCAGCACGCTCATCAATATTTTTATCACATCCTTTGCCTTTTAGTTCTTCTAGAGGTGTGCAGTGGTTTTTTCAGTATGATATTTTTATTGTGCATGTGTGTGTGTGTGTCTTTATGATAGTGTGTGCAGGTGCCTGTATGTGTGTGTACATGGGTGCACATGTGTGGAGGCCAGAGGACAACCTCAAGTGTTCTCAGAACTGTCATCCATGTCTTTTTATTTGTTTATTTATTCTAAATTTATTTATTTGAGAGAGAGAGGCAGAGATAGATAGATAGATAGATAGATAGATAGATAGATAGATAGATAGATAATGGGCGTACCACGGTCTCCAGGTACTGCAAATGAACTTCAGACACATGTGCCACCTTGTGCGTCTGGCTTATGTGGGTCCTGGGGAATTGAACCTGGGTCATTAGGCTTCACAGGCAAGTGCCTTAGCTGCTAAGCCATCTCTCCAGCCCAAATAAATAAATAAATAAATAAATAAATAAATAAATAATATATATTATAATAAATATATATAATAATAAATAATGTGCTCCCCATTGGGTTTCTCAGCACGGTTTTCCACAAGGAAGAACGTGGACACTGACCTTGTATTTCACTCGGTGAAAAGCGGGTTAGGTAACAGGCGTTATGAATGATGTCAGTCCTTTCCCGACCATCCCACTGCCCGTCAAGAGACTTTCAGGATTCCTTGGGAATCAAACAAGAGCCATGACTTCTGTCAGCAATGACCAAGCTGGTGGAGTGGGAGAGAGATCAGTTCATCACAGGAAACTTCCTGGAGGAATGATGCCCCAGAGATGTAGTAACCGACCTTTAACATTGCTGCAGGCTGTCACTATGCCAGCGGGCTCTGACAGTCACTGCTGACGAGTCGAGATGAGAAGATAAGGCCAGGAGAGTGGGCTTAAAAAAAAAAAAAAAAAAACCCTAGCAGGGCCAGCACTGGGCCCAGCACTAGAGAGTTTTTCTTTGTGCAAGCGTGTCTTCCAGAAAAATGTTTAGAGAGTAGAAGAAAGCAAATACTTTAAAGGTGACATTGAAACTATGGCTGTGACAATCCTATGTTCCAAGAAGGAATTAGATCCATCTATCTTTCTTTTTCATGTCTTTCCTTTCTTTTTCTTTTTTTCTTTTGTATGGTAGAGGTTTAGAAAAGGCTTCTGCCAAAGAAGGAATGGCGAACACATTAAATGTGTCCGGGAGCTGAAGAGATGGCTTAACAGTTAAGGCACTTGCCTGTAAAACCAAAGGACCCCAGGTTTGATTCCTCAGGATTCACATAAGCCAGATGCACAAGGTGGCACTTGTGTCTGGAGTTTGATTACAGTGGCTGGAGGCCCTGGAACACCCATTCTCTCTCTCTTTTCCTCTCTCCCCTCTTTCTCTCGAATAAATAAGAATAAAAATATTTTAAAAGTTGTCCTGTCTATGTGAATTGTCCTTTTGTGAATCCACAACAAAAATGTGGAAATAGAGACGCTGGACTGTTTAAGATGCAGAAAAGATATTGTCAGAACCAACTATGAATCACGTTAGCCAATTTTATAACAAATAATGCATTAGCTAGCTCTTTCTCTGCTATGATCAAATACCCCAGATAAACAACTTATATGGAGGAGACATTTATTTTGGTTCATTGTTCCAGAAGTTCAAGTTCATGGTCAGTTGGCTCCACTGCCTTTAAGTGGTGTCTAGGCAAAATATCAAAGGGTGAATGATGTAAGAGGCCTGTTTACCCCATAATTGCCTGAAAACACAGAGGGAAAGAAACAGAGATGAAGGTTCCAATACCTGCTTTAGGCCATGCACACAATGGCCCGACTTCTTCCAGCTACAATGGGCCTCTATAGGGTTCCCTGACTTCCTAGTAGCATGACAGGCTGATAACCAAGCCTTTAGCATATGAGCTTTGCAGAGACACTTAAGATCCAAACTAGAACAGTTCATAACTAGGGTTTATTTTGGAAGGAAAAAGACAAAGGAAATTTACAGAATGATCACGATGGTGTGTAGTGGTCTGAATGTAAAATGCCCCTCATAGACACGTGCGTTTGAACACTTGGTCTCCGGCTGCTGGTGCTTTTTGGAAAGGTTGTGGAAGCTTTATCCTTGTTAGAGGAAGTGTGTCATTGGGGATGGGCCTTGAGTGATATATATATATTTTTTTTTAGAGAGAGAGAATTGGCACACCAGGGCCTCAGCCACTGCAACTGAACTCCTGATGCTTGCGCCACCTAGTGGGCATGTGTGACCTTGCGCTTGCCTCACCTTTGTGTGTCTGGCTTATTGGGATTTGGAGAGTTGAACATGGGTCCTTAGGCTTTGCAGGCAAGTGCCTTAACTGCTAAGCCATCTCTCCAGCCCTTAAGTGTTTCTTTCTCCTCCTTCTCTTCTTCCTCCTCTTTCTTCTTTTTAGTCCAGCCTTACTTTCTTGTCTCTATCTGCATTCTGATTGTTGTGGCCATGTGGAGTTTCCCACTCTAGTCTGCCATGCCCTCTCTGCTGAAACTGTAAGCCAAATCAAACCCTTTTCTTTCCATAAGCCACTTCTGGTCAGGCATTTTGTCTCAGCAATGAGAAAGTAACGGACTAATGCATGAGAGTGCAGTTGTAAGGGCTTACTAAAAATATTTTAGTTTAAGTTGCTAGTATACACAGCAATTGTTCAGAAGATTGTGTAAGGTAATTTCTGAAGAACATTGTTGATTTTTTAAAAACATTTTTTTTCACAATGATAAGAGATAATCAATTAGCTTAACATTTTACAGCAAATTTTATGAGGGTTTTATGTTTTATTTTCGTATGTGAAAATACCTTAAAAGGACTGAATGGTGTGGGATCCCTCATCCCGTGAACTTTTTAGGATAATCAGGAATGTATACCAACCTGCGATCAAGTTGTGATTGTACAGAAAGTTCCTTGAACAGTTTTCCAATGAGATATATCAACCATCACTTGAACTTAGGATTATGAAAAGTAAATAGTAGCAAGAAATCAAAGTAGTTTAACGATTGTTAAGCATCATATTTTTCTCTCTGTGGACGATATTTTTAGAGTTGTTAACTGAATACATCCACCAGTATTGTCCATGGTAAATGAGCCACCTGCCCACACTATTGGCCTGCAAACCTTCAACTGAGGGCTTTATACACAATGGAATTTAGAGAGACCATGTGTGTGAGCCATGCTGCCTAACTTCCTTTCTCCAATACAGTCTTTATCCATTCAAAGAATAACAAAGGCCAGGCTCAATACTTTACTGGTAGCTATATCGTCCTTGTACATAGCACTGGCTTTGATAAGGACATTTTCCTGTGTGATTGTGAAGTGCTTGAACCAGGAGCCCCAGTCCCCATTCCTCTCTGCTTTCTCATCCTCTCCTCCACACCCTGTTTGTCCCTTGTGTTCCCGGGACAGTTTCACTTTGACTCCCATGTCATTTACACATACATGATTTCATGTGTCTCCCCACAAATGGGGGTAAACCTGCAATCTTTGTCTTTCTGATCTGACTTCATTTGTTTGAAGTGAAAATTTACTTGCATTCATTTCCCTACAAATGATGTGTGGCAGACTCAAATTCAATTATATATATAATATTTACATATATAATATATATTATATATATATACTATATATATATGTACATATACAATCACATTTTCCTTATGCGTGCCTCTGCTGTTGGGCACCTAAGTTGGTTCAATAATGATTGTGAAGAGTGTGAAGAGTGCTACTATACACAAGGATGTGTAAGTATCTCTGCCTCGTGTCTCATCCTCAAACCTCATTCTTACCTTCCCATGACCACAGTTCTGAGAATGGCTTTAACCTTTCAAAATCTGGCTCCTAGCTTTTAAAAAAAAATTATTTTCAAGTTTCAAGATATAAGATAATATACAAAAATAAATTGTATATATTTTTTCCGAGGTAGGGTTTCACTCTTGCTCAGGCTGACCTGGAATTCACTATGTAGTCTCGGGGTGGCCTTGAACTCACGGCGATCCTCCTACCTCTGCCTCCCAAGTGCTGTTAATCCGGATTAAAGGCATGATAAATCGTATTTTTAAACTTTTTATTGACAGTTTTCAAACATGTGCATAATGTGTTTTGATCATAAGTCTCTCCGATTACTTTGCAGTGAGTTCGAGGACACTCTGAGACTACATGGTAAATTCCATTGCAGTCTGGGCTCGAGAGAGACCCTACCTCAAAAAAACACAAACAAACAGACAGACAAAAAACCACCAAAAAGTCCCCCACACAATTGATTTCTTTTTATTTCCTAGAAAGGATAAAATAACAAAAACACTTTCTACCGTTCGTTCAAGTCATTCATTATCTATTGCGTGCTGTTTGTTTGCTAGACTTGTATATGTTGGCACTTAGTAGGCATGCGAAAATAATTGTTGAAAAGATGTTAAGTAAATAAATATCTTTACTTGTGAACAGATTAATAGACCATGGTGCCTTCAGCCATATATTTAAACAATAATAGTAAAATATCATTTATGAATAGAATTTCAACAACATGGAAGTTCTAAGGATTTAGTAGTCTAGTTTGGTGGAGCCAGGGAAGAATGAAGAGGTGAGAAGGGCTGAGTAGAGTCTAAGAAAAATGGGCGAGTTGACCAAGTAAAGAGTAAGTCATTCATTTAGGAGCAAAGAGTCATGGAGCCCTTATTATATCTGGGGAAAAGTCACTGATGTTCATGGTGGAATATGGGGCTGGTGTCTAGAAAGTGATACTGAAAATGCTCTGAAACTCAGTAGACTCTTTTGAAAATGTATTCTTTTTTTGAATATGTATATTTATTTATTTGAGAGAGAGAAAGAGACAGAAAGAGGGAGAGAGGCAGATAGAGACAGAGAGAGAATGGGCACGCCAGGGCCTCCAGCCACTGCATATGAACTCCAGTCACATGTGCCACCTTGGGCATCTGGCTTACATGGGTCCTGGGGAATTGAACCTGGGTCCTTTGGCTTTGCAGGCAAAGTGCCTTAACCACTAAGACATCTCTTCAGTCCTGAAAATACATTCTTGATTGATGTGGCTGGGGGTCCTTCAACCACAGACTCTGACTTCTGAGACATGGCCCCCTGTCCCTTGGCTTGCCTAGGGTCCTTAGATAACTGTGAAAGCATTTTTGAGGAAAAAAAAATCTAAAGTTCATACTTTGAAAAGAACGGGCTACATTCATTTCCACGGAACACCCAGGCAAACGAGTTAGGAGGGTAATTTATATTACTTATGTGAGAGATGTATACAGCCTCACCTAGGGTGAAGCCGGGTGTAGCTGCATGCAGAAAAAATAATCCCTCCATGGCTGGTGCTGGGCGGGCTGTGAGGGTTAAGAGTAAGAGGCATGACAAGGAAACCTCCTGGCTTTATGACTGTCACTATTTATTTATTTATTTTTTAAAGAAGGAATATTCTATTTTTAATTTTTTTTATTTTTGGAGAGAGACACAGAGAGAGAGGGAGAGGCAGAGAGAGAATGGGCATGCCTGCAGCCTCTCAGCCGCTGTGAACGAACTCCAGACACGTGCGCCCCCTTGTGGGCAAGTGTGGCATTGCGCCCTTGTGTCACTTTGCATCTGGCTAAACGTGGGACCTGGAGATTGGAACCGGCATTCTTAGGCTTAGCGGGCAGGCGCCTTAACCGCTAAGCCATCTCTCCAGCCCTTGTCACTGTTTTGTAAATTCGGATACTTTTAGTTTTTATCTATTTTATTTAAAGAGAGAGGCAGATAGAGAGAAGGAGAGAGAATGGGTGCACCAGGGCCTGTAGCCATAGCAAATGACCTCCAGAGGCACATGCCACCTTGTGCATCTGGCTTACGTGGGTCCTGGGGAATCAAGCCTGGATCTTTAGGCTTCACAGGCAAGTACCTTAACCGCTAAGCTATCTCTCCAGCACCAAATTGTCAGTTTTTAAAATTCTTGGGGACCAGTTTATGGTAGCTGCTCTGAATGTGAGTTTTTCTGTCTATGCTGTTTGGTTTTACAAAGCGAGAACAATTTTTAGTTCTAGGCCGAATTATGGTTATTCTAAATAAAGATTTAAATGATTCCTAAATTATTCAAAATATTTCCATTTCATTATAAAATATTGACACAGGGAAGGTGTTTTTTTTAATATTTAATGTAGCTCTTATTTTCCTGTTAGTGATTTTAAAAAAACTACAAATTTTCATGATTATGATTAACCCAAGAATATAATTTAATGAAGTTTAGCTGATGAGAAGATGGCTTAATATTGAAGTATACTAACTAAGTATTTAATGGAGAATGTGTGTCTCTTATTCATAGCATAAATTCAGAGAGAGAGGCATGTAAATTACAATGACTGGACAAGATAGGGTTCCTGTTAGGCAAGGCAGCAGGAGTGGGTCATTGGTACTGACTGGCTCAGAGTCAGGAATGCTAACCTTTTATGGATCTAGGGCCTACATAGAGCTGTACTATCCCCAGGAAACCCACCACCCAGAGGAATTGCCTGGTTAGAAAGCAGTCTAAGATTTGTTGCTGATAGCCAGAACCTGCTTTTGGGGGTGCCTACCTGATGGCTGGTGCGATGACAAATGCATCCTGTTTTTTTTTTTTTAACTTTTATTTACTTATTTATATGACAGAGAAAGAGGGGGAAGAAGAGAGAGAGAGAGAGAATGGGCATGCCAGGGACTCCAGCCATTGCAAACGAACTCCAGACGAGTGCACCCCCTTGTGCATCTGGCTAACATGGGTCTTGGGGAATCGAACCGAGATCCTTTGGCTTTGCAGGCAAATGCCTTAATCGCTAAGCCATCCCTCCAGCTCGCATCCTGTTTTTATTGTCTGTGTGTCAAGGCAAGCATACTAGACAGATTGCTAGAAGTCAATAAGATGAATGATGTGCTGAGTAAGAAGGTAGCCATGGGGTCACGTGAGCCCATGAGCGTACCTGGAGAAACACCTTGCTCCGAGGTAATGCCATCTGTATGGGTGACATCCTCCATCTTACCCTCTTGCAAAATGTTTCTCGTCTTGCAGCAGGCCTGTCCTCTGTGGGTGACCTTTCCCTCCGAAAGCTGTGGGGGGACATTTTCTGAATGCCCCGTAGAAAAGCACAGATTGCCATTTCTCTTTCTTATTTCCCTAGTATCCTAGCACCTGTAGCTATTTTACAGAGAAGAGGGGGGGGGTCTGGGAAAATGGCTTAGCGGTTAAGGTGTTTGCCTGCAAAACCTAAGGACCCCAGTTCAATTCCCCAGCATCCACATAAGCCAGATGCACAAGGGAGTGCATGCATCTGGAGTTCGTTTGCAGTGGCTGGAGGCCCTGGAGTGCCCATTGTCTCTCTCTCTCTGTGCCTCTTTCTCTCTCTGTCTGTCGCTCTCAAATAAATAAATAAAATAAACAAAATAATTTTTGAAAAAGAGAGACGAGGGGGTAGGGTGGGGAGAGAAAAAGTGCTTGGACAGAGAAAAGGGGATGATGAATGGAGTTTAACTCATGCAGCATTCGTGTCCGGTCAGTCCTCTGGGTAACTTTCCAGAGCTGGACACCTCCCCTCCAAGCTACGTTCTGCTTGGTTGACTCAGCGCTTCCCAAGAAGCCTGGCCCTGAAGGTTATATAAGCAGTGTGCTGATGTTCAAATATTCATCACAGGAATGGCCACATGAAGAAAAAAAGCTAAAGAAAACCAAAATGGAGGGAGGAGGCTGGTGAGAAATAGCTACGGAAACCAGCTGGGGAAAGCCGAGGAGTTGCAAGGGATTTGCAAAACTCATCTGGAATTAGAGATTTGCTCCCGGATGAGGCGATTAACAAAGTGGATTTGAGGCATGTTCAAGAGTGCTGGAGGGTTATCGACTGGCCTTGGAGACCTATTGATCATAATCCCTCCCCACTGCCACTCAATAAAGGAAAATAAAATTATTTGATTTCAGTGCAGCCCCTTCTCTTGATAACATGTCAGCTCATGGTGGCCATAACCTGCATTCTCTCTCTCTTCCTGAAATATGCCCCTCCCCATTGACATTGTAAGTTGCTAATCGCCCAGGAAAAGCAGAATCAGAGCAGACAACACCAAATGCTCAACTCTGAACACCAAAGAATTACTCACTGATTTGGGCTGGATTACAAGTGTGATAGCAGATAAGATTTTAAAATCATTTTCTAATAAGGAAAGTATTCTAGCTATTAGCAAAGTCCTCCATAAACTGACAAACCACTTAGCAAGGGACTTTATTTAGAAAAGTTTTAACTGTGTCACAGTGGACACATTAATATCATTTATGACTTACGTCATCAGTGAGTCACCCTAGATGTGGCATGGATATGCCAACTTTCCATCTTTAATGAGTTGGTTGGAAATGTAGGTGCACACGATCACAGTTTTGACATGAACTGGGCAGATCAGCGCTGAGTTTTTTTTTTTTCTTGATATGAAGAAGGGATAGTAGAAAATGATTCAATTGGCTTGGAAAGCAATCACAAGTCTCAATTTGATCTTTGAATTTGGACCAAATCTGTTTGTTGACTTGGAGCTGTTTTTGGCTTTTTGCACGAATGGTTTCGTTCCTCAAGACAAGATGATGCATGCATGTGCTGAAGGTGTTTCCCATGACTGGGACTGCTGGGTGCTCCTTCACTATGTAGACACCTCCACCAGCTTCAGCTCAGGACAATACATACGGCTCTCGCTCCGTCCCGCTTTTAATTCCTGCCCCTGCTCTTCCTTCGCCTCCCCTTCTCCTCCTTCTTGTCCTCCTCTTCTTCTTCCTCCTCCTTCTTCTCCCTCTGCCCTTCTTCTTCCTCCTTTTTCCTCTTCCTTTCCTCCTCTTCTTCCTTCCTTCCCACTCTTCCTCCTTTTATTTTTTTGGTTTCCCCGAGGTAGGGTCTTGCTCTAGTTCAGGCTAACCTGGAATTCACTGTTGTCTAAGGGTAGCCTTGAAGGCATGGCGATCCTCCTACTTCTGCCTCCCTAGTGCTGGGATTAGAGACATGCGCCACCACGCCTGGCTTCTTCCTCCTTTTTTGAGACAGGGTCTCACTCTGTAGCCCAGGCTAGTCTCAGTCTGACAGCATTCTTCCTCTTTCCATCTTCTGAGTGCTGGGATTACAAAGGGGAAACGCCCAGCGCTACTTATAAAGATGGTGTTATCAGGAAAGGATTTAAAAAAAAAGGTTTCCTTGGAAACAAATGAGCACAATATGCAAGAATCATAGAAATGCTTTGTTAATTTTGAGATAAAGAGATATGATCAAAACATGGGACAGGGGGCTTAGTGGTTAAGGTGCCTGCTTGCGAAGCCTAAGAATGTCTGGTCGATTCTCCAGGTCCCACGTTTAGCCAGACTCAAAAGGGACACAAGCACGCAAAGTTGCACATGCCCACAAGGGGACGCATACATCTGGAGTTCATTCACAGCGGCTGAGAGGCCCTGGTGTGACCATTTTCTACCTCTCTTTCTCTCTCGCTCTCTCTGTCTGTCTCTCTCAAATTAAAAAAAAAAAAACATGAAAAGAGGGCTGGAGAGATGGCTTAGCAGTTAAGGCAGCTAAGTTCAATTCTCCAGGACCCACGTAAGCCAGATGCACAAGGGGGCTCATGCATCTGGAGTTCGTTTGCAGTGGCTGGAGGCCCTGGCATGCCCATTCTCTCTCTCTCCCTCCCTCTTTTTCTAAACAAATAAATAAAATATTTATTAAAAAGGTTTAAGGGCTGGAGAGATGGCTTAGCAGTTAAGGCGCCTGCCTGCTAAGCCTAAGAACACTGGTTCCAATCTCCAGCAGTTCCAATCTCCAGGTCCCACGTTTAGCCAGATGCAAAGTGACGCGAGGGCGCAATGCCGCACTTGACCACTAGGGGGTGCGCGCATCCAGATTTCGTTCACAGCAGCTGAGAGACTGCTGGTGCGCCCATCTCTATCTGTCTTCCTCTCCCTCCCTCTCTCTTTCTCTGTCTCTCTCCAAAAAAAAAAAAAAAAAAAAAAAAAAAAAAAAGGTTTTAAAACATGGAAACTCATGGCTGTTTAGTAGTATGTAAATAGAACAGGACTTCTAAAGGCTAGAAATGAATTAGGTCTCCATTACCATAGCCCTTGTCTCTTTATCTTTTGCCTAGAATACGGTACTGAATGCCTTATCATTCTTGCAGATTCTGCTGGTCCTAGTCCCATCTATTCTCTACCAAATGCTGAGGCTGCTGGCTAAGTCTGCAAATCGGATCAGTCTGTGTTCGTCCTCTCCCCACCTCTCAATGTCTACCTTCTGCCTTTAGCCCACAGCCTGAGCTTCTTCTCATACTGGAAGTCCCCTGTGGTCTGGCCCCTCATTCGGTTCTCTAACTTCATCTCTTGCTTCTCTCCTCCTCACTGGGGTACAGCTTTGCTGGCTTTGGATCATCCAGTCTCAGATCTACAGTCTCAAATCTCCGTCATGTAGACTAAGCCTGTTATCCCCCAAGTCACCTCCTCCAGTGTCCCTTCCATGACTCCTTAGCAGCGGTCACACAGCTAAAGAAACCGCCCCCTCCCCCAGTGACCATCAACTGTCTCGCTACTCAGGGAGGGGCCTTGTGTATCCCTCCCCTCAGCTACTATTACCTGCCTGTAAGATCTCAGAAGAAAAAGGGCCTCCTGGGCCTTTCTCCCCATGACAGGATGCTGACAAGCCCAGTTGTGTGCAGGCCTCGTGTTGGTCATCATGACCATTGTGAGGTTAAGGATGAGATGCAGTCATAATTTTGCAGTGATCATATTTATACTTTTTTTTCTTTCTAACTAAGATGTAAGGTCTTTGAAGATCTTTCAAAATATTAATAAGTAGGTATTCAGAAAAAAAAACTAGAGAAAACAGTTAAGCTCACACAGAAGCGGAATAAATAATTGGTTACATTTTTTTTGGTGATCTGTCCAATACAGTTAATTGTAAAACTTCCATTCACATAATCAATTACAGATTTAAGGACAGATTGAAAAGCCATTGCATATACATTCATGAATAGCTTCTTAGAAATAGAAATATTTGACACTGGAACAAGCAGAAAAGACACAAACAATGACATAAGACACACTCAGACAGAGTTTGAAGGGATTCCAGATTATCGGTGCTTATCTGATTTTAAATATGCAAAATGTCTCCGAGTTCTGTCATTACTCACAATACCACTGACAGTGCAGTTACCAAATACTCTATGACCACCAACTGGATCAAGTAGTTTTCAGTCACTCCCGAGAATTTTATTTAAGTTTTTCAGGCATTTCAGTGGGCTACTTACTTATTTCTGAAATTTAAATTTAAAAGAATTTGCAGAATCTGAACAAGTCACTATAAAAGAATTCTTTCTGGGCAGAACAGAAAAATTATATTGTGATATTTCTTCTTCTTTATTAAGAAAACTCATGATAAATGTCTCAACTATTTTTAGCATTATCATATAACTATTTTGGCAAATACATATGCTTTATTCTCAGACCCACCACAATTAATTCTTGGTTTAATTCCAGGTTAGTAGATCTTGTCATGGGAAGAAAAGGGCTGTTAAAATGGGACTTGTAGATATAATGATAATGTACTATATATTTCAGAAAGTATGGGAGAAAAGATTTTGAATATTTTCACCACAAAGATATGGCAAATGTTTGAGGACATAGGAATGCTCACACTGATTTGAATACTGTGAAATGCATACATGTGTCAAAGCATCACACAACACACTATAAATATATTCAAGTTTTATGGATCAAGTACAACAAGATGAACTTGCTGTTAACTATGTATCCTTTAGTTTTCACATTAAAAATATCTATTCTTAGCCAGGCATGGTGGTGCACACCTTTAATCCCAGCACTCAGGAGCCTGAGGTAGGAGGATCGCCATGAGTTCGAGGCCACTCTGAGACTACATAGTGAATTCCAGGTCAGCCTAAGCTAGAGTGAGACCCGACCTTGAAAAACAAAAAAAAAATAAAAAAAAATTAAAAAAAATCTATCCTTGCAAAGCACTTGAAATAAATTTCTCCCAATAATATTCCAGAAAAAAATCTTATGTACTTATCTGAGGATATTAAATGACTTTTATGACATTTGAATTTTCAAGTTATGATGAAAAAAATCTCATTGACGTGTGCTACTTTGTGCATCTGTCTTTATCTGGAGACTGGGGAATTGAACCCAGGCCATCAGGCTTTGTAAGCAAGTGGCTTTAACTGCTGAGCCATCTTCCCAGCCCCACAAGGTGGGCAAGCGTATCCTGAGACACTGTCCCCCACCACAGAGACTGACTGGTGCATTCATGAACACCAGTGAACACCAGTGACCCCACAAGGAGGGTCCTCAGTGGAGTAGGGGCAAGGAAGAGGCTTGTAAGACTAGGACCCAAGGGGAATCTGACCAACTTGCAATCTGTTCAGAAAGTTTATAAT
The DNA here is from genome assembly GCA_036365145.1 of Orientallactaga sibirica. NCBI lineage: Eukaryota > Metazoa > Chordata > Mammalia > Rodentia > Dipodidae > Orientallactaga > Orientallactaga sibirica. The sequence continues at coordinate 5,449,313 of JAEOAD010001989.1, forward strand.
AAATAAAAAAATTAAAGCAAAAAAAAATTATTCCCCCTAAAGAGTAGAATGTTAATTTTAGTCAGTCCATTAAAGGATCCCCCTCATAATCTATCCAGGGTCACATACAGATTTTTTTTATTTGAGAGAGACAGAGAGATAGAGAGGGAGAGAATGGGCATGCCAGCAGTCTCTCAGCTGTTGTGAACGAAATCCAGATATGTGCGCCCCCTTGTGGGCAAGTGCGACATTGCGCCCTTGCGTCACTTTGCATCTGGCTAAACGTGGGACCTGGAGATTGGAACCGGCATTCTTAGGCTTGGCAGGCAGGCACCTTAACCACCAAGCCATCCCTCCAGCCCCACATACAGATTTTTGAAGAGAGTGGGATGAATGTCCACCATGATTTCTTGAGGTGAGAGGGTGGCAAGTCTGAAGGAGCCTTGTGGAATGTTCTAGATAGAGAAATTTCCTCAGAGATCTGCGAGTACTACTGAGTTGGGATGGATGGCTACATAGTATGTGCACCCCTTGAAGGCTAGTGAAGGTGAGGCTGGTTTTCACGGTCTTCAATACTTTGGAAATATAGGAGCAAATCTCTGAAAGGGGCCATGTGGAGTCTCTGGAAGGACATAAACTGTTACTGTGATTCTTGCAGATTCTAGGGCTTGAAAACAGAAATCTAGTTGAGGAAGAGAGTTGTGAGTGAAGAAAGTGATGTCCCCTGGGTTTGTGCCCGAGGTGTGTTCCTGCTGTCCCTTCTGGAATGATCCTTGTCCCATTTCCTTATTTATATATTTTATTGTTGGCATACAGACATTTAGGTATCATTCATCCTGGCGTTTTTCAAAGGCAATTTGTTTTAGTTGATTCTCAGCCCCCCCCAGCATCACATTAATAAAACAAAACAAAACAAAAGAATTTACTTTAGAACAATGTCTAGTGGGCAGAAAGGCTAACGGTACCTTGCAAAGGCCTCCCGGGTGCCCCTTGCGGAGGTTTCTGGTAACACTGCACCCCGGGGGCTCTGTCATTCCTTTCTCTAAATATGCCCGCACGACCTAGTCTGTTCCTGAACTACTTGAAAACAAGTCTTAGATATAACGTCCTATAATCTCCCCATCCTGTAATGTACCCTTACGCTAAATACAGATATTTTCTTACATACCATCCCAGGGTGCTCTCAAAATCAGGAACTAAAGACACAATACATCATTGCATCTTTAGACCCCATTCGTGTCTGTCCAGCTCTTCTCACAAAAGGGTTTTCCCTTTCTGCTCCAGATGTGCCTTTGGAGGGATGCATTTTCCTCTGACTCAGTGCTTCCCCTCCCCCCATTCTGCTTCAGAACTCCAATCTCCATCATATCCCCTCCCTCTCTCCATTAGTCTCTCTTTTAATTTGATGTCATCATCTTTTTCTCCTATTATGAGGGTCTTGTAAAGGTATTGCTAGGCACTGCAAGGTCATGGATATCGAGGCCAATTTCTGTCTGGACATTTGCATTGTAAGGAGTCATACCCTTTCTTTGGCTCTTACATTCTTTCCACCCCCTCTCCCGCAACAGACCCTCAGCCTTGGAGGGTGTGACAGAGATGTTTCAGTCCTGGACACTCCTCCGTCCATTCTTCTCGGCACTATGTTGCCTTTTGTGTCATCCCAGTGGTCATTGCCATCTGAAAAGAGACACTTCTCTAACCAGAAGTGAGAGTAGCATTAATATGTGAACATGAACATTAAGTGTAGTGCTTTCAGGGCAGTTTGGTGGGAATAATATATACATTTAGCCAGACAAGAGTAGGCTATATACCCCCCCCCAGTGACCGAACGAGTGCAATAGTGGCATGTCTGCTCTTGGGGAAACCACCTGCTCCCTACCTAATTGGACTGAAGGCCCTCTCTCTCTATGTGAGGGAATCCATGCCTGGTACTGAAAAACCTAAGCAAAAGTCTGTGGCAGGGGAGGTCATGAGCCTTAGGGGTATATCAGTTTTGTCTTTAGTGTCTTATAAATGGAATCATTTTCAGTAGGCACCGGTAAATTGTTGATAAGTCAGTGCATTGGCCTTCCCTTCGGACTTATACTCATGAATTGAGGCATCTACTTGGACTTTAGCTCCCCTGGGCTGGGGAGAAGGCTCAGTTGTTGAAGGTGCTTGCACACAAAGCCTGGCCAGCCTGGGTTAATTCCCCAGTACCCACGCAAGCCAGATGCACAAGCTGACACGCGTCTCGAGGGTTCACGTAAAGCCAGACGCACAAGCTGACACACGTCTCGAGAGTTCACGTAAAGCCAGACGCACAAGCTGGCACACAAGCTGACACACGTATCTAGAGTTCACGTAAAGCCAGACGCACAAACTGACACACATATCTAGAGTTCACGTAAAGCCAGATGCACAAACTGACACACATATCTAGAGTTCACGTAAAGCCAGATGCACAAACTGACACACATATCTAGAGTTCACGTAAAGCCAGACGCACAAGCTGACACACATATCTAGAGTTCATGTAAAGCCAGACGCACAAGCTGACACACGTATCGAGAGTTCATGTAAAGCCAGACGACACACATATCAAGCTGACAGACACAATCGAGTTAGAGTTCATGTAAAGCCAGACGCACAAGCTGACACACGTATCTAGAGTTCACGTAAAGCCAGACGCACAAGCTGACACACGTATCTAGAGTTCACGTAAAGCCAGACGCACAAGCTGACACACGTATCTAGAGTTCACGTAAAGCCAGACGCACAAGCTGACACACGTATCTAGAGTTCACGTAAAGCCAGACACAAGCAACGTATCTAGAGTTCACAGCTGACATCTAGAGTTCACGTAAAGCCAGACACACAAGCTGACACACGTATCTAGAGTTCATGTAAAGCCAGACACACAAGCTGACACACATATCTAGAGTTCGTGTAAAGCCAGATGCACAAGCTGACACACGTATCTAGAGTTCACGTAAAACCAGACACACAAGCTGACACACGTATCTAGAGTTCACGTAAAGCCAGACGCACAAACTGACACACATATCTGGAGTTCATTTGCAGTGGTCAGAGGCCCTGGTGTTCACCCCCTGTCCTTGCAAATCAATAAATAAAAATATTAAAACAAAATTTAGCTCCCCCCAGCAGAGTGGGACAATGAATGCTTTTGCTAAACTCCGTGGTATTTTAAACAGAAGCTCACGTACACCGGGCTGATCTCAAACTTGCTACTTAGCGGAGAACAATGACCTGGGACTCCTGAACCTACGTGCCAGGTGCTGGGATGGCCGGAGTCCACCTCCACATCGTGCGTGTTGATGAGATCCAGGCTTGCGGTCCTCTTGAATCTCCTCAAATGATGAAGAAATAACTGTTGAGGGGATAGCAGATTTAAGACAGTGCTTAACACAGAACCATTCAATCAGTATTTGCTAAAACATGTTCCTGAACTATCTTGTAGAGCATTGCCAGCATTTATCTGTCTATTCTGAGAAATTATCTAATGTCCAATATAACTTGAGTCAGCATTCAATACTTGGCTGATTAATCTGTTCCTTCATTTAAAATGGTTCGACTTAATTTTTTTTGTCTCTGAAGCGACGCTAAAGCAGTATGTGTGCAGCAGAAACCGCAGTTTGAGCTTTTATTCAAAATATTTTTTAAAAAATATGTTTATTTATTTATTTGACAAAGAGAGAGAGGGAGAGAGAGAAAAAAAAAAATGGGCACGCCAGGGCCTCCAGCCACTGTAAACGAACTCCAGACATGTGCGACCCTTATACATCTGGCTAAGATGGGTCCTGGGGAATTGAACCTGGGTCCTTTGGCTTTGCAGTCAAACGCCTTAACTGCTAAGCCATCCCTTCAGCCTTGCAGTTTGAGCTTTGAATGTCACTGTGTTTGAGGTTTCTGGTATATAATGGGATACTCTATTGCAGGGTGCTGGCAGGGAGTTGTAGCTTCTGTTCAGCCACAGTCTACAGAACACTGTGTGGCTAAGCTATGATGTCTGATTGTCTAGGTGTGTCAGATGTGTTTTGGCTTACTGTATTTTTGCCTTACAGTGGCCTCTGTCATGAGCTGGGAAACATCTGTGTATATTCACTACCCATTTTTCACATCAATTACAAATTCTTTTAAAAATATTTTATTTTTATTTATTTATTTGAAAGAGAGAGAAATAGGCAGGTTGGGGGGGGGCGGAGAGAATGGGCACATCAGGGACTCCAGTCACTGCAAACGAACTCCAGATGCATGTGCCACCTTGTGCATCTGGCTTTACGTGGATCCTGGGGAGTCAAACCTGGGTCCTTTGGCTTTGCAGGCAAACGCCATAACTGCTAAGCCATCTCTCAAGCCCATCAATCATAAATTCTAGGCATCCAAAGAACTGAGTAAAGACACTGTGGATAATCGTCATTGTAGGAGACTAACGTGCTGATATGGAAAGTAGTGGTTTGGGGGGAGAAAAAAACCTTCCAAGATCTATGGTTAACTGAGTAGTAAAAATCTGAATTGAGAATTCTTATTTTGTTTTATTATTTTTTATTTTTGAGAGAGGGAGAGAGAGGGAGGGGCAGGGGCACACCAGGGACTGCTCTGAATGACCTCCAGACGCGTGTGCCCCTTGTGCACATGTGCGGCATTGCCTGCTTGCGTACCTGTGTACCTGGCTACGTGGAACCTGCATGCATCCTTAGGCTTTGCAGGCAAGCTCCTTAACTGCTCAGCCATTTCTCCAGCCTGAGAAATCTTAATTAAAAAAAAAATTCTGCATATATGACTGTAGGTAAGAGATAAGGGTTTAACATACTTTTATATATTCAAGTCACAGCTTTAAGTAAGAAACCGCCTCCTTGGTGGGATGTGTATTTGACACGGTTCTTTCTGCTCTCTTTCACAGAAGATATCACCCATCAGTTATGACATTGTTCCCCTCCGACGCTGGACTCTATTTGCAAAGATTTCTTGGTTCCAGGTAAGTAACTCCAATTAAATGTGTTTGATACTTGAACCTTTGGCATGCAAGCTGTGATGGCTAATTGTTTTTTTTTTTTTTTTTTTTTCGGAGTGAGTCAGAGAGAGTGAGAGGAGACAGATAGAGAATGTGTGAGCTAGCGGCCTCTCAGCTGCTGTGAATGAACTGCAGACACGTGCACCCCCGTGGTCAAGTGCAGCATTGCACCCTTGCATCACTGCGTCTGGCTACATGTGGGACCTGGAGAATGGAACGGGCGTTCTTAGACTTAGCAGGCAGGTGCCTTAACTGCTAAGCCATCTCTTCATGTGATTATTAATCTTGAACGTCCACCTGACTGGATTTTGAATCACTGCAGATGTGGACCTCTGGGTGTGTCTGTGAGGGAGTCCCACACAGATTCATGTATTTATTTTATTTTATTTATTTATTTACTTATTTGAGAAAGAGACACACACACAGAGACAGAAAGATACAGAGAATGGGCATGCCAGGGCCTCTAGACATTGCACCAAACTCCAGAGGCATGCACTATGCTGTGCATCTGGCTTACATGGGTACTGGCAAATCAAACTTGGGTCCTTAGGCTTTGTAGGGCAAGTGCCTTAATGACTAAGCTATCTCTTCAGCCCTCCAGAGAGGTTTAACTGAGGAGAGATTTGGCTTGAATGTGGAGGGGCAATATCCCATGGCTGGGGCCCAGACTGAATACAAAGGGAAAAGAAGCTGAGCACCAGCATGCAGCTCTTTCTGCCCCCTGGCCCACAACAATATGACCGGTCACTTCACACTTCCACTGCCATGATGCACTGTTCCTCAAACCATGAGCCAAATTCAACCCTTTTCTTTAAAAAAAAAATTATTTATTTATTTATTTATGAAAGAGAGACCAAGACTAGGCCTCTTGCCACTGCAAACAAAATACAAACACACGCACCGTTTTGTGCATCTGGCTTTATTTGGGTACTAGGGAATTGGACCCTGGCCAATAGGCTTTGCAAGCAAGTGTATTTCACTGTTAAGCCATCTCCCCAGCTTCCTTCTTTTCTTTTTAAAAAATATTTTTATTTATTTATTTATTGAGAGAGAGAGAGAGAGATCGAGAATGGGAGCACCAGGGCCTCTAGCCACTGCAAACAAGCTCCAGACTCATGTGTATCTGGTTTACATACATTCTAGGGAAATCAAGCCTGAGTCCTTAGGCTTTGCAGGCAAGTGTCTTAACTTCCAAGCCATCTCTCTAAGTTGCTGTTGTTGGGGGCTTTGTCAGAGCAATGAGCAAGTATCCCTGTATGTAAAGTTCACACCAATGTCAGTTTTCTTATTTCTGGAAGTTTAGTGTTCAGAAAGTTAGACATTGCTTAGGTTTTGGCATTAAAAATATCCATTTTAAAAAAGTTTTCAAAAAGCCGGGCGTAGTGGCGCACGCCTTTAATCCCAGCACTTGGGAGGCGGCGGTAGGAGGATCGCCGTGAGTTCGAGGCCACCCTGAGACTACATAGTGAATTACAGGGCAGCCTGGGCCAGAGTGAGACCCTACCTCAAAAAACCAAAAAAAAAAAAAAAAAGTTTTCAAAATGTTTATTTATTTATTTGAGAGGGAGAGAGAGAGAATGGACACAGCAGGCTCTCTAGCCACTGCAAACAAACTCCATATGCATAAGCCACCTTGTACATCTGGCTTATGTGGGTCCTTAGGCTTCTCAGGCAACTACTTAAGCCATCTCTCTAGCCCTCAAAGTATCATTAAAAAAATCTTTCTCATTCTTTCTTTTTCTATCATCGGTGAGAATTCTTTTTTTAAAAAATATTTTGTTTATTTATTTACAAGGAAGAGAGAGAGAGAAAGGGAGGGAGGGGAGAGAGAGAGAGAGAATATAGGCATGCCAGGGCATCTAGCCACTGCAGATAAGCTCCAGACACACATATCACCATGTGCATCTGGCTTACATGGGATTCTGGGGAATTGAACTTAAGATCAATTGAACTTAGGCTTTGCAGGCAAGCGCCTGAACCGCTAAGCCATCTCTCCAGCCCCATCTGTGAGAATTCTATCATCTTTATTCAACACAGAGCTTCATTCCCAAGGCTGAGCTATGATAGAACTTGACTGACTGTATTTATAGTGAATCTCATTTTCCAAGGTGTATTCAGGTATCCGTAAAAAGATGTTTAAATAAATATATGTGGCTTTGCTTTCGCCTGCACTTCTCCAGCATGTGGGATCAATTGAAGCAGCCCACAGCTGGGCCGAGACAAATATGTTATGCATAAGTTCTCCTCTATTGCAATATTGTATAGAAATGACTCTTTCATTATTTGTTATCCTGATCCAAGAGAAGGCCAACTTCTGAGACCTGACTCCTGGGCCATAATAAAAGTGGTTAATGTCGTAAGGAATTTGTCTGTCTAGGTCAGGCTGACCGACCATTAGTTAGACTCTCAGTCAGTTAAGCTATGTCGTGTGTTTACCCAGTGCATCTTGTAGACCTTTTCATATCATATTGGTTGTTCTATCCGCGTAGAGGCTAGCCGACAGTCTGCATCCGAGCACTGTTCCGCATAAGGGCGATGAAGTAGATACAATGCCCTTCATCTACTGTAATCAAGGGTCACGAGGCTACAGAGGGGATGGCTCCTCGCAAGGACATCTGGCAGCCTGCGCGGCAATGTAGGTCAGCTTCAGATCTGAACGCTTGGAATTACTTAGTTAAAACAACACGGTGTGTCGGCCTCAGCCCCCATGTAATCAGAACAGTTCCTGTTATGTGCCTAGAGCGAAGGGCTGGGGACCACATGTGAGCTTCCACTCATGGCCCCGGGCTCCTCGAAATGCCAGGGGAAGTAACACGTTGACTGTAGGAGAAACCCTCCACTGGGCTCACATTCCAGAGCCCCGCTTGCTTGGTAGGTCTGGCACACACTTTAACATACACTTTGCATATGAATGGCAACGGTTCTCTTTAAAGCTGCGATGAGGCTTACATTTAATTAGTACTTGTTCTCATTAAAAACAAACTGCGGGGGGGGGGGGGGTTGCCTGGGAGTGTAGTTCACATGGAGAGTGATTAACCAGCATTCAAGAGGCAGGAGTTTGATCCCTAGCACCACACACACACACACACACACACACACACACACACACACAGTAACAACTTGTGAATGTGCCTGTAAGTGGCTTATTGATGAGGTCCTTATTGTAAGATTTTTTTTTTTTTTTGGAGAGAGACAGAGAGAGAGAGAGAGAGAGGGAGAGGAAGACAGATAGAGATGGGCGTGCCAGCAGTGTCTCAGCTGCTGTGAATGAAATCCAGATGCGTGCGCCCCCTTGTGGTCAAGTGCAGCATTGCGCCCTTGCGTCACTTTGCATCTGGCTAAACATGGGACCTGGAGATTGGAACCGATGGAGATTGGAACCAGCGTTCTTAGGCTTAGCAGGCAGGCGCCTTAACGGCTAAGCCATCTCTCCAGCCAGTAAGATTTTTTGTTTGTTTGTTTTGTTTTGTTTGTTTCGTTGAACAAGGTGTCATATAACCAAGGCTGACCTTGAACTCTCGGTCCTGCCCTTACCTCCCAATTGCTGACATTACACCTGGCTTCTGTATTAAGATATTTTTGATAATTCTTGCGCTTTGCTGGGCATTTCTTTAGCAAGTAGCTGAAGAGATAAATGCTTGCTTAGTGCAGTGGTTTGATTCAGGTGTCCCCCACAAACTTAGGTGTTCTGGACGCTAGGTTACCCAGCTGATGGCAATTGGAAATTAAAGCCTCCTGGAGGAAGTGTATCGTTGGGGGCGGGCTTATGGGTGTTATAGCCAGTTTCCCCTTGCCAGTGTTTGGCACACTCTCCTGTTGCTAGTGTCCACTTGATGTTGGCCAGGGGGTGATGTCCACCCTCTGCTCATGCCATATTTCCCCCTGCCATTGTGGAGCATCCCATCGAGTCTGTAAGCCAAAAAATGAACCCTTTTTTTTTCCCAAAAGCTGCTCTTGGTCGGGTGATTTCTGCCCACAATGAGAACTGACTGCAACACCTATTGTGCCATCGGAGGCTTCTGGACACTGGAAAAAAGTTTGTTAGTGCTTTCCGGCCACAGTGGAAGGCGTCTGTAACTCCCAGGCGTGGTATACTGTTCAGCTTACACAGATCCAAGGAAACCAAGGGAGAACAGAGGAAAATGAGGAGAAACTTGTCTCGGTGGACTTTTATTCACAGGGCATTGGGAAGTACTATAGTCCTATAGCCTGAGGGAAATGATTCTTTTTTTTAAGATTTAATTGATTAATTAATTAATTTATAGGAGAGGGCTAGAGAGAGAGAAAGAGGCAAATAGAGGGAGAGAGAGAATGGGTGCACCAGGGCCTGCAGCCACTGCAAGCGAACTCCAGACGCATGTGCCACCTTGTGCATGTGGCTTACGTGGGTCCTGGGGAGTTGAGCCTTGAACTGGGGTTGGTAGGCTTCACAGGCAAGTGCTTAACTGCTAATCCATCTCTCCAGCCTCCAGCGCCCCTCCCCCCTTTTTAAAAGACTTTTTTTTTTTTTTTTGGTTTTTCAAGGTAGGGTTTCATTCTAGCCCAGGCTGACCTGGATTCACTATGTAGTCTCAGGGTGGCCTCAAACTCATGGCGATTCTCCTGCCTCTGCCTCCTGAGTGCTGGGATTAAAGGCGTGAGCTGCCACGCCCAGCTTTTAAAAGATTTTTAAAAAGTTTTATTTATTAGAGACAGAGAGAGGGAGAATGGGCGCTCCAGGGCCTTTAGCCACTGCAAACGAACTCCAGATGCATGCGCCATCATGTGCATCTGGCTTACATGGGGCCTGGAGAATCAAACCAGGGTCCTTAGGCTTTGCAGGCATGCGCCTTAACCACTAAGCCATCTCTCCAGCCTGGAGATGATTCTTGCTTTGTGTTGTTTTGTTTTGTTTTTCAAGGCAGGGTCTCCCTCTAGCCGAGGCTGACCTGTAATTCACTCTGTAGTCTCAGGTTGGCCTGGAACTCCCAGCGCTCCTCCTACGTCTGCTTCCCCAGTGCTGGGATGAAAGGCGTACACCACCACGCCCGGTCAAGATGAGATGATTGTTCTTAATTTGACACATTGCTACTGCAGCCAACATTGTAGCCGTACAGGTCACGATGACAGGGAGCATGACATCGCATCTACATCTGGCAGTATCCGCCACAGAGCCGCGTTCAGAATGTGCCCGTCTTTCTATTGCGATAGGGTCATTTACAATACCTACTATACTAGGGTGACCTCTTAGCCCTACCAACCTGATGTTGATACCCACCCCTCCCCCCCACGCATTTCCAATGCCAGATCCAGTTGGGATCAGTCTACATGCCTTCAGGAGAGAATGTGAATCCCACTAAGGTAGCATGATAGGACAGCCTCTCTTGGAAGTTTCTTTCCTCTACATGCTTTATATGTGGGTGAGCAAACACAAATATAGTGCCCAAATCCCTCCAACCATGCCATGATTTCATGGGACCAAATAAACGATTTCATTTGCTTCTATGACCTTCACAGTCTGTTGTGAAATAAAGCGCTTCTTTTTAAAAAAATTTTTAATTATTTTATTTATTTTTGGAGAGAGACATAGAGAGAGATAGACAGAGAGGGAGACAGATAGAGATGGGCGCGCCAGCAGTCTCTTAGCTGCTGTGAACGAAATCCAGATGTGTGCGCCCCCTTGTGGTCAAGTGCAGCATTGCACCCTTGCGCCACTTTGTATCTGGCTAAATGTGGGACCTGGAGATTGGAACAGCTGGAGATTGGAACCAGCATTCTTAGGCTTAGCAGGCAGGCGCCTTAACCGCTAAGCCATCTCTTCAGCCCAAGCGCTTCTTTTTGTAATGTTATTGCCCCGCTAAGAGGTCCATAGCTACTTCCACCTCTGACTCCCCACAGTGTGTTGGATTTGAATCCCTGATGACTTCTCTCACACTTTTGAAGTTGTCCGCCTTTCACCAGACCATACTGTGTGTTTCAAAGGATACATGTTTTATTTACTGTGTCTTATATCACATGACTAGTGCAGGACCTGGTGTAAGGTCAGCACTTGATAAATGCTTCTTGGAGAAGGGAATGGATCAATTTATGGTATGGCACACATCATTGTTGTAAGGATTTCCATTGCCATTAAAAACTTCACACCAGGGCTGGAAAGATAGTTTAGTGGTTAAGGTGCTGCCTATGAAGCCTAAGGACCCATGTTCGACTCTCCAGATCCCACATAAGCCAGGCGCACAAGGAGACACAGATGCACAAGGTCGCACATGCGCACAGGATGGTGCACCGCCTGGAGTTTGATTGCAGTGGCTGGAGGCCCTGGCATGCCAGTATCCTCTCTCTCTCACTCATAAAAACACCAAAACCCTTCACATTATATAGTAAGACCAAAATAAAGCTCCACAGATTGTCTTCACAAATGGTGATGGTGACAGACACGTTGATCAATCAAAACCCATCAAAGCAGCTATCCAGAGGCCACAGAGAAATCAATAGTAAATCAGACTGCTAGCAGGCCTGCCATGGCTCAGGAAACATTGCAGAAGAGGGGCTGAATAAGAGCACAGAGTGGGTGGGAAAACCCTGAAGCACGTTCCCCATCCCCACAGAGACTGACTAAGGCCAACAACCCCACTGAGGAGAGCACCCCAGGAAACAGGAATGGGGGAGAGGGGATAAAAGAGTATCTTTTTATAAAACAAAAATAAAAATTGTGTTAATTTCCAATATTTGTTATACTTTAATAAAGTGATTTTTTTGGTATAGAAACATTTTTGTGATATCATGTAAAGTTTATAAGACCTATTCATTAATCTTTTCTATAACATATGTTTAAAGAGCTATATACAATGCTCAGAGTAGAGTGGACATGCAGTGTATGAGGTGTGCAGTGCAAGGCATATGTATCATTAATCCATGCAGAAGTCCGTGGTTCATATAGCATTAACGTCAAGAACCAGATTGTATTTTCCTGCAAAAGTTCTCCATGAGGCATCAATTGACTTATCCACAATTTACTTATCCAGCCAGGTGTATCTTAAGGTTTTTATTGTTAAAATATTTGTTAGACAGAAAGAGAGAGAGAAAGAGAGTAAGGGGACCCCCCCCTCCAAAAAAAAAGAGTGTGTGTGTGTGAGAGAGAGAGATATGAATGGGTATGCCAAGGCCTCCTGCCATTCCAAATTAACTCCAGATGCACGTGACACTTTGTCCTCTGGACTCATGTAGGTCATCAGACTTTGAAAGCAAGTGCCCTTAACCACAAAGCCATCTCCCCAGCCCCTATTTTGATGTTTTGATTGAATAAATATTATTTATATACTGTCTTTCACACACATATATATCTTAAAACATTATTGTGGTAAGAGTTTTACAGAGCCATCACCAGAATAAAATGTAGAGAAATGAAGTGTTTCGTAGCAGTTATTGCTTAGAAATAACCTTCCCTCCCTTGTTTTGGAGATTAAGCTCATGTTTCCTTAATGTTCATCATTAATTTATATAAATTCTCTCTTAAAAATGTGCGTGTATACTAGTTAAGTTTAATGATCACTTGTTTATTTTCTTTTTAAAAAAATTTATTTATTTATTTGAGAGAGAGAGAGAGAGAATGGGCACACCAGGGCCTCCAGCCACTGCAAAGGAACGCAAGACACATGTGTCCCCTTATGCATCTGGCTTATGTGAGTCCTGGGGACTCGGACCTGGCTGCTTAAGCTTTGGAGGCAAGCGCCTTAACCGCTAATCCATCTCTCCAGTGCCATTATTCTCTTTTGAAAAAGTGTATTTTCTGCCTAAAAGATGAGACAAGAATAATAGGGAATTCAAGGCTGCAGTGTTTCCCGGAGGTGCTGAGCTTGTGAAAATCTTCAGAGAAAGGAGAGCACAAGGTCCCATTGTAGGGAGGAAATGTCTTTAAGTCACAAGCACCCTACATTTGAACTCTCTGGCTTTGGCTCTCATAGGCTTTGAGGCATATCCTTGAGGGGGAACGTTGATATTGGGGGTGATACTTGGTACTTGAGGTGCTAATACATCTCTCCTTCCTTTTCTTCCTCTCCTCCTTCCCCCCTTCTCTCTGGCACTGAACATAAATTCCGCTGAGATCTAAGGGCATGTAGCATAGAACTCCAAAAGACTTCTTCTATCTTCTCTGTTCAGGAGGGCGAACACCTAATACTGGAAAGTGAAGAATCAAGCCAGCCGCTTTGTCTTTTGCACCTCGGCTTCACTAAGATCCAAAACTTTTTCTTTTTCTTTTGAACTTCTGCAGTTCAAGTCACACTAGGCTACATTCATTTTCTTCCTCTAAATTTCTGTAGTACTTAGTCTACACCATACAAATCTTTTAAATCTTTTTTTTTTTTTTTTGGAGAGAGACACAGAGAGAGGGAGAGAGGAAGACAGACAGAGATAGAGAATGCGCACACCAGCAGCCTCTCAGCTGCTGCGAATGAAATCCAGATGCATGCACCCCCTTGTGGTCAAGTGCAGCATTGCACCCTTTCATCACTGCATCTGGCTAAATGTGGGACCTGGAGATTGGAACCAGTGTTCTTAGGCTTAGGAGGCAGGCGCCTTAACCACTAAGCCATCTCTCCAGCCCAAATCTTTTTTTTTTTTTTAATGGATTGCTCTATGTTCTTTTTCCAAACGCTTCAAACTTTCTCTTCCTGATGCAGTTGGCTTAGTGAGTGTCAAAGACAGAAAAAGTTTCACAGTGGGGCTTTTTGTTTGTTTGTTTGTTTTCTCTCGGCTGTGTCCATTCACAAGATTGAGAAATCACATCACAGTTTTCACAGCTCACGTTGCTGCATTCCTCACCGACACTGTTTCAAATTGAAAATAGAGATGACATTTCAATAACTTATTAATCACATTTTATAGAGGAAAGGGCATGGGAGCTATGTTCCTTTGAGTATTCAGAGAGAAGAGGCTTCAGTTTTCATTTTCCAAGCTGAAGCAAACTTCCATCAGCTTTGGGCACTGCTTGAGCTCCCTGGAGCAGGTCTTGGCCTGATTCTGGTGCCTGCTCATTTTGCCCAGCTGGTAAATATTGACGTCCCCACTGCGGTTGCTGTCAACATGGCTGGACAAGTGCTCCCGGTCAAAGCTCCAGGGCGGCTGTGACATTCAGTCTGTGAGCAGATCGCTGGTGATCAGCTTGGTAATTATGCACGTGCTCATAGGAAGAAAAGTTAACTGTTGACAGTTCTGTTTCATAATGTAACCCCCAAGTCAACAGACCACAAGGAAAATTTGGAAAGCGTATTTTTCCTGGCTTTTCTCTCATGATGCCCACAAAGGTTGTTCGCTTTAATCAATGACTTCCTCCAAACCTGTACAGGTTTTCTCTCATCATTCATAAATTATAAATATAGACTAGTTCCCCCGCACAAAGTTTTTTTTTTCTGTTTCCCAGATGAAAGAATAGAAATTTTGTCTGTTTAAAAAATTTTATGAAATGCTGTTCAAAGCCATTGCTAACGTTTGCTTGACATGCGGTCCAATTTCCAGCTTCTAGACATGATTTGAAGGTTGCTGTCTCTATAAAATTCAGATGTTTGAATGAAATAGCCAATGCAATCGTCTTGTGAGGTGCTGGAGACCTAGGAGACGATTCGTTTTTGAGGCTCGCCCTTGACAAATGGGTTCCATCCTTGACGGAAAGTGGCTCTTTTACCATAGAAGACGCATGGAAGGTGTCATTTATGAGGCAGAAAGCCACTACCAAATACCTACTGTACTGGTATCTTTGTAAAAATTACCTTTATTTTGGGGGCTGGAGGGATGGCTTAGTGGTTGAGGCATTTGCTTGCAAAGCCAAAGGATCCCAGTTTGATTCTCCAGGACCCACGTAAGCCAGATGCATGAGGGGGTGCATGCATATGGAGTTTGTTTGCAGTAGCTGGAGGCCCTGGCTCACCCATTCTCTCTTTCTCTCTCTCTGCCTCTTTCTCTCTCAAAAAAATAAATAAAATATATTTTAAAATATCTTCATTTTTATTTCTTTATTTGAGAGAGAGAAAGAGAGTTAGTGTGTTGGGGGAGGGCACAGATAAAGAGAATGGGTGCTCCATGGCCTCCAGCCACTGCTTACCAACTCCAGATGCATATGCCACCTTGTGTACCTGCAAAGCCTAAGAATTCCTGTTCGATTCTCCAGGTCCCACGTTTAGCCAGACACAAAAAGTGATGTAAAGGGTACAATGCCGCACTTTCCCACAAGGGGGCGCATGCGTCTGGAGTTCATTCACAGCGGCTGAAAGGCCCTGGCATGCCCATTATCTCTCTTTCTCTTTCTCTCTCAAATTAAAAAGAAATGGAAACACACACACACAAAGCAAGTAAGAAAGAATGAAATAAAGAAATGATTTGGTGAGATGGCTTAGTGGGTAAACTGCTTGCTATGCATGCTTGAGGACCTGGAATCTGACTGTAATCCCTGTGCTGGGAGTGGAGGGTGGGGTGGGGACAGTAGAGACAGGCAGATCCCCACACTCAATGGCTAGCTTGTCTTAAAAAAAAAAAAAGATGAAGAATGAGAAAGACACTTCACTTCAACCTCTGGCTTCCACACATGCATGCACACATGCATGCTTGCACGCACGTGTGCATGAGTGCCTGCACATACTTGTGGTTACCCATGTACAAACACATGCACATCACACACACACATGTACACATTCCAAAAGGTATACTTGATTAAGAAATGACACTTGATCAAGAAATGATCGGGACTGGAGAGATGGCTTAGCGGTTAAGGCGTATGTCTGTGAAGCCTAAAGACCCTGCTTCAATTCTCCAGGTCCCACGTAAGCCAGATGCACATGGTGGTGAATGCATCTGGAGTTTGTTTGCAGTGTCTAGAGGCCCTGTGTAGCAGACAGCTTCAGGTTCGCTGAGATGAGCTTCCAAACCAGGCACAGTTATAGAGGAAGGGATATTTATTGTAGCTTATAGATCCAGGTGAAGTTGCATAATGGCAGAAAAAGCTGGCCTGCTTTCACAGGACCAAGCAGAGAGAGAGAGAGGAAAAGAGAGAGATGCCACAAGCCAAAGCCACACAGCACATCATACCTCAGGAACTCCAACTAGGCACACTTTGCATATCTTTAGATCAAAATCTCAAACCCACCACCACACCTTAAGATCCGCCCAGTGACACTGCCTCCAGCCAGGTGGCTGCAGATGCAAACTATAAACTAATAAAACACTGAATATACTGGGGGCCATCTATTCAAACTACCTGGCATGCCTGTTCTCACTCACTCACTCACTCTCTCTCCCCTTCCCTCCCCTCTTTAATAAATGAATAAATAAATAATTTTTTTTAAAAAAAGAAATGATCAAACTAGTAAGTAGAAAGTCCTAAACTGAAAAATCTTGGGGAAAATCCTAAGTATGCATTTAAGATATTTTCTGAACATAAACAACGTGGCCTTCCAGCTCTTACTTGATGCACCCGCTTTCATCCTTAGAAATGTGGGGAGAAAGAGAAGCAAGCATAAATAAGGGACATTGTGCTTCCTTGATTGTTGACTGAGACTCGTTCTATTTCCGCCATTCTACCTTCTCTTAATTTTTCCAAGATTCCTCACGTACATGAAGCTTGGCATACTGTCTATTATTTCTATCTCACTGTCCGTGCCTTCCCTAGCGAACATACCGTCTCTTCCTGCCTCACTTTCCTCCTCTTCCATGTGCAGATGCTGACTCCATAGGATTATCGAAGGGATACAGAAGCGCGTCAGAATATGTATGCTTGAGTACACACACACACACACACACACACACACACACACACACACACACACACACCCATGTTAGCTGTGATGCCACTGTGTCTGGGAAGAGCCAGGCCACTGCAACTGATCCACAATGCTATAGCACAGTACAGCACTCACAGCAGTGATTTTTCTCAGAACCTGTGGGTGCCTGGCTGCTTGTGGGGGGGGCGGGCGTTGTGCACCAGCATCCCGGAAATATCCAGGTGGCTGGGGATCATGGTCTTGAGTGGCCGTGAGTACGATGGGAAGGAGACTGCGTCAAAGGACAGCTCCATTATCTGTCACTGGAGTGGGCTTCTAAGTGTTCATGTAGTGGTGGGAAGAGGTACGGGGTACGGGTCACAGGAGATTGGCTGTATGAAGGCTGCTGGCTGATGCCTCATTAACATATAGGGACCTCCTGGGTAAGCGGTACAAAAGGTCATATGGCCATGGGAAAACTGAAACCTAAGTCTTATCGTGATGTCCAGGTGCCCCAGGCCAGGGGGAAGGAGTGGCCCCATTCCTGCAGGACTCGAGGTGAGATTATGGGGGCCTGGGTCTGCTGCACCCTCCTGTAGCCTGGGGCCCTTAGCCGTGCCTGACAGCTCAGGCCTGTTTTAACCTCCAGTGGCTTGGGGTCCTTAACTGTGCCCGGCCAGAACCCCTTAAAAATCATGCAGATTTTATATGTACAGATATTTGGCACTAACTATTAGAAAACATAGGGAGTCTTTGAATATGAATTCACGTTGTTTTGGTGTGAGTGTGCGGTGTGGTGTATGGTGTGTGTGATGTGACGTGTATGTATGGGCAGAGGCATGCACAGCCTGTGCACCTATGTGCAGAGGCCAGAGGAGGACTGGGGTGTCTTCTTCTTTGCTCTTCGACTTCATTTCCCAGAGGCAGAATCTCTCACTGAACCTTGAACTTGCCTTATTTATTTATTTATTTTGGTTAGCCTGGCTGACCAAGGAATGAGCTATAACAATCCTCCTGTCTCAGCCCCACTCAGCAGTGGACTTACAGGCATGCAAAGCTATGCTCAGACTTTCAGGTGGGTGAAGGGGATTGAACTGAGGTTCTCATGCGTGTGCAGGCAAATGCTTTAACCCTCTGAGCCACCTCCCCCGGCCCCCCTACCCCCCGCCCCCACATTTCTTTAAAACGACGATAAACGCCATTCCGTGTGAACCAAGGCAGCTATTTTTAGATTACTTTGCTTTCTGAAACTAAAGAATGTACCAAGACGATCTGGCCAAGGCTTTCTGAAACCTGTTCTTTATGCTTCTCAGGGAGGGGGCGGTAAAAGTCTTGTTTGGGCCTTGGACACATTGGAGAGTGGGTATGGAGAGATGTCATTTTCAGGCTTGTCCAGGCAATTGGGTACAAACCGCACAAGTGTGCAAACAGAGCTGGTTGACTCTCTCAGTGGCATCATGGGGTAGGTTACTGCATTAATAAGGCACACCTTCCTGCTGCGTATGTTGCATTATTAATCTTTTGCTGACGTTTAGGTTATAATGATGGTTCTTTGTAAAATCACTGAGAAATGCAAATATAATGCTTCCGAGTCAGTATTACTGGGGATGCAACAACTATATAGAAACACGTGGCAAGCAAGCACCTTTAACTAACTGCCTGAGCCATCTCCTGAGCCCCCCAAACACACTTCAGTGTATTAAGTTACATTTTAAGAAGGGGATTATGATCATAGTATACTGTCTATATGTATGGAAGTTGTCAAGAAAAAGTTCAAAAACAAAACAAAGTTTGTATTTTATGAATTTAAAATTTTTTTATTTATTTATTTGCAAGGAAGGAAAGAGGGGGAGAGAGCGAAATAGAGAGAGAGAGAGAGAGAGAGAATATGAATGAGAATGGGCATGACTGGGCCTCTTGCTGCTTCCAGTGAATTCAAGATGCATGTGCCACATTGTGTAGCTGGCTATACATGGGTAGTGGGAAATGGAACCCAGGCAGTTGGGTTTTATAAGCAAGCACCTTAACCACTAAGCCATCTCTCCAGCCCCCCTCCCCCCAAGTTACATTTTAAAGAAAGTGACATACATCTTAACCTCCTCGTGATAATAGTGGCCCCTAGTTGATCCTTTATTTACTGCTTTCCGTGTTTTAGCCTAGTGAGGCAGGTACTAATATTTCTAGCTGTATCACGTGCTCAATTTCTTTTCGATTTCTTTGGAATGTGCACATGTGCTCACGTGTATGAGCGCAGGGGTGTGGGCATGTTACGGCACATGTATGGAGGTCAGAGAACTACTCTCACATGTTCATTCTTACCTTCTACCTCTTTGGACGGTTTCTCTTCCTCGGAGTGTCTCATTGCTGAGTTGTCTGTGCCAGCGGGTCCGCAAGCTTCCAGGGAAGGCTCCTGCCTTGCCTTCCTATCTTGCCATCAGTGTTCTGGGATTACGGTAAGCCTGTCACAGCATCGGGCTTTTACACGGGGACCCGAACTTCGGTACTCAGACTTGTGTGGCAAGTGTTTTCTCCGCCATGTCATCTCCCCAGCCTCTTGGTCGATTTCCTTAAGCTGCGTGCGGATGATAAGAATTGTGTCCTTGTCAAGGTTTTTGTTTTAAAGTGAGCCTAGCAGACATTCTAGCATGAAATCTTTGCTTAACAAATAGCAATTACTGTTACCTGTTCCTTTTTCAACTTTCCAGTGGAGGGCTGTCCAAGCACTGAGTTCTCGAGAAAATCATGTTCCGATGTGCTCAAATGAATGAGAAGAGAAAGAAGAGAAAAACAGTACATGTTTCCCACACCCTCAACCTCTTTTGTTTCCTGCTTAGATCTTTCTTGACTTCTTTTGGGTTTTCTGTCTCCACCAGAGTGCCAATTTCCTGACTCTTAGCGTCAACATATCTTGACACCCGTGTCGCACAATCATAAGTACTAAAGCAATCCCTATATTTATATTTATTTATTTATATTTTTAAAAATTATTTTATTTATTTTTGGAGAGAGAGAGAGAGAGAGAGAGAGACAGACAGACAGAGAGGGAGAGGGAGACAGATAGAGAATGGGTGCGCCAGCAGCCTCTGAGCTGCTGTGAACAAAATCCAGATGCGTGCGCCCCCTTGTGGGCAAGTGCGGCATTGCGCCCTTGCGTCACTTTGCATCTGGCTAAATGTGGGACCTGGAGATTGGAACCGGGTTCTTAGGCTTAGCAGGCAGGCGCCTTAACTGCTAAGCCATCTCTCCAGCCCAATCCCTATATTTATTTAATGTACCAGAGACCACTCTTCTCTTTGAGAATGTAATTGCTAAATTTGGAACACTTCCCGAGACTTTCCACAGAGCTGCTTATATTTAAGATATGTGTGTGCGCACGTTGAGGCTGTATTTTACTTCGTCAAGAGCTATTGATTAATACCAATGCCAGGATATCATGCAAAAAGACCACCATCTTTCTGTGTCGCAGATATGCCCGGAAGTGGTCATTTCATTTCCATGGGAGCGTGTTGTCATTTGCAGAGGAGGGCCGTGTCTGTCTAATTTCTGTGGATTTGGTGCAGGTTTTTGGTGGGTACTACATGCTTCTTGTGGGGGTTGCATTCAGGTGTCCCCCATAAATTTAGGTGTTCTGAATGCTAGGTCCCCAGCTGATGCAGATTTGGGAATTAGCGCCTCCTGGAGGCAGTG
The DNA here is from genome assembly GCA_036365145.1 of Orientallactaga sibirica. Lineage (NCBI taxonomy): Eukaryota > Metazoa > Chordata > Mammalia > Rodentia > Dipodidae > Orientallactaga > Orientallactaga sibirica. Next base: position 5,469,722 of record JAEOAD010001989.1, read on the forward strand.
TATTGTTGGGGGAGGGCTTATGGGTGTTATAGCCAGTGTTCCCTTGCCAGTGTTTGGCACACTCTCCTGTTCCTATTGTCCACCTGATGTTGGCTAGGGGGTGATGTCCACCCTCTGCTCATGCCATCGTTTTCCCCTGACATCATGGAGCTTCCCCTGGAGTCTGTAAGCCAAAATAAACATTTTTTCCCATAAGCTGCTCTTGGTTGGGTGATTTCTGCCAGCAGTGTGAACCTGACTGCAACATTTCTCTTTAGGCTCAAATTTAGACTGAGTTTATGCTATTTTTTAAACTTTTAAAAATTATTTATTTATTTATTTGAGAGAGTGAGAGACATTAAGAGGGAGAGAGAGAGAGAGAGAGAGAGAGAATAAGCGCGCCAGGGCCTCCAGCCACTGCAAACGAACTCCAGACACATGCGCCTCCCTGTGTGTCTGGCTTATGTGGGTCCTGGGTCCTGGGGAATCAAACCTGGGTCCTTTGGCTTTGCAGGCAAATGCCTTAACCACTAAGCCACCTGGAAGCTGGTGTTTTTTTTTTTTTTTTTTGGTTTTTCGAGGTAGGGTCTCACTCTGGCCCGGGCCGACCTGGAATTAACTATGCAATCTCAGGGTGGCCTTGAACTCAAGGCAATCCTCCTACCTCTGCCTCCCGAGTGCTGGGATTAAAGGCGTGCGCCACCACGCCCGGCTTTTTTGGTGTCTTGTTTTTATCACCCTATTCCTAGACTTTGTGGGTGGATGCTTTTGGAATGTGATTTTATCTGTGTGGAGACTAGTTGTGTAACAGTTCAGCACTAAAGAGTCTCCTTACTGTTTTCTTGAAAGGTGAAATGTGCAACATCAAATGAACCTGGTAGATTCATTTGCTAAATTGACAAATCTTTTCCAACAAGGAAAAAAAAAAAATCCAGACATTTTTCTTCCCTATTTTCTGTCATCTTGAACTTGAGTCCTTTTTACTCATTTTCTCTATTGCTTAGAAATCAGGGCTGGAGGACTGGAGAGATGCCTTAATGGTTAAGGCACTTGCCTGCAAAGCCAAATGACCCAGGTTCAATTCCCCAGGACCCATGTAAGCCAAATGCACAAGGTGACGCATACCTCTGGAGTTTTTGCAGTGGCTAGAGGCCCTGGTGAGCCCACTCTCTCCTCTCTCTCTCTCTGCTTGCAAGTAAAATAAAATAAAATAAAATAAAATAAAATAAAATAAAATAGGAATCAGGGCTGGAGTGATGGCTCAGGGATTAAAGACACTTGGTTGCAAAGCCTGACAGCCTGCATTCAATTTCCCAGTTCCTATGTAAAGCCAGATGCACAAAGTGGCACATGCATCTGGAGATTGTTGCAGAGGCAGGAGGCCCTGGCGTACTCATCCATCTCTCTCTGTCTTTCTCTCTTATATAAATTAAAATATTTAAAATATCAAAATCAATATCAGATCTTTCTATAAAATTATTATCTTTTGAGAATGAGAAAAACACTCTATGCTCCATGGTTCATACCTATAATCCTAGCTTCTGGGATATCCCAGCAGAGACAGGAGGAGCAGTGGAAGTTCCAGGCCAGCCTCAGCCACAGAGTGAGACCATATCTCAAAAGACAAAACAAAACAAAACAAAACCCAAACAAACCAAGAATTAGAGCCAGGCATGGTGGTGCACACCTTTAATCCCAGCACTTGGGAGGCAGAGGTAGGTGTATCTCTGTGAATTCAAGGCTAGCCTGGAAGTGTAGAGCATGTTTCTAGATCAGCTTGGGTTAGAGAGAGACCCTTCCTTGAAAACAAACAAACAAACAAACAAACAAACAAACAAACAAAACACAAAAGAATTAGAAACATCATAACTTATATCAGAACTTAAATACACCATTTAAAAGGAATATAGAATTAAATACAAATCCAAGATATATCTTTACCAAAGTCATGTCCTACTTTCTTAACCTTTTCTTTGTAGTCTGTTGATTCTTTCTTTTTCTCTCTCTCTCTGTGCCCAGAAATTTTTAAAAAATATTATCTATTTATTTTTTTTGAGGGGGAGAGAGAGGAAGGGGCAGAAAAAGAGAATGGGCACCCCAGGAACTTTAGCTGCTGCAAACAAACTCCAGAAGTATGCACCACTTCTTCATCTGGGAAATCGAACCTGGGTCCTTTGGCTTTGTAGGCAAGCACCTTGACTGCCATGCCCAGGATTTTTTATTCCTAATCCTTTCTTCAGATGCGCATCTTACCCAGAGTCCTGTCATACTTTTGGCTTTTCATTGTCCTTATTAATTAACAAATTCACATTTGTTCATTGCATAATCGCCTTCCTATTATGTGCCAGGCGCTGTCATTGAGTGTTGAATGCATCAGTGAACAGAACTGGCTGGGTGTGGACCCCTGTGGGCCTTGAATTTTAGTGGTGAGGGATGCACAGGAAATAAAGGAGAATGAAATTGATTAGTGTTAAGGGCCAGGCATAAAAATGGTGTGAGGCAGGGGGGTTAGGAGTGAGTGCAGGGTGTGAAGGGTGAATTATGGTGAATTGTAATTTGTTAACAAATATTTTTATTTATTTATTTATTTGCAAGGAGAGAGGGAGAGGCAAGGAGAGAGAGTGTGTGTGGGGGGGAATGGGCATACCAGGGGCCTCTTGCCTCTGTGAATGAATCCCTCTCTATTACCTGGTGGAATTTCTTCATCCTTCAAACATGAGGGTGGTTTATGAAACCACGGTCATGACCTTTCTTCTATCTTTTTCTTTTCTTTTCTTTTCTTTTCTTTTCTTTTCTTTTCTTTTCTTTTCTTTTCTTTTCTTTTCTTTTCTTTTCTTTTCTTTTCTTTTCTTTTCCCTTCCCTTCCCTTTTCCCTTTTCTTCTTCTCCTTCTCCTTCTCCTTCTCCTTCTCCTTCTCCTTCTTCTTCTTCTTCTTCTTCTTCTTATTATTATTATTATTATTTTGTTTTGTTTTTTGAGGTAGGGTCTCTCTCTAGTCCAGGCTGACTTGGAATTCACTCTGTAGTCTCAGGCTGTGAGGAGAGCCCCTGGTCAATTGGACAAAAATGATGTATGCATTATCATTGTCATTTGAAAAAGAAAAAAAGCATTTCTTAGGAAATCTAGATCAGTAATGTATTAACTTGTGTTTTGTTGGGTCCCAGGCAGGTAAATAGGATGCAGTGGCCTGCTGACATCTTCGTTGCAGAGTTCCCTAGAACAAACGTTCTCTGTTCGTTTCATTTTGTTCTTGTTTAGACATGGTATTTTGCCATGGTGGCGTCTGCCCAGTTATCCTCAAGGTCAGAGCTGGGAAGGCAATACTTTGAAGAGGAATGCTGGGGTTTGGGAGAAGGCAGGGTGGGCCTGGGGAGAAATGCCTGAACTTTGTTTCTGCAGTGCCTATGTGTCCTGTGAAGCTGTGCATGCCATCGAGTGAACTAAGACTTAGCAGCAAGGGCCCGAGGCCCTAGAACTCTCCCTGGCCTCCCCATGTCACTTTGATGCTGCTGGCAAGAGCTATCTGAGGCGAGCCATGAGGAGACACCAACTGTGAGCTTTCCCTTCATGCTGGAGCCAGCACCCAGAGGATGCCGGAACCTGCACCTGCCGGTCCTGATGCCTTAGCTAAAGGCACGAATGGGAGGATTTTGCTCTTTTATGTGCAAATAAATGTGTTCATTAATTTAGGGCAGCAGTTGGCAATTTTCTCTCTAAAAAAAGAATGCAAAAGAAAGCTTTGGGATAAATGAGTATTAATGGTCTCCTAGCTATAAATTTTTCTGAATATTCCTTACGTAAGGTGTTTGGAATGAAATCTGTTGGGGTGAGGAAAGGATGAGGAGACACTCTTTAATTTAATTGGCCCTGCTGGCAAGGATACTGTTAATGAAACAGATGTCTTCCCATCAGCTTTCCGGCATGCTATGAGAGCAAATGAAATTTCGTCCTTTGATCAGAAGTAGTATTAATATATACGTGTTTAATACAGCTTTAGAAATTGGACCGCATAATTTTCTAATAGTTTTAATCATTTTTGTTAGCAGGTTTTTGTTTGTTTTCCTCCCTGTAAAGAAAAGGGTTTCTCTCCATATAACTGTGTGTTTCTTATCCTATTTAACTACTCTTAAGGTCAAGTAAATGTTCTGGAAACCTATATAGCTATCTTCTGACCTAAGCTTATGTTTGGCTATGTACGGGATTCCCCATAGTCATGCACAGTCAGGTGCATTTGTAAGATAAAAGCCAGGTGGGGAGGAGGGAACCCAGAATCCCTTGTGGGGTGTGGAGGGGGGGGGAGGTACTGTGTATCAGCCCAGCTCATAATGATGGTAAAGTCTCCTTTACCCAGACAGCAAGAAAACGTTCACAGTGCCAAACAAGTCCAGAGTAAAATATTAAAAAAATATATGGAGTCAAAATTTCAGGATATTGACCATGTCACTGACGCTTTAATGATAGTTTTTATCTTTCAACAACTTCCAAAGTCTAAAACACTTGTGCCTTTATACATAAGTAAATTATTTATTGTGATTGTCTGCCAGATGTTTTTGTTGTTGTTGTTTGGTTTTTTTGTTTGTTTGTTTGGTTTTTCGAGGTAGGGTCTCGCTGTAGTTCAGGCTGACCTGGAATTCACTATGTAGTCTCAGGCTGGCCTCGAACTCACGGCGATCCTCCTACCTCTCCCAAGTGCTGGGATTAAAGGCGTGCGCCACCATGCCCAGCTGTTTGACAGTTTCTTGATGACTTGTGGACCACTTTGAAAACATATGTGCTGTATGACTCCCTGAGATTTTGCAGTGGTATCTTGAATAGAGGGCTACGAATCCAGAACATTCAGGACCAGCATGGCATTAGCTTGTCAGTCAGCAGTGCGCAAGGCCAGCACTGGGGCAAAACGAGTGAGGCAGGTTAATGTTTGTGCAGGGTTGGAGCCTGTCCATAATAAGGAGGAACAATAATGACTTTTAAGACCCAGTCCCTGGTACCTGTGAATGTATTACCTTATGTCACAAAACAGGCTTGCCGAATATGATTAAGACTCTGAGATGAAGGGATTATATTGGATAATCTGGGTGGGTCCACTGTAATCATAAAAAAAAAAAGCCCTTAAAAGTGAGAGAGGTAGGCTGGAGGTCACAGTAATTCCACATGAGGAGGTCTCAAAACCCTTCTGCTGGATTCGAAGGTAGAGAAAGGGGGGCGGGGTAGGAGGGGTCAGCAGAGAAACGCAGGCAGTTCTAGAAAGTAGAAAAGACCAGGAAACATAACACTCATCTGGAGCTTCCAGGAGGAACGCACCCTATTAACAACTTGCCTTCCTTTCAGACAGATGCACGTGTCCCTGGGATAGCCAACTGTAAGAGAATAAAGTTGTGTTCCTCCTACACCCCATCCACAGAAAGATAATACACTGACTTTCTTTAACATTTTGATGGCTTGCTCAGTAGTTTGGTCGTGCGTTGCAGACTACCTCCCAGCTGGCAGTGTTGGTGGCACACGCGTGTTATAAAACGATCCGCAACTTTGTACACGCTTGTCTCTTATCACTTATCTTTGTTCAATCTGCAGAGTGTCTTTGGGGCTTAGGTGACACCACAGTGTGGTTTTAACCTTGGCTCTGGAGAGATGTGTTATCACGAGTGTCCGTGACAACACGGCAATGGCTGTGAGCAAAGGAACCGTTCTGTAGAGTACAGTTGAGGCTGGCTGTGTTACTTTTCCATTTCTCTGCGGTGACGGAACACTTGAGAAGCAGCCACTTCATTTTCCCTTTGTAGTTGGAGAGGGTACAGTGGGGAAGGACGGCCACAGGACGGTGTCGCTGCCAGTCCTCTTGGGTCTGTAGTTACAAAGTGGAGAGTGGACAGGAGAAGGGGCTAGACTGAGCAACTTTAAAGGTCCGCCCCCCCACTCCCCAGTGAGCTGCTTTTACCAAGGCTCTCCTTCTTAAAAGTTCCATCACCTTCCAAAACAACATCACCAGCTGGAAACCAAGGGTGCGCCTAAGGGACACTGCTCGTTTGAATCTTAAAGCTAAATAACCGGTGCATTTCTGACAGTGAACTTAACGGTCATGTTTTAGCACTTGTGTGATGGTCCCTTTCGAGCCCAAGTTTAACACCAGTGAGTTGTGTCGCTTTATCAGCAGTGTCTTCTGTCTAGGCATCTCTGAGGTTATTTTCCAGTCTTTTTTTCTTAGATGGTCTTTTTCCACTTAGAGAATGGTTAAGGTCATTGTTTTCAGGTAGTGTAAGGGTATGTGATACGATGGTCTTTTCCAAATAATGCATGCACGGGGAAAAAATAAGGACATGCCACAGTTTTAACAACAATGGCAACATTTTCCTATAGACAAAAAAAAATTCAGTTTTTGCACAACTCTAACTGTACCAGCATGTTCTGTTATGAACCAACATATTATTCCTACAAGCTGCCCTGAAAGCACTACACTTAATGCTCATGTTCACATATTGATGCTACTCTCACTTCTGGTTAGAGAAGCTTCTCTTTTCAGATGGAAATGACCACTGGGATGGCCCCAAAAGCAACATAGTGCTGAGAAGAAGGGACGGAGGAGTGCCCAGAACTGAAACACATCTGTCACACCCTCCAAGGCTCAGGGCCCATTGCAGAAGAGGGGGCAGATAGAATGGAAGAGCCAAAGGAAGGGTATGACTTCTTACAATGCAACTGCCCAGACAGAAATTGGCCTCGATATCCATGACCATGCAGTGCCTAGCAATACCTTCACAAGACCCTCATAATAGAAGAAAAAGATGATGACATCAAATTAAAAGAGAGACTCATGGAGAGAGGGAGGGGATATGATGGAGAGCAGAGTTCTGAAGGGGAATGGGGGGAGGGGAAGGAAATATCATGGTTTATTGTCTGTAAGTATAGAAGTTGTCAATAAAAAAATTAAAGAAAAGAGTTGAGGTTGAGAGAGATCACACCCAACACTTAAACAGAGCTCACCATGGCTCAGGCTATTATAAGGACTTTCCACGATGAATTCATTTAGCTCAGAGCCACCCTTGGGGACACCGCTTCCCTTTGCCGATGAGGAAACTGAAGCACGAGAGGTGAAAACAATTTTGCTAAGGCTTAAAGAAGAAGGTGACATACTTATTTTTAAAGTCAGGCTGTGGAAAGTAAACTGAGGGCCAGGCATGCCACCTCCAGTCTGTCCCCTACTAAGATCCCGTACTCTTTTTACTGGGCCAGGTGTCCTTCGAACCTTGTACTGGAGCCCCACTAATCAGCTGGATGATCTCATAATCTCTGTCATTCTTCCTTTTTCCTGCCACCCACGGGCCAGCGGCCTTTCAGCAAATTCCAGGCGCAGCTCTGGAGCCAGCTGGGAGCATCATGCTTCGCCACCACCTGCAGCTCAAAGCAAGGGTCATGGCCACCCAGCCCCGAAGCTGCCCTCTCTCTCACCTAGGACTCACGCCCGCTCCTAACCACACACATGGCCCTGGGGGACGCTGCTTCGCTCAGAGAGGATTTATAAGCTTGATAGTGCGGCTTAGGCAAAGCTTTATTGCCCCAGTGCCTTGGGAAAGGGCATTATCTATCCAGGGTGGGTAGTGATAACGCTTTGACATCAGTGATCCCTGCCCCAGTGGTAAAGTACACTCCAGAGGGGCTGTTTTACTCTGGTTAGCAACATTCTGGAGATCTTTAAGGAGGCACTTCCTGGCAAGTCATGTTGTGCTCTTGTTTTCTTTTCTTTCTTTTTTTTAAAAAATTTATTTTTTTATTGACAACTTCTGCACTTACAGACAATAACCCATGCTATTTCCCTCCCCTCCCCCTTCCCTTCACAACTCCGCTCTCCACTGTGGCCCCTCCCTCTCTCCATTAGTGTCTCTTTTAATTTGATGTTATCATCTTTTTCTCCTATCCTGAGGGTCTTGTGAAGGTTGTAACCCAGACCAAAGCTGGCTTTAGACTCCTCTGAATCCTCCTGATTCTCCCTCCCCAGTGGCTGGAATCTAGGTATGTACCACTGAGCCCAGCTAGCAAAAGTCATGTTTCTGGTTATAACCGTAAACATGCTTTGAAGGGTACTTTTTAGGAAACAATAAAAGTTCTGCCAGCTTATATTTTAAATTAATATAAAGCTGACAATGACAAACTTTTGATAGATAATTTATGATGCATATTTAGTTTCATAAACATCAATCAAAACAGGCGCTTGTTTGGCTCATTTTGTTTTTGTGCATTTAACAATTTGTTACTAGCTGACAAAGAGTAACAGATTCATGGCTTAAGCCATCCTCACGATGCAAAGAGGAACAGAAAACTTTTGATCAGGAGCCTTCAGGACTGGCTTTTTTAAAATGAGAGAGAGAGGGGAGAGAGTTGGCATGCCAAGGCCTCCAGCCACTACAATCGAACTCCAGATGTGTGCGCCACCTTGTACGCATGTGCGGCCTTGTGTGCTTGCATCACTTTGTGCGTCTGGCTTATGTGGGATCTGGAGAGTTGAACATGGATCCTTAGGCTTTGCTGGCAAGTACCTTAACTGCTGAACCATCTCTCCAGCCCAGGACTGGCTTTTGTCTCATCCATCACTACCTATGAAATTGAACTTCTCTAGCTCTTGGGTTCCTTGTTGATACACTTAGTGAGGCAGGCTTTCTGACATTACAGGGTTGGTTTAAGAGTAAAATGAGGGGCTGGAACAGGGGTAAAGTGCTTGCTCTGTAAGCAGGAGGACATAAGTTTGGAACCATAGCATCCATGTTCAATACAGAACATGGTGGCATATGCAGGTCATCTCAGTGCTGGGTAGAAGTCAAGAGATTCCTTGGGCTCACTGTCTTGTTAGTTTTGCTGAATCCATGAGCTCTGCATTTAGCCAGAGACCCTGTCTTGCAAAAATAAAGATGGACAAACAGTAGAGGAAAACAGCTGATGTCATTTTCTATCCTCCACACACGCAATGCATATGGACCCCCACGCACATTCGCCCACACAATAAAACAGGCACACGCTTAGGCATACACAAGTCAAACAATGAATAACGTGAGTTAATATGAAGACAATTTGAAGAGAAATAGCGTACGATCGTCCTAATAACAAGCCATTGAAATTTATTTTGAGGGCATCTGTTTTCTAGAGACTGGTACTCATTCACATTTGGTCTCATTGTCATTGTTAGACATACTGAACGAGGTCAGGAGAAGGTTTGAGGAGGCTGCTTAAGTGGTGTTTGGGGTCTCTGCTTTTGGCCCATGCTCTGGTCCATTCTGTGACTATCAGAATACTATCAGAGGTTTGAAACTATTCCTTATTTTATTTTATTTTATTTTATTTTATTTTATTTTATTTTATTTTATTTTATTTTATTTTATTTTATTTTGCAAGCAGAGAGAGAAAGAGAGATACAGAGAAGAGAGACAGACACAGAGAGAATGGGCATGCCAGGCCCTCCAGCCACTGCAAACGAACTCCAGATGCATGTGCCCCCTTATGCATCTGGCTTACGTGGGTCCAGGGAAATCAAAACTGGGTCCTTTGGCTTCACAAGTAAGTGCCTTAACCATTAAGCCATCTCTCCAGCCCCTAGAGACCATCATGACCTTTTCAGGTGTGAACTAACAAATGGGAAAAAATTGGGGTTGTTTGAAATAGTACGGACAGATCACGTTTGGTTAGTCTTTTCTATTTCCTTAAATTTTATTTTTTAATTAGTTAATTAATTAATTTTTTTGTTTTGTTTTTTAAGGTAGGGTCTCATTCTAGCCCAGGCTGACCTGGAATTCACTATGTAGCCTCAGGCTGGCCTTGAACTCACAGCAATCTTCCTACCTCTGCCTCCTGAGTGCTGGAATTAAAGGTGTGTGACACCATGCCTGGCTTACCTTAGATTTTAAAATTTTTATTTTTTTTCAACCTTAAATTTTTTTTTTAGTTTATTTATTTGATGGAGAGAAAGAGAGAGAGAATGTATGAGCACTCCATTGCCTCTTGCTACTTCAAACAAACTACATTTGTATACGCCACTTTGTGCATCATGCTTTACAGAGGTAATGGAGAACTGAACCCTAGTTGGCAGCACATGCCTTTAACTGCTGAGTCATCTCCCCAGCCCAGGTTTAAAATTTTAATATCAGTTTTGGTTATTAAGGGGCATGTTAAAAAGCAAATGCATAGTTATGTCAGTAAGTTTGCATAAAACTGACATGAAGTGCTGGAGAGATGGCTTAGCGGTTAAGGCGCCTGCCTCCTAAGCCTAAGAACACTGGTTCCAATCTCCAGGTCCCACTTTAGCCAGATGCAAAGTGACGCAAGGGTGCAATGCCGCACTTGACCACAAGGGGGTGCACGCATCTGGATTTCATTCACAGCTGCTGAGAGGCTGCTGGCGTGCCCATTTCTATCTGTCTTCCTCTCCCCCTCTCTCTGTCTCTCTCTAAAAAAAAAAAGAAAACTGATGTGAAATTATGCCTTTATCACAATAACAATTTTGAAAGACTTCTCATTTAAATGTCATTATAACATGATTAAAGTCATGTTTAACATTAAATAAAATAGCTACCATATTATTAAGCATTTTCTTTGTTCAAGATAGAATAAATTCTGTATTAGTGCATTTTTTAATCACTAAAAAAGCCTTTTATATCAGTTACTTTCTCATTGCCATGAACAAATAGCTGACCAAAAGCCATTTAAGGAAATGAAGAGTGTATTTCAGCTTACATTTTGAGAGGGTATTGTCTGTTATGGCAGGGGAAAGGCATGCCAGGCTCACTGGTCACTTTTCACCCAGAGTCAGGAAGCAGAGAACAAACAGGAAGTGAGGTAAGGCTATAAATCTTCCAAGACCCTCCCTCAATGATATACTTCCTCTATCCACTTTCCTGAGACCTGCTACCAGCTGGGATCCAAGTGTTTAAACACATGAGCCAGTGGGACATATTTCACACTCATACTATGACACTTTATTTTGGTGGATCTAACAGAAACTCTTTCTGGAATTATAAAGAACTCTATTTGAATCCCTGGACTTGACTTCCTCAACCAAAGTTTTGACTAAGGGAAAAAAATGAAAATTTTCACTTTAAACATGTGGTGAAGCTGGGCGTGGTGGTGCATGCCTTTAATCCCAGCACTCGGGAGGCAGAGGTAGGAGGATCACCATGAGTTTGAGGCCACCCTGAGACTACATAGTGAATTCCAGGTCAGCCTGAGCTAGAGTGAGACCTTACCTCGAAAAACAAAAACAAAACAAAAACAAAACAAACAAACAAAGAAAAAAAAACAACAAAAAAACATGTGGTGATACCTCTTCTTCTGCTACGGTAGTTTTAGGTTTCCCAAATTATTTTTAAAAAATCCTTCCTTATATATCTGGTCTGAATAATTGTAGTGAGATACTTTGATATGCAAGATTAACAAAAATTCCTGCAGCCTGCTGTATCACACTCAGCATGTGCTAGTCAGAAACAATTTTGTTGCAGAATGAGTCAAACTGGAAACTCATGAAGCCTTTTCCTTCTAAGAAAAAGGGATAATGAGGGATGAGGTTTAAGAGGGAAATGAACCACAACTTTGGGCACATCTAGTACAGTAAGATTTTAATTCTATCTAGCAGAGAGAGGGAGGGATCACATTTAATGACTATAATATTCAGTTCCATATTTTTCATGATTTCCTGTAGCATTCTAAAAGATAGATCTGATTATTTATTTATTTGTTTATTTTTAAATAGGGGCTTGCTTTGTTGCTCAGGCTGGATTTGAACTCCTGGACTCAGCCCCCTGAGTAGCTGTGGCTGAGTTACCCTTTAAAGACTATGGAAATGAGGGAAATTGAGTTTTTATAGTTATTTGTTACTCACTTTATTTGAGCAGTTGATAAAGCACTTCAGATCTAGTTAGAGAGAAGGAAGAAGGGATAGAGCCAGTTCCATTTGAGAACACTGGCTTAGCACATCCAAGGACCCAGATTCAATCCCCATCACTGCAAATAATTATTACTGTTGAAAAAGAATTTTAATAAATGGCAATTAAAAATGGCATTTTCTACAGAAGATTGAAAAGCATCCCTTTAGTCTTGAGTAACTTAGAGGAAAACTAGGTCTTTTTCTCCTAGAATGTCATAATGCAGGTGGGACAGTCGACTTCCCGGGAAGCTTCCCAGTGTGGTGGCTGAGTGTGCTCAGTGGTGGGGGGTGACCATCGCCATCTGGAAAGCAGGGGCCCTCCGTCGGGATTCCCAATCCTGAAAGTCAATGAGCAAAGACAGCAAACGGCGGGCCTTTGGCTGGTTGTCACGTTTCTCTACTGTCTCCTCAGAAAAATTTTAGCATCTTATGAAAACTGTAACTGAGCTGGACACGGAGCAATGTCGAAGTCAAAGTTCCGGGATTTAGATGCGTAGAAAAGATACAACAAATATGCAGAAGCTGGAGAAAAGGATGTGAGAAATTTCGTTGTAGTGAAAATATCAGAGTTCGATTATAAAGTAGCTCCTTCTCTTCCTCCCTCTGTGCTCGGTCCTCCCTACTCCTCCTCTTTGTCATCTAACCCAGAGAACTTTCCTGATTTTTTTTTTTTTTTTTTGCTCTCTCTTTAATAGGCAGATACTTGCTCTAATTTAACTTTTTATTTTTATTTTTATTTTTTTGAGGTAGGGTCTCACTCTAGCCCAGGTTGACCTGGAATTTACCATGTAGTCTCAGGGGGGCCTTGAACTCACGGCGATCTCCTACCTCTATCTCTCGAGTGCTGGGATTAAAGGTGTGCACCACCACGCCCGGCTTTAATTGTTTTCTTGAAAGGCAGTGGGAATATAAGTAAGTGAAAATATAGAATAATCTGTTTTACAAATGCCCTGTCAATGAATTTCCACGTATTACTTCTTTTCCCCAATGATACCTACTATGGAGCCAGCCAGAAGTATGACAATTAAAAATAATTTAAGGCAAAATAGGAATACAAAGTTAAGAAACGTGAAACCATGTCAGCCTAAATGTAGACATTGGTTGTTCGAAACAACCTCTCCTCAGTCTTCCCATGTTCTCTTTGGTAGGTGTTCTGGGACCCTCCCCAAGCCCCAAATACAGCCAAACCAGACACTGTCAATGAACAACACTGGGGGCTGGTTTTCAACTGACCTGAGTACAGATTGTCCTTCATTAAGGACCTATGTAACTTCCAGAACACTCTAGAACCACGATGGTGAGGATGCAGGGCCTGGTGACACTACAAAGGCTTGACTGAAGATTTTCTCATTGTTGAGTGTGTGTTTTGTTTGTACAGGTGCTGGGACACAGGGACCTCCACTCTCACATTTTATAATATGCTTTAAATTTTTTTAAAAAAATATTTCTTTTTATTTCTTTTTATATATTTTATTTATTTGTTTATTTATTTGAGAGACAGAAAGAGACAGAGAGAGGGAGAGGGAGAGAGAGAGAGGGAGAGGGAGAGAATGGGCACACCAGGGCATCCAGCCACTGCAAATGAACTTCAGATGCATGCACCCCCTTGTGCATCTGGCTTACGTGGGTCCTGGGGAATCGAACTGGGGACCTTTGGCTTTGCAGGCAAATGCCTTAACCACTAAGCCATCTCTCCAGCCCTAAAATTTTTTTTTCTTTTTTATGATAGAGAGAGCAAGATTGGCATGCTAGGGCCTCCAACCACTGCAATCAAACTCCAGACACGTGTGCCACCCTGTGTATGAGCTTGCATATTTTTGTCACCTTATGTGTCTGGCTTACATGGGACTTGTGGAGTCAAGCAGGGATCCTTAGGCTTTGGAGGCAAGCAACCTTAAACGCTAAGCCATCTCTCCAGCCCCACACTGACATTTCTAAACATGATTGTTGTGTGTGCTGGTTGTCATCTGGGCTGGTGACATTTCAGCTCTGGGGGTGGATTTCTGGCAGCATTGATGAACGTGGTGATCGCCTGGAGCCTGCTGGGACGTTTTCGCTTTTAATGAAGCTTTCTTCCGTTACTGGAAGTGCTTGTGTCCTGTTGCAGATATGATTCTATGTGAACACGCTCATCAGACAGACTCCCCCAGGAACTCTTGTCATCTCTTTTATTCCAACCACTAGAACTTTCTGATAGCCACCCACGGGGCTTTGTCACGAGTCAAGTATGAGGAATTATTTCTGCTTTTATCAATTTTATGTTTCCCTTTTGGTTTCAGTGTTTCTTATACTTTATGGTTTTTTACCCAAAGCTCTGTATAAAATGTATGACTGAGGCTGGGGAAATGGCTCAGTGACCTAAGCACTTACTTGCCAGGTCCCATTCCTTCAGACCTGCTTAAAGCCAGACTTGCAAAATGGCACATTACAGTGGCAAGAGACCCCGGCGTACTCATTTTCTCTCTCTTGCAAATAAATAACTAAAAATATTTTAAAATGTATACATGTCTGAATATAAGTAAAATCTACTCCGTTCTGCATTTTTTTTTAGACTGGGTTCATGGATGCCTAAACTTTTTTTTTTTTTTTTTTTTGGAGAGAGACAGAGAGAGAGGGAGAGAAGACAGATAGAGATGCATGCGCCAGCAGTCTCTCAGCTGCTGTGAATGAAATCCAGATGCGTGCGCCCCCTTGTGGTCAAGTTCGGCATTGCGCCCTTGCGTCACTTTGCATCTGGCTAAACGTGGGACCTGGAGATTGGAACGGCTGGAGATTGGAACCAGTGTTCTTCTTAGGCTTAGGAGGCAGGCGCCTTATCCGCTAACCCATCTCTCCAGCCCATGCCTAAACTTTTATAACAAGAAGGGTTTAAATCAGGACCCAGGCAGAACAAAGTCATTTTAGACATGAACCATTCTTGTAAGAATAACTATCTTCCATGCATGTGTGCATGCCCAGTCATTATCCTATTTAAGCATATTACATAAATCATGTCACATTACCAATTTTAAAAACTGTGCCCTTTCAGCAATATGCATTAGAGCTTTAGCAAATTAATGACATGTAACACAAACATTTTGGGGCTGTATCTAGATTATTCTAGAAGATAATTTACAGCAAAAAATTTGGCATGTGAAAGGGGATTCAAGAATTCTTAGGCATTGTTCTGCTCAGACCTTGATTACAGGTATTTGTTTGTTTTTTTAAAATTACTTATCAATGCCTTGATCTCTTCCTTATTTCACATTTTTTGTAGCTTTTAAATATTTTATTTATTTATTTATTTTTAAAATAAATACATATTTTTTATTTATATTATTCTGATTTTACATTCATAGTATTGGTTCCATTGTCCTCCTCCCTGTCCTCCCACTTTCAAAGGGACCCTCATCAATGGGGAATGTGGGTCATGCATTGTGAGGTTAGTCAAGAGTTCTGGGGGCTATGCCCCAGTCTCTGTGCATAATGCCCCAACTTGTGACTCTAACAATCTTTCCACCCCCTCTTCCGCGAGTTTCCCTGAGCCACATTGGGGTCATTTTAGTTCTACTTCAGTGATGAGGTTTTGGGAGCCTCTGTGTTTCTGGATATCTGGCTTAGTTGGAGTTGGATGTTCTCTGTGTTTATCTCCTTCAGCCTTTTTCTGGTGTCGTGATCGCCATGAACGCTGTATTCTTGGATTCCAGTATTTCATATCATATGAAATGCAATGACATTTTGATAATCCTTGGTTACTACTGCTCTGCCAAACCTAATGAATGAGGCTCTCAGTATGTATTTTTTCTTCTTTTCTTTTCTTTTCTTTTCTTTTCTTTTCTTTTCTTTTCTTTTCTCTTCTCCTTCTCTCCTTCCCTCCCTCCCTCCATCCCTCCTTCCCTTCCCTTCCTTCCTTCCTTCCTTCCTTCCTTCCTTCCTTCCTTCCTTCCTTCCTTCCTTCCTTCCTTTATTATTTGAGGGAGACAGAGAAAGAGAGAAAGAGAGAGAGAGAGAGAGAAAGAGAGAGAATGGGCGTGCCAGTGGCCTCTCAGCTGCTGTGAACGAACTCCAGATGCATGAGCCCCCTTTTGGGCAAGTGTAGCATTGCAGCCTTGTGTCACTGACTAAATGTGGGACCTGGAGATTCGAACAAGCTTTCTTGGGCTTTGCATTCAGGTACCTTAACTGCTAAGTCATCTCTCCAGCCCCTCAGTATGTATTTTCAGTTGACCTGGTCTGTGTGAGTGAGTGTACATGCGTGTGGGTGTATGTGTGTGTGTATATGGGTGTGAGTGTGTGTTAACCAATTATGGAGCAAAGTCCAGCGATCCTCTTCTTATCCCCTGCAGACAGGATCACCCTTAGCATGTGTTAGAAAGCGGCTATGACCAGAGCTGCACAGACCCCAGGTCCAGCTTTTAGCCCATGGTGTCTCCACCAGTTGCTTTGCCAAACCAGTCTGCCTCTTGGAGACTCAGCTTCCTTTTCTGCCATGTGACAATAGCCAAGCATGACATGTTCTCTTAAGCTCAAATAGAAAAGCTTCTTCCGACCCTAAAATGCTTTGTTATCATACTTTCAAATTGAGAGGAGTATATGTTTGCATCATTTGATTTTATCAAGATAAGAACACACAATAATTTCACATTTCTTAGAGGATTCCACTTTCCCTTTGCAGGTCTTCACAGCAATATCCTGTGATCTATTGATTTTTCTTTTTTTATTTTTATTTATTTATTTGAGAGAGACAGAGAGAAAGAGGCAGAGAGAGAGAGAGAGAGAATGGGTGCATCAGGGCCTCCAGCCCTTGCAAACGAACTCCAGATGCATGCACCACCTTGTGCATCTGGCTTACGTGGGTACTGGGGAATCGAGTCTCGAAATGGGGTCTTTAGGCTTCACAGGCAAGTGCTTAACCACTAAGCCATCTTTCCAACCCTGATCTATTGATTTCTTTTTCTTTTTTTTTTTTTTTTTTTTTTTGGTTTTTTGAGGTAGGGTCTCACTCTGGCCCATGCTGACCTGGAATTAACTACGTAGTCTTAGGGTGGCCTTGAACTCACAGTGATCCTCCTACCTCTGCCTCCCAAGTGCTGGGATTAAAGGCGTGCGCCACCACGCCCGGCTTCGATCTATTGATTTTTAAAACACTTAGTAAGTTTTCCCATCCTATTCCATCATGAGAGTGTCTTTAAGGTTTTGAGATTAAGCACGTAGACGTGCCAAGTTCAAACTGGCTCCATCCTTTTGTTCAGCTTCCATTTGGGGCAAATCCCGTGTCTATGGGATAATAATCCTGCCTCAGGTTGTTATGAGAATTAAATGAGATAGGTTTAAAGACATATACCCAGCACTTCAGTAGACATCAATGCATATGGACTACTTTATTTTTATTTTTAAAAATATGTTTATTTCCATATTTATTTATTTAGAGAGGAGAGAAAGACCAGGGCCAAAAAAGAACTCCAGATACGTGTGCCACTATGTACAGGTGCCTTTATGTGGGGGTGCTGGGGAAGCAAACCTGGGCCGTCAGGCTTTCTAAGTAAGACCTTCAACTACTGAGGTATCTCTGCAGCCTGGAACTATTTTATGATTATGATGTCACATGCTGTCACATATGAGGCCATATGGTTTCTATAGCCAGTGAGCCCCTTCATGGGGTGAAGAGGAGAGAGCTAAGGTCTTAGGAATGGGTAGATAACTGTGCTATTATGTAGCACAAAATTTCTATAGTAGGTTTCTTGGGTCAATTACATATAAGTCAACAATTGTATTACTCTGTCAGCAAGGAAACATGGACAACTTTCAAAACCAGTAAGAATCTGAGATTTTTTTTTCTGATTTCTTTTAAAAGGAGTCTGAAAGTGCCTTCCATGTTTATATTTTAAACTTGATGTGATAACACATCAGGTTTAAAACCTCCGTTTCATTCATAGGTAAATAAATTTGTGGTCATTCCTAAGTAAGATTAACCCAGAGTGGTTAATCTTTAACTGTTGTAGTAAGTGGTTAGTGACTTCATGAGCAGAGTATCTCATTATTATGGTCAAAGGTTATCTCTTTTCCTCCTCTGGAGATTCTCATAATGCTCAAACATTTGTAAACTAACCCAATACCGTTTTTTTTTTTTTTTTTTTTTTTTTTTTTTTTTTGGCAAATATATGCAATATTTGTTCGTTTGGAACTTTGCAATTCTTTGGCTCTCGTCTTTGTTTTCCGAGTCTGCTGTCTTGTGGGGGCATCTTAACAGTCGTTACTATGATGGTGATAGTCTGGGAAAGAGGCAGAAGAGGTCAAAATGAAAACCTCTCTGACAGCCTCATCCATCAAAATTACAACCCCGAGAGTCATCGTGAGGGCTTTTAAAGAAAAGGTCAAAGTCCCCAGATTTTGTCACAAATGCCATCATGAGTCCTTGTTAGAAACGAGTAGCTCACAGGGTATGTGTTTATTGGGAAGAGAAAAGAGGGAGGGGGTGGCTAGCGAGATGGCTGGACAGATGGCCTTCTGCAGGCACCTTCCATGGGGTCAGCCGGGCTTTTTTTCCAGAGCAATTCACAAAATGTCCTCAGGAGAGGAGTCAAGAAAACAAGCCAGCACAGGCCAGGGGAAGACCAGTGTGAAAAAGCACCCAGAAGTGGGTCAAAGCCTAGGATATCCACAGTGATGACTTGGTCTGACAACTGGGCTCCAAACATGTTTGACTAGATGGCCCCCAGTATAGCCAGTGTTTTATTAGTTTGTAGTTTGCATCTGCAGCCACCTGGCTGGAGGCAGTGTCACTGGGCAGATCTTAAGGTGTGGTGGTGGGTTTGAGATTTCCATATAAAGATATACAAAGTGTTTCTAGCTGGAGTTCCTGAGGTGTGCTGTGCACAGTGGCTTTTGGCTTGTAGCTTCTCGCTCTCTGTTTGGTCCTGTGAAAGCAGGCCAGCATCTTCTGCCATTATGGAACTTCCCCTGGATCTGTAAGCTTCAATAAATCCCTTCCTCCATAACTGTGCCTGGTCTGGAAGTTCATCTCAGTGAACCTGAAGCTGACTGCTACAATACACGTTTCCCTTCAGGAAGCCTGTGTGGGAGATAGAGAGGAGGGGAGACAGAAAGGGGGTAAGAATAGAGCAGAGATGAGATAATGAGAGGGAGGAAAGGAGGAGAGAGAAAAACAAAGAGAGAAAGAGAGAGGTGGAAAAGATTGGAGGGCAGAGGGGGAAAGAAGAAGAGGAGAGAGGGAGGGAGATGGAGGCGAGAGGGAGGAAGACAGAAACAGAAAGAAAGGTGGAGGAGGCAGACAGGAGATGACATAGAAAATGACTAGTAAACTCAGGAGAAGATGGATACACAGGGATTGGAGATAAAAAAACAGGAAATGTGCTTTTTTGTTTATTTTTATTTATTTTATTTGAGAGCTACAGGTAAAGAGAGAGAGAGAGAGAGAGAGAATGGTCATGCCAGGCCCTCCAGCCACTGCAAACGAACTCCAGGTGCATGTGTTACCTTGTGCATCTGGCTTATGTGGGTCTTGGGGAATAGAGCCTCGAACTGGGGTCCTTAGGCTTCACAGGCAAGCACTTAACCTCTAAACCATCTCTCCAGGCCACATTTTTTTTTTTTTTTTGAGCAAAGGTCCCATGTAGCCCAGGCTGGCTTTGAGCCAAGAATGATCTTCAGTTCGTGACCATACTGCCTTCACCTTCAAGGGCTGAAATGACAGGACTGCATCTCCAGGACCCACTGGCAGTGCAATTTTAAAAACAGACTCACGCAGCCCTGTAACAAAGCAGATTTTCTTTTTTTTTTTTTTTTTTTTTGGTAAACCACTGACAAACCCATACTAGATAAGAAGGCAAAAGAAAAGAGAACTTTTGGGAGCATAGGACTAGGCGCAGATTTAGAGCCAGCCACCCCACGTTAAGAATGGGTTCCAAGCCGGGCGTGGTGGCACACGCCTTTAATCCCAGTACTCGGGAGGCAGAGGTAGGAGGATCACCATGAGTTTGAGACCACCCTGAGACTACATAGTGAATTCCAGGTCAGCCTGGGCCAGAGTGAGACCCTACCTTGGGAAACCAAAAAAAAAAAAAAAAAAAAAAAGAAAAGAAAAGAAAAGAAAAAGAATGGGTTCCAGTGTGCTCACTGGAGATGCCAGTGGTTTATAGTTTTGCCACAACTGTTCGGAGGCTCTTGGAAGTGGCTGTGATGCCGCATTTAGATGTTTAGTAAATTCATATGCTGTCCTCCTGTGATATGGACTTACACAAAAATAAGCAGGTCTAGGGCTGGAGAGATGGCTTAGCGGCTAAGGCGCCTGCCTGCTAAGCCTAAGAATGCTGGTTCCAATGTCCAGCGATTCCAATCTCCAGGTCCCACGTTGAGCCAGATGCAAAGTGATGCAAGGGTGCAATGCTGCACTTGACCACAAGGGGGCGCATGCATCTGGATTTCGTTCACAGCAGCTGAGAGACTGCTGGCGCGCCCATCTCCTGTCTCCCTCTCCTCTCTCTATCTCTTTCTGTCTCTCTCTCCAGATTAAAAAAAAAAAAAAAAAAAATAAGCAGGTCTTTTTTTCTTAGTTCGGACTGTAAGGAGAAATTAAAAGCTGTGAATAAAAACAAGAGAGACAAGGGCTGGAGACATGGCTGAGCTAAGCCTGGGGACCCATGTTTACTCTACAGGTTCCACATAAGCCAGGTGCACAAGGTGACACAGGTGTGCAGGGTCACACATGCGCACAAGGTGGCGCACATGTCTGGAGTTCGATTATAGTGGCTGGAGACCCTGGCGTGCCAATTTTCTCTTTCTCTCTCGCGCGCTTTCACTCTCACTCCCTCTCATAAAAGGGGGGCCAGTCTGTTGGCAAGCCTCAAAAACTAAAAAAAAAACAGACAGTGAAATGTCCATTTAATTGGTCATGCTGCCAGTTTGCTGTTGCAGTGTCTTTTTAGTATAAAAAATTTGATCCGGGTTTGTTGAAGTGAGCTGCAAAGAAGGGTATTCTCGGAACGTGTTCCTTCTGTGTTTGACGTCGGCCTGGCTCAGTGTTCAGGCCTGCAGGGTCAGATGTTGCATGTGGGACGCTGCATGGTTTGGGTCCCTGGAATGTATTGTTTGTGCTGGTCAGCCCAGCTATCTACACTTCCACACTTGCAGTTATTCAGCTTTCAGCTAGCATTTGGCCTGGCCTAGCATCATGTGTACATTTTTAGTTTGTGTCCTGAGCTCTACGCATGACTTAGTGAGACTTGTTTTTTTTTTTTTTTTAATCACATTTCCTCCATCCACTATTTTTTTAAATTAATTTTTATTTATTTATCTGGCAGAGAGAAAGAGGGACAGAGAGAGAGGGAGAGAATGGGCACACCACTGCAAACGAACTCCAGACATATGCGCCACCTTGTGCATTTGGGTCCTGGGGAATTGAACCTGGGTCCTTTGGCTTTATAGGCAAATGGCTTAACTGCCAAGTCATTCCTCCAGCCTCCATCCACTAGTCGTTTTTTTATTTATTTTTTTTTATTGTTCTAGGTAGGGTCTCACTCTGGTCCAGACTGACCTGGAATGAACTATGCAGTCTCAGGGTAGCCTCGAACTCATGGTGATCCTCCTACCTCTGCCTCCCGAGTGCTGGGATTAAAGGTGTGTGCCACAATGCCTGGCCCCATTCACTGTTCTTTTCTAACACTAAGCACTCACACATACGTTACAAAGAGATATATAAAGATTAGAGATAAATATATGTGTATACACACTATGCTTATATTTTTTCCTATTGCTTAGATAGAACTCTCCAGCTTAGATAGAACTCTCCAGCTTAGATAGATAGAACTCTGCAGCTTAGATAGAACTCTCCAGTTTAGGTAGAACTCTGCAGCTTAGATAGAACTCTCCAGTTTAGATAGCTAGAACTCTGCAGCTTAGATAGAACTCTGCAGCTTAGAACTCTGCAGCTTAGATAGATAGAACTCTGCAGCTTAGATAGAACTCTGCAGCTTAGATAGAACTCTCCAGCTTAGATAGAACTCTGCAGCTTAGATAGAACTCTCCAGCTTAGATAGAACTTTCCAGCTTAGATAGAACTCTCCAGTTTAGATAGATAGAACTCTCCAGCTTAGATAGAACTATCCAGTTTAGATAGATAGAACTCTGCAGTTTAGACAGAACTCTCCAGCTTAGATAGAACTCTCCAGTTTAGATAGATAGAACTCTCCAGCTTAGATAGAACTCTCCAGCTTAGATAGAACTCTGCAGTTTAGACAGATAGAACTCTCCAGCTTAGATAGAACTCTCCAGTTTAGATAGATAGAACTCTCCAGCTTAGATAGAACTCTCCAGCTTAGATAGAACTCTGCAGTTTAGACAGATAGAACTCTCCAGCTTAGATAGAACTCTCCAGCTTAGATAGAACTCTCCAGCTTAGATAGAACTCTCCAGTTTAGATAGAACTCTCCAGCTTAGATAGATAGAACTCTCCAGCTTAGATAGAACTCTCCAGCTTAGATAGATAGAACTCTCCAGCTTAGATAGAACTCTCCAGCTTAGATAGAACTCTCCAGTTTAGATAGATAGAACTCTCCAGCTTAGATAGAACTCTCCAGCTTAGATAGAACTCTCCAGCTTAGATAGAACTCTCCAGCTTAGATAGAACTCTCCAGCTTAGATAGAACTCTGCAGCTTAGATAGAACTCTCCAGCTTAGATAGATAGAACTCTCCAGCTTAGATAGAACTCTGCAGCTTAGATAGAACTCTCCAGTTTAGACAGATAGAACTCTCCAGTTTAGACAGATAGAACTCTCCAGCTTAGATAGATAGAACTCTCCAGCTTAGATAGAACTCTGCAGCTTAGATAGATAGAACTCTCCAGCTTAGATAGAACTCTCCAGTTTAGATAGATAGAACTCTGCAGTTTAGATAGAACTCTCCAGTTTAGATAGAACTCTCCAGCTTAGATAGAACTCTCCAGCTTAGATAGATAGAACTCTCCAGTTTAGATAGATAGAACTCTGCAGTTTAGATAGAACTCTCCAGTTTAGATAGAACTCTCCAGCTTAGATAGAACTCTCCAGTTTAGATAGATAGAACTCTCCAGCTTAGATAGAACTCTGCAGCTTAGATAGAACTCTCCAGTTTAGACAGATAGAACTCTCCAGTTTAGACAGATAGAACTCTCCAGCTTAGATAGAACTCTGCAGCTTAGATAGATAGAACTCTCCAGCTTAGATAGATAGAACTCTCCAGCTTAGATAGAACTCTGCAGCTTAGATAGATAGAACTCTCCAGCTTAGATAGAACTCTCCAGTTTAGATAGATAGAACTCTGCAGTTTAGATAGAACTCTCCAGTTTAGATAGATAGAACTCTGCAGTTTAGATAGAACTCTCCAGTTTAGATAGAACTCTCCAGCTTAGATAGAACTCTCCAGCTTAGATAGATAGAACTCTCCAGCTTAGATAGAACTCTCCAGTTTAGATAGAACTCTCCAGTTTAGACAGATAGAACTCTCCAGCTTAGATAGAACTCTCCAGCTTAGATAGAACTCTCCAGCTTAGATAGAACTCTCCAGCTTAGATAGATAGAACTCTCCAGCTTAGATAGAACTCTCCAGTTTAGATAGATAGAACTCTCCAGCTTAGATAGAACTCTCCAGCTTAGATAGATAGAACTCTGCAGCTTAGATAGAACTCTCCAGTTTAGACAGATAGAACTCTCCAGCTTAGATAGAACTCTCCAGCTTAGATAGATAGAACTCTGCAGCTTAGATAGAACTCTCCAGTTTAGACAGATAGAACTCTCCAGCTTAGATAGATAGAACTCTCCAGCTTAGATAGAACTCTGCAGCTTAGATAGAACTCTCCAGTTTAGATAGATAGAACTCTCCAGCTTAGATAGAACTCTCCAGCTTAGATAGATAGAACTCTCCAGCTTAGATAGAACTCTCCAGCTTAGATAGATAGAACTCTCCAGCTTAGATAGATAGAACTCTCCAGCTTAGATAGAACTCTCCAGCTTAGATAGATAGAACTCTCCAGCTTAGATAGAACTCTCCAGCTTAGATAGAACTCTCCAGCTTAGATAGAACTCTCCAGCTTAGATAGATAGAACTCTCCAGCTTAGATAGAACTCTCCAGTTTAGATAGAACTCTCCAGTTTAGACAGATAGAACTCTCCAGCTTAGATAGATAGAACTCTCCAGCTTAGATAGAACTCTCCAGCTTAGATAGAACTCTCCAGCTTAGATAGATAGAACTCTCCAGCTTAGATAGATAGAACTCTCCAGCTTAGATAGAACTCTCCAGTTTAGATAGAACTCTCCAGTTTAGACAGATAGAACTCTCCAGCTTAGATAGAACTCTGCAGCTTAGATAGAACTCTCCAGTTTAGATAGATAGAACTCTCCAGTTTAGACAGATAGAACTCTCCAGCTTAGATAGATAGAACTCTCCAGCTTAGATAGAACTCTCCAGTTTAGATAGAACTCTCCATTTTAGATAGAACTCTCCAGCTTAGATAGAACTCTCCAGTTTAGATAGATAGAACTCTCCAGCTTAGATAGAACTCTCCAGTTTAGATAGAACTCTCCAGTTTAGACAGATAGAACTCTCCAGCTTAGATAGATAGAACTCTCCAGCTTAGATAGATAGAACTCTCCAGCTTAGATAGATAGAACTCTCCAGCTTAGATAGAACTCTCCAGTTTAGATAGAACTCTCCAGTTTAGACAGATAGAACTCTCCAGCTTAGATAGATAGAACTCTCCAGCTTAGATAGAACTCTCCAGCTTAGATAGAACTCTCCAGCTTAGATAGATAGAACTCTCCAGCTTAGATAGATAGAACTCTCCAGCTTAGATAGAACTCTCCAGCTTAGATAGAACTCTCCAGTTTAGACAGATAGAACTCTCCAGCTTAGATAGAACTCTGCAGCTTAGATAGAACTCTCCAGTTTAGATAGATAGAACTCTCCAGTTTAGACAGATAGAACTCTCCAGCTTAGATAGATAGAACTCTCCAGCTTAGATAGAACTCTCCAGTTTAGATAGATAGAACTCTGCAGTTTAGATAGAACTCTCCAGTTTAGATAGAACTCTCCAGCTTAGATAGAACTCTCCAGTTTAGATAGATAGAACTCTCCAGCTTAGATAGAACTCTCCAGTTTAGATAGAACTCTCCAGTTTAGACAGATAGAACTCTCCAGCTTAGATAGATAGAACTCTCCAGCTTAGATAGATAGAACTCTCCAGCTTAGATAGATAGAACTCTCCAGCTTAGATAGAACTCTCCAGTTTAGATAGATAGAACTCTGCAGCTTAGATAGATAGAACTGTCCAGTTTAGATAGATAGAACTCTCCAGCTTAGATAGAACTCTGCAGCTTAGATAGAACTCTCCAGCTTAGATAGAACTCTCCAGCTTAGATAGATAGAACTCTCCAGCTTAGATAGAACTCTGCAGCTTAGATAGAACTCTCCAGTTTAGACAGATAGAACTCTCCAGTTTAGATAGATAGAACTCTCCAGCTTAGATAGATAGAACTCTCCAGCTTAGATAGAACTCTGCAGCTTAGATAGAACTCTCCAGTTTAGACAGATAGAACTCTCCAGCTTAGACAGATAGAACTCTCCAGCTTAGATAGATAGAACTCTCCAGCTTAGATAGAACTCTGCAGCTTAGATAGAACTCTCCAGTTTAGACAGATAGAACTCTCCAGTTTAGACAGATAGAACTCTCCAGCTTAGATAGATAGAACTCTCCAGCTTAGATAGAACTCTGCAGCTTAGATAGAACTCTCCAGTTTAGACAGATAGAACTCTCCAGTTTAGACAGATAGAACTCTCCAGCTTAGATAGATAGAACTCTCCAGCTTAGATAGAACTCTGCAGCTTAGATAGAACTCTCCAGTTTAGATAGATAGAACTCTCCAGCTTAGATAGATAGAACTCTCCAGCTTAGATAGAACTCTGCAGCTTAGATAGAACTCTCCAGTTTAGACAGATAGAACTCTCCAGCTTAGATAGATAGAACTCTCCAGCTTAGATAGAACTCTGCAGCTTAGATAGAACTCTCCAGTTTAGACAGATAGAACTCTCCAGCTTAGATAGATAGAACTCTCCAGCTTAGATAGATAGAACTCTCCAGCTTAGATAGAACTCTGCAGCTTAGATAGAACTCTCCAGTTTAGACAGATAGAACTCTCCAGCTTAGATAGAACTCTCCAGTTTAGATAGATAGAACTCTCCAGTTTAGATAGATAGAACTCTCCAGCTTAGATAGAACTCTGCAGCTTAGATAGAACTCTCCAGTTTAGACAGATAGAACTCTCCAGCTTAGATAGAACTCTCCAGCTTAGATAGATAGAACTCTCCAGCTTAGATAGAACTCTGCAGCTTAGATAGAACTCTCCAGCTTAGATAGAACTCTCCAGTTTAGACAGATAGAACTCTCCAGCTTAGATAGAACTCTCCAGTTTAGATAGATAGAACTCTCCAGTTTAGATAGATAGAACTCTCCAGCTTAGATAGAACTCTGCAGCTTAGATAGAACTCTCCAGTTTAGACAGATAGAACTCTCCAGCTTAGATAGAACTCTCCAGCTTAGATAGATAGAACTCTCCAGCTTAGATAGAACTCTGCAGCTTAGATAGAACTCTCCAGTTTAGATAGATAGAACTCTCCAGTTTAGATAGAACTCTCCAGCTTAGATAGAACTCTCCAGCTTAGATAGATAGAACTCTCCAGCTTAGATAGAACTCTCCAGTTTAGATAGAACTCTCCAGTTTAGACAGATAGAACTCTCCAGCTTAGATAGAACTCTCCAGCTTAGATAGAACTCTGCAGCTTAGATAGAACTCTCCAGTTTAGATAGATAGAACTCTCCAGTTTAGATAGAACTCTCCAGCTTAGATAGATAGAACTCTCCAGCTTAGATAGAACTCTCCAGCTTAGATAGATAGAACTCTCCAGCTTAGATAGAACTCTCCAGCTTAGATAGAACTCTCCAGCTTAGATAGAACTCTCCAGCTTAGATAGATAGAACTCTCCAGCTTAGATAGAACTCTCCAGTTTAGATAGAACTCTCCAGTTTAGACAGATAGAACTCTCCAGCTTAGATAGAACTCTCCAGTTTAGATAGATAGAACTCTCCAGTTTAGACAGATAGAACTCTCCAGCTTAGATAGATAGAACTCTCCAGCTTAGATAGATAGAACTCTCCAGCTTAGATAGATAGAACTCTCCAGCTTAGATAGAACTCTGCAGCTTAGATAGATAGAACTCTCCAGTTTAGATAGATAGAACTCTCCAGCTTAGATAGATAGAACTCTCCAGCTTAGATAGATAGAACTCTCCAGTTTAGATAGATAGAACTCTCCAGCTTAGATAGAACTCTGCAGCTTAGATAGAACTCTCCAGTTTAGACAGATAGAACTCTCCAGCTTAGATAGAACTCTCCAGCTTAGATAGATAGAACTCTCCAGCTTAGATAGAACTCTGCAGCTTAGATAGAACTCTCCAGTTTAGATAGATAGAACTCTCCAGTTTAGATAGAACTCTCCAGCTTAGATAGAACTCTCCAGCTTAGATAGATAGAACTCTCCAGCTTAGATAGAACTCTCCAGTTTAGATAGAACTCTCCAGCTTAGATAGAACTCTCCAGCTTAGATAGAACTCTGCAGCTTAGATAGAACTCTCCAGTTTAGATAGATAGAACTCTCCAGTTTAGATAGAACTCTCCAGCTTAGATAGAACTCTCCAGCTTAGATAGATAGAACTCTCCAGCTTAGATAGAACTCTCCAGCTTAGATAGAACTCTCCAGCTTAGATAGAACTCTCCAGCTTAGATAGATAGAACTCTCCAGCTTAGATAGAACTCTCCAGTTTAGATAGAACTCTCCAGTTTAGACAGATAGAACTCTCCAGCTTAGATAGAACTCTCCAGTTTAGATAGATAGAACTCTCCAGTTTAGACAGATAGAACTCTCCAGCTTAGATAGATAGAACTCTCCAGCTTAGATAGATAGAACTCTCCAGCTTAGATAGATAGAACTCTCCAGCTTAGATAGAACTCTGCAGCTTAGATAGATAGAACTCTCCAGTTTAGATAGATAGAACTCTGCAGTTTAGATAGAACTCTCCAGTTTAGATAGAACTCTCCAGCTTAGATAGAACTCTCCAGTTTAGATAGATAGAACTCTCCAGCTTAGATAGAACTCTGCAGCTTAGATAGAACTCTCCAGCTTAGATAGAACTCTCCAGCTTAGATAGAACTCTCCAGCTTAGATAGAACTCTCCAGTTTAGATAGATAGAACTCTCCAGTTTAGACAGATAGAACTCTCCAGCTTAGATAGATAGAACTCTCCAGTTTAGATAGAACTCTGCAGCTTAGATAGAACTCTCCAGCTTAGATAGATAGAACTCTCCAGCTTAGATAGAACTCTCCAGTTTAGATAGAACTCTGCAGCTTAGATAGAACTCTCCAGCTTAGATAGATAGAACTCTCCAGCTTAGATAGAACTCTGCAGCTTAGATAGAACTCTCCAGTTTAGACAGATAGAACTCTCCAGCTTAGATAGATAGAACTCTCCAGTTTAGACAGATAGAACTCTCCAGCTTAGATAGATAGAACTCTCCAGCTTAGATAGAACTCTGCAGCTTAGATAGAACTCTCCAGTTTAGACAGATAGAACTCTCCAGCTTAGATAGATAGAACTCTCCAGTTTAGATAGAACTCTGCAGCTTAGATAGAACTCTCCAGCTTAGATAGATAGAACTCTGCAGCTTAGATAGAACTCTCCAGCTTAGATAGATAGAACTCTCCAGCTTAGATAGAACTCTCCAGCTTAGATAGAACTCTCCAGCTTAGATAGATAGAACTCTCCAGCTTAGATAGAACTCTGCAGCTTAGATAGAACTCTGCAGCTTAGATAGAACTCTCCAGCTTAGATAGATAGAACTCTCCAGCTTAGATAGAACTCTGCAGCTTAGATAGAACTCTCCAGTTTAGATAGATAGAACTCTCCAGTTTAGACAGATAGAACTCTCCAGCTTAGATAGATAGAACTCTCCAGCTTAGATAGATAGAACTCTCCAGCTTAGATAGAACTCTGCAGCTTAGATAGATAGAACTCTCCAGCTTAGATAGATAGAACTCTCCAGCTTAGATAGATAGAACTCTCCAGCTTAGATAGATAGAACTCTCCAGCTTAGATAGAACTCTGCAGCTTAGATAGATAGAACTCTCCAGCTTAGATAGATAGAACTCTGCAGTTTAGATAGAACTCTCCAGTTTAGATAGAACTCTCCAGCTTAGATAGAACTCTCCAGTTTAGATAGATAGAACTCTGCAGCTTAGATAGATAGAACTGTCCAGTTTAGATAGATAGAACTCTCCAGTTTAGATATAACTTTCCAGCTTAGATAGATAGAACTCTGCAGCTTAGATAGATAGAACTCTCCAGTTTAGATAGATAGAACTCTCCAGTTTAGATAGAACTCTGCAGCTTAGATAGAACTCTCCAGCTTAGATAGAACTCTCCAGTTTAGATAGAACTCTCCATTTTAGATAGATAGAACTCTCCAGCTTAGATAGAACTTTGCAGCTTAGATAGATAGAACTCTCCAGTTTAGATAGATAGAACTCTCCAGTTTAGATAGATAGAACTCTCTAGCTTAGATAGAACTCTCCAGCTTAGGTAGATAGAACTCTCCAGCTTAGATAGAACTCTCCAGTTTAGACAGAACTCTCCAGTTTAGATAGAACTCTGCAGCTTAGATAGAACTCTCCAGCTTAGATAGAACTCTCCAGCTTAGATAGAACTCTCCAGCTTAGATAGAACTTTCCAGTACCCATGTAAAACCAGATGCATACGTCTGGATGTGTCTGGAGTTCATTTACAGTAGCAAGAGGTTTTGGTGTGCCCTATCTCTCTCTTGATCTCTCTCTTTCTCTGCTAGGTGCACCAGGGTGGTGGTGCAGGCCTTTAATCCCAGCACTCAGGAGTCTGAGGTAGGAGGATCTCTGTGTGTCTGAGGCCAACCTCAGACTAATTCCAGGTCAGCCTGGGCTAGAGCAAGACCCTACCTCAAAAAGAGAAAGAAAGAAAAAAGAAAGAAAGAAAGAAAGGAAGGAAGGAAGGAAGAAGGAAGGAAGGAAGGAAGGAAGGAAGGAAACAACTAAATTCATGCAAGAAAATAAGCATCTAAAAGTATGCCCGAAGGAACAAGAGGCAGGGAGCTGAACAGAGACGTGTGTGTGCCTATGTTCACAGCAGCTTTATTCGCAATAGCTGAAAAGTGGGTAGGTCGAATGATAGACAAGCAAGCTGACATTACGTTAAAGTAAACCGAATGCAAAAGCTGTCGTGATTCCGAAATAGAAAGATTGTCCTTTTTACCTTTAACTATGCATAGTTTTCATTGTGTTTATTTATAATGCTTAGAGCATTGTGCTGGATTGTTTATTTAAATGATTGAACAGCTCTAGGACACAGCCACCCCTTCTTCATTCTGTGACGTCACTCATTCTTGTGCCACAGTTGGATGTAAGGTGAGTAGCGACTCTGAAGGAACCTTTGATAAATAAATGGGTGGTTCTATATATAATGAACATTTCATTATATGTAATTAAATCTCTAACTTATATATTTGAAATATATTTCAAAATATATAATATTAAATTATATAATATATAATGAGGACCAGTAATGAAGTCTCATTTAAATTCTTTACTATATTTTGACATTGATTTTTCTAAAATTAGTTGCATTATTCTCTCTTAGAAAAATTTTGCATACTTTTAGATGCTTATTTTCTTGCATGAATTGTAGTTGTTTCCTTTCCTTCCTCCTTCCTTCCTTCCTTCCTTCCTTCCTTTCTTCCTTTCTTCCTTTCTTCCTTTCTCTTTTTGAGGTAGGGTCTTGCTCTAACCCAGGCTGACCTGGAATTAGTCTGAAGTTGGCCTCAGACACACAGCGATCCTCCTACCTCAGACTCCTGAGTGCTGGGATTAAAGGCCTGCACCACCACCCTGGTGCACCTAGCAGAGAAGAGAGAGATAAAGAGAGAGATTGGGCACACATCTTGCTACTGTAAATGAACTCCAGACACATCCAGATGCATGCATCTGGTTTTACATGGGTACTAGGGAATGGAACTTGGGTCATTAGGCTTTACGGGCAAGTGCTTTGATGGCTGAGCCATCTCTCCTGCCCTGTAATCACTTTTAGTGTGTTTCTTCCTTATAGAGATGCTATAGTCATCAAAGGAGCCACCCTCAATTCTCTATGCCTCTGGAGTAGCCCCTTACCTAGAGCAGATGTTGACAATTACATCCTGAATGTCACTGAACTTAACTCTTCAAACTCCAATAAAAAGCTTCAAAAAAAGTGGGCTGGAGAGATGGCTTAGCGGCTAAGGTGCCTGCCTCCTAAGCCTAAGAACGCTGGTTCCAATTTCCAGCAGTTCCAATCTCCAGGTCCCACGTTTAGCCAGATGCAAAGTGATGCAAGGGTGCAATGCTGCACTTGACCACAAGGGGGCGCGCGCACCTGGATTTCGTTCACAGCAGCCGAGAGACTGCTGGCACGCCCATTTCTGTCTCCCTCTCCCTCTCTGTCTATCTCTCTCTGTCTCTCTCTCCAAAAATAAATAAAAATAATAAAAAAAATTTTTTTTAAAAAGCTTCCAAAAAAAAGGACACCATGTATCTTCCCAAGCGTTAAATACTCAAGTTGAATATCTAAATGATATGGGCTGGGGTGATGGCTCAGTAGTTAAAGGCACGTGCTCTAAAAGCCGAGGGGCCTAGATTTGATTTTCCAGTACCCACATAAATCCAGATGCACAAAGTGATGAATGAGTCTGGAGTTCATTTGTAGTGGCAAAAAGCTGTTTCAAGCCCATTACTCCCCTCTGTCTCCTCCCCTCCCCGCATTCCTCCCTCTCATTATCTCTCTCTTCTTACAAATAAATAAATAAGTAAATAAATAAATATTTAAAGTTACAGACAACTTCAGACAAATGCACACCTATATACATGCCACAGAAAAAAGCAAGCAAACCATCATGTCAAATACATGCTTTTAGGTTTTTTTTTTAATTAATTAATTTATTTATTTGCAAGCAAAGAGAGAAGAGAGGGAGACACAGAGAGAATGAGCATGCCAGGGCCTCTGGTCACTGCAAACAAACTCCAGATGCATGTGCCCTCTGGAGAATCGAACCAGGATCCCTTGGCTTTGCAGGCAAACGCCTTAACCTCTAAGCCATCTCTCCAGCCCCAAATGCATGCTTAAAAAAAAAAAAAACATTTTATTGACAAGTTCTGTACCCATAGACAATATGCCATGATCCCACCACCCTCCCTTCTCCCCCTCCCAGTATCTCCTCCACTAAAGCCTTTTTCCTTTCAACTAGTTTCTCTTCTATTTTGATATTATTTTTGCTCCCTTTCTATTATGCATGTCTTGTGCAGGTAGCGTCAGCCACTGTGAGGTCATGAATATCAAGGCTACGTTGTGTCTAGAAAACAGTATTGCAAAGCACCCCTCCCCTTCCTTGGGCTCTTACATTCTTTCCAGCACCTCTTCTGCAATGGAAAATACATTTTCTTGATTAGAGTCTTTGATCTTCTCTTGATTCATCTCCAGAAAAGATATTAAGGCTAAAAGAACTCATTTCACTAATATTAGAATCCGTTGGACTTTTACGACTTTTGAAGTTTCTAGTAAATTCTGAAAATTGCAAATGGGAAATAGTTGACTCTTTCCAAAGCATGAGGGCCTTGGACTAAGAACAATATCATTGTAAAAAAGTCATTAAAGTCATCTGGCTGGTCGGAACTTATTTAGCCAAGGATGGCTTTGAGCTCTCATCCTCCTGCCTCTATTGCCCAGCTGCTGAGGTTACAGGAGTGTATGCACACCTGATAATGCATGGTTTTTTTTGAGAGAGAGACAGAGAGAGAGAGAGAGAGAGAGAGAGAGAGAGAGAGAGAGAGTGCACCAGGGCCTCTCAGCCACTGTGAATGAACTCCGGACACATGTGCCCCCTTGTGGGCAAGTGACAATGCAATTTTTGTGTCACTTTTGCATCTGGCTAAATGTGGGACCTGGAGAATCGAACAGGTGTTCCTAGGCATCGCAGGCAGGCGCCTTTAACAGCTAAGCCATCTCTCCAGCCCCTGATAATGCACTTTTTTAATGGTATCTCACTGTGTTGTCAAGACCATCTTAGGAAAGTCTGGATCATGCTGCTTTGATTCAGTTTTACAAAATTCATACAATTGGGGAGAAGGGAGCAATATTGAGTTTGTAAAATGATTTAAAAATTTAAAAAAATTTTTATTTGAGAGAGAGATAGACAGAGGGAGAGAGAGAATTGGCGCTCCAGGGCCTCAGCCACTGCAATTGAACTCCAGATGCTTGCGCCACCTAGTGGGCATGTATGACCTTGCGCTTGCCTCACCTTTGTGCGTCTGGCTTATGTGGGATCTGCAGAGTCAAACATGGGTCCTTAGGCTCCACAGGCAAGTGCCTAAGCTTCTAAGCCATCTCGCCAGCCCTCAACATTCATTTTTGGCATATTTATATGTATATGTGTGAGCGCAGGTGCATATGCCATGGAATGTGTATGTGCAGGGTGGGGTGGGGGGCAGAGAGAAGATAACCTTCAGAATGTTGAATTTTTTTTTGAGAGAGAGAGAGACAGAGAGAGTGAGGGAAAGCAAGAGAGAGAGAGAGAAAGAAAGAAAGAATGGGCATACCAGCGGCCTCTCAGCTGCTGTGAATGAACTCCAGATGCGTGCTACCCCTTGCGGGCAAGTGTGTCATTGCGCCCTTGCCTCACTTTGCATCTGGCTAAACGTGGGACCTGGACGTTCCTAGGCTTTGCAGGCAGGCACATTAACCACTAAGCCATCTCTCCAGCTCCAGGATGTTGATTTGTGCCATCCTCCTCTTTCATGGCAGAGTCTCTCATTGCTTACCAGGCTGGCTGGTCCATGAGCTTTTGGGACACCTTCCTGTGTCTTTCTCTCTTCTCACCAGGTGTGCTGGGATTACAGAAGCCCGTCACAGGTTCCAGCTTGTGTATGGTGTCCAGGAATCTGAACTGAGGGACTCCAGCTTGCGTAGCAAGCACTTTATCTTCTGGGCTATCTTCCCAGCCCTCGGTATTCTTGAATTTTCTTTCTGTATGCCTCTCCTCAAGGGAAGGAAGACATCACTTCTCTCAAACTTCCCTTTCCTCTCTGAGATTAAGCTCTGCTTCCATGCCAAGGTAAGTGATATGATCATTTAAAATTCATCAGAAAGTCTTACCCTCCAAGGGAAGGCGTTCTAGTCTTCACTTAATGGATGCCTGTCACGGGTCCACAACACTTCTTCATGCTATTTCTACCAGTTTTGTGAAACCAGGACCATAGTTTTCATTAAATAATATGATGCAAAGACCTTAAAGACTACAGCTGTAAGTTGTGGGTTTTGCTTGTGCCCTTCTTTTAGGGTGGTATAATGAACATGCAATAAGATCCGTGTATTGTATGATTGCTTTTTTTTTTTTTTTTTTTTGAGAGTTAGAGAGAGAGAATGGGTGTGCCTGTGAAGAACTCCAGATGTGTGCGCCCCTTGTGGGCAAGTGTGACATTGCATCCTTGCATCTACTTTGGTGTCTGGCAAACGTGGGACCTGGAGAATCAAACTGGTGATGCATGTGCCCTCTGGAGAATCAACCAGGATCCCTTGGCTTTGCAGGCAAACACCTTAACCTCTAAGCCATCTCTCCAGCCCCAAATGCATGCTTTTAAAAAAAAAAAAAACCATTTTATTGACAAGTTCTGTACCCATAGACAATATGCCATGATCCCACCACCCTCCTTTCTCCCCCTCCCAGTATCTCCTACACTAAAGCCTTTTTCCTTTCAACTAGTTTCTCTTCTATTTTGATATTACTTTTGCTCCCTTTCTATTATGCATGTCTTGTGCAGGTAGCGTCAGCCACTGTGAGGTCATGAATATCAAGGCTACGTTGTGTCTAGAAAACAGTATTGCAAAGCACCCCTCCCCTTCCTTGGGCTCTTACATTCTTTCCAGCACCTCTTCTGCAATGGAAAATACATTTTCTTGATTAGAGTCTTTGATCTTCTCTTGATTCATCTCCAGAAAAGATATTAAGGCTAAAAGAACTCATTTCACTAATATTAGAATCCGTTGGACTTTTACGACTTTTGAAGTTTCTAGTAAATTCTGAAAATTGCAAATGGGAAATAGTTGACTCTTTCCAAAGCATGAGGGCCTTGGACTAAGAACAATATCATTGTAAAAAAGTCATTAAAGTCATCTGGCTGGTCGGGAACTTATTATTTAGCCAAGGATGGCTTTGAGCTCCTCATCCTCCTGCCTCTATTGCCCAGCTGCTGAGGTTACAGGAGTGTATGCACACCTGATAATGCATGGTTTTTTTTTGAGAGAGAGACAGAGAGAGAGAAAGAGAGAGAGAGAGAAGGTGCACCAGGGCCTCTCAGCCACTGTGAATGAACTCCAGACACATGTGCCCCCTTGTGGGCAAGTGCGACAATGCACCCTTGTGTCACTTTTGCATCTGGCTAAATGTGGGACCTGGAGAATCGAACAGGTGTTCCTAGGCATCGCAGGCAGGTGCCTTTAACAGCTAAGCCATCTCTCCAGCCCCTGATAATGCACTTTTTTAATGGTATCTCACTGTGTTGTCAAGACCATCTTAGGAAAGTCTGGATCATGCTGCTTTGATTCAGTTTTACAAAATTCATACAATTGGGGAGAAGGGAGCAATATTGAGTTTGTAAAATGAATTAAAAATTTTAAAAAATTTTTATTTGAGAGAGAGATAGAGAGACAGAGGGAGAGAGAGAATTGGCGCTCCAGGGCCTCAGCCACTGCAATTGAACTCCAGATTCTTGCTCCACCTAGTGGGCATGTATGACCTTGTGCTTGCCTCACCTTTGTGCGTCTGGCTTATGTGGGATCTGCAGAGTCAAACATGGGTCCTTAGGCTCCACAGGCAAGTGCCTAAGCTTCAATTATCTCGCCAGCCCTCAACATTCATTTTTGGCATATTTATATGTATATGTGTGAGTGCAGGTGCATATGCCATGGAATGTGTGTGTGCAGCGTGGGGTGGGGGGCAGAGAGAAGATAACCTTCAGAATGTTGATTTTTTTTTGAGAGAGAGAGAGAGACAGAGAGTGAGGGAAAGCAAGAGAGAGAGAGAGAAAGAAAGAAAGAATGGGCATACCAGCGGCCTCTCAGCTGCTGTGAATGAACTCCAGATGCATGCTACCCCTTGCGGGCAAGTGTGTCATTGCGCCCTTGCCTCACTTTGCATCTGGCTAAACGTGGGACCTGGATGTTCCTAGGCTTTGCAGGCAGGCACATTAACCACTAAGCCATCTCTCCAGCTCCAGGATGTTGATTTGTGCCATCCTCCTCTTTTTTGGCAGAGTCTCTCATTGCTTACCAGGCTGGCTGGTCCATGAGCTTTTGGGACACCTTCCTGTGTCTTTCTCTCTTCTCACGAGGTGTGCTGGGATTACAGAAGCCCGTCACAGGTTCCAGCTTGTGTATGGTGTCTAGGAATCTGAACTGAGGGACTCCAGCTTGTGTAGCAAGCACTTTATCTCCTGGGCCATCTTCCCAGCCCTCGGTATTCTTGAATTTTCTTTCTGTATGCCTCTCCTCAAGGGAAGGAAGACATCACTTCTCTCAAACTTCCCTTTCCTCTCTGAGATTAAGCTCTGCTTCCATGCCAAGGTAAGTGAAATGAACATTTAAAATTCATCAGAAAGTCTTATGCTCCAAGGGAAGGCGTTCTAGTCTTCACTTAATGGATGCCTGTCACGGGTCCACAACACTTCTTCATGCTATTTCTACCAGTTTTGTGAAACCAGGACCATAGTTTTCATTAAATAATATGATGCAAAGACCTTAAAGACTACAGCTGTAATTTGTGGGTTTTGCTTGTGCCCTTCTTTTAGGATGGTATAATGAACATGCAATAAGATCCGTGTATTGTATGATTGCTGAGTTTTTTTTTTTTTTTTGGAGAGTTAGAGAGAGAGAATGGGTGTGCCAGCAGCCTTTCAGCCGCTGTGAACGAACTCCAGATGTGTGCGCCCCCTTGTGGGCAAGTGTGACATTGCATCCTTGCATCTACTTTGGTGTCTGGCTAAACGTGGGACCTGGAGAATCAAACTGGTGTTCTTAGGTTTAAGAGGCAGGCGCCTTAACCCCTAAGCCATCTTTCCAGCCCTGATTGCTGAGTTTTGACAAGTGAACGCAGTCAGGTCACTACCACCTAAGTATGACAGGGGACATCTGCATCACTCTACAAAGCTACTTCTGCTCCCTTGCGTCTCCTCTGTCACCTCCAGTCCCTGGAAATTAGTGATCTGCTTTCTGCCCCTGTGGTTTTGTCTTTCTTGAAGGTTCTGTAAATGGAATTGTGTCACCTAGAGAATTTTTTTTGGAGGGGGATCTGGTTTCTATAAATCAATAGGCTGCTTTAGCAACTTATCTATATTGCTGATGTACTGGTAGCTTCTTGCACAGTGTTTTACTTTTCGTACATTTAATTATTTCATCTCTTGAGACAGAGTCTCTTTCTGTAGCCCAGGCTGTTCTGAACTCACTATGTAGACCAGTCTGACCTTGAACTCATGGTGCCAAGTGCTGGGATGACAGATATGAACTACCACAACATGCCACGCCATGGGTATTTAACTCTTTTTGGGCTCTTGGCTTCTTCCCATATGTGGCTGGGATGCACAAAACTTCTGTAAACATACATGCATAGGTCTTTGTGTGGGAAAGTGTTTTCATGGTTCACAAGTAGAATTTCCAGATAGAAAAGGAGGTATATGTCCACAAGAAACTGCTGTGCAGATTTCCTTTATAGTTTCTATGTTGAAATGAGTTTCTTAGACAAAACAGTTTTTTTTTGAGAGAGAGATAGAGAGGGAGAGGAAGACAGATAGAGATGGGAGTGCCAGCAGTGTCTCAGCTGCTGTGAATGAAATCCAGATGCATGTGCCCCCTTGTGGTCAAGTGCGGCATTGCGCCCTTGTGTCACTTTGCATCTGGCTAAACGTGGGACCTGGAGATTGGAACCTGTGTTCTTAGGCTTAGGAGGCAGGCGCCTTAACCACTAAGCCATCTCTCCAGTCCCAAAACAGTTTTTAAGTGAGTATGTGATAAAGGAATATTTTAGGAGGAGAGCTTCATTCCCAACAAACACACCAATGGGAGGGAAAGGGTCGATCAAGACAGGCGTTAAGGGCTGGAGAGACGGCTCAGCAATTGCAGCGTTTGCCTGCAAAACCAAAGGACTCAGGTTTGATTCCCCAGGACCCACATAAGCCAGATGCACAAGGAGGTGCATGCATCTGGAGTTCATTTGCAGTGGCTTGAGGCCCTGGCATGCCATCTCTATCTCTTAAATAAATAAATAAATAAATAAATAAATAAATAAATATATTTTTAAAAAAGACAGGTGTCAATGTGTCTCTAAGGACACAGAATGAATGAAAAGCCATGTGGACAAAAGAACTGCATAGACACTACACTGAAAGTAATAGAAGGGAAATAGTTGTGCAGGATTTGGTTAGGAATACTGGAATGCTGGGAAGAAATACGGACTTTATCATTCAAGGAAATATGTACACTTTTGGAGAGTAAGTCAAAACTTATTTTGCAACAATTTTTGATAAGTAACATTTTACCATTTGCTAAAGATAAAACCAAATTTGCATACTAAAAAGATGGTGTGCTTGAATATTTTGCATATAAAACTTAGTCCAGGCTGAACATTTGATATGGCAGGAGGTAGAACATCTAAAGTTTTCTCAGAGTGGATCAGTAATTTGACCCTCTGGCCTCCAGAAATGTAAAATAAAGAGAAAATAATACTAATAAATATAAATATAAAATATACGTATATAAAAAATAAATATAAATATAAAATAAAGATAAAATTTTGTTTTAAATTTTAAATTACCCACTAGCATGGGGTTTTAGGGTATGTTGTGGCAAACTCAGTAGTTAATAAACCCTGAGATTAAGAAAATGTTGAAGAAGGGCCTGGAGAGATGGCTTAGTGGTTAAGCGCTTGCCTGTGAAGCCTAAAGACCCTGGTTTGAGGCTCAATCCCCCAGGATCCATGTAAAGCCAGATGCACAAGGTGGCACAGGCATCTGGAGTTCGTTTGCAGTGGCTGGAGGGCCTGGCACGTCCATTCTCTCTCTATCTGTCTCTTTGTCTCTCTGTCTGTTGCTAATAAATAAATAAATAAATAAATAAATAAAGCTGGGTGTGGTGGTGCACCCCTTTTAAAAAAAGAGAAAATGTTGAAGAAAAAGATAAAAACAGTAGAAGACGACAGACTTCTTACAAATCTGTGGTGTTTCTGACGCTTTTCAGCCTAGAGTATGGCATTGATCTGGTCAGTGAAATACGTATTAAAACAGATGGCTGATTTTTCAAGAAAAAGAATGTGACAATGTGACTACAGTGTGATAGGGGATGGAATCTGAAAGAAATGGTGCTAGAACAAGTGTGAATCTTTTTTTGCATATATATGCAAAAATATATATGCAGAAATATATATGCAAAATATATAAGAATATATACATATATGTATATATGTCCTATAATCTATGTAATAAGTATAATGTTTTATATATATATGACATAGATCATAGTCTTGTATCCCTTCACCCTGGTCTTCATTTCTCTGAGGGTCTTCTTCGACAGGGTCCTTGGGGTAATTTGGGTCTCCATTAGTCTCTGGGAGGGGCTGCTGTGCCTCAGGATATTTCTACCCCCGTGGCTCTTACAGTCTCACAGCCCTACCTCCCCACCCTTTCACAATAGCCCATGAGCCTTGGTGGGAGTGTTAGCACTTTATTTTTGGCATTGAGTTCTCTGCAGCCTCTCTATTTCTGTTATGGTGTATTTCAGTTCCCCACCGTGTTTGGTGCTGTTTCTCTGGAGGTGGTAGGGGTGGCACATCGTGTGGTGGGCAGTGGGCAGTGGGCTGACTTGTCTTGTGCCAGCACGCCTGGCTACAATGCTATCTCTTGTAAGCCCATAAGAACTGAAAGCTTAGAATTAATTATTGTCCTCTGATGTCTATTATACCTTGCATTAGCTGAAGCCATAGAGTAATTGGGGAAATGAGCAAGAGTGCAGCTTTCTTGGTGAACCTGGTACCAGCACAAGGGTGAGGGAGATAGACACAGAGAACACTCAACTCCTACCAAACCAGAGATCCAGAGACACAGAGGCTCCCAAGACCTCATCACTGAAGTAGACCTAAAATGAACCCAACATGGCTCAGGGAAATTCGCGGAAGAGGGGGCAGAAAGATTGTTCGAGCCATGAGTTGGGTCATTATACACAGAGTCATTGCCTGTCGCCCCCATAACTGATGGCTACCCCAATAATGCAAGACCCACAGTCCTCATGGGGGGAGGACAGGGAAAAGGCTAACGATGGTACCATCATGGCTGTATACACCCTATCTACATAACTCATTTTAAAAAGTATATTTTCTGGGGGGTAAGGGGAGGGAAATATCATGGTGTGTGGTCTGTAAGAATAGAAGTTATCAATTTTAACAAAATCTATTTTCTGGGTTTGTGAGGTGGTTTAGCCATTAAAGGTGCTTGCTTGCAAAGTCTGCCAGCATGGGTTTGATTCCCCAGTACCCATGTAAAACCAGATGCACAGAGTGGTACATTCATCTGTAGTTCCTTTATAGCAGCAAGAGGCCCTGCAGCACCCATTCTCATTTATTTCTCTCTCTCACAAGTAAATAGTTTTTTTTTTTTTTTTTTTCGAGGTAGGGTCTCACTCTAACCCAGGCTGACCTCGAATTCACTATGTAGTCTCAGGGTGGCCTCGAACTTTCGGCGATCCTCCTACCTCTGCCTCCCGAGTGCTGGGAGTAAAGGCGTGCTCCGCCACGCCCAGCTAAATAAAGTATTTTTAATGGAAGAAGAATAACGGAGTTAGAGAATGGAAGGTACCTGCAGCATTGAAGTAAAATGGACCATGGGGGGAGGGGGACTTCTTGGAACTCACATTGAAACCCTGGCTTGTTGTAGTAAATGGTGGAAGATGGAGATTATATTGTGCACTACCGTTGATCGCCAGCAAACACTAACGTGATCTTCTGGTATGGGTTGTTTTCTCCATGTCTATTAGTACTCAACTGTATCCTAAAAATAATAATTCGGGGGCTGGAGAGATGGCTTAGTGGTTAAGGCGTTTGCCTGCAAAGTCAAAGGATCCCGGTTCGACTCTCCAGGACCCACGTACGCCAGATGCACAAGGTGGCACATGCATCTAGAGTTTGTTTGCAGTGACTGGAGGCCCTGGCGTGCCCATTCTCTCTCTCTCTCTCTCTCTCTCTCGTCTCTCTCTTTCTGCCTCATTCTCTCTCTCACTCATAAATAAATAAGTAATTTTTAAATAAAATAATAATTCTGTATAGTGCAGGTGGTGGGCATTTGGCCTTTTCCTAGTGCAGCCAGCTCTGGGTAACAGAAAAGCAGCTGTTGGCCATCTGCCCCCAATCTTACTGAGGCAGGAAGCAGGGCTTTGGAGTATCCAACTGCAATAGCCACGTAGTCTGTGCTTGTGGTTTGGATTAGGGTATGCTCTGGCCTTTATCTCCACAAACAGCCGTATTTCACAGGAGTCCTTGCTAGTTCCTTCCTCGATGCCTTTTGCGGCAAAGGGAATTTATTTTTTTCACAGGACTTCAGTCAAATTTTGTGAGTTATATTTTCACACTTCAAACTTCTTGGCTGTCACAAAAGGGAGGGTGAACATAAGGGATCTAGAAAAGAAAGCAAACACGTCTTGTTACAAAGATTGTTGAGAGATGAAGATCTGTGTAGAATGCTTTGGAGAGATGAAAAAAAACCGACAGATTCAACAACGGTATAAAGCGAGACACTGTGGCAGACAGAAAAACAAGCACGGAGTGAGCTGAGAGCAATTCTTTGTACTTTGTTAAAATAATAATGAGGATGTAATGTGGTATTAGAATGAGTGCTTTTAAATGCATAGCCAAATAACACTGGGATTCCCAGAAAACATTTTAGTAACCCAGACTTGTTAATTTACACTGCAAATTATTATTAACTTTGCTAATTCACTCTGAGACTAAAACATTGGGGTTTTAGGAGAATTTTAATGAAAGGTATTGTTGGTCTTCATGCAGAGTAATCCACACTCTGGTCACAGGCTTGGCCAACCTTCAGTGGAAACTCGGAGATCAACAGTAGTTGGCATGATCTTTTCATGCAAATGGCGTTTCTTAAAACGTTTGGCCCCCAGTTGCCTATTTAATAAGTTTCATCAAGTTCCCGAACTTCTACAATCTTACCAATCTTATATATACAAACCTAATCTTATATATACAAACCTTGCCTGGAGTACAAAGGTAGGCATAAATTCATCCCGCATGAAGCTTCAACGAGTGGAGGTCAATTATGGAGGCAATACCCCCGTTCAGTAGTCCAAGGCAACAGGCGGGGAAAATAGCCGAGGTGAAAGGAGAAAAGACAGCGTGATGGTATGTTCAAGGTCCTGGTCTGGTTTGGGGGTTGAAGTGACTCTTTTATCTTTGCTCCCTGGATTCCCAAGCTCTCTCCACAATCATGTCAAGTCACACTGTAGCCAACCTCACCCTCACTTGAGCAATCTTTTTGCTCCATAATTACAGGATATCAGTTTTGATCTGCCACTAGATGTATACGTAGATCAATTTCATTTTACATTTTTTATGCATTCGCGGGTATATTTAAAGACAATCAGGCATGTTCCTTCTGACAGTTTAGATTTATAAAACTCTGAGGTCTAGCTACAAGGAGGAGAACGTAGTTTAATTTTAAAACCACGTGAGAGCAAAGCAAAGCAAGAAGCGAGGGAGCGAGCCAGTGAATAAGGCAGCGGAAAGAAAGAAAACAAATTTATCTTGCTGGTTAAAAGTTAACAGACTCCATAAAACCAATGACAATTTTCTTTGATAAAATATCAACTCAAGCCCAATAAAAGTAGTTGGCCACATCATGCCTCTGCTTTTTTTTTTTTTTTGTATTTTAAATTTTACCCTTTTATGTAATTCCATTCTTTCATTGGGATGCTATTACCTATATTTGAAAAAAAAATTATGGCTAGATAAACTAATTAATGCTAACAACCACTTTGCCATGTGAAAGCCAGGGACTGTAAATAAACTTCAAAAGAAGTGATTGTTCTCTGGATGACGTCTGTTTAGAATGCAAGGCAAGAGTTATGCAATGGGTTTATTACCACCATTGTCTGTTACTGGGGTAACTTCTATAAGCAATGCGAAGTGAGATAACTGGGAGGAAAGAGTCCATTTGAAATATAGGAGAAGATGGTGCATCTAAGCCACCTCACAAATAAGAGGATTTTTTTTTTTTTTTTTTTTTGGTTTTTCAAGGTAGGGTCTCCCTCTAGCTCAGGCTGACCTGGAACTCACTATGTAGTCTCAGGGTGGACTTGAACTCACAGTGATCCTCCTACTTCTACCTCCTGAGTGCTGGGATTAAAGGCATGCGCCACCACGCCCGGCTCAGGAGGAAAATTTTTACTGTTAACCTGTTTCCAAAAGATACAAGACAGTAGCAGATGGAGCCAGAATTAAGAACAAACTGAAGGGCTGGAGAGATGGCTTAGTGGTTAAGGCGCCTGCCTCCTAAGCCTAAGAATGCTGGTTCCAATATCCAACGGTTCCAATCTCCAGGTCCCACATTTAGCCAGATGCAAAGTGATGCAAGGGCGCAATGCTGCACTTGACCACAAGGGGGTGTACGCATCTAGATTTTGTTCATAGCAGCTGAGCTGCTGCTGGTGTGTCCATCTCTGTCTCCCTCTCCCTCTCTCTCTCTCTCTCTTCAAAAAACAAAACAAAACAACAAAAAAAGAACAAACTGAAAACATGCACAAGCAAGTATGCATGTTCACACTTGTAACCAGAGACCTGTATAAATTGTATGGAAAATTCCTATGGTCCCTTCTAACTTAAGTGTGTTCTAAGACATCACCAACATTTTTTTTTTTTTTTTTTTTTTTTTTTTTGAGAGAGACACAGAGAGAGAATGGGTGCCAGCAGCCTCTCAGTCACTCTGAATGAACTCCAGATGTATGCGCCCCCTTGTGGTCAAGTGCGGCATTGCGCCCTTGCGTCACTGCATCTGACTAAACGTGGGACCTGGAGATTGGAACCAGCATTCTTAGGCTTAGCAGGCAGGCGCCGTAATTGCTAAGCCATCTCTCCAGCCCATCACCAACATTTTTAATGATTTGTCTGCTTATTTTCTGATTGTTAGTTTGCCAGATAATTGACTTGTAGAATGCTTAATTTTCAGCAAACATATATTATTAAGCAAAATTTCCAAAAAGTTTTGTTAAGGAAAGATATGAGTATACATTTTAGAAAAAATATTTTTATTTATTTATTTGCAAACAGAGAGAAATAGAAAAGAGAGAGAGTGAGAGAGAGAGGCAGAGAGGGAGAGGGAGAGAATGGGTGCTCTGGGGCTTCCAGCCACTGCAAATGAACTCCAGATGCATACACTACTTTGTGCATCTGGCTTTTTGTGGGTCCTGGGGAATTGAACCTGGGTCAGTAGGCTCTGCAGGTAAGTACCTTAACCATGGAACAATCTCTCCAGCCCCGAGTATACATTTTTTTGTATCACATGCATAATAGTGACTAAAAGGGACAGGAATTCAAGTTCATTACAGCCACAAGTGGATGATCTACTTGTACTATTCCTTCTCGATATATACATTTATATATTTATAAATGCATATATACATTTATGTATCATTTTTCCTCATCATTGAAACTGATTTCCAATCAAGCAATAGTGATGACACCTGATTATTGGTCATTAATTATCTATCTCATACAAATTAATTTACCCAGCAATGGAAAAAGTAACAAATTGGAAACATTATAACCACATAATGGGTCTTTCTTTTGAAAATACAGCACACCATTCCTTGCTAAATGGATACACAGAGAAAATTTAATTTTACATGGACAGATGTGGTCTCTCTCTCTGTTTTTTTTTTTT
Source organism: Orientallactaga sibirica (assembly GCA_036365145.1). Taxonomy (NCBI): domain Eukaryota; kingdom Metazoa; phylum Chordata; class Mammalia; order Rodentia; family Dipodidae; genus Orientallactaga; species Orientallactaga sibirica. The sequence goes on from JAEOAD010001989.1 coordinate 5,514,718, forward strand.
TTTTTTTTTCGAGGTAGTGTCTCACTCTAGCTCAGGCTGACCTGGAATTCACTATGTAGTTTCAGGGTGGCCTTGAACTCACAGCGATCCTCCTACCTCTGCCTCCCATGTGCTGGTATTAAAGGTGTGTGTCACCATGCCTGGCTGTTTTGATTTTGTTTTGTTTTGTTTTGTTTTGTTTTGTTTTTTTGAGGTAAGGTCTCAGTCTAGTTCAGGCTTATCTGGAATTCACTATGTAGTCTCAAGCTAGCCTTGAGCTCATGGCGATCCTCCTACCTCTTACTTAATCTTTTTTTTTTTTTTTTTCATGTTACAGCTTCATAAGTATATGAGGGACAGGGATCAGTTCTGTGTTCCATGTAGGGCTCTGCCCAGGAAGTGGGTCACATGTTTACTAGTTTTTTATTATGGGCTGATCTGTGTCCCCAAAATTTATATGTTGAAGTTTTTAGAAAATATTTATTTTCATTTTTTGATATTTTTTATTTATTTATTTATTTATTTGTTTGTTTGACAGAGAGAGGGAGGGAAGATGAGAGAGAGAAAATGGGCGCTCTAGGGCCTCCAGACACTGCAAACAAACTCCAGACATAAGTGCCCCCTTGTGCAGCTGGCTAACAGGTCCTGGGGAATTGAACCTGGGTCCTTCGGCTTTGCAGGCAAATGCCTTAACTGCTAAGCCATCCCTCCAGCCCAATTTATATTTACTTGGGAGTGAGAAAGAGGAAGAGAAAGAGGGACAGAGACAGCATGCATGCCAGGACCTCTTGCCACTGTAAATGAACTCCAGGTGCATGTGCCACCTTGTGCATCTGGATTGTGTGGGTCCTAGAGGAATTGATCCTGGGTGTTTGGCTTTGCAGGCAAGTGCCTTAACTGCTAAGCCATCTCTCCAGCCCATATGCTTTTGGTCTTTTTTTTTTTTTTTTTTTTTCCGAGGTAAGGTCTCACTTTCTAGCCCAGGCTGACCTGGAATTCACTATGTAGTTTCAGGGTGGCCTTGAACTCATGGCGATCCTCCTACCCCTGCCTCCCGAGTTCTGGGATTAAAGGCATGTGACACCATGCCTAGCTTAATTAATTTTTTAAGAGTTATTTTTATTTATTTATTTTTAGAGACAAAGAGAAGGAGAGAGAGGGAGATAGAGAAAGACTGAGAATGGGCATGCCAGGGCCTCTAGCCACTGAAAATGAACTCCAGATGTATGCACCACCATGTGCATCTGGCTTACGTGGGACCTGGAGAATTGAACCGGGGTCCTTAGGTTTTGCAGGCATGTGCTTTAACCACTAAGTCATCTCTCCAGCTTTTGTTTATTTATTTTTATTTACCTTATCTTGAGACAGTCTTGCTGTGTAACCCTGGCTGGCGTAGAACTTGCTGTGTAGACTAAATTGGCATTTCATTTGCTGGGATCCTCCTGCCTCAGCCTCCTGAGCTCTGAATGACAGATGTGTACCAGCACAGCTAGTAATTTACATGCTGAAATCACCCCATGGAGATCTTTGTTATGGTCACTCTAGAAAACACCAATAACTAGGGACTGGAGAGATGGCTTAGCAGTTAAGGTGCTTGCCTGCAAAGCCTAATGACTTGGGTTCGATTCCCCAGTAGCCAGTAAAGCCAGACGCACAAAGTGGCATATGTATCTGGAGTTCATTTGCAGTGGCTGGAGGCCCTGGAGCACCCATAGTCCTCTTTCTCTCTCTCCATTTTTCTCTTCTTGCAAATAAATAAATATATTTAAATAAAAAAGGAACTACCAGTAACTGATAACATAACGTTCTAGAGAAGAACAACATTTGCCAATCTTTATTATTTTTATTGCTTTTTTTATTATACTTATGTCTGCTTTTAGTCTTCTGTCTTGATGATTCTCAGCTGGACCCCATTAATGAAAAATGCTTGAACGTCGGGGTGTTCTCTTGACACAAATGAACCTTTGTAGTTATTTGAATTTTCACATTTCAGTTTTTCTCCGGCAGACTGTCGGGTCTGCGTTCCGCGTGAGGCTTTTCACAGGACTCGCCTCCTCCGGACTTTGGTTTCACTTTGTCTCCGTCAGCAGAGAAAGGTCAATAGCACCTGTCAGGAGGCTGGGAGGTTAGATGAAATACCGTATGTGAAAAAAAAAAAAAGTGCTTGATAACCTTAGCCGTGTTAAACAAACATCAGCCACCCTAAGGAGACGTCTGATTTCCTGAGAAGCATGTGTTGGCAAGTTGGGATTTATTGTACCAGTTAATTTATCATTAACCAATTATAAATTATTTAAGACACTGATAGCCACAGCTCTAGAATGAATCAGCACTTTAACATAAACAATCATCTTTCAAAAGATATACTTTTTTTCAAGTGGGCATTCTAAATTCAGTTGTGAAAGGACTTTCAGTGTCTTTTCTGGAGGTTTTTAAAGCCTTAAGAGATAAGACTAGTATTTTCTTTTCTCCTCTTTTTGTTTTAAAAACAAACTTTATTTTATTTGTTTGAGAGAGAGAGAAAGAGAAAAGAGAAAGAGAGAGAGAGCGGGGGAGGGAGGGAGAGAGGGAGAAAGGCAGATATATAGAGAGAATGGGCACACCACGACCTTCAGCCACTGCAAAGGAACTCCAGACACATGCACCCCCTTGTGCATCTGGCTTATGTTGGTCCTGGGGAATCAAACCTGGGTCCTTTGGATTTACAGGCAAAGGCCTTAACTGCTAAGCCATCTCTCCAGCCATCTCTTTTCTCTTTTAATAATTTCAGACAACATTCTGCAGTGGTCCATGTGCTCAATAGTGTAAATTTATTCTGTTAACAGCTGTTAGTCTAGATTTTATTTGTTTCTTTTGTTTTTCTTTTGGGCTTTGGAAACTAGGGTCTTCCAGTGGAGTCCAGACTGGCCTTGAATTAATGATTCTTAATGCCTTAACTGCCCATGTGTTGTGCTGGGATTACATATGTGTACTGCTATGCCTAGCTAGATTTTTATTCATTTCTTGATGTACCAATATTAGACATGACTCAGATAAGTGTTACGACCCATATATATTTTCTCAGCCATACTTTATGAAGCAACTTGAACATAAAGAAATTAGCTTCAGGGCTGGAGAGATGGCTTAGTGGTTAAGGCATTTGCCTGCAAAGCCAAAGGATCTCGGTTCGATTCTCCAGGACCCACATAAGCCAGATGCACAAGGGTGGCGCATGCATCTGGTGTTTGCAGTGGCTGGAGGCCCTGGTGCGCCCATTCTCTCTCTCTCTTTGAAATAAATAAATAAATAAAATATATTTAAAAAAGAAATTAGCTTCAAGCTCTACAGTTAGCAACTGACATTCCTAAAGCAGTTGTCTTTTTTTAAAAATATATTTTTTATTTATTTATTTGCAAGGAGAGAGAGAGAGAGAGAAGAGAGGCAGGCACAGAGAGAATGGCATGTCAGGGCCTCTAGCCACTGCAAACGAACTCCAGATGCATGTGCCCCTTGTGCATCTGGCTTACGTGGGTCCTGGAGAATCGAACCAGGATCCTGTGGCTTGGCAGGCAAACGCCTTAACCACTAAGTCATTTCTCCAGCCCAAGCAGTTGTCTTTTAAGCGTGTTGGTGCACGACTCCCATTTGAAGAAGGGCTGGGGGAGGTTCATGAACTCCTTACCTGAGGTCTCAACTCCTATCTCCTGGGCCTCCATGCCAGTGTATGCAACTCTGTCCCTGGTGTGCATGGCTTTGTGCTAGAGCACACAGTGTGTGGAAGGTTAACAGAAGGGGACTCCATCTGTGCAGCTCTGGAGAAGTCTCCCTCCATGCTGGGTTGAGACTTTTTGGCATCGCAGCTGCTTGGGGTGTCTGCACTGTAAGTATGTCTCTGTGCTTGTGCATGTATCTCATTGATTAACCAAGTTTGTCTTAGGGCATATCTTCCATAATTATCTACTTGTAAGATCTACCATGCTGCTTTGAAAGTGGATGCATTCTGCACTTTTAAATGAATTCCTGTTCTAATCTTTCTTTTATTTGATTTGATTTTTTAAACTATTTTGTTTTATTTCTTTGAGAGAGACACAGAGAGAGAGAGAGAGAGAGAGATGAAGAGGAAGAGGCTGAGAGAGAATGGGTGCACAGGGCCTTTTCAGCCGCTGTGAACGCACTCCAGACGTGTGCGCCCCCTTGTGGGCATACGCGGCATTGTGCCCTTGCGTCACTTTTGTGTCTGGCTAAACATGGGACCTGAAGATTTGAATGGCATTCCTAGGCTTCGCAGGCAGGTGCCTTCATTGCTAAGTCATCTCTCCATACCTAATATTTCTTTTAAGATATTTTATTTATTTACTTGAGAGGGAGAGAGATGGGTGGAGGAGGGGGAGGTGGTGGACACACCAGGACCTTTTGCTGCTACAAATGAAGTCTAGACACCTCTTTGGGTATCTGGCTATACTTGGGCACTGGGTTATTGAATGTGGGGCCTCAGGCTTTGAAAGCAAATGCCTTTAACTGCTGAGCCATCTCTCTAGCCATTGATAACTTTTCAACTCATCACCATCTCTTCTTCTCCATGTTAGCTTCATTAACCCGTAACTAACTTTAAATTTTATTTATTTATTTGACAGAGAGAGAGAGAGAGAGAGAGAGAGAGAGAATGGGCACACCAGAGCCTCCAGCCACTGCAAATGAACTCCAGATGTGTGTGCCCCCTTGTGCATCTGGCTAACATGGGTCCTGGGGAATCGAACCTGGGTCCTTTGGCTTTGCAGGCGAACACCTTAACTACTAAGCCATCCCTCCAGCCCCTAATTTTAAATTTTTATAGATCTCCATGTGTTTTAGACTACCCACTCAGGGAACCTGTATTGACTCGGCTGGTTGAGACATTGGTCCTTCTACACACTTGAAGAATTACACTAGTTCAGGCAGAAACAAGGAACCTCTCTGCTTGTTAGTGGAGGCAGGAGGGACAAGTTCATAGCAAAAGCTTCAGGTTGGACTTGCCTGATGTTATTCAGATTTGAGATCTCTGATTCTTATTTTATTACTTTTTATTTTAGAGAGAGACATAGATAGAGAATTGGCACGCCAGGCCCTCAGCCACTGAAGTCGAACACTACACACTTGTGCCACCTAGTGGGCACGTGCAACCTCGTGCCTGCCTTACCTTTGCATTAAGCTTATGTGGGATCTGCAGAGTAGAACCTGGGTCCTTAGGCTTCGCAGGCTAGCACCTTAACCGCTAAGCCATCTCTCCAGGCCTGATTCTTGTTTTAGAATCTGAAATATGAGGAGCAGCCGACGTCTTGCTTGCTCTTTTATCTTTCCTCCTTTCTGTGACAGGATATAACTTTTACTTCTTAAACATGTCCTTGTTGCTGTAGACTTCTGACTCTGCTGTCAGTTTCCCCGTACTATGACAGAAACAGCCTTTATCTGAGCAATAAACAGAATCTGTAGTCTAATCCCATGGAGTCCCAGGGGTGCCACCCCTACCCCCAGTGCCCTGGCGAGACCTGCCGAGCACAAACGCACACACGGGCTTTCAGCAGCAGCCACTGCTCTCTCAGCCCAGCAGATGTCTTGCTCCCTGCTCCCAGCAGATGTTTCCCTTTTAGATTATTACTCTACTTGAAGACCATTTGTTCCTTCCTTAGAGGAACTATCAACACAGCAATAAACTAGAAAATGCCTTCTGAGCATCCCAGAATGAACCCAGGAGTAGCAGCGCCAATGTAGGGGAGAGAAAGATGGCAAGATATCTCTTCATGAAATTCCAACATTTCTCGTGTCTGTTTTCCCTTTTTCTTTCTGTCACTTCGTATTTCTGAGGTCATTTCATATGCTATGCATGCAAGCACCTATTATTTATTTATTTATTTATTTATTTATTTATTTATTTATTTGAGAGTGACAGAGAGAGAGAGAGAGAGAGAGAGAGAGAGTGAGAGAAAGAGGCAGATAGATAGAGAACAGGAGTGCCAAGGCCTTCAGCCACTGCAAACGAACTCCAGATGCATGTGCCCCCCCTTGTGCATCTGGCTTATGTGTGTCCTGGAGGATCGAACTGGGATCATTTGGCTTTGCAGGCAAGTGCCTTAACCACTAAGCCATCTCTCCAGCCCCCTGTTTTTATTTGGGGTGTCCTAGTTCTATGAGCTTGGAACAAGGGCAAGGAGCCCCTGTTAACTACCATTCCCCATGCACTGTGCTCTGAAGAGTCTTTCCTGAACTGAGCTGAGGGAGACCCTCGGGTGCTCAGTTTTGAACATTTATCAGGGTGCCATGCTGCAAGCTGTGATCAGAGGATCACAAGTTCAAGGCTTGCCTGGCCTACATGAGGAGCTGAAGGTTAGCCCGGGAAGCTTACTGAGATCCTGTTTGAAATTCAAAGCTGGAAAAGAGCTGAGCTAGCTCTGTGGTAAATGCTTGCCTAGCATGTGAGAGGCCCTTGGGTTCCATCTCCAGGACAGTGGATAAATCAGTAAAATACATAAAAATGTTCACTTTTCATGATGAAGCAAGAGGTACTTACGCATAAAGAGATTAAGTCTGTGAAAAAGAAAGACATGTGACTGAACTGAAAGGGTTAAATGGCCCCCAAATCTAATGTTTTCCTCTGGTATTCCACTTCCTGTGAAAGAATAAGGATCCCTGTGCTGGAAATCAAACTCAGAGCCTTGCACATGCTAGACAAATGCTCTTCTTTGAGCCCTATCCCAACCTTTTTTTTTTTTCCTTTCTGTAGAAATAGCTTTGTACAGAGCTGGAGAGATGGCTCAGTGGTTAAGGCACCTGCCTGCCAAGCCTAAGAATGCCCATTTGATTCTCCAGGTCCCACATTTAGCCAGACACAAAAGTGATGCAAGGGTGCAATGCTGCACTTGCCCACAAGGGGGCGAATGCATCTGGAGTTCGTTTACAGCAGCTGAGAGCCCGCTGGTGCGCCCATTCTCTTTCTCTCTGACTGTAAAAGAAAGAAAGAAAGAAAGAAAGAAAGAAAGAAAAAGAAAGAAAGAAAGAAAGAAAGAAAGAGCTTTGTACAATTGTGGGCTCCTATCTGTGCACTGTGGTATTTTCATTGTATGTATGTGCAAACACAATTAGATGCATGTGACTATTTTTTGTGTGTGTGAGATAGTGTCTCATGTAATCTAAGCTGGCCTCAGATCCCCTTTGTAGCAGAGGGCCCTTGAACTCTTCGAGTGATAGGATTATAGGAGTGCAACCCCACATCTAGTTTAGGTTGTGTTGGGAATTGAACCCGGGACCTTGTGCATGCTAGGCACCCTGAGCTATTTCCCCAGCCCTGACACATGTGACTTTAATGCTAAAATGAAGAAAAAGACATTTTAAAAATCAACTTCAAAGCTGGGCGTGGTGGTGCACACCTTTAATCCCAGCAATTGGGAAGCAGAGGTAGGAAGATCGCCGTGAGTTCGAGGCCACCCTGAGACTCCATAGTGAATTTCAGGTCAGCCTGGGCTAGAACGAAACCCTACCTTGAAAAATCAAAATAAATAAATAAATAATTTAATTAATAAATAAATATAAAATAAATAAAATAAAATCAACTTCAAAGCCTAGGTTTACTCTGTTCTTCTTTGTCTCATTTTTGAGTTCCCGAGCTTGATTACAGGTATCTTTATAGAGACAGTACTCCACAGTGGTTAAGCTGACTGTGTATGGCTCAGCTTACTGGTCCAAGTCAAGACTGTGGGCAAGTTTCTGAGTTGCCGGTTCTATGAAACAAGACAACTCATAGTATCTTTTCTGTCAAATGGGAACAGATGAATGAAGAGTAAATATGGCGGGACAATACAGGTTAACAGCATGCCCTACACTTTGGCATTATACTCCTGGGGCTTGCTTCCAAGCTACATCTCCAGGTCACCAATCCCATCTTAGACCAAGTATTATTGTATCAATGTATTTCAAGGAATATAGTTCTGTGTGTGTTATTTATTTTACACATATATGTTATTCATATGCACGTGGCTTGCTCTGGCTCAATGTGGTTTGATTGTCCCCATTGCTTCATGGTTTTGAAATTTAACCTTCATTTTAAGATATTAAGAAGTGGGGGCCACTTAATCTGATTATGGAGTGACTTTGGAGTGACTAAGGTGGACAGTCCATGTTTGGCTCATGGGGATTTTATAAAGAAGAGAGAGAACCGCTGTGTGGGTGTGTGGGAACACACCCATGTATGTCCATTGTCTTTTGCACCCACAACACTTCAAAAATGCGTCAGCCAGAAGACCATCAGAGGTGGCATCTTGATCCCCGGAAAGGGGCACCTAAGTTAATCTCTCTTGTATCTCATCCAGTTCGAGAGGCTATTAGTAATTGAAGACAGAAGAGAGGCCAATGCTCCTCAATTCCCCCTCATGGGGAATTGCATATTTGTGCTCTCCCATTGTTTTCTGTATTTCATAGACCATGCCCTTAAAGAAATAAGTATTACCTATGTAGTCCCCATCTTTAGTTCAGCTCACAGCCTCATAAGACAATGCCTTGAGTCAAGCATATGTTCTGTAATTACATGAGAAATATATACATAAGAGAATGTAAGTCGCCTGCTCAGAAAACTTGCATGGCATCTTAAACTTCCCTTTCAATGTTTAAAATAATATTATTCCAGCCCACTGTTCAGGCAGAGCCCTCTTCCACAGTATGTTCTTGATTAGATTGTGTATGTGTGTGTGTGTGTGTTTTATACAATTTGGAGGATGTGGGCAGGGAATACCCTTTCCAGTTATAAAGCTTATGTCTTTTCCCATTCCCCTACCCACGTCCCCTCCGCCCGCCACACTGCTCTGCTCTGTCCTGTTCCTTACATATGTTATTTGCTCTCCAGTGTCAGTACAGGGTTTCCCTCTGCTATCTGCAGGACTGGCTCCTTAGTGCTCTCCTGGGCTCTGCTCAGATTCCATTGCATCAGCGAGGTTCTCCATGACTGTTCATTCTCTCCATCACTTTAGCTCATTCTATGTGTTTCATAGGATTGCCTGGAATCCAAAATTACCTTGTGGGGGCTGGAGAGATGGCTTAGTGGTTAAGTGCTTGCCCGTGAAGCCTAAGGACCTCGGTTCGAGGCTGGATTCCACAGGACCCACATAAGCCAGATACACAAGGTGGCACATGCATCTGGAGTTCGTTTGCAGTGGCTGGAGGCCCTGGCGTGCACGTTCTCTCTCTCTCTTCCTCTTTCTTTCTGTGTCTGTCTGTCGCTCTCAAATAAATAAATAAAAATAAACAAAAAATTACCTTGTGTTTCCCCCCATACATTTATTCTCTCTCTGTCTTTTTCTTGTCTCTTACCTGCATGAGCACAGGGAATTTACCTCCCATGTTCATGGCTGAAGACCCAGGGCCTTGAAAATTTCCTGGATCACATTAGACCCTTGATAAATATATATGAAATTAACTGATTACTTAAGAAAAGTATAGAAAAGGAACTAGGGTTCTGTGCTTGGGATGTTCTGAAAGAGATTATTTTGTGCAGCTAGGCTTGGGAACCAGTGGTCAAACAGTATAACATTAATGGTTGATGGCTGCCTCTACTATGTCTCTTTCAGCCATCCAGAAACTAAAAAAAAAAAAATTCTGACAACTTCATATATTTATATGATGTATTTGGATTTCCTTCATCCTTATTATCTTCTCTTGGCCTCCTCCCACTGAACCCCTTCCTCCCAACTAGTTCCTCTTCCATTTTCATGTCTCTTCTTTTGTGGCCCAATGTATTTAATTGCTTGCGCGAACAAAGCTTTGTTTACCGGAGCATGCGCTAGTTATCAGCAGATGCAGCAGTGAAGAACTGGTCTCCCCTCCCCTAGAAGCCACTAAGTACCAATAATTCCTCAGAGAGGGCTGGCTCTCGGGAGTCCCTCCCCCACCCATGATGGAATGTTGCCAGGCCCAATCTCATGCAGGATTTACAACAGCTGTTGTGAGTTCATGAGTGCCATGCCATGACGTGTCCAGAAGTGCTCCACAGCGCTTCTCCTTCATTAATGATGTCTCCCGGGTCTTGGAAAGGATGGTATAAATGTTTCATTTAAGGCTCAGCACTCAACACTCACTTATTTTCAGCATTCGGATGGGCTTTGAGTCTCTTCAATAGTCATCCACCTGCAAGAGAGAGAGAGAGAGAGAGAGAGAGAGAGAGAGAGAGAGAGAGAGAGAGAGGAGCTTCCCTGGCTAAAGCTAGGAGCAGCACTAATTGGTGTGCATAGAAATAAACATTTCTAAGATGAGCGCAACAGAATGGGCATGCCAGGGCCTCCAGCTACTGCCAATGAACTCCATATGCATGCGCCACCTTGTGCATCTGGCTTATGTCTTATGTGAGTACTGGGGAATCGAACCTGGGTCCTTGGGTTTCACAGGCAAGTGTCTTAACCACTAAGCAATCTCTCCAGCCCTAGGTTTTTTTTTTTTTTAAGTGGAGGCATCCTTAACCTTTAATGACGATCTGCCTTTGCCACTTTGGTTTCCACGCTCACTGCATCATAAATATGCCATTAGGCTCAGCACAAGTCTAACCCAGGTCAGTGGATACCTTGGCTTCTTGAATTAGGAATACTCAAAATGCTTCTTTTCACTTGTCAGCAGAGGAAATTGAAATTTTGATCTGCTAAAATGCTTTATTGGTTCCAGCCACGAGCTGACTTTCCCTGCCTCGCTTCTTTCTAGGTACTTCTTTGAGTTGGCAGCGGGCTTCCCTGACTTAAGATTGCTTGACCATTTGGTTTCTTATGTGCCTTTTCCCAGTCCACAAAAATGCCAGGCATAGACCATGGTGTATATAATTTACACCACTAGAGCTTGGTGTATTTCTCATTAGCTGATTAGCTAATAAAGTTTCAAGAGCAAATACTGATGCTATGAGGCACTGTGGACGTCTCTTACAAATGTCTTTCAATTCAATGGCTTACATGGCAGTAGGGCCCCCCAGCACCTATTCCCACTTCCTAAGATTGGTTTGGGGATTGCTCATTGACCAGGTGTGTTAGCTGCTTATCTAGAGGACTCGCGTGAAAACAAACCACTGAAGATGAAGGATTAGCAAATATTGAGATGTGTTTCTGGGAGAATTGGGAAGAGGATAAGTTGCATGGGGGGGTTGGTGGGTCTGGAGAAATTGCTTAATGGTTAAGGTGCTTGTCTCAAAGCCTAAGACCTGGGTTTGATTCCTCAGTACCTATATACAGCTAGATGTTCAAGATTATTTCTTTGGAGGCTCTGGAGGGCCCATTCTCTCTCTGTCTTTCCCTCTCTCTCTCTCTCTAAGGCTGTATCTCTCTACTTGAAAAATAATAAGTAAACAAATAGCACAGGGATGTCTCCCTAGATCACCGAATCAAGCTTAAAATAGAGAAATAATCTTGATAGGTTTGATGGCCTGTTTTTCAAAGTCTGGTGCTTTCCAACCAAACATGCCTGGTTCTCTAAGCAGTTCATGCCTTAGCTTGTCCCCACAAAGGCTAATGGACTGAGTAAGTTTATCGGAGTAAAACTGCATGGCCCAACTTAAATAGGAAATCTCATTTAGGTCAGAGTGCTGTTAAGGATGCACACATGGATCTTTGAGAAAGCGTAGAGAGAAATGATTATATAAAGCGTCCATTCTATAGCAGTGGTTAAAAAAAATCATAGGCGGGGTCTTTCCTGAAAATTTGGGTATTTGATCACGTAAGTTTAATATTCAGTTCTTAGAATCTTCCATAATTTCAAGCACAGGAGAAGAACTGAAACAGACAGTTGCTAGTTGTGGCAATGACTGTGGTTGGGAAATTGCAAGGAAAGGTCAGAAATAGAAACAGGAGTTCTTTGTTCTGTTACATAATGTAGGTTTTAGAAAGCAAACGCCGTATTCTTCCTGAGACGGAAACCTTTTATCGGCTTTCATTTCATATAGACCTCATTCATGCACATGTACATATATACATATATACATTCATACACATGTACATACACATGTTAAGACCAGAATGTGCTTTCTTCTTCCAGATTGATGCTCCCATTCTTACCGTTCATATTAGAAGGAGGAAAAACAGGAAATAAAACTAGTTGGAGTCCCAAACGGTCTGGAAGGAAATGGCAGAGCTAGACAAGTCCATATTTCATGGTTTGGACAAAGGAAAATATTTGGTTTTCAAATAATATCTTCTTAAGAATATTTACCCAGTTGACTTAACATTCTATCAGTTTGTGCCCTCTGTATGTTTTAGATAACATTGTGGAATTTCCTTTGACTTAATGTGAGGCGAGCTTGCCAATGCTCACAGCTTTGCAGGCAGGCTCTCTGTCTTTATCCCAGCAAGAGGCATTTACCAAGCAGTGCTCTTTTCCACGCCGTGCGTTCTGTGATCGCGCCTCTCCACTGGTGTGGACAAAGCATTCCTTAGGTTCCTCTTATTCTCACTATACCAACTGAGTGTGTTTAAGCCACGTTGCTTTGAAAAATTGGTTCAACCCATAGTAAAATAACTTGCAAGCTCCATGCTCTGTGCAAAGCACATTTTGATATTGATTGCTAGAAATTGAGGAAATCTGAAAATGAGGGCTTTCTTTCTCTCCCCTCTTTCTTTCTTCCTTCCCTCCCTCCCTCCTCCCTCCCTCCCTCCCTCCCTCCCTCCCTCCCTCTCCCTCTCTTTCTTTCTTTCTTTCTTTCTTTCTTTCTTTCTTTCTTTCTTTCTTTCTTTCTTTCTTTCTTTCTTTCTTTCGGTAACTCTTAGAAAAAGCGGATCTTTTCCCCAAATGCTTTTGACCCGAGGCTTAGTCTTCAAGGTTTCCCATTCAGAGTGTGATGTCATCGGCGTGAGTAGCGTGCTGCAAAGAAGTTGTAGATTACCTGTCCCACCTGTGAACTGGTGCCAGGGGTGTGTTCAGGTAGTCACGAAGCAAACCTACTCATATCTTGCATTTCTTGGCACCCAATACTCCCAGCAATGAGAGAGAATTATTTTGATGAAGTCAAGACATGTTGGGGAAAGCAAACGGACTTGCACAAGGGAACCAATGCCCTGTTGACTGTACTTATAGATGGTGTGAAACTTAGGTTTTCAAAAAGCATTTCAAGGTCAGCTACAGTTGAACACTTGAAAAGGAAGCATTCTCACGTGTTCTCTTTATTTTATTTTATTTTGTTTATTTGAGAGAGAGAAAGAGGCAGAGAGAGAGGGGAGAGAGAGAAAAAAAATGGGTGTGCCAGGGTATCCAGCCACTGCAAACAAACTCCAGACATATGCGCCACCTTGTGCATCTGGCTTATTTGGGTCCTGGGAATTGAAGCTGGGTCCTTTGGCTTTGCAGGCAAATGCCTTAACTGCTAAGCCATCTCTCCAGCTCGCTCATGTTCTTTTGAGCAAGAGAATTACACATGAACTGTAGGACGGCTATGGTGCAGGTAATAAGTTTGGAAATATATATTTGTATATATATGACAGCTCATTGATTCATGAATGATTGTATATTGTAAGATTATTTTAAAACAATTATTTCAAAGGAGTGGATTTTATTTTATTTTATTTTTTTAGTTTTGGAGAGAGACACAGAGAGATACAGACAGAGGGAGAGGGAGACAGATAGAGAATGGGCACGCCAGCAGCCTCTCAGCTGCTGTGAATGAACTCCAGACACATGCGCCCCCTTGTGGTCAAGTGTGGCATTGCGCCCTTGCGTCACTTTGCATCTGGCTAAACGTGGGACCTGGAGATTGGAACCAGCGTTCTTCTTAGCAGGCAGGCGCTTAAGCAAGCCATACTCCAGCCCCAAAGGAAATTTGCAAATACTCTGCAACAGCTTCCTAACCCCCTCTTCCCTTGAACTGTTGCTCCATGGAGCTGGTATATGGTAAAATCACCTCACTTTTTTGAGACACATGTTCACAGGAGAGACTCGCGAAGCAAAGGGGACTTCAAGATTGTGTGTCCATCGCTCCAGGCCCTTTAGAGTCAGTGTTACGGTTTGAATGTGAAACGTTCTTCGTAGCCTCATGTGTTTGAACACTGGGTCCTCAGCTGGGGGTGCTGAGCAGCTCTGGTAGTCTTTAGGAGGCGGAGCCTCGCTGGAGGAAGTGCTTGTGGCGTGACGTGACATTTTATGTGATATGACCATTTATAGCCTGGCCCCACTTCCTTTTGGTTCTCCGCTTCCTGACTCTGACATCAACATGAGGCGCTGACCTGCCCTGCCTTCACCACCAAGATGGAACAATTCCTCTAAAAAAAAACCAAGGGGGTGGGGCTGGAGGAATGGCTTAACGATTAAGGCTGTTGCCTGCAAAGCCAAAGGACTCAGGTTTGATTCCCAGGACCACGTTAGCCAGAGGCACAAGGAGGCACATGAGTCTGGAGTTCGTTTGCAGTGGCTGGAGGCCCTGGCATGCCCATTCTCTCTTTCTCTCTCTCTCTCCCTCTTTCTCATTCAAATAAATAAATAGATATAAAATATTTTAAAAAGCCCAAAAAACTGTAAGCCAAATAAATTGCTTTGCTTTCTTAAGTGGCTTCTGTTTAGGTGTTGATAGGCCACAAGAATAGGGAAGCTATAAAATTTGCCTGATCAGGTGTATCTATTCATGATTGGGTGGGAAGTTTGATTGATTGTTTTAAATTATTTATTTATTAGAGACAGAGAGAGGGAGAGAGAGTGTGAGAATGGGCACACCAGGGCCTCTAGGCCTCTAGCATGTGCACCACTGGAACCTGGAGACTTGAACCAGGGTCCTTAGGCTTTGCAGGACGCCTTGCCACCAAGCCATCTCTCCAGCCCATGTGCACCTGGCAGTTAGAGAGAGAGAGTGGGCGTGCCAGGGCGTGGAACCTGCAGACTTGAACCAGGGTCCTGGAGAATCAAGCCTTGAACCAGGGTCCTTAGGCTTCACAGGCAAGCGTTTAACGGCCAAGCCATCTCTCCAGCCCTGATTTGATTGATTTTTAAGAGGAAGTAATTCCTAGGCCAACGTAAGTGTCAGACAGTCATGAGATGAGATTTCCCCGTGAAAATGCTTAGTAGCCAATTTATGATTCACATGTAAAGGGCTATCTTCTCCAATGTGGCCTGGGCAGAAGTGGACAAGGGTCAGCTTGCCACAGGTGGGGTAACCAAAAACAGCCCAATGGAATGATTGCATCCGGATCTGGCTCCGTGAACCAATGGGGTTTTTGGTGCTACTTAAGACAGAGTGAGGAGGGAGGGGTTACTTACAGGACCATGGGTGACTCAAAGGCAACTGCAGCACCAAAAAAGCCCCCCACAGGACCACCGATGACTCTCATCACCCGCCCTTCTAAGCCCCTGTGCAGTGACAGGTGACACCGCCACAGGCCCCTCTCCCCCACAATTGTTAACTGCTTATACAATGTCGAGGAGGGACCTTGTGAATTCTCACCTTCCAAGCTTCCTTAGCTTTGTAAGTGTTCTTAGTTTCTTACTTTCCTGAACATTCCTGCAGGAAGGAACACTTCAATTTGGAGGAAGTAGCATTATAACACATAGAAGATGATATGATTTAAAAATTTTAATTTTTTTAAAATCACATCAAGATTGTGTGTCCATCGCTCCAGGCCCTTCAGAGTCAGTGTTACGGTTTGAATGTGAAACGTTCTCCGTAGCCTCATGTGTTTGAACACTGGGTCCCCAGCTGGGGGTGCTGAGCAGCTCTGGTAGTCTTTAGGAGGCGGAGCCTCGCTGGAGGAAGTGCTTGTGGCGTGACGTGACATTTTATGTGATATGACCATTTATAGCCTGGCCCCACTTCCTTTTGGTTCTCCGCTTCCTGACTCTGACATCAACATGAGGAGCTGACCTGCCCTGCCTTCACCACCAAGATGGAACAATTCCTCTAAAAAAAAACCAAGGGGGTGGGGCTGGAGGAATGGCTTAACGATTAAGGCTGTTGCCTGCAAAGCCAAAGGACTCAGGTTTGATTCCCCAGGACCCACGTTAGCCAGAGGCACAAGGAGGCACATGAGTCTGGAGTTCGTTTGCAGTGGCTGGAGGCCCTGGCATGCCCATTCTTTCTTTCTCTCTCTCTCTCCCTCTTTCTCATTCAAATAAATAAATAGATATAAAATATTTTAAAAAGCCCAAAAAACTGTAAGCCAAATAAATTGCTTTGCTTTCTTAAGTGGCTTCTGTTTAGGTGTTGATAGGCCACAAGAATAGGGAAGCTATAAAATTTGCCTGATCAGGTGTATCTATTCATGATTGGGTGGGAAGTTTGATTGATTTTTTTTAAATTATTTATTTATTAGAGACAGAGAGAGGGAGAGAGAGTGTGAGAATGGGCACACCAGGGCCTCTAGCCACTGCAGACAAACTCCAGACGCATGCCTCGCCATGTGCACCTGGTTTACGTGGAACCTGGAGACTTGAACCAGGGTCCTTAGGCTTTGCAGGCATACGCCTTAGCCACCAAGCCATCTCTCCAGCCCTGATTTGATTGATTTTTTAAAAAATATTTTATTTTTTATTTATTTATCTGAGAGAGAGATACAGAAATAGGCAGTTAGAGAGAGAGAGTGGGCGTGCCAGGGCCTCCAGCCACTGTAAGCGAACTCCAGATGCAGCCCCCTTGTGCACGTGGGTCCTGGAGAATCAAGCCTTGAACCAGGGTCCTTAGGCTTCACAGGATTTAACGGCTAAGCCATCTCTCCAGCCCGATTTGATTGATTTTTAAGAGGAAGTAATTCAGGCCATGTAAGTGTCAGACAGTCATGAGATGAGATTTCCCGTGAAAATGCTTAGTAGCCAATTTATGATTCACATGTAAAGGGCTATCTTCTCCAATGTGGTCTGGGCAGAAGTGGACAAGGGTCAGCTTGCCACAGGTGGGGTAACCAAAAACAGCCCAATGGAATGATTGCATCCGGATCTGGCTCCGTGAACCAATGGGGTTTTTGGTGCTACTTAAGACAGAGTGAGGAGGGAGGGGTTACTTACAGGACCATGGGTGACTCAAAGGCAACTGCAGCACCAAAAAAGCCCCCCACAGGACCACCGATGACTCTCATCACCCGCCCTTCTAAGCCCCTGTGCAGTGACAGGTGACACCGCCACAGGCCCCTCTCCCCCACAATTGTTAACTGCTTATACAATGTCGAGGAGGGACCTTGTGAATTCTCACCTTCCAAGCTTCTTAGCTTTGTAAGTGTTCTTAGTTTTTTACTTTCCTGAACATTCCTGCAGGAAGGAACACCTCAATTTGGAGGAAGTAGCATTATAACACATAGAAGATGATATGATTTAAAAATTTTAATTTTTTTAAAAAACCACAAGATGTCTTTCTGTCTTTCTATTTGTTTTTATGACTGCCGGGTGCATAGAATGGGGGGTTGGAAGTAGCCAGGGGAGGTCAGAATCACAGGAAGTACTGAGCTATCGCCAACAAGGAGGGCAACTCATGGGTAATGCACAATACAAAAAGTGTCACCTCATCTCTTCATTGATCTTCGGGAGGCCTCTTCTCCCACATTGGGAAGTTTCCTTTCCCACTGAAGGGAATAGAACTGTCCTTTCTTCCCTCCCTCCCTTCCTCCTTTTTCCATTACTTTTTTCTTCTTTCTTCCTCCCTCCCTCCATTCTTCCCCCTCCATTCTTCCTTCTCCCTTCTTCCTCCCCTTCCATTCCTTTCTTCCCTCCTTCCTCCCTCTCTTCCTTTCTTTCCTCCTTCCCTCCCTCCCTCCTTTTTCCCTTACTTTTTTCTTCATCCTCCTCCCTCCATTCTTCCCCCTCTCTTCTTCCTCCCCTCTCTTCCTTTCTTCCCTCCTTCACCCCTCTCTTCCTTTCTTTCTTCCCATTCCTCCCTCCCTTCCTCGTTTTTCCCTTACTTTTTTTTGTAATTTATTTTTATTTTTATTTATTTTTGGAGAGAGACAGATAGAGAGGGAGAGGAAGACAGATAGAGATGGGCGTGCCAGCAGTCTCTCAGCTGCTGTGAACAAAAATCCAGATGTGTACGCCCCCCTTGTGGTCAAGTGCAGCATTGAGTCCTTGCATCACTTTGCATTTGGCTAAACGTGGGACCTGGAGATTGGAACCACTGGAGATTGGAACCAGCGTTCTTAGGCTTAGGAGGCAGGCGCCTTAACCCCTAAGCCATCTCTCCAGCCCTCCCTTACTTTTTTCTTCTTTCTTCCTCCCCTCCCTTCCTTTCTTTCCTCCCTCCCTCCCTCCTTCCTTCCCTTCTCCTTCCTTCCTTCCTTCCTTCCTTCCTTCCTTCCTTCCTTCCTTCCTTCCTTCCTTCCTTCCTCTTTCTTCCATGTGTGCACATGCACACCAGGGTCTTTTGCTGCTGTAAACAAATGCCAGATGCCGTTTTGCATCTGGCTTTTTGTGGATGGCCAGACAATTGACTCCAGGCTAGAAGGCTTTGCAAGCAGATGCCTTTAACCCCTGAGCAATATCTCCAACCCTTAATGTCATTCTTATAATAGGGATGAAGCAAAACAAGCACTTGCGAAATCCACAGAAAACGGGGTGTTGTCTGCGGGGAGCGAAGGGCCCCTATGTGGAACAGTGGAGTTGTACTTGTTAACCCTTCTAGAAGGGCCATTTCAAGAGCATACGCTAAGAAAGGGCACAGGCGTTGGGAAAACTTTCGTGATGTAAGCTAGGCCTTCTTTCCAATTTACATACAGTAATTTGCATACGATGTTAACTTTAAGCACATAGAGTGGGAACGCCTCTCCGGGTAATGAAGATGCTAAAATGGGAAATACTATTGCAACATGGACTATCAAGGGTACAGGATTTGCATGCATCATACAGAAAGAGACTTGATTGACGTGGACAAAAGAAAGACCTCCACCATTTACCTAAATATTGAAAGTGGAAAGTCGGTCGCAGTGTCTTGAAGACTGCAATATATATGTGCACTGACATTAATAAACCCATTCTCTGTATCTCCTCTTCCCAAATCCCAGAGATTTCTGATGACACTTTCTATTTGAATAAGGCTATGTTTACACATGTCTGCATTACAATGGTTTATTTGACATCAGGATCAGCGTATTATTTACTTTCCCTGTTGCAACAAAATACCCAACAGCAGCAGCTTGAGGAAGGATGGGCACCTTTTGGCTCACGGTTTGAGGTACAGCCCATCCTGGGGGGGAGGGAAGACATGGTGGCAGGTGCACGAGGCAGCTGATCCCGTTGTATCCTCAGTCAGGAAGCAGAGACTGATGGTGGGACTCAACTCACTTTCTTCTTTTACTCCCGAGCCCATGGGGTGCTGCTACCACATTTGGGGGGGGGCTTCTCACCTCAATTAGCCTTGTCTAAAAACTTCCTTGTAGACATGCATAGATCTGAGTCTGTGAGGTGAGTGTAGATTCTGTCAAGTTGATCATATTAACCATCATAAGTAGAAAGAGCCATGTGTGTGGAACCCAAATAGAATCTTCTTGTAACAATATTTATTCCTAACAGTTTATTAATTACGTGGTACTTTTGTTATGCTGCCTTCAAGGCTGCATTAACAACTGTTGGATTAGCATCTTAATACTATAATAGATGGATCCATTTTAAGCCTTGTAATTCATTGGGTTTTCACAGTAAGTATGAAATATTTTCCTTCCTTTTCTGCCCAAATTTTCACAGTTCTTATTACCAAAGTATTTCAGCTATATCACTATTTTTTTCATAATTTATTTGGACATTATAGGAAATAATTACTCAGCTGAGTAATAGAAACCTGCTCTCCATGCAGCTGAATGCCCTGAGATATCTGTTCACTACGTAAAATTAAAGGAATGTCAGGAGACAGTTCGGTGGATAAAGGGCTTGTGGAGCAATTATGAGGACCAGAGTTTAGAATCCCAGCACCCATGGAAATGGTGGGTGGGTGTGGCAGCTGGCCATAATCGCAGCATGCAGGACGCAGAGGCGTGGAATCCTTGGGGGCCAGTTGGCTAGCTGAATCGGTACTGGGTTCAAGTGAGAGACTCGACTTCAGTAAAATAGAGAGCAAAGAACACATCAATTTCATGCCCGCATGCACATACATGTGCACACATAACACATGTACACACGCAAAAAAATTTAAAGAAATGTGAAGTTCTAGACATCTTAGAAGAAAATGCATCTTTGTATTTTCATGTAAGTTACTCTCTTGGCCTCCTCACAATGGTCCTTGTTTAGTGTCTGGGAGACTCAGATCATCTTCATAAGAAAGGATTTTTGGGCTGGAGAGATGGCTTACCAGCTAAGGTGCTCTCATGCAAAGCCTAAAAAGACCCATGTTTGACTCTCCACGTCCCAAGTAAGCCAGGCACACAAAGTGACACACGTGTGCAGGGTCAGACATGTGCTCAAGATGGTGCACATGTTTGGAGTTTGATTGCAGTGGCTGGAGGTCCTAACATGCCAGTTCTTTCTTGCTCTCTCTCACTCACCCTCTCTCTCCCATAATAAAATAAAATAAAATAAAATAAAATAAAATAAAATAAAAAAATAAAATAAATTAAATTAAAAAATAGGACTTTCAATATTTCTACGTAAGTAGTGTCTTCAGTTTTCCTTTTCCTGTTTAGGCTAGCTTCTCAGGGTATCCACGTGTTTGTTCCTCTACTTGGCCTCTTGAGAATGAAGCTTAGTTTGCCAACATTGTTTTCCAGGATTCCATCGATACTACTCTCCACAAACAAGCTGAGCCTTAGAAACTACAGTGGGGCCATCTCTTCCGCCAGTGAATCAATTTAGGTGCTGAATCCCTCCGTAACCTGAGAGCACCTTGTGGTGTTTTCACAGCATTTTCTTCTCATCAACTAAATTAGTATTCTTCCTTCCTCCCTCCCTCCTTTTCTCCCTCCCTCCTCTCCCTTCCTTCCTTCCTTCCTTCCTTCCTTCCTTCCTTCCTTCCTTCCTTCCTTCTTTCCTTCCTTCTTTCCTTCCTTCTTTCCTTCCTTCCATCCTTCTTTCCTTCCTTTCTTCCTTCTTTCCTTCCTTCCTTTCCCCTCCCCTCCCCTCCTCTGTTTCTTTGTTTCTTTGTTTTTTTTTTCTTTCTTTCTTTCTTTCTTTCTTTCTTTCTTTCTTTCTTTCTTTCTTTCTTTCTTTCTTTCTTTCTTTCTTTCTTTCTTTTATGCATGTGCAGGCCAGAAGAGGATAACTACTTCAGGTATTGTTTCTCAGGCAGTATCCATCTTTTTTTTTCTGATTAATTATTTATTTATTTATTTATTGGAGAGAGCGAGAGACAGAGAGAAAGAGAGAGAATGGGTGTGCCAGCAGCCTCTCAGCTGCTGTGAATGAACTCCAGATGTGTGCGCCCCCTTGTGGGCAATTGCGCATTGCACCCTTGCATCACTTTGCGTCTGGCTAAATGTGGGACCTGGAGAATCGAACAGGTGTTCTTAGGCTTAGCAAGCAGATGCCTTAACCGCTAAGCTATCTCTCCAGCCCATCTGATTTATTATTTATTTATTTGTTGATTGATGAGAGAGGGAGAATGGGTGGACCAGGGCCTCTAGCCACTGCAAACAGACTCCAGATGCATGCGCCATCATGTACATCTGGCTTATGTGGGACCTGGAGAGTTGAACCTGGGTCCTTAGGCTTCGCAGGCAAGTGCCTTAACCTCTAAGCCAGCTCTCCAGCCCCTTTTTTGGTTTTTTGAGGTAGGGTCTCACTCTAGCCCAGGCTGACCTGGAATTCACTATGTAGTTTCAGGGTGGCCTTGAACTCACAGCCATCCTCCTACCTCTGCCTCCCAAGAAGGCATGCACCACCATGCCCGGCCAGTCTTTTTTTTTTTTTTTTTTTTTTTTTTTTTCCAGAGCTAATATTTTCAACCCTGGACCATTGTCTCCTAGAATATGTAATAAAAGAGATCCAACCCAGGCTGTTACATTTGCATAACAATGAACCCCACATCTTGGCTCATCACAGCATTCCATTCTTGGAGAGCCTTCCAGGAGTGTTTGCTGCTCTTCCCAGTATGACGTCATGCACAAGCTAATGAGTCTGCCTCCTTGGCTTCTACCCATCACGGGTCAACAGCACACGGGCTTCCTGCCATGTTATTAATCCATCACTGTGCCAAATGGTTTAGTTATTGTGACACATGGCATCACAGTCCTTTCTCCATTTCCAAACACATGTCAAGAGTGTTTCTATCAAATGTCTTTTTTACAACCATGATACATCTATGCCATTTTCTTATCTCCTGTCTTAGCTAATAGAGTCACTTTAGCATGACTTTTCCTTTTTTAATACATGCTAAAACTGCAGATGTCCCCACACTGTATAGCGTTTGCAGATTCCTTTTTGTTAAGTCACCAGGAGTGTATTTGCTGAGTTAGGGCGTGTGTCTCTCTGTCTACCCTTCAGCTTTCAAGGATTCCAGATGTTAATCTTCTATTCAACATCTGTGTAATGTTTCAGTTAACTATGAGGCAGGCAACCCAGGTAAGTCAAGAAAAGGGTGTTTATTTAAATTATTCATCATATGATTCTTATTTTACTTCCATCATGCCTTATTTCCTTTCGAGGTACCTATGTTCCCCATTTTATTTTATTGATTTTATTTTTTCGAGGTAGGGTCTCACTGTAACCCAGGCTGACCTGGAACTCACTATGTAGTCTCAGGATGGCCTTGAACTCATGGTGATCCTCCTCCTACCTCTGCCTCCCAAGAGTTGGGATTAAAGGCGTGCGCCACCACATCCAGCTATGTTCCCCATTTTCTGAATTGAAAAACACTATTTTGGTACAGAGGTGTCAACAAAATAAACACATGACGACTGTTGTCGATGAACGTAATCTTCTTGATAGCATTTTCTGTTTTCTTCGTAAGCATCATCTTGTTATAGCTTAATACTCTTCATGTTTTCATCTTCTCAATTTTTCTGAATCTTTAAAACTTTTCGGCGTGAATGCGCCTCTGTAATCCACGTCATAATGCTGAGTGTGGTGGTGGTGTAGTCAGCTTACGTTGCTGGGATGAACTTCCAAACCAGGCACAGCGTATGGGAGGCACAGGATTTGTGGAAGCTTATTTATGTAGGGGAAGTTCCATAATGACAGAAGAAGCTAGCCCCCTTGCACAGCTCCATTCCCAGAGACAAGACCACCAGCAGCAGCACAAGCAAGCACACTCTAGGAAACTCAGGCAGAGCTCAACACTCCGCCTACCTTTAGACTGGAATTTTAGAGCCCCTCCAATGCACCTTAGTGCTGGACCCTAGGATCTGCCTACAGGGACACCTCCTCCAGTCTGGCAGTTTACAAGTTTCAATGAACTCCTGAACCTGTTGCAGGACATCTAGTCAAACTACCACAGGCGGCATGCATAGTAATCCCAGCGCTGGGGAGGTAGAGACAGCAAGATCCTTGGAGCTCACTGGTTAATTTCTCTAACTGATGAGCTCTAGGCTAAAAGATCACGAGGCCACCCTGAGAATACATAGTTAATTACGGGTCAGCCTGGACCAGAGTGAGACCCTACCTTGAAAAAAACCAAACCAAACCAAAAACCAAGACACAGATAATATTTTAACTGGGCGTGGTGGCACATGCCTTTAATCCCAGCACTCGGGAGGCTGAGGTAGGAGGATCACGGTGAGTTCGAGGCCACCCTGAGACTACATAGTGAGTTCCAGGTCAGCCTGAGCTAGAGTGAGACCCTACCTCGAAAAAACAAAAAAAAAAAAAAAAAAAAAAGACACAGGCAGTATTTCTAAGGACACCTACACACCGCTCCACATATACCAAAAAAAAAAAAAAAAAAAAAGTTTTGGGGCTGGAGAGATGGCTTAGCGGTTAAGGCGCCTGCCTCCTAAGCCTAAGAATGCCGGTTCCAATCTCCAGGTCCCACGTTTAGCCAGATGCAAAGTGACGCAAGGGTGCAATGCTGCATTTGACCACAAGGGGGCGCACACATCTGGATTTCTTTCACAGCAGCTGAGAGACTGCTGGCGCTCCCGTCTCTATCTGTCTCTCTCTCTGTTTGTCTCTCTCTGTGTCTCTCCAAAAATAAATAAAATTAAAAAAATAATAAAAAGTTTTGTTACATGAATATCTTAAACTTAAAAAATTTTCAAGGGCCCTAAGACCTTTGTATGAGATATGCCTATTCATGTTCACTTAGATAGGAATTAGAATTGAGAATGAAGTTTTTTAGTTCATTAAAAATAACATATGTGGGCTGGAGAGATGGCTTAGCAGTTAAGGCACCTGCCTCCTAAGCCTAAGAACGCTGGTTCCAGTCTCCAGGTCCCACGTTTAGCCAGATGCAAAGTGATGCAAGGGTGCAATGCCGCACTTGACCACAAGGGAGCGCATGCATCTGGATTTTGTTTGCAGCAGCTGACAGGCTGCTGGCGAGCCCATCTCTATCTGTCTTCCTCTCCCCCTCTCTCTGTCTTTCTCTGTGTCTCTCTCAAAAAATATATATATATATATATATATATATATATATATATATATATTTATATATATATATATATAAATAAAACCAGGTATAACCAGGTTTGGCTATAATTCCAGCACTTGGGAGGTTCAGGCAGAAGGATCAAAAAACTCAAGGACATCCTTGGTACAGAGTGAGTTTGAGGCCTGCCTGGGTTACCAAAGAATTTAAAAAATTTAAAATATGAATATAAAATATAAATAAAAATATAAATAAAAAATTTAAAAATTAATGTAAATAGTTCATAGGTTACTTTAAGTAACTCTATGTCATTTATTCCTTTGACAAATCTGTTTATTATGTGGCTTAAGAGAAGACAACTTGCTGTTGTTTTCCACATTTGCTCTGCACTCCATCTTTTGCAGTATCATTCTGACAGAAGAACATAGAGCATCCAGCCTTTTCTTTATATCTAGTTTCAAAGGAAAGAGCAGTTTTTTTAAATTTTTTATTTTTGGAGAGTGACACAGAGAGAGACAGACAGAGGGAGAGGGAGACAGAGAATGGGTGCGCCAGCAACCTCTCAGCTGCTGTGAACGAAATCCAGATGCATGCGCCCCCTTGTGGTCAAGTGTGGCATTGCGCCCTTGCGTCACTGCATCTGGCTAAACGTGGGACCTGGAGATTGGAACCAGGTTCTTAGGCTTAGGAGTCAGGCGCCTTAACCTCAAAGCCATTTCTCCAGCCCAGGAGAGAGCATTTAAAAAATGTCTTTATTTATTTATTTGCAAACAGTGAGAGATAGGGGTGGTGGATGGGAGAGAGAGAATGGGTGTGCCAAGGCCTCTTGTTGCAAACAAACTCCACTTGTATTTACCCCTTCCTACATCTAGTGTTGTGTGGGTATTGGGGAATCAAATCAAGGCCACTAAACTTTGTAAGCAAGGACTTAACCACTGAGCCAACTCTCTGCTCCACGAAGAGCATTTTAACAGTATTTTCAGATGGTATGGGTATTTTTGGTCTGCTCTGAAGTTCAGTTCTGGATTTTGAGCATGTCTTGGTGAACCGTGTACACTATATAATCTTTTCTCTCTAGAGTCTTCTTCCATGATAGACTTTTTAAAAAACCATTTTTATATTTATGTATTTTTTTACTTATTTAGAGGGTGGGGTCTGGGCACACCAGGGACTCCAGCTATTGTAAATGAACTCCAGATACATGCACCACCTTGAGCATCTGGCTTACGTGGGTCTTGGGGAATTGAACCTGGGCCCTTTGGCTTTGCATGCAAGCACCTTAACGGATAAGCTATCCCTCCAGCCCCATGATAGACTTCGTGATATTATTAGTTATGTGAGAACTCCTTCCCTGAGACAGGGCATTCCTCCCAAATGTTCACATATTGCCGTATACAGCAATAAAACTACTTTCATTAAATTACCACTGACTTCATTTGGAAAACCCTTTGAATATGAATGAAGTTCTCAGACTCATGTTGGCAAATACAAACTTCCCAAAATTCTATTTTTTTGTGTGTGTAAAAATTTTAAAATCTATAATTGGTAACAAACTTGTCAATTAAATGACTGGCTTACTTGTTGTGAGGAAATCGTCAGCCAGGTGACAAATCTGTGTACCAGTATTTTGTGTACCATTTGTTCAAGTAAAAGTGCTTTTTTTTTTTAAAAAAAAAAGCAGCTGGTTTTGTTAGTGACTCAAAATTACACATATGCTATTACTTGTGAAGCCATTTTACCTTATTATAAAGTGGAGAGAGTTGAATGCATACTACCCAGTGCATCCCGCTACATGTTACAGAACCAGACATTTAATAAGAGTCAACATTTAATAATATTATTAACTCTCATTGTTTCCTCAAAGAAACCCTTAAATCCAACCAGTTTTGTGAACACTTGGGAGTGGGCATGATTTTGCAGTCTCAGCCTTATTGACAAGGCATCCAGGCACTATGACACTTTGCATATGCGTGCTTTGTACCATCAGGGTGCATGTGAACCCCATGGTGTGATCATAAAGACGATTTACCTCCCCACCACTGAAGACTTCTCAAGGATCCCTATGTCTGTAGATCACAGTTTAAGAACTTCTGCCCAGACAAATGTGTTGATTGTACCCACTACCCACATATACCCTCTCTTAAAAATAACACAGTTGTTTTGAAAACAGCATACCACATAAAGAGTGTTCTATTATCAGCTATTACTTTGCCTCAGTTTGAAATTACTCATTTTCTAGCAATAGTTATACTTGGTGGCATGACTCAAGAAGTAGAATCGGCCACAGGAGAAAATGGTCAAAATTACCATGAAGGAAAATAGGGGTTGTCACCTCATCATATTAAAAAAAAAAAAAACTTATTCAGAGAGAGAGAGGGAGGAGAGAGAGGGAGAGGGAGAGAATGAGAATGAACGGGCACGCATGGCCTCTTGCCTCTGCACATGAACACCTCCAAACCCATGCACCACTTTGTGCATCTGGCTTTACATGGGGACTGCGATTGAGAGTCTGTGGGAGCCAGTGTCTTTAACTGCAGAGCCATCTCCCCAGCCCCCATTTATCATTTCAAAGCATGCTGGAAAGATTGTCTTTTCTTTCTTTCCTTTTCTTTTCTTTCTCTCTTTCTCTCTTTCTCTCTCTCTCTCTCTCTCTCTCTCTCTTTCTCTCTTTCTCTCTCTCTCTCTCTCTCTCTCTCTCTCTCTCTCTTTCTTTCTTTCTTTCTTTCTTTCTTTCTTTCTTTCTTCTTTCTTTCTTTCTTTTGGAGAGAGACAGAGAGAGAGGGAGAGGAAGACAGATAGAGATGGGCGCGCCAGCAGACTCTCAGTTGCTGCTAACAAAATCCAGATGTGTGTGCCCCCTTGTGGTCAAGTGTGGCATTGCGCCCTTGTGTCTCTTTGCATCTGGCTAAAAGCAGGACCTGGAGATTGGAATCAGAGTTCTTAGGCTTAGGAGGCAGGCACCTTAACCGCTAAGTCATCTCTCCAGCCCTCTTTTTTTTTTTTTTTTTTTTTTTTTTTTTTTGAGAGAGAGAGAGAATGGGTGCGCCAATGGCCTCTCAGCTGCTGTGAACAAATTCCAGACGCATGCGTCCCCTTGTGGACATGTGTGACATTGCTCCCTTGTGTCACTTTTTGCATCTGGCTAAATGTGGGACCTGGAGAATCAAACGGGCATTCCTAGGCTTCGCAGGCAGGCGCCTTCACCACTAAGCCATCTCTCCAGCCCTCTTGTTGTTTCTATTAGCATAGATAGGATAAGCTTGTGACTTCAAATCTGTACATGATATACTGTGATCATACCTGCCTCCTTATTACTCTCTCGTACCCCCATTCTCGTGGTCCCCATCCTCTTCTCCAATAGTTTTAATTGCACGTATTTTTGAAAAATATTTTATTTTTATTTATTTATATATTTGACAGAGAAAGAGGGAGGGGGAGAGAGAGAGAATGAATGGGCATGCCAGGACCTCCAGCCACTGCAAACGAACTCCAGACACATGTGCTACCTTGTGCATCTGGTTTACGTGGGTCCTGGAGAATCGAACCAGGGTCCTTAGGCTTCACAGGCAACTACCTTAACTGCTAAGCCATCCCTCCAGCCCCATATTTTTAATTTGTCTCCTGTTACACAAATGCCTGACAAAGACTCTCGCCTATTCTTCAGGCTGTCTCTTCATTCTGGTATGCGGGGGCTTTTTAAGCTTATCAATCACATTTTGTAGGTGTGCTTGGCAGTGAGTTTGAATCTAGACAAACGTATTGCTTCATTCATTTGAGGTGGGTGGCAGCCTCAAGGGTGTTGTCCCATTCTCACCAGTGCCATCAGAATTTGTGACCTGAGCTAACCAAGAGGAAGTTTTTGAAATGTTCACCCACCCCCCTTGATTCATGCTGCTGTCACTTTTGGTTTGAGAATCTGCTTTTGACAAATGGCTATCAACACTGGGGAGACCCAAGTATAAGAAATATCAGGATAAGAAAAGAAAGCAGGCTGCCTAGCACAAGAAGAGTCATTCCCTATCATATCTTCTGGGGCCAAGGAAATACCACAGAGGAAGTCTGATTAAATATGAGTGCTGCTCTCACTGTTAGCCTGACAACCAGCTCTAGGCAGATGGCAGTAGATACTGAGAGACACATCAAAACACATCAAAGCAGAAAATCAGAGACTTCTGAGAGCTCAGTAGTAAGGGGCACTTATAACACACCGTCCAAGACTCAGGAAACACTGTGGAAGAAGGGACAGAAAGAATGTAAGAGCCACAGAGTGGGAAGGTGTACTCTGAGGCATTGTCCCCTTCATAGAGACTGACTGATCCATTCATGACCACACAGTGACTACCAATGACCCCACTGAGGAGGACGCTCAGGGGAATAGGGTGGGGTGGGGGAGAGGGATCTTAAGAGAATATCCCGGGCTGGAGACATGGCTTAGTGGTTAAGCAGTTTGCCTATGAAGCCAAAGGACCTAGGTTCGATTACCTAGGACCCACGTAAGCCAGATGCACAAGGAGGCACACGTGCCTGGAGTTCGTTTGCAGTGGCTAGGGGCCCTGGTGTGTCCATTCTCTCTCTGTCTGTCACTCTTCTATACCTGTTTGCAAATAAATAAAAAATATTTAAAAATGAGAATATCCTGAGGGGGAACATGACCAATATGTGATGTGTTCATACAGTAAAGTTCCCAAGTAATAAAGACTTTGTAATCTGTCCACAGAAAGGGAGAAATTCTCTTTGCAAAATTTAGTAAAACTCTAAGCTGGCAAGATGGCTTAGCAGTTAAGGAAGCATTTTCCTCTGAAGCCAAAAGATCCAGCTTCAATTCCCCAAAAGCCATACAAAGTGATGCATGTTTCTGGTGTTTGTTTGCAGTGGCTGGAGGCCCTCTCTCTCTCTCTCTCCAATAAATAAATAACTGAAAACTTTTTTTAAAATCTAGTACAATTCAAGTTTGCATTCTGACTGTGCATTGACATGAACTCTTGCCAAGTTGTGTAATTCTAGCGGGACATGCGCATACTACCTTTCCTCTCTTGTTTCCCACGCCTACTCACGTAAATTCCGTCTGTTCACACTCTCCAGAAGCGACTGCACACTGTACGTACTAATGACGACAACAACACACTGGACAACTGAGAGGCTTGTGGATGTGGAATAACAACCAGTTGTTTCTATGACGCTAAGCAACAGCACACTGGATGATTCAATGTCCCGCCATTAGTTTTATTTCCAACGCAAACAGAAAATCTGATAAGTTAACAAAAAATAAAACCCTCTGGCTAATTCCAGATAAAGTGGAAAGAAAACAAACTGTTTCAATTTCCTCTTAATTTAAACAAAGTTCACAGGGGGAACCATTTAACTTTACAAGTTGATGATATGCTGAGATGAATTTTCAGTGATATTTCACATAATTTAATTATGACACTTTACATCACTGCTGGAAAGCAGAGTAACAATTCACAGACCCGTGCAGAAGACCTTGTGGAATTTTGTACCATTGATAAGTGGGGTAATGTTCACAACTTAGAAGGTCTTTATTGGTTTGCAGATATCTTTAGGATCCCAAGCTGGATATGAAATTCTTCTTTATTATTTATTTTATTTATTTATTTGAGAGAGACAGAGAGAACGAAAGAGGTAGAGAGAGAGAATAAGATTGGGCATGCCAGGGCCTTCAGCTACTGCAAATGAACTCCAGACAAATGCACCACCTTGTGCATTTAGCTTATGTGGGTCCTGGGGAATTGAACCTGGGTCCTTTGGCTTTGTAGGTAACCATCTTCACCACTAAGCCATCTTTCCAGCATAAGCTGTTGTTCTATTTTGTTGTTGTTGTTGTTGTCATTGCTTTTCCTATTCCCAGATTTGCCTAAGCTGCCGGGCTCTTTAGTCCCATCAACGCCACGGTGCCAGTGGGTAAAAGCATTT